>LR738710.1:332519322-332582518 GCA_902687465.1 Secale cereale
CCCCGTGCCGAGCTTTTTCTCTGATGATCCCCACGCCACCGCCCCGCCACCGCCGGCGACCACCGCCCCCACCCTGAACCCTTACATAGATAGTGGGGTACCTCTCCGGCGAGCCCCCTCCCCGCTACGGCTGGTTCTTCCTTAACTCCGGCGAGCCACCCCACCCCCTGAAAATCAACTGACCCAAAAGTCGATTCAGTCGACTGAAGTGTAGCTAAATCGGAGCAGCGTCGCAAGCAAGAGCAAGAGCGAGAGCAGCAGCGCGAGCAAGAGCAAGAGCAAGAGCAGACCAGGCAGGGGACCGAGGGCAAGAGCAGAGCAGCAGCGCGAGCGAGAGCTAAAGCAGCAACAGCTCCTATTGATGTGGACGTCACCGCTGAGGGAGAGACGCCGTGGAGGAAGTGGACGGTGACGCCGCCGTGGATGGAGCCGCGTCGTGTCGGCTTGGGACTGAGCGCCGGCAGCACCGTGAGATTGAATCAAGAAGAAAATACGGTGATTAATGTACAACCTCGTTGGTGGCGCCGATTAGGCCGCAACTTCATCCGAGGAAACGGTGATGATGATGAGCTTGCGGTCATGCAGGTGAAGATGACGGTGTGGGAATGGAGGTGGTGCGAAAGACGAGGGGAACATCGGGGCAGCTCCTTGGAGGTGGAGGACGGGGTGGCTGAATCGACGGGACGACCAGATCGACGACGGATCCTCATCCGGTATAGTGGATGAGGGGCGTTGAGGTGTTGATGTGGACGACTTCGTCGGGGAAGAGGCTCTGGCTGGGTGGTGGACGGAGGAGGGTGCGGGCTTCACGGGTTTTGCCGACCTCGGTGTACGAATGGGTGGGCGGATGGGATGGGAGTGGGGAACCATGGCTTAGGGACGCGCTTGTCCGAAATGTGGGGTAAGTTACGAAAGTACCCCCACCGATTTGAGGCGGTTCTTTCGGTTCAGGGGTATCACGGGAATTTCGCGTGTCGGGATTTCATAGGAGGTGGGAGTTTTCACGCGCGTTGAAATTTTGGAATAACAAGGCGCGGGTTGAGATCGAGGGAGTTGTGGGAGCACAACGAGGCAAAGATGTATCTTAAATATTTCAGGCTAACAAGGCATGGCTTGAAGAGGCGGGAGTTTCGAAGCTATAGATAGAGATGCTAGCTTGAAATTTCGGCATAACAAGGCGCGGCTTAAAATTTTGGGAGAACAAGATTAACGTGTACCAAAAAAAAAACAATTTAGACTAGTATGATATACTACGTACAATGTGTTTAACACGCACAACACACACACATACACCATTTAGACTAGTAAGGTATATGTGCATTGCATGCATGTGATTTGGCAACCAAATTATGAATAAATACCACATTATATCATGTAAGCTTTGAGTCAAATATGCATGATGTAGATGTTCATTTAATTCTTTTAGTTCATTTCATTCGAAATCAACTAGTTTTTATAAGAAAGCTAATCTATTTTAAGATTCATGGAATTGTGCGTTGTAAGGCATAAAGTAAAAACAAATCATGTAGAAAAACATTTGGGAAATTGTGATACGAAAGATTCTAGAACAAAGAAGAATTGCTTGTGTTTTGAGGTTTGTGCATTATGCTTAAGTTCAACCATAGAGTCTTCTTGATTGTACATGTGGCAAAATCTGGTGGAATCTAGATGATATCCAACGGCCAGTAGTGCTCAAATTTGACAGCTCTACACCATCGGATTGGCCTCATCCAACAACCATCTTTCAAAGTTAAAGTTATTCGCATATTATATAAAAAATATAAAATTTAATATATATAGGGGTATAGATATAGATATGTGATGCGAAAGCCACCCATCATCTCCAATTAGAACAGTGTGTCCATGCACGGATGCAATGTGGCCAAATGATGTCTGCCATCAGTATATCAGATTCAAACCAATCTGACCTTGTTCAATGTGTATACATTGCAACATGCTCGTTTCCAAACCACATCGTGTAGATCTCCGTTATATTCATGCATGCATGGGTTTCAAACATCATGATCTCTTATTCAAATATTTGAATTCAACTTTACATTGATTATGACCTCACCTAGTCTTTTACAATCACACATTGGTCTTCTCTTTGTAATTGTACCACTAACTTTGTCTCGTGCATGCATGCACACACACTACCAGTCGGCATTATCCAGCGCACACATGCAATCTTTTTCTTTAGTCCAGTCTCCCATGAAGGCACACACACACACACACACCCTCTCCATCATATTGGGCATTCTTTATCTCTCACCTAGCTATATGCACACACACTACCAGTCTCCCATGACTGACCTAAAGAAGGTTCCTCTATGTGTGTGTGTGTATATAGCTAGGTATTTCATAGATTTCCACATAAACCGATCAATCTATATATCTAGTGAGGTATCACCTTCTTTCCCACGTCCACATCGATCAATATATACCTCTCTATATAGTATTACATATATAGCTAATACACCCACATCAATTATATATCCAACGCCCCCTATCATCATCCATGCCTTCCGCTTCATCTCTCAGACGCACGCACAATGGCGAAGACAGGGGGCAGCGAGGGCCCTGCCCCGCTAACATCACTATATATCAAGGCTAATATGAATGTGAGCATTAGACAATTGCTGGTAAAAATGGTGTAAGTTGATGAATTGGCCTTCCTCGTAAAGGATTAGCAATGCTTGGCCCCCTAGCTCATGGGACATTGTTCATGGCTCCGCCACTTCGCGCAACAGCGCACGTTCTCGCCCCCTCTTTCTAAATATCGATCTCGCAGTTGTGCACTCCTTCATAGTCTCCCTCCACTCGGCCCCTCGCACCATATTCTAGCCCCCCACCGGATTTTGCCACATGTATAATCTAGCAGACTCCATGGTTGAACTTAAGCATAATGCACAAATCTCAAAACAACAGTTATTCTTCTTTGTTCTAGAATCTTCCATATCATGACTACCCAACCTTTTTTTCTAGTTGAACTACCATTATTTGTTTTTACTTTTTGCTTTACAATGCACAATTCCATGAATCATAAAATAAATTAAGGGCTTCTTTGATTCAAAGGATTTTCGAAGGAATTTTGGAGGATTCTAATCCTTAGGAATTTTTCCTATCATGGTTGTTTGATTCGTAGGATTGTAAACCATAGGAATTTTTCCATATGATTCATTTGCACTAGATTCATAGGAAACATCCCATCCAATCAAACCTCTTTGAAAGAATTCTGTGTTTTTCTATGCACAATCAAACAGTCATACCATCTCGTAGGATTCAAGACGACATTCCACTCTAATCCCATGTTCTTCCTATTCCCGCGTTTTGGAAATCGTACGAATCAAAGAGGCCCTAGGTTTTTTATAAAAACTAAGTGATTTTGAATGATATGAACTATAAGAATTAAATGAAGGTCTACATCAGGCATATATGACTCAGAGCTTACATGCTACTGTGTGGTATTTATTCGTAATTTGGTTGCAAAATCTGACGCGTGCAATGCACGTCTACCTTACTAGTACTTCGAGTATGTGCAAAATACAATGGCACGCTACACAGTGTCTCTCTTACAGTTCATAAAGCCACGTGGAACATGTGGAGGCATTGTCGCGACATCCTTGTGTGGATTGATCACAGTGACGTGCTGCTAGTTCCAGAAGAATGTACTCGTCCTCCCTGAGCCGCATTGGGGTACATGCACGAAGCGAAGATGCGCACGCATGCCACGCACACACTCATTCCCTCGCACGCACATGTGGGTACAGGGGCAGACGCAATTTGTTCAAAGATCCACCACATGTGATAATTTGACACGTGTAAAGTGCTTCACTTCATTGATGGTCAATTAATACAGCGCATGCAAATTGAGTGGACGTGAGGGCGGAAGAAAGACATTACCACTCCACTGCGCGCATGCGAGTAGTTAAATCATGGGTTGCTAGTAGTACTTCCATTGGTCTCCTTCGTATTTTGTGCCAATTTTTGACAGTAACATAATATTTACGCATCTGAGCTGTGTAGTCTACTTGAAATTTAAGTTCCAGTAAACTCATCGGGAGCCGTTTCGGGCCTCGAAACCAAAAACCATCAATTAATCTTTTTACCTTGTTCCCATCACATTCGAAAGTACTAGTGCTAAAATTAAGTGCAAGCCTTCTCACACCTACCAGTACGTACCAAACCTGAACGTTTTCCATGCAGGTTTTAGTACTAGTGCTAGTACTTAGGTTATAAAAAGAGGAACTACCTAACCGAAAATTACTTACCTTCCTCCTCATAAGTCCTCCTTCTTTGTCCATCCTTGCCATGGCTGGTGGGCAGAGCTCTAGGTCGAGAACTACTCATAACAAGCGAGCGACAACCATGGCTGCGGAAAAAAAGAGGGCTCGCCACCACGCAGAGACCTCGAAAGATCTCTCACGGGCAGGCGATGGCTCCCAGGAGCGCCCTAGACGCGGATGCGAACATGCCGAGCTGGCGGCCCTGGAGTCTTTCTCCCTCGATGGCATGCCCGATCACATCAATAAGCACCTCAATAAGCAGAAGGAGTTCATCCACGGCTTGGTGGAGCTGCTGAAGGAGAGCCTCGATGACATCCCGCTAAGCTCAATGAGCAGGGGGAGTTGACCGCCGGCTTGGTGATGTTGCTGAAGAAGAGCATTGCCACGGAGAAGAAGGCGACCGGCAAAATCCTGCAACTTCAGGAGGACAAGGCGAAGTTCTGCCACGAGCTCCACCTGCTGAAGGAGGAGAACGCCGGCTGGAAAAATGTGCATGAGAATAGTAGTTCCTCGATGAAGATGTTGCAGGCCCTTGTCATGGAACAGAGGGAGGAGTTGGCGAAGCTACACATCGAGCACCCGGCTGCTGTCAAGGTACGTAATGCGGCCGTGGAACAGATGATGAAGGCTCGCGTCGAGAAATCCCGCATCATGGACACAATGATGAAGATGGCAGAGGAGACGCACAAGGAGATGGAGGTCATGGAGGCGATGAAGAAGCAATTACGACTCCGCGGCCAGCAACCCTTCATGTAGTGAGAGCAGCGCCCTAGACTTGTGTGTGCGTCTTCCTTCTTTTTTTGGGGTGATAATCCTCCTTCTTCTTTTGCTCCCGTGTTTCGCCGCACGTGTCACCTTCTCTGCAAGGCATGAATAGAACAATGCTAAAAATGAGATGACTAGCAAATTAGATCATTCTTTATCGCCAATAGACCAAGGTCTCTTGCTAGTAATATATAATAAGAGTACAAAGTAGAGGATATGGCACTGGGCTGCCATGTTTCGTGCTCCTCTGTCGTACTCCACTAGAAAACTTGAGTATACCGCACAGTTCTTTGCTCCTCCTCAGGTCGTCGGCACATTTATACAAGCAGACAAATCACAAGGCCCCGCCTTCCAGCAATTATGAGCCGTCAAATCACAAAGGCCCCTCGCCTCTCGTGAAACGGACCAAGCTAGACTGCCCCGCCCTCTAGCCTTTTAATAAATTTTGAGCGCGTCTCATCACATTCCAAATTACTACTACTACCACGCTATATTTAATTGCAAACCTGTTCACACCGATCACAACCTAAACGGTTTCCCACTTAGGAGCTTATTAGTAGTACTCGGGTATAAGATGACTACACATTCCTCCTCAACTCCTCATCCACAAAAAATAATCAAGTCAATCAAGCCAAAGCCAGTGTGAGTTCTGGGTCGAGAGATTTCCACCAGGGAGAGGTGAGCATGGAAGAGGAAGCACGAGAGATGTCCCGCCTCGCTACGAAAGAAGCCGACATGTCCTGCCGCAGAGCAGTAGCAGCACAGAGGTCCCGCCGTGCCGCCGAAGCAGCACGGAGGTCCCGCCGCGCCGTCGATGTAGCAGACTAGTCCGGCCACGCCGCGGAAGCAGCAGAGATGTCCCGCTGTGCCGCCAAAGCAGCAGGGATGTCCCGCTGCACTGCGGCGGCCTGGGAAAATTTCTCGCGGGCACACGAGGACTCTTACAGGCGCATGCATGCGATAGTCCATAGCTAGATGGATCAGATCTCCGGCTGGGCAAGGATGCAGGACGAGGCTACCAACGTCATCCGGCAACTGGGGGAGAGCAATGCAAAGCTCCAGGGCGAGCGCGACCTGCTGAGGGCAAAGATCGCCGAAAGGGCAAAGCAGGAGGAGGAGACCACTGCCGTGTTGCAGAGCACGGGCGTCATCATCAAGAAACTTATGGACGAGAATGCCATGCTCCACATCGAGCGCAACAGGCTAGTGGAGGAATCCATGGATGCTGCCGAGCAGCGTATTAAGGACATGAAACTGATGAAAGAGATCATCGCCCGCCGCGAGAACTAGTCTCCGCAACCTGCTGCGCATAAAGAAAGTAGAGATGAGCGAGCCAAATCGTTGTATGCGTCATCCTTCTTCTTTTGCCCTAGTGTATTTTGGGCGTAGCCGCATGTGGCTTTTCTAATTATCTTCCTAGCTATGTAAGACAATTATTATCCACTCTCGTCATCCTTATATATATATATTCATCAGTCTTGCTATAAGTCGCAGTAGATGCTATATAGGTCCGTCGGATCTTACATCAAGATCCGTGCAAAATTTTCTTTTCAGATTTCCCTTTTTCCCTCTTAAACCTCAGTCGAGTGAGAAATTTCCACGCCATTAAACAGAGGCTCAGGCGCCATTAATGGAGACCTTGGGAGAGAGGTGGACGGCAGATGGAGGTCAAAGGGCTCTCCTCCTGATAAGCACGCGTAGGGGTTTGATCGCACGCCTCCCGTACTCAAATAGCTACCCTGCACGACGCCTCCTAGCTAATAAAAAAGGGTACGTGTGGCGGCAAGTAAATGGTAATAGAACGCCCACGGTGTCAATAATACTTGTGTTTCCGATTGTAACGTGGCAACACTTGTTCCAAAATGACTTTGGTGATTGTTAATGTGTGCGCCTTCGCAAATCGGACAACAAAATTACCACAACATGTTGGTGCCATGTCATGGCACCAAGCCAAGTTTCATGATTTCCATGCGTGTTTCAGATTTACAGGAATTAAAAAACCAAGTTTCTCAATGTTTCCAGCCGAGCCATGACGCCCAGATGTTTGAATTCCATTCCCATTTCTGGCATGGGACCTAGAAATTTACCGGAGGACACACATGTGATTTTTCAACCAGCTTTGGTGCACTAGAGCATGTTCTTGTATTTAAAATTTGAATTATGCACACAAAGGTGACACGTTCCCTCTCAGAACCACGAGCCTTCTTGAGAGAAGCTCCTGTTTGCAAGAAACTTATACCAAAACTTGTTCCTACTCTGCAATTTTTTTACCACAGCATGGTAGTACAATGACATGACACCATGCCAAGTTTCATGATTTTCAGGCGTGCTTTGGATTTACAAGAATTTTAAAACCAAGCTTCTCAATGTTCTCGGCCGAACCACGATGCCCAGATGTTTGAATTTCATTCCCATTTCTTGCATGGGACCTAGAAATTCACCCGAGGACACACATGTGATTTTTCAGTCAACTTTGGTTCACGGGAGCATGTGCTTATAGTTCAAATTTGAATTACGCACGTTACATGACCAGAAACTCAATTAATGTATAAAAAGGCCAAACGAACCCGGAATAATCCCAAAATTTACCAGGTCACTCATATAGTTCTATGTTGCCTCTGTAAAGAAAATCTGGCGGGAGGCAGCGTATATTGTTTCGCACACAAAGGTATAAAGAAATAAAGAAATTAGTCCTACTTAATTCTTGGGTTCTTATTATTTATGCCACTAGTTTGTATCACTACTCAGTTTTGCCATTAGAAGTTACAACTACTCAAAAAATGCCATCGATCCGTGAGATGCCTGCTCAAAAATGCAATTAGATATCTAAAAAATGCCATCGTTAAGTTAGATGTTTGATCAGAAATGCCATTAGACATTGTTATTTTCACATCAAACCCGTTGACCATGTTACATGACAAAAATAAGCAGATTCTCACAATGATAAGTTAATGGTGTCCAGCACAGCACACCCCTCAAATAAAACTAAGCACCCTGGAATTCTTTGACAAAACTAAGCACCCTGAAATTCTTTAACAACTAAACTGGTGGCTATATGATGTTGGCCATATATATATTGTACGTATATAATGTCAAGAAACGAGTGGTAGTACTATACCAACTAAAAGATGAAATGTACGAAATATAACGAGAAGAAACATAACATAGTTCTGCTGGGGGCTCAGCACAACACACCCCTCAAATAAAACTAAGCACACCAGAAGTTAAACTAAGCAACTAATCCGTTAGACACTGCATTAGAACCACCATGAGCAACGACACTGCCACCTTACTCGGAGTTCTCGTCCACGTCCTCGACTTCGTCCTTGTCCCTCTTCCTCTTGGGCGATACTTCTTTGCTTGAACCGCACACTTGGTTCTTGCTCTTCATCCAACCCTTGTATTTATTGAAACAATGGTAGCCATCCATTGCAGCGTAGTGGATGTGGTCTATATCTAGTACATTCCACTACCATGCATGATGAAACGTGTGCGGAGGTTTCTTCAGTTCACCGTACATAGGATGAACCATGGCTCCTGCCAGGGTCAGCATTGAAGGCTGAGAGGAGGACACCAAACGCTCCTTCTAGAGATCGAAGGGTTGGCCTACAACGAGGCCTATCCGACCCAGGATTTCCTTGTCGTTCCTAAAGTCTACAGTAACGAATTTGACTCGGCTGGCTTGAGGAAGTTCTTAAATTCCTCGCACTCAACCTCGGCATGGCATATGTGGTAGAGCAAGCATAAGTCATGCACACAAACCTGGATCACGACGGGCTTCTTCTTCTCTGTCTCCGTTAGTTTCTTCTCGCTTCTCCGGACTGTGGTGTACTCAACATCTAGCCCAGCGACCCACTCATCATTTGAGTTTTCGAACATGCGTTTGAAGCGAGCAAGGCATTCTTTCACCGTTGCGGAAGGATAGGTGTAGATGACGCCGAACTCACCGCCAGTGATGGTTCTAACCTTGTACTCACCGCGGATCACGGAGATTTGGGATGCCATGGATTTGGGTGGAGTGTTCGGATTAGTGGAACTGCCATAATGTGAAAGGACGGGACGACTAGGAGCGGTTTATCGATTGTAAAAATGTCGAGTGGGGGGCGCGTGTGAATGGCAGGGTAGTGGTTTGCCTGGTGGATGAATGGATTCATGCACAGTACTATGGGGGCCCAATTAGATGTCATGTCTACTCGACACCCAATTAAATGGCTTTCGATGTCATGTCAAGCGTCGGGAAAATTACAGGTGATACGAAGCTTTCCATTCTCCCATGATACGACCTTCCGAGAGCCCTTGGATCTGAGATCGAATGGTTGCATGGCGTGATTCTAGACCTATGGGTGAATATCCTATCCTGGAGGGTTATTCTGCAAATTTTCAGCAACTTATCATGCGACCGTTCGATCTCAGATCCAAGGGCTGCCAGCAGCCCGTATCATGGTCGCGCCTACTACGACGGTCGCCTCGCTCGCACGGTCGCGCCCTTGGAGATTTAACACGGTGCATTAGGCTATCTCATGTTGGCATGTCATACATAGTCATTAAGGTTAGCTATAAGGTTGGCTATAAGAGTATTTTTTGTTTACTTCTCTCTATCTCTTTCTTTGTATTATTTATTGCATCTGCCAAGGATTGACCTCTTCCAATGAAATGGTGCTTAAATGAGGTGCTATGGGCATTAAATGGCTTAGCAACTCAAGTCCCCAATGCATAGGTGCTTAGTTTTTTGTTGCTAAGTTTACTTCATCTTGGTACACGCCCTTATCACTATTTCTTCCTGGGGTCACCAAGCTAGTCTCTCTCTTCTTAATTAACTTGGCACATCAGACTTTATGCCTATGTGGCAGGCTTAGCACCTGTAGGATCAAGTACAATAGTGGGCTATAAGCCCGCTTTACATGGCATTTTTGCATATGTGGGGTTTAGGTATTATGGTTTAGGATTCAGGGTTTGCATATGTGGGGGAAAGAGGCAAGGAAAAAGTAGAGGAGTGGGCTCTCAAGCAAGAGCCAGCCTCTACATGGTGGAGCATCGGGAGAGGCACCTCTATGGACGGGGAGTGGTTAGTTAGGAAGAAAAAATCCTAGTCAGTGTGTAAATGTGTGTAACTCTTTGTATGTTTAGCATTATTGGAGGCACCTGTATGGAGGTAGTCAGGAATCCGGCTTGGCAGTTAAAATGATAATGGCAAGTCAAATCACCGGGCCCCACCTATCCAGCAGTAACTCACTGTCGAATCACACAGCCCTACGTTTGCAGCAGCCTACTCCCTCATCTTCTCGCGGCTCTGTCGAACCGGCTAGGCGGAACTGCCCCACCTACCACGTGGGAAAAGCCCTGCCCTCGACTTTTAAACAGTACAGTATACTAATTTTGTATCCATGGATTGTGCCATGGAGGAAAGCCTCAAGAAAACGGTGGTACACATGTACGGAGTATACAGCACGCCCGTCGCGTTCGCGTCGCACCCTAGACGGTCGGTCGGTCTGGCACACCACTCTCCAAATGGAATGCGCGTCATATTGCTTTTGCGCACACATGTGGCACCGCAATTGAGAACCGACCATAGGCACCCTCCCCGGCCCCGCAAGTCGGGTGAGTTAATAGAAGTACATACATTGGTACCTGGACGATCCTTGCAAGACACGGAAGATCAGTTCGTCCATGCATGTGACCAGACTCCAACAGACATGCCTGGATTGGCTATCGTCTACATATCGTGCATGCTGTGCTCTATAGGGCTGTAGATCTGGTGAGAAATCTAAAAAAAGGTTTCTTGTCATCTCGCAAAATTAGGTGTCATGTTCTTCGGATCACTATGAGGGTTAAAGAGAGACAACTAAGTTGGGCTAGTCATTGGTGGCACATACACGAAGACTACTTGGCTGCCATCTAGGTCAAGCCGTCTATGTTAATTAGGACATCTATCGGCGGACCCCTTTTCTACGAGTTTATCTTTAATTTGAGCTTTATCCTCGTCTAGTTTGTTCGTCGGGATTCATCTTGTCTCCTTTGGGCAGTGAGGTTATGATTTCTTGTCATGTGGCATTTTGTTGTGTTATATGTTATAATCCGGTGCTTCGGATCAAAATGACGACAACTGCGCCTCTGGGGCACGTGCATGAAGACTTCTCGACAGTCATTGCCGAGGTCAAGCCGGCTCCAGCCGGTAGATAAAAGAAAACTTGTACTCCACTACATAGGCAGGAGCCTCCTCGCTTGTTCACACTATCTCGTCCTCTCTAGATCTAAACACGATAGTGGTGGCCACACTCTCTCTCTCTACTCACCGCTCGTCACAGATCCAGCCGGATCCTCTCCGCCGGGGAAGGTGAGAAGGTGCAACGTTCACACGGTCGTCCTCGGCGACGGCTCTTACCCACTGTCGGCGCATCCCGATCAGTGTGCCTTGTCGTTCTCTCCCAAGCATCGCTGGCGAGGGAGGGCCTCCCACCCCTTCTTCCTCGCTGCCGTAGTGTGGGCAGATCCGGCCTCCCGCCGCCCGCCTAGCGACATCCCGGCGACCCTGAGGTATAACTTCCTTCGAAACCGGCCTTGCTCTACTTCCCGTGCTCCTGATGTCGCTGCATTTGTATCTTTTACTATTTCTCAGGCCCCCTCGTGTAGATAGGATCGATCGGCTGTTCGAAAACCACCTTTTTTTTACTGTCAAGAGGTAAAACTAGTTCATGCACTCGAATCTAGTAGTACTTGGTTCAAACAACAAAGAAAGGGGGTGGGGGTGGGGGAAGATTTGTTACCTAAATCTAGGACTTGGTCGAAAGAGGAAATAATGGGGGCGAAAAGTAGCAGAGATTAGCTATCCAACTGGTCTCTAGGTCTAATAGGGAAATAAAGGGAACGCAGTACAAACTCAATATAAACCTGATCTATTGGTTGAAAATGAAAGAAAGTAGGGACTAGGGGAAAAGTCAACAGAGTAAGTCTAGCACTGGATTTGCTAGCCTCACACAGTATAAGGTGGCTATATACCGAACAAAAATGGGACCAACCCAGATATCCTCTTTTGATGTTTGTTGCCCCGAGCCGCTCTTATGTAATGCCACTGGTAAAATGTAGTACTTCCACTGTTAAAAGTAAGGACACGTTAAACCAATGTTGTTTTCAATGTAATGCCTCCAGTAATATGAATCAATGGCACTTTTTTCATGTCCTGCTAAATTTCCCATTAAGATAAGTTGCTTCTTTTCATTTTCTGATGGAAATGGAACCGGGGCTGGAGCCCTTTTCTTAAAAGAAGAAGAAGAAGAAGTTTCTAGCTCATGGGACATTGCTTCATTTTAGGTGAACTGCACCAAAAGGTCCCATGAATTGAATCATCCATGTTGGTGAATGTGTCATCCCATCTACGATGGTGTTGACTGCAGATATGTTGGTGACCGGTGTCATCCCTTCTACGATGGTGTTGACTCTAATCTAATCACGCCTTTTCATTATCTGTGCAAACAGGGTTATTCAGCTGCTTTTTGGTGGAACTGCACAAATGTACGGATGGAACCGGCATATATGCAGAGTGAGAGGTGCCATGTAAAAATTACCGACACCAACCCTGCTCCATCTAAGCATTGGCATCCACCACCATCGGTGGGATGTGTGGCGCTCATTGTAGAGTATCTATCCCAGATGGAGCATCCCCCAGAGATTGAAGGATCGAGCATCTACAGGTTGCCATTTGTGAGGGTGTCGTGCCAGAGCGAGCCGGTGGAGTCTTCGTCGACCGAACCCAACTACAAGAGGAGAAAAATAGTTGGCCAAACGATGCTTCCCCGCCATCCTCTCCCTCGCCGTTCACATCATCTCATGGAATGACTATCTGCCACCGAGGAATAGGAGGGACTCCCCCCCCAGACCAATAGTCGGGCAAGTTGTGAGTTGTGTTTTGTGTTGTGTATTTTGAGAGTACTTTCGAATATGAATGTCTTTTGAATTTCAGATTTACAGTATTGAGCATATGAAGTATTTTATGAATTCTAGAGATCTATTTTTAGCACTTAAAAAATATAGTTTCATAGGTGTATAAAAGTGCAGACAATGTGATTATCACAGAAGAAACTGCAAGTTTCAGTTTCAGATAAGAAACTCCAAGTTCAGTTTCAGATAAGAAACTGCAACTTTCAGAGGCAGAGCATTTATATTAACACGGCCTTTTCAAACAGTGTTAACATCATGCTAGAAGTTTTATTCATGGTCAAAACTGGAACTACCAGCCAGTTAACATCATGCTGATCAACACTCATGCATAGAACATCTTCATATGATGCACAGTCAAAAAGATATGCTATTTTCAAAATGCCCACACAATGTCGAGTGTGCGAAAAACAGAGAAAACGAGGGACGAAGTTTTGGCAACTGTAGGACGTGGTGTGCGTAGTTGAAATTGGGATCCCCATGTCAATAAAGGCAGATGCAAAAATTTTGGAGATATTTTCTCTGCACAGGTGGAATCGAACCCGGGCGGAACAACTGTCGGGTAGTGTCACTCGGCCACTGGGCTAGTTTAGTTGTTTCGTTACTAAGAAGGCACTTCCTCAGGTGGTCGGATCTCCTCCTGTGCCTTTGTGCGCTCGCCGTGACGCTGATGTCTGCCGTTGTGAACATGCTGAACAAACGAGAGGAATTTGGAGAGGACTGCACGTGGAGAGGCGAACAGTCGTGCCTCATCAAAAAAATACTTCCTCCTAATGCTATACTAACGTTGGGGCCCACGGGTTTGTCAACATAGTTACATTTTTTAGGTGCTTCAACGTAGTTACTATAGGAGATAAATTCACAACGAAGCCGGGGAGCCGGCAGGTATCATTTATTATCACTGGGGCAGCAAGTATCAGCTGGGTTTTGGGCTGCCCTGTCTAGGCTTTCTTTTTTAGCATGTGCATCCCACGACCTCGGATGGGAGGTCCATAGGCCTGTTTGTATTTTCTTGAGGGCCGTCATGTACTGACCGTCCTATGGACCTCCCATCCGAGGTTTTATTTTTCCTGAAACATCGGCAGCCCAATTTATGTTGTTTTGAAGAAAACGTAGAGGTTTGTTCTATTTTTGTACATAAGCATAGGACACCTGGTCCAACATATGTTTCCCTTCTAACTATATTATCTATATTTAAATTATTTTGTTTGTTATTATATATTATTTTTATTGTCATAATATATTTGAATGTGACTCAAAATTTCAGGAATAAAAACAGTTCAGACCGCACCGAAATATGCAAAATTTCGTATAATTTTTTAACCGTGGCCACAATATGGTATGTAATACTAACGAAAAGAATATGGGCTCCCAAAAAAACCTTAAGAATTAGCAAATGGGCTGTAAATTATTAGAAGTACGGGCTCCACAGATTTGAGGCTTTCCTAAAAAAGGCTAACGCACAAGCAGTGAATGTTGGATGTCCATCCAACGGCCGGCGTGCTTCTTCAATCTCTGTTCTTCCTGCTCCAGCCGCTCAAACAAGCACCGGCGGGACTGCCTGCTCCCTGCTCCCCACGACCGGCTGTGCTGCCGCGCAGGCCTCACCGCCCAACCGTACTCCCATCGCTGGCCTAGACATCCCTCTACTCACCCACACCTGTTGTTATTCTCCGGCGACGGCAGACGAACCAGTGAACCCTCGTACAATCATACTCCCCTCCATGTGGGAAACAACTGCCGAGTCTTCCCTGCCTCTGTGTCGTTCCCTTCCTAGGCCTCGCCATCGTCCACCTCCCTGGTGCTCTTGGCACGGTGTGGTCAGTGTGGTCAACGACCGACATGCATCTGAAGTGGACTGTACGTGGAGAGGCTGATACCTGGGTCCACGGCCGCACGCAAGGAAATGCCTCCTTTTTACGCGCAAAATAATGATTCCTCCACCTGACATCTGGGACCCACCGAAAGGGCCTCTGTATTTCGCAAAAAAACGTTACCAAAGCTGACAGCTTGGTCCCACCAGATATATCTTCACACGAAAGAAAGTGCCTCCTTATTACGCACAAATAAATGAATACTCCCCCTGCTAGCTGGGACCAAGTATAGTGGCAGGCTGACTTGTGGGCCAACTAAGTTGATGGGGATGGAGGGCTTTGTCAACTTAGTCAATATGCACAATTCTAGCTCAAGTGACCATACGATGTCCATCCAACGGCCGTAGTGCTTCTTCAACCTTTGGTCTTCTTGCTCCAGCCGCCCAAACCAGCGGCGGTCGTGCCTCGTGCTCCTGCCTCCCGTGGCCGGCTGCGATGCTGCGGAGGCCTCACCGCCCCCTACTACTCCCACCGCTGGCCAGGCCAACCCTGTACACACCCACACCCCCTGTTATTTTGCGGCGATGGCAGCCTCACACCGCAACGAACCAGTGAATCCTCATACTCCTCTACGCATGGGAATCCACTGTCGCGTCTTCCCCGGCTCCGTGTCGTCCCCTTCCTAGGCCTCGCCGTCGTCCACCGCCCTAGTGCTCTCAGCATGGCGTGGTCAACGTGGTCAAGGAACGGCTTCCATCGGACGTGGACTGTACGTGGAGAGGTTGCAGCTGGGTCCACCACGGCAGTAAGGAAGTGCCTCCTTATTACGCGGAAAATAATGATTCCTCCACCTGACAGCAGGGACCCACCGGACGGGCCACCGTATTTCGTGAAAAAAAGTTTCCCACCTTGACTGCTGGGACCCACCGGATGGGCAACCATATTGCGTGAAAAAACATTTGCTCCGCTGTCAGCTCGGACCCACCGGAAGCGCCTCCTTATTACGCACAAAAAAATCAATACTCCCCCTGTTGGTTGTGATCCACTTTGGTGGGAGGCTGACTTGTGGGCCTACTAAGTTGACGGGGATGGAGTGCTTTGTCAACTTAGTCAATATGAACAATTCTAGCTCCAGTGACTGTACGATGTCCATCCAACGGCCGTAGTGCTTCTTCAACCACTGGTCTTGTTGCTCCAGCCGCCCAAAGCAGCGCCGGTCGTGCCACATGCTCCTGCCTCCCGTGGCCGGTTGTGCTACCGCGGAGGCCTAACCGCTCCCTACTATTCCCACCGCTGGCTAGGCCCTGCGGCGACGGCACCCTCACACCACAGTCGAATCAGTGAACCCTCGTACTCCTCTCCGCGCAGGCTTCCACTGCCGTGTGTTCCTCGGCTCCGCGTTGTCCCCTTCCTAGGCCTCGCCATTGTCCACCGCCCTGGTGCTCTCGGCACGGCGTGGTCAACTTGGTCAAGGAACGACTTCCATCGGAAGAGTACTGTACGTGGGGAGGCTGACAGCTGGGTCCACGGCCGCAGCAAGGAAGTGCCTCCTTATTACGCGCAAAATAATTATTCCTCCATCTGACATCGAGGACCCACTGGACGGTCCATTGTATTTCGTGAAAAAAAGGTTTCCCCCTGACTACTGGGACCCACCAGCTACATCTTCGCATGCAAGGAAGTGCGTCCGGGCAAAAAAAAACCGATTCGCCCCCTGGACTGCTGGGACGCACCAGCTACATCTTCGCAGGCAAGGAAGTGCCTGACAGTCGGGACCCACCTGGTCGAAGCGAACGTACCATTGTCATTCTGGTTGCGAACGTGTACGTACATACTAGTCGATGTAGAGGCGCGCACGTGTCGTAGCAGAGGCGCGCACGTAGCATGTACACATACGTACAGCGGCCAGTGTGCAAGAAAGAAAATACGGCCACATACGTACATATGGTCAGGGTCTCGAACGCCTACTCGCGCATACGTATGGCCAAGGCTCGCGTACATGGCTGGGTCGGAACGGGGAAATAGCGTCGTCGTCGTGTTCATGTGGAGCCAACCGGCTGGGTCAGAACGGAATGTGTCGTCGTGTTCATCGGGAGGGCTTGGACGGAACAGCGGATGGAAACGAGGCCTGGCGTACCGCAGAACGAAGGAAACGACCTTGTGTTCGACCGGCCACGTTTGAAATGGGATCCTGTTCATCGGGAGGGGTCTGGCGTATCGCAAAACAGAGGAAATGGACCTCCTACGGTCGAAACGGGGTCTTGTTGATCCAGAGGGGTGTGGCGTACTGCAAAAAGGAGGAAACGAACTTGTGTTGGAGCGCTATGGTCGACACGGGGGTCCTGTTGATCGGGAGGGGTGTGGCATACCGCAAAACGGAGGAAACGAACTTGTGTTGGAGCGCTACGGTCAAAACGGGGGTCATGTTCATCGGGAGGGGTGTGTCGTACCATAAAACGGGACTCCACGGGATACTGTTCATCACCACCGTCGACCCCCTCTAGCCTCCACGGGCTACTGTTCATCCACCGTCGACCTCCCCCAGCCTCCACCTGCGACTATTCAGCCTCCACCGCGCGCTACTCCACCGGCTACTGTTCAACCAGCCCTCTCCACGGGCTCCTGTTCAACCACCCCTCCACGGGCTACTGTTCATCCAGCCCTCCACCGTCTACTATTCATGCAGCCCTCCACGGGGTGGTCCTGTTCATGCAGCCCTCCACGGGGTGGTCCTGTTCATGCAGCCCCAACTGGCTCTATCGAACGGGGTCCTGTTCATGCAGAGGCCACACCACGGGGTCCTGTTCAGCCACCCCCACAAGAACTGTTCATCCAACCCCCCCAGCAACGCTCACTACTCATGCAGAGGCAACATCAATCGGCTTCAGTTAGCAGCAGTAGCGAAGGAATCGCTCAATCGGGTTCAATTAACAGCCATCGATCGATCGCTCGGGTTCAGTAACGCGTAGCCTACAGTGCAATCGCTCGGGTTCAGTTAGACCCCAACGCCTCGCTCGAGTTCAGTTAGAGCCCAACGCCTCGCACCCACGCGCGTGCGTGTACGAGAGATACGCGCATCACTCGGCCCCGACCACCCATCGTAACTGGGAACACCCCGATATTTTCCTCGCCCTCGCTTCTACCACGGTTTTTTCCATCGATGATGGCCCAACGAATGTCAGGCAGCTGCATGTCCAGCCCGCCCAGGATGAAAGGCCCATTTTCTGTCATGATTTTTTGTCATAGAAGTAGGACCCCACCACATCTATGACGATACCGTGTTTTGTCACAATTATTGTCATAGAAGTGTCATAAGTATGACAGAAAAAAGTTTCGTTCGGCCCAAAATGTCACGGATGTGTCTTTTTTTTGTAGTGTAGCTCCTGGCTTAATTCTTCAGAATCACCAATGCTCCTATCAGAATCTTCTCCTTCAGATGAGGAAACTGCCTTGGCCTTTAGTGCACGTGATCTACCATAGGTTGGATCATAGAGATATCTCTTTTCAACTTGTTGGAACTCATGAGTGTTCAACCTCTCAAGGATATCAGTGGGATCAAGTGACTTGTAGTCTACACGTTCTTGAATCATTAGTGCCAGTATTTTGAATGAGGAATCAAGTGATCTCAACAATTTCTTGACCACCTCGTGGTCAGTGATGTCCGTAGCACCAAGTGCTTGAAGCTCATTTGAGATGTCAGTTAAGCGATAGAAGGTTTGCTGAACGTTTTCGTTGTCGAGTCTTTTGAAGCGGTTGAAGAGATTGCGAAGAACATTAACTCAAGAGTCACATTGATTTGAAACTCTCTCATTGACCTTGGACAGCCTGTCCCAAATAAGTTTTGATGTCTCAAAGCACTCACTCTGCCATACTGCCCTTTGCTCAAATGGCCACTGATAACCCACAAGTATAGTGGATCGTTTGTAGCCTTTTTCGATAAGTATGGGCGTCGAACCCAATGAGGAGCTAAAGGCAGAACAAATATTCCCTCAAGTTCTATCGACCACCAATACAACTCTACGCACACTTAACGTTTGCTTTACCAAGAACAAGTACGAAACTAGAAGTACTTTGGGATAGTTTTGCAAGATAACAAAGACCATGTAACTACAAAGTATGGGCTGTTTAGATAGAAGTACAAATAAATTAGTGGTTTAGTACATAGCTTTTGTCAACAAGAAAGTTATTTGTCCCTAGGTAATCGATAACAAGTACCGGGAATCATTCTTGCAATTTTATATCAGGGAGAGGCATGAGCTAACATACTTTCTCTACTTGGATCATATGCACTTATGATTGGACCCCTAGCAAGCATCCGCAACTACTAAAGATCATTAAGGTCATGAAACCCAAAACTTAGCATTAAGTATCAAGTCCTCTTTACTCCCATACGTCATAGCCCCCTTACTCGGGTTTAAGTTTGTGTCACTCTCGCAACCCACCATAAGCGAACCATGAACATATTGCAACATCCTACAGCGGGGGGCCCTCACGTTTGCGCGAGAACGGAGGGCATCGTCGGTCAACACCATAAATAAAATATACAATCATACCAACCAAGATCATGATTAACCCATAGGACAAAACAGATCTACTCAAACATCATAGGATAACCATAGATCATTGGGAAATAATATATGGATTTGAGTGATAACCAAGAAGTGTAGGGGATCGCAAGAATTTTCGAGGGTAAAGTATTCAACCCAAATTTGTTGATTCGACACAAGGGGAGCCAAAGAATACTCTTAAGTATTAGCAGCTGAGTTGTCAATTCAACCACTCCTGGAAACTTAGTATCTGCAGCAAGATAGTTTAGTAGAAAAGTAATATGATAGTGGCAGTAGCAGCAATAAAAGTAACAATAGTGTTTTTGTAGTTTTTATGATAGTAGCAACAACAAGCAGTATAGGAAAAGCTCGTAGGCATTGGATCGGTGATGGAAAATTACGTTGGACGCAATTCATCATCTAGAAGTTATAACCTCGGGTGACACAGAACTAGCTCTAGTTCATCAATGCAATGTAGGCATGTATTTTGAATGTAATCATACATGCTTACGGAAAAGAACTTGCATGACATCTTTTGTCCTACCCTCCTGTGGCAGCGGGGTCCTATTGGAAACTAAGGGATATTAAGGCCTCCTTTTAATAGAGTACCAGACCAAAGCATTAACACATAGTGAATACATGAACTCCTCAAACTATGGTCATCACCGGGAGTGGTCCCAATTATTGTCACTCCGGGGTTGCTGGATCATAACACATAGTAGGTGACTATAGACTTGCAAGATAGGATCAAAAACACACATATATTCATGTAAACATAATAGGTTCAGATATGAAATCATGGCACTCGGGCCCTAGTGACAAACATTAAGCATAGCAAAGTCATAGCAACATTAATCTCAGAACATAGTGGATACTAGGGATCAAACCCTAACAAAACTAACTAGATTACATGATAGATCCCATCCAACCCATCAACGTCCAGCAAGCCTACGATGGAATTACTCACGCACGTCAGTGAGCATCATGGAATTGGTGATGGAGGAAGGTTGATGATGATGACGGCGATGATCTCCAGTCTTCGGAGCCCCGAACGGACTCCAGATCAGCCCTCCCGAGAGAGATTAGGGCTTGGTGGCGGCTCCGTCTCGTGAAACGTGATAATTCTTTCTCTCTAATTGTTTTCTCCCCGAAAGTGAAGATATATGATCTGGGGGTTCGTCGGTAAGGAACCAGGGGCCCACGATGCAGGGGGGCGCGCCCCCACCCTCGTGGACAGGCCCTGGGCCCCCTGGTGTGGATCTTCTTGCATGTATTTTTTATATTTTCCGAAATAATTCTCTGTTGGTTTTCAGAAGATTCTGAGAACTTTTTATTCTGCACAAAAACAACACCATGGCAGTTCTGCTGAAAACAGCGTCAGTCCGGGTTAGTTCCATTCAAATCATGCAAGTTAGAGTCCAAAACAAGGGCAAAAGGGTTTGCAAAAGTAGATACGTTGGAGACGTATCAACTCCCCCAAGCTTAAACCTTTGCTTATCCTCAAGCAATTCAGTTGATAAACTAAAAGTGACAAAGAAAAACTTTGACAAACTCTATTTGCTCTTGTTGTTGTAAATATGTAAGCTAGCATTCAGGTTTTCAACAAGATCATGAACTAACCACATTCACAATAACTTTCAGGTCTCAAGACTACTCACATCAATGGCATTACCAACTAGCGAGCAATAATAATAAACCTCGGGTGACAACACTTTCTCAAAACAATCATGATATGATATAACAAGATGGTATCTCGCTAGCCCTTTCTGAGACCACAAAACATAAATGCAGAGCACCTTTAAGGATCAAGGACTGACTAGACATTATAATTCATGGTAAAAGAGATCCAGTCATGATCATACTCAATGCAAATTAATAGTAATACATGCAACGACAGAGGTGCTCTCCTACTGGTGCTCCTTGATAAGAGGATGATGACTCTGTATAAAAGTAAATAGATAGGCCCTTCACAGAGGGAAGCAGGGATTTGTAGAGGTGCCAGAGCTCGATTTTTAAATAGAGATGAATAACATTTTGAGCGGTATACTTTCTTTGTCAACATAACAACCAGGAATATCGATATCTCCCATGCTACACACATTATAGGCGGTTCCCAAACAAAATGGTAAAGTTTATACTCCCCCAACCACCAACAAGCACACTCCCCGGCCATCCGAATCCACGGGGTACCGTCCAAACAAGCAACAACCCTGGGGGAGTTTTGTTTATTTATTATGATTTGAGCATGGGACTGGGCATCCCGATTACCAGCCATTTTCTCATGAATGATGAGCGGAGTCCACTCATCATGAGAATAACCCACCTAGCATGGAAGATATAGACAGCCCTAGTTGATACATGAGTTGTTCGAGCATACAAAATAGAATTTCATTTGAAGGTTTAGAGTTTGGCACATACAAATTTACTTGGAACGGCAGGTAAATACCGCATATAGGAAGGTATAGTGGACTCATGTGGGATAATTTATGGGTTTATGGAAGTGGATGCACAAGCAGTATTCCCGCTTAGTACAGGTGAAGGCTAGAAAGAGACTGGGAAGCGACCGGCTAGAGAGCAACAACGGTCATGAACATGCATTAAAATTAATCAACAATGAATGCAAGCATGAGTAGGATATAAATCACCATGAACATAAATATCGTGAAGGGTATGTTGATTTGTTTCAACTACATGCGTGAACATGTGCCAAGTCAGATCACTTATATCGTTCAAAGGAGGATACCACCCATCATACCACATCAGAACCACTTTAATATCATGTTGGCACACAAGATAGACCATTATAAACTCTCAGCTAATTAAGCATGGCATCAACAGCTATGATCTCTAATTGTCATTGCAAACATGTTTCATTCATAACAAGCTGAATCAGGAATGATGAGCAATCATATTTACAAAAACAAGAGAGGTCGAGCTCATACCAGCTTTTCTCATCTCAATTAGTTCATCATATATCATCCTTATTGCCTTTCACTCGGACGACCGAACGGTGTGAATAATAATAAAAGTGCACGTGCATTGGACTAAGCTGGAATCTGAAGACATTTAATACAAGAGAGAAGACAAGGTAATATGGCTCAAGGTTAAATCTACAACAAAGCATATGAGAGCCACAAGCATTTTAATCATGGTCTTCTATTCTTAATCCCTAAAGAAAAGAAAAGAAACTATTTACACGGGAAAGCTCCCAACAAGCAAAAGAAGAACATGAAATCTTTTTGGGTTTAGATTTTTTTAACTACTACTTCAAGCAAAGAAAGTAAACTAGCTTAGAAGCTACAACTGGTATTTTTTTTATTTCTATGGTTTTTTCTAGCACACAAGAAAAAGACTAAGAAAAATAAATTGAAACTAAGCATGGATGGTACAGTGAAAGAGTGTGAGCACCGACAACTAGAATAAGTGTGAACATGGATGTAAAGTCGGTGAGAAACACGTACTCCCCCAAGCTTAGGCTTTTGGCCTAAGTTGGTCTATGGCCACGGATCGAGGCCACTCCCTCCAGTGTACTGAGATGCATCCTCTGGGTGCCACTCGTTGGCGAGCCCATCCAGCTCCCACCCATAAATAGATTGACGGGAAGGATCGAGTGGTGGTTCTGGCTCAGGCTCTGAAGCTTGGGCCTGGCCTTGGTACTTGTAGAAGGCATATGATGTGATGAGGAATACGCCTGTAGACAAATCAAACAAAGATGGTGTAGGCAAGGTAACAATTTCACGGTATATTTCATCAAACCTTAATTTATAATTAAGCTGCATATTCTTGTCTTTAACAATAAAGTCATGAGCTACCATGCTCTTGTAGTCCAGATAAACAGGGGCAAGCAATTTTTCTTCCTTCTCATGATGCCTAATAGGTATTCTAAAATGTTCAGCCAGGCGAGAAGCAAATATGCCTCCAAAGATGGGCCCCTTTGAGCGGTTCGGACTCAGTCGTTTAGCAACGACGGCACCCAAACTAAAAGTTGTGTCTTGAAACAAAGCATGGCATAAGATGACAATATCAGGGGCACTAAGGTTCCCGCTGTTACCGCGACCAATTAAACATCTAATAGCAAATAAAGCAAAGTAGCGCAGAACAGGGAAGTGTATACTAGTGATTCTTGCCCCTGAGACTTGTCTAGTTTCCTCTACAGCTATCATGTCAATAAACCCTTCAACGTCTTCACGACGGGGTTCATCAAGTCTACCTTCAAAGGGTACTTTGCATATTTCACAAAAATCTAAGAGTGATATCTCCTTAATCACATCATATAAACGAAACTCCATCGTAGGTGGTGTTTTCTTAGCATGAAAATGAAAACTTTGCGTGAAAATATTGGTGAGTAAGAGATACTACTCTTTCTGGTCGTGGAGGAAGTTGGTGAGGCCTGCATTATTTGCCAACCAATAAAAGTCTTTGTAAATGCCGACGGACACCATGAAATCATTGCAAGGCCATTCACACGGTTGAACTTCCGCCATGCGAGGAAGATTATACTTGGGCTTCTTATTTTCTTCTTTCTTCTTCTCCTCTGAGCTCTTGCTGGAGGAGCCCCTCAACAATCTTTTTAACATTTTCCTTTTCTGAAAATTTCTGAAATTTTTAGTAACTCAAAATGAAAGTTAACCGAACTCAACAAGATTGATAGCAACAACTCCTATAAGTGCCTAGAGGCCATATCATGCATTAGAACAACTTGGGACCAAGAAAATTTGACATGCAAGCTCAAGAGCAAGGTTACCACAACAACATAAATTTGCAATAAATAGAGCACTAGAACAAAAACTAATTGGACCAATGGAGGAGTCACATACCAAGGAACAATCTCCCCGAACAGTTTGGTGAATGGTGCTTTGAGCTAGGAGATCGAAAATGGCAGCAAGATGAGCTAGAACTCGGGTCTGAGTTGGTTGGTGTTTTTTTGGGGGGAAGAAGAAGAGTGTGGGTGCAAGAATAAGTGGAGGGGGGCCACATGGGGCCCACGAGGCAGGGGGGCGCACCCTGGGGAGGGGGGCGCGCCCTGGACCCTCGTGGCCACGTGCTGGCTCCCCTCGGTGTGTGTTTTGTGCCATATTTCGTCAAATATTCTAGAAAAAATCATATTTCGTTTTCATGGCATTTGGAGAACTTTTATTTTCGGGGTAATTTTTTATTGCACGGATAAGTCTGGAAACAGACAGAAAATACTATTTTTGTTTTATTTATCCTAATTAACAAAAATTAAAAGGAGGATACAGAAGGTTGTGCTATCTAGATTCACCTATCCTATGCTCATCAAAAGGAATCCATTAACATGGTTGATCAGGTCTTGTAAATAAACTCTTTCCGAGTAACATGAAACCGTAGAATTTTCGAATAACACTAGGTTACCTCAATGGGGATATGTATGTCCCCAACAATAAGGATGTCATATGTCTTCTTGATAGTAGGAAGAGGAAATTCAAAACCTCCAATAGTGATAGTTGAAATTTTTCCAATATAATTGATACTGTGGACCTGAGGTTGTTTCCTCCGAAAGTGTATCGTATGCTCATTACCATTGACATGAAAAGTGACATTACCTTTGTTGCAATCAATAATAGCCTCTGCAGTATTCAAAAAGGGTCTCCCAAGAATAATAGACATACTATCGTCCTCGGGAATATCAAGTATAACAAAGTCCGTTAGAATAGTAACATTCGCAACTACAACAGGCACATCCTCACGAATACCGACAGGTATAACAGTTGATTTATCAGCCATTTGCAAAGATATTTCAGTAGGTGTCAACTTACTCAAGTCAAGTCTACGATATAAAGAGAGAGGCATAACACTAACACCGGCTCCAAGATCACACAAAGCAGTTTTAACATAGTTTTTCTTAACGGAGCAAGGTATAGTAGGTACTCCTGGATCTCCTAATTTCTTAGGCATTCCACCCTCAAAAGTGTAATTAGCAATCATGGTGGAAATTTCTACTTTAGGAATCTTTCTTTTGTTGGTAATAATATCTTTCATATACTTAGCATAAGGATTTGTTTTAGGCACATCAGTCGAACGCATACACAAAAAGATAGGTCTAATCATTTCAACAAAGCGCTCAAAATCCTCATCATCCTTTTTCTTGGATGGTTTCGGAGGAAAAGGCATGGGTTTCTGAACCCATGGTTCTCTTTCCCTACCGTGCTTCCTAGCAACAAAGTCTCTCTTATCATAACGTGATTCTTTGTTTGTGGGTTATCAAGATCAACAACAGGTTCAATCTCTACATCATTATCATTGCTAGGTTGAGCGTCATCATGAACATCATCATTGATATTATTACTAGGTTCATGTTCATTACCAGATTGTGTCTCAGCATCAGAAATGGATATATCATTGGGATTGTCAGGTGTGTCAGCTACAGGTTCACTAGAAGCATGCAAAGTCCTATCATTTTTCTTTTTCTTCTTCTTAGAAGAACTAGGTGCATCTAAATTAGCTCTCTGAGAATCTTGCTCAATTCTCTTAGGGTGGCCCTTAGGATACAGAGGTTCCTGAGTCATTTTACCACCTCTAGTTGCAACTCTAATAGCATAGTCATTATTCTTACTATTTAATTCATTGAGCAAATCATTCTGAGCGTTAAGTACTTGTTCTACTTGAGTAGTGACCATAGAAGCATGTATACTAACGAGTTTCAGTTCACCTTTAGCTCTAGACAGATAATCACTCAAGCGTTCAATCATATAAGCATTGTGTTGTAATTGTCTACCCACATAAGCATTGAAGTTTTCTTGTTTCACAATGAAATTGTAAAACTCATCTAAGCATTGGCTAGCAGACTTATAATGAGGAATATCACCTTCATCTAACCTATAAAGAGAATTTACCTTTACTACATGTGTCAGCTTATCAAGACCATGTATTTCTTCAATAGGAGGTAAATTATTAACATCTTCAGCTTTAATACCTTTTTCTTTCATAGATTTCTTTGCCTCTTGCATATCTTCAGGACTGAGAAATAGGACACCTCTTTTCTTCGGAGTTGGCTTAGGGGCTGGTTCAGGAAGTGTCCAATTATTTTCATTGGGCAGCATATTATTCAATATTATTCAGCTTGTTCAACTGTTCTTTCCATGAAAACACAACCAGCACAAATATCCAGGTGGTCTCTGGAAGCATCGGTTAGTCCATTATAAATGACATCAAGTATATCATGCATTTCAAGAGGTTGATCAGGCAAAGCATTAAGTAACTGGAGAAGCCTCCCCCAAGCTTGTGGGAGACTCTCTTCTTCAATTTGCACAATGTTATATATTTCTCGTAAGGCAGCTTGTTTCTTATGAGCGGGAAAGTATTTAGCAGAGGAGTAATACATCATATCCTGGGGACTACGTACACAACCAGGATCAAGAGAATTAAACCAAGTCTTAGCATCACCCTTTAACGAGAACAGAAATAGCTTAAGGATGTAGTAGTAACGAATCTTTTCATCGTTGGTAAACAGGGTGGCTATATCATTCAACTTAGTAAGATGTGCCACAATAGTTTCAGACTCATAGCCATGGAAAGTATTAGATTCAACCAAAGTAATTAACTCAAGATCAACAGAGAATTCATAATCCTTATATGTAACACAGATTGGTGAAGTAGGAAAAGCAGGGTCATGTTTCATTCTAGCATTAAAGGACTTTTCTTTCAGCTTAGCTAATAATTTCTTAAGATCATATCTATCATTGCAAGCAAGAAAGACTCTAGCAGTTCCTTCATCCATAACATAACCCTCAGGCACAACAGGCAATTCATATCTATTGGGAGTAGTTTCATCATCACTTTCACAAATATCACCAGTTTCAACATTTGCACTCTCCCTAACCTTAGCAATTTGTTCATCTAGAAATTCACCTAATGGCACAGTATCAGGCATAGAAGTAGTTTCATCATACATAGCAAAAGTGGCATCATCAAGAATGTACGACATATCAGATTCAATAGCAGGAGTAGGTGTCGCAAGTTTACTCATAACAAAAGGAGAATCAAGTGGAGAGCTAGATGGCAGTTCCTTACCTCCCCTCGTAGTTGAGGGTAAGATCTTGGTTTTTTAGTCCTTCAAATTCTTCATAGTGATAAACATATATAAATCCCAAGTGACCTAAAGAATAGAGGTATGCTCCCCGGCAACAGCGCTAGAAAATAGTCTTGATAACCCACAAGTGTAGGGGATCACAACAGTTTTCGAGGGTAAAGTACTCAACCCAAATTTGTTGATTCGACACAAGGGGAGCCAAAGAATACTCTTAAGTATTAGCGGCTGAGTTGTCAATTCAACCACACCTGGAAACTTAGTATCTGCAGCAAGATAGTTTAGTAGCAAAGTAATATGATAGTGGCAGTAGCATCAATAAAAGTAATGGCAGTGTTTTTGTAGTTTTTATGATAGTAGCAACGGAAAAGTAAATAAGCCACAAGCAATATAGGAAAAGCTCGTAGGAATTGGATCGGTGATGGGAAATTACGTGGGATGCAATTCATCATGTAGAAGTTATAACCTAGGGTGACACAGAACTAGCTCCAGTTCATCAATGCAATGTAGGCATGTATTCCGAATATAGTCATACATGCTTATGGAAAAGAACTTGCATGACATCTTTTGTCCTACCCTCCCGTGGCAGCGGGGTCCTATTGGAAACTAAGGGATATTAAGGCCTCCTTTTAATAGAGTACCAGACCAAAGCATTAACACATAGTGAATACATGAACTCCTCAAACTATGGTCATCACCGGGAGTGGTCCCGATTATTGTCACTTCGGGGTTGCCGGATCATAACACATAGTAGGTGACTATAGACTTGCAAGATAGGATCAAGAACACACATATATTCATGAAAACATAATAGGTTCAGATCTGAAATCATGGCACTCGGGCCCTAGTGACAAGCATTAAGCATATCAAAGTCATAGCAACATCAATCTCAAAACATAGTGGATACTAGGGATCAAACCCTAACAAAACTAACTCAATTACATGATAGATCCCATCCAACCCATCACCGTCCAGCAAGCCTATGATGGAATTACTCACGCACGGCGATGAGCATCATGGAATTGGTGATGGAGGAAGGTTGATGATGACGATGGCGACGATCTCCACTCTCCGGAGCCCCGAAAGGACTCCAGATCAGCCCTCCCGAGAGAGATTAGGACTTGGCGGTGGCTCTGTCTCGTGAAACGTGATAATTCTCTCTCTCTGATTTTTTTCTCCCCGAAAGTGAAGATATAGGATCTGGGGGTACGTCGGTAAGGCACCAGGGGGCCCACGAGGCAGGGGGCACGCCCCCCACCCTCGTGGACAGGCCCTGGGCCCCCTGGTGTGGATCTTCTTGTAGGAATTTTTTATATTTTCCGAAATAATTCTCTGTTGATTTTTAGGCAATTCCGAGAACTTTTTATTCTGCACCAAAACAACACCATGGCAGTTCTGCTGAAAACAGCGTTAGTCCGGGTTAGTTCCATTCAAATCATGCAAGTTAGAGTCCAAAACAAGGGCAAAAGGGTTTGGAAAAGTAAATACGTTGGAGACGTATCATTGAGCACCATGTTTAAGTAGAGATTACAGCCGGGGAAAGGATGTGTTACCCCTGCAATGAGGGGGGGGGAGAGTTGGTGTTGACGATAGCAAGATGGTTGTTGTAGATCGGCGTCCCGATCGTTGCCCCGACGGCACTCCGATGCCACCGGGAGCGAGGGGGAGAGAGGCCCCCTCCTAGTTCTTCTTCCTTGGCCTCCTCACTAGGTGGGAGAAGGGTTCCCCTCTGGTCCTTGGTCTCCATGGCATGGGAGGGGCAAGAGCCCTCCGAGATTGGATCTGTCTCTCTGTCCTCTTCTGTTTCGCGTCCCCCAGATCTGGCCGAAAACTGTTTCTTATATTCCCGGGGATCCGTAACTTCGATTGCGCTAAGATTTTTACACGATTTTTTTCCGGATATAAGCTTCCTTGAGCCCGAAGTACATCTCCTACCGGCGTTCCAGGTGGGCATAAGACACCTGGGCGCGACAGGCACCTCTGGCGCGCCCTGGTGGGTTGTGGGGCCTACGGGCCCCCGTTTACATTGCTTTAACCTCCCAAAAATCACATATATTCCAAAATAATTCTCCGTGAAATTTTATTTCATTTGGACTTCGTTTGATATGGATACTTTGCGATACAAAAAACATGCAGAAAACACGAACTGGTACATGGCACTAGATCAATAGGTTAGTCCAATAAATCATATAAAAAGTTGCCAAAAGTATGAAAAACTTGTATAATATTGGCATGAAACAATCAAAAAATATAGGTACGACCGAGACATATCAGCATCCCCAAGCTTAATTACTGCTCGTCCTCGAGTAGGTAAATGATAAAAAAGATAATTTTTTATGTGGAGTGCTACCTAGCATAAACTTGATCATATATCTAGTCATGGTATGAATATTAAGACATGAGTGATTCAAAGCAATAGTATATATTTGACATAAAGACATTAATACTCGGGGATCCCAACAAACAATCATGTCTTTCATAATATAAAATGCTAAAGAACGTTATCCCCGCAAAATCATATAGACTTGTCATGCTCTTTCTTCCCAGCTCAAAGTATAAATCATGTACTACCCCATTGTCAGCCAAGTAATTGGTTCATACTTTTTAACGCGCTTCAGCATTTTCAACTCTCATGCAATTCATGAGCGCGGGCCATGCATATAGCAATATAGGGGGAATAGAATGCGGTGGTAGTAGACAAAACAAGGGAAGAAAGTCTCACATCAACTAGGCAGACTAATGGAATATGGAGATGTCCATCAATCGATATCAATGCGAGGAGTAGGGATTTCCATGCAACAGATGCAACTAAGAGCTATAAATGTATGAGAGCTCAACATGAAAACTAGGTAGTTATGCATGAAACTCTAATTTGAAAAATTCCCACTAGTACATGGAAGTGACAACATAGGAGACTCTCTACATGAAAAACATGGTGCTATTTTGAAGCACAAGTGTGGTGTTTGCATGCCCCATTTCTTTTCCTTTCATTTTCTTTATTTTCTCTTTTTTTAATATTTTTTGGTGGGCTTCTTTGGACTCTTTATTTTATTTGGGCTTCTTTGGCCTCTTTTATTATTTTTAAAGTTCGGAGCTAATCCCAACTTGTGGGGGAATCATGGTCTCCATCATCCTATCATTACTAGGGCATGTTCTAATAATGGATAATGATGATCATCACACTTCTATTTACTTATAACACAAAAGAAATAAAAATTACAACTCGATATCTATGACATAGTACGACTCTAAATGAATGCCTCTGGTAGTGTACCAGGATGTGCAATGATCTAGCATAGCAAAGATATCGAAAAACGGACAAGCCAAGAAAATATCGTGCTAGCTGTCTTGATCATGCAATGCAATATGAAAATGAATGCTCAAGTCAACTATATGATGGAAGTGCACGGCAATATATATCGGAATGGCTATGGAAATGCCATAATAGGTAGGTATAGTGGCTATTTTGAGGAAGGTATAATAAAGTTTATGCACCGGTGAAAGTTGCGCGGCACGAGAGAGGCTAGCAATTATGAAAGGGTGAGAGTGTGTATAATCCATGGACTCACATTAGTCATATAGAACCCATATACTTATTGCAAAAGTTTATTAGCCCTCGAAGCAAAGTAATACTACGCATGCTCCTAGGGGGGAGGTTGGTAGGAGTTAACCATCATGCGCCCCCGACCTTCACACAAACATATGACAATCAAGGATAAATTGTGCTCCAACTTCCTGGCATAACGAGAGACTATACGTGCATGCTTCGGGAATCACAAAACTTAAGACCAATATCTTACTAAACACAATCATCCACTAGTACCTCCCACATATTATCATCTCTATATCGCAAAACTATTGCAAGGAATCAAACATACCATATTCAGTGATCCATAAGTTTTATGTAGGATTTTATGACTAACCATGCAATTGACTAATTCCGTTTGACTCTCTAAATAGATATAAGTGAAGCTTGAGAGTTTAATTCTTTCTACAAAAACATCATGCTCTAACAAATTCAACTGAAGCACGAGATAATTCTACAAACATCTATTTTCTATGTGAAGAGAAACAGGCAATCAAACTTCAAATAATATAAGTGAAGCACATGAAGCATTCTATAAAGCCATACTCAAAAGATATAAGTGAAGTGCAATGAGCATTCTACAAATCAACCAAGGACTATCTCATACCATCATGGCGCATTATTAGAAAAACATTAAAAAGCACATGACGGTCCAAGAATTTACCCATATCATGTGAACGAAACGAATCCGAAAACATACCGATACTTGTTGAAGAAAGATGGGATGCCTTCCGAGGCATCCCCAAGCTTAGACGCTTGAGTCTCCTTGAATATTTACTTGGGGTGCCTTGTACATCCCCAAGCTTGAGCTATTGCCTCTCGTCCTTCTCCTCACATTGAGACCTCCTCGACCTTCGAACACTTCATCCACACCAAACTTAATCGAACGTTTAGTTGCGGGGTTAGTGCATATGATCAATAAAATCCCATCATCTACTGCTCTAACATTATTGTATGATTATAAACAAACATTACCCACTGTATTCTATCACAATTCTATGTCCCCAAGTCAAGGAGGCGTCAACAAGAATTCAAACATATGCAAATAATGAAGCTATAACAGCAATATGTGAAAACAGGATAGTTTGTAAAGATTTGAACATCCACCATACTTCTGTAACTCTAAAAATTCTGAAACAATTAGGTAAAATAAAAAATTTGTGTAGCAATACTATGCAAAAAAAATTAGAACCATTTGACTTTCCTATAAAAAATGTAAAATCACGCACTACAGCCAAAGTTTCTGTTTTGCACCGCACAAACCAACAAGCAATCTAATCATCCTAAAGGCAAACTCTTGGCACGTTACTTTTATAATCCAATGGAATTTTACAATTGGATAATTATTTTTGTTCAGAAGTTTCTGTAATTAAGATTCACAAAGTTCCCATGGGCATGAACAAAGTTCAAGGCTAGCTCCCACTTTCACAACGCTTGTCCCTCTCACTTTCACTTTTCTTTTTGAAAATGTTTTAGGTTCCCCTCTATATATTTTTTGTTTTTAAACTTTATAAAAGCACTCGACAGAAATATATAAAACTTTTTTAAAACTTCCGGGTTGTCTCCCTAGCAGCGCTTTCTATAAAGCCATTAAGCTAGGAATAAAGTGCTCAAGTAATGAATCCACTCGGATCCCAAGGTATATCAAAGCCAATTTTAAATAGCAATGATTTGGCATTTAGTAGAGAGCACAAAATGATATGTGTCATGCAACAACGAAGTCTAACTCTCTTCTTGTGCATTGGCATGTCATACAAGAACAATTCATGCGCATCAAGTAAAGACCAATGCATAGTATAAGCAGTTTCTTGCAATTTTATCGTGTTGGAAACATAGAGAGGCGGAGATGTACTTCCTCTCTCATAATAATTGCAAGTAGGAGCAGCAAGCACATGCATATTATATTCATCAAAAACATCATGTGTAATGGAAAAAGGCAACCTATCAATATAATCCTTAATAAGTGCAAACTTCTCCGATATAGTGTAGTTTGGAGAATTCAAAAAGATAATAGGACCATCTAGTGTGGGTGCAATATCCAAAATTTCATTCTTGACATAAGGAACTATAGCAAGTTCATCTCCAAAAGCATAATTCATATTGGCATCATGGCCACAAGCATAGCAAGCATTGTCAAAATGGGGTATTTCAAAAGAATTAACGGGATCGTAACAATCATCATAGCATTCATCCTTCGGTAAATTCGAAGGGAAATTAAACAATGTATGGGATAAAGAGTTACTCTCATTAGAAGGTGGGAACGGGTGATCAATCCGCTCTTCCTCATTTTTCTCTTCACTCTCCTCCTCATCTTTTTCATCCAATGAGCTCGAAATGTCATTAACTTCTTCTTGCATAGACTCCCTCAAAATATTAGTCTCTTCTTGGACAGTAGAGGAGTCCGCGATATATGGTTTAATATAATGATTAGAAGCATAATTATCATAGAAATATTTAAGTATGGCCAAATTTTCAGATTTGTAGAGAGTAATCACACTCTTCGATCAAAGAAGCAATTTCAAAAGTACCCATGAAAGCAAAAAATTCTTCAATTAATTGAACATCATAGTAATTATAGACACCCTTAGTATACGAAGATACAATTCCATTATCACTAAACTCATATTGGTAAGGAAGGTGTTTCTTAGGGTCTTCAAACAAGAAGTAACATCATATATTTCACATAAATTCCAAGCATAGCATTGCAAAAGATGAATTTGATCCAGTAAAAGTTACCCTTCTTTAGAAATGCAGTGTCACACAAAACAAGCATGCTCTTCTAACGACTTTCCCTCAACTAAGCTAGTTGGGTTTTCAGCACGAGCACAAATGGATCGAAGATGATCCAAGTAAAAAGCTTCAACAGTATGATAGATTTTTGGTGGTTCTTCAACCATTGGTTCAATAGGTACCACATTGTTTTTGGTATTTTGCGTTTCCTACCCATAAATAAAGATAGAAAACAACTTAGAACAGGAAATAAAAACTACTTAGTGATAAAGCAAACAATCACACACGAGAATATTCACCCCACGCTATAACTCCCCAGCAACGATGCTAGAAAAAGGTCTTGATAACCCACAAGTGTAGGGGATCATTTGTAGGCTTTTTCGATAAGTAAGTGTGTCGAATCCAACGAGGAGCTAAAGGCAGAACAAATATTCCCACAAGTTCTATCGACCACTAATACAACTCTACGCACACTTAATATTTGCTTTACCTAAAACAAGTATGAAACTAGACGTACTTTGGGATAGTTTTGCAAGATAATAAAGAGCACATAAATACAAATTAGGGGATGTTTAGATAGAAGTACAAATAAATTAGTGGTTTAGTAGATAGCTTTTGTCAACAAGAAAGTTATTTGTCCCTATGTAATCGATAACAAGTATCGGTAATTGTTTTTGCAATTTTATATGAGGGAGAGGCATGAGCTAACATACTTTCTCTAATTGGATCATATGCACTTATGATTGGACCCCTAGCAAGCATCCGCAACTATTAAAGATCATTAAGGTCGTGAAACCCAACCATAGCATTAAGTATCAAGTCTTGTTTACTCCATACGTAATACCCCCCTTACTAGGGTTTAAGTTTCTGTCACTCTCGCAACCCAGCATAAGCGAACCATGAACATATTGAAACACCCTACGGCGGGGGCCCCTCTCGTTTGTGCGAGAATGGAGGGCGCCGTAGGACAGCACCATAAATAAAATATACAATCATACCAACCAAGATCATGATTAACCCAAAGGACAAAACAGAAATACTCAAACATCATAGGATAACCATAGATCATTGGGAAATAATATATGGAGTTGAGCACCATGTTTAAGTACAGATTACAGGGGGGGAAAGAGGTGTTACACCGCTGCAATCAGGGGGGAGACTTGGTGTTGACGGTAGCAAGATTGTGGATGTAGATCGTCGTCCTGATCGTTACCCCGGCAGCAGTGCGGCGCCGCCCTCCTTCTTCTTCATCTTCCTTGGCCTCCTCCCTAGGTGGGAGAATGTTCCCCCCTCTGATCCTTGGTCTCCATGGCATGGGAGGGGCGAGAGCCCCTCTGAGATTGGATCTGTCTCTTTGTCCTCTTCTATTTCGCGTCCCCTAGATCTAGCCAAAAACCGTTTCTTATATTTCCGGAGATCCGTAACTCCGATTGCGCTGAGATTTTTACACGAATTTTTTCCAGATATAAGCTTCCTCGCGCCCAAAGTACAACTCCAACTAACATTCCAAGTGGGTATAAGACACCTGGCCACGCCAGGCACCTCTGGCGCGCCCTGGTGGATTGTGCGGCCTACGGGCCCCCGTTTATGTAGCTTCCACATCCCAAAAATCACATATATTACAAAATAATTCTCCATGAAATTTTATTGCATTTGGACTTTGTTAGATATGGATACTCTGTGATACAAAAAACATGCAGAAAATAGGAACTCGCACTTGGCACTGGATCAATAGGTTAGTCCAATAAATCATATAAAAAGTTGCCAAAAGTATGTAAAACTTGTATAATATTGGCATGAAACAATAAAAAATTATAGGTACGACAGACGTATCAACATCCCCAAGCTTAATTCCTGCTCGTCCTCGAGTAGGTAAATGATAAAAAAGATAATTTTTGATGTGGAGTGCTACCTAGCATAAACTTGATCATATATCTAGTCATGGTATGAATATTAAGACATGCGTGATTCAAAGCAATAGTCTATAATTTGACATAAAAACATTAATACTCGGGCATCCCAACAAAGAATCATGTCTTTCATAATATAAAATGCTAAAGAACGTTAGCCCTACAAAATCATATAGTCTTGTCATGCTCTGTCTTCCCACCTCAAAGTATAAATCATGTACTACTCCAGTGTCAGCCAAGCAATTGGTTCATACTTTTTAACGCGCTTCAGCATTTTGAACTCCCACGCAATACATGAGCGTGAGCCATGGATATAGCAATATAGACGGAATAGAATGCGGTGGTCGTAGACAAAAGAAGGGAAGAAAGTCTCACATCAACTAGGCAGACTAATGGACTATGGAGATGTCCATTAATCGATATCAATGCGAGGAGTAGGGATTGCCATGCAACATATGCAACTAAGAGCTATAAGTGTATGAGAGCTCAACATGAACACTAGGTGGGTATGCATGAAACTCTAATATGAAAAAAATTAACTAGTATATGAAAGTGACAACATAGGAGACTCTCTACATGAAAAAAATGGTGCTACTTTGAAGCACAAGTGTGGTGTTTGCATGCCCCTTTTATTTTCCTTCCATTTTTTTGTTTTCTCTTTTTTTAATATTTTTTTGGTGGGCTTCTTTGGCCTCTTTTATTATTTTTAAAGTTCGGAGTCTAATCCCGACTTGTGGGGCAATCGTGGTCTCCATCATCCTATCATTACTGGGGCATGCTCTTTTAATGGATAATGATGATCATCACACTTCTATTTACTTATAACTCAAAAGAAACAAAAATTACAACTCGATACCTATGACATAGTACGACTCCAAATGAATGCCTCTGGCAGTGTACCAGGATGTGCAATGATCTAGCATAGCAAAGATATCAAAAAACGGAGAAGCCATGAAAATGTCGTGCTAGCTGTCTTAAGATCATGCAAAGCAATATGAAAATGAATACTCAAGTCAACTATATGATGGAAGTGCATGGCAATATATATCGGAATGGCTATGGAAATGTCATAATAGGTAGGTATGGTGGCTGTTTTGAGGAAGGTATAATAAAGTTTATGCTCCAACAAAAGTTGCGCGGCACGAGAGAGGCAAGCAATTATGAAAGGGTGAGAGTGTGTATAATCCATGGACTCACATTAGTCATAAAGAAATCATATACTTATTGCAAAAGTTTATTACCCTCGAAGCAAAGTAATACTACGCATGCTCCTAGGGGGGAGGTTGGTAGGAGTTAACCATCATGCGCCCCCGACCTTCACAAAAACATAGGACAATCAAGGATAAATTGTGCTCCAACTTCCCGGCATAACGAGAGACTATATGTGCATGCTTCGGGAATCACAAACCTTAACACCAATATCTTACTAAAAACAATCATCCACTAGTGCATCCCACATATTATCATCTCTACATTGCAAAACTATTGCAAGGAATCAAACATACCATATTTAGTGATCCATAAGTTTTATGTAAGATTTTATGACTGAGCATGCAATTGACCAATTCCGTTTGACTCTCTAAACAGATATAAGTGAAGGATGAGAGTTTAATTATATCTACAAAAGATCATGCTCTAACAAATATAAGTGAAGACGAGAGCATTCTATGAACATCGGTTTTCTATGTGAAGAGAAATAGGCAATCCAAACTTCAAATAATATAAGTGAAGCACATGAAGCATTCTATAGAGCCATACTGAAAATATATAAGTGAAGTGCAATGAGCATTCTACAAATCAACCAAGTAATATCTCATACCATCATGGTGCATTATTAGAAGAAAAATAAAAAGCACACGACGCTCCAAGAGTTTACTCCATACGTAATACCCCCCTTACTCGGGTTTATGTTTCTGTCACTCTCGCAACCCACCATAAGCGAAACATGAACATATTGAAACACCCTACAGAGGGGGCCCCTCATGTTTGCGCGAGAGCGGAGGGCACCGTCGGACATCACCATAAATAAAAATAGAATCATACCAACCAAGATCACGATTAACCAAAAGGACAAAACAGATCTACTCAAACATCATAGGATAACCATAGATCATTGGGAAATAATATATGGAGTTGAGCACCATGTTTAAGTATAGATTACAGTGGGGGGAAAGAGGTGTTACACTGCTGCAATGAGGGGGATAGAGTTGGTGTTGAAGGTAGCAAGATTGTTGATGTAGATCGCCGTCCCGATCGTTGCCCCGGCGGCACTCCGGCGCCACCCTCCTTCTTCTTCTTCTTCTTCCTTGGCATCGTACCTAGGTGGGAGAAGGGTTCCCCCTCTGGTCCTTGGTCTCCATGGCATGGGAGGGGCAGGAGCCCCTCCGAGATTGGATCTGTCTCTCTATCCTCTTCCGTTTCACGTCCCCCAGATCTGGCCAAAAACCGTTTCTTATATTCCCGTAGATCCGTAACTCTGATTGTGCTGAGATTTTTACACAAATTTTTCGGATATCAGCTTTCTTGCGCCCGAAGTACAGCCCCATCTGACGTTCCAGGTGGGCATAAGACACCTGGGCGTGCCAGGCACCTCTGGCGCAAGCTGGTGGGTTGTGGGGCCTACGGGCCCCCGTTTACGTAGCTTCCACCTCCCAAAAATCACATATATTCCAAAAAAATTCTTCGTTAAGTTTTATTGCATTTGGAGTTTGTTTGATATGGAGAGTCTGTGATACAAAAACATTCAGAAAACAGGAACTGGCACTTGCCACTGGATCAATAGGTTAGTCCAATAAATCATATAAAAAGTTGCCAAAAGTACGTAAAACTTGTATAATATTGGCATGAAACAATCAAAAAATATAGATTCGATGGAGACGTATCAGCCACATATGATATTCTTCGCTTGAGAGTCGAGTTGGTTGAATCTCTTCACATCAACAACGTTAACACACTACTGCAAGATGCTGCTAATGCGGCACTATGATGAGAGACCCTTCGACGAAACTGTGTGGTATGCCATAATCGCAAATAGGGGTGTAAAAAACCATCAAAAAAGGTGCAAAACATTTGCGATGGAGGATGTATCAAACACGGTTCAGATTTTAGTTGCGTGTGTGATGGAGGGCATATGGTTCAGTTCAATTAACTGTTTGCGATGAGGAGGAACAAAAAAACTGGCAACCAGATGAAGGCGTGTGCGATATACATCATACGGTTCACTCGGATGAACTGTTTGTGATTAGGAAAAACAAAATAAACAGCGAGCCATATCAAGGTGTGTGCGATATACGGCATGCGGTTCACTCAGCCTTGTCGTTAGTGTGTGACCTCTGTGGCAATCGTTCGCTCCCCACTAGCCTCTTCTTGTACCGTGGCAACCGTCCACCGCCTCTTCGCCTTTCCCTCTCGATTTGGAGCTGCTGTCGCACGCTCTTCCTCCCTCCATTTGCCTTCACCCTTCCTTCTGCCATTGTTTGATCATCTTCTCCATGGAGGGAACAGGCCGGAAATGACCCCGTTATTCTTGCCCCGATATGAAAGATGACATGGTGGAGGAAGTCATTGATCGATGCGACGTCATCACGTCGGCTAGCATGGCAGGTTCGTACAAGACCATTCTCGACTCAACAAACAAGATCATTACAAAGAACCCAAGGGTTCAGGAGTGGCTTGATCTCCCCTATATTTCTTCGCCATGACCCTACTCATCGTCGCACTACTAGAAATCCCCATATTTCTGACGGTGAAATCTAATAGCCGACGGGCCATCGGGCATTACAGTAATAACCGACGGTGGTGGTATTTTCCGACGGTTATTGTCAACTCACAGGTATGACCAGTAATAATCGACGGTGTACTGAATTTACCGACGAGGAAAGCCCAACTCTCGGTTATCTAATTTAATGTCCGACGGGCCATTATAATATCTGACGGTTTATGTTATACCCTCGGGGATTACATGTAATACCCGACGGTGAAATTTAATAGCCGAAGGTGAAAATAAAACTCTTTGCTATGAGTGGAAATGACCGACGGTCGATACGCCACTCTCGGTTATTAGATTAAATACCCGACGGGGGTAGCAATAACCGATGGTTGACTTCCACCCTCGGTGATATGTTTCAATAGAGGGTGGCTATAAACATGTGGAATAACTGATGATTATACTGCAAATAATTTGGTATAAGTAAATTTCCAAAAAATAAGTTCTACCATTGTTATTGTAACAACATTATATATTATTTTTCATTAATAGGATGGTTAAAAACATAGGTCCACAAAAATACAAATAAGATGGTTTAAAAAACTGGCATGTTTGAAAAAAATGTGCACTTACACAAGGTATCACAAGCAAAGACAACATTGAGTGCCAAGAAGAGGTCTTCGTCCCATGTCCAATTCCCTATCATCTCTAATGGTGTGGCCGGGTTAGATCAAAGAGGTTCTCAATATAGGCTTGTATATATATGCCGAGGTTTGGTTCCTCACCATCTGGGCGCATGACGCGTTGCCTAAGTGAAGTGTGCTGTCGAGGCTTCTGAGGAGTGGCTGGTTGCTCATGTCGCTCGCGGTTCGGGTTGTATTAGTTGTTGGCCATCTTTATGGATGGAGCACATCGCTGGAACCTCCTTCAATAAGCTAGATTGGTTCCTCCTCGGGAGGTTCTCCATGCCCCTTCCAGTACAAGGTCGCTCTGGTGGCAACAGAAATTAGGGGGAAATATGAAGTTATACGTCGGGATAGAGTTCATCCATGCCGGCCAAGGAGGTAAAAGGAAGGCATCACTGCTTCTCCAGAGTCTGCGGCATCGAGTCATAGAGGTGTTGATGTCCCAGTGGTGTCGTCCTCGACGATGGTGAGGCTATGGTTGTATAGGATCATGTTTTCTATTAAGGGTCCTCTCTTTTTTGAAGGAATTCTAGGGTGCTCTTTGTAAGAGTGAGGCCAACTTGCTGTTTTCTTATTTTTATTTGGGTTCCTTCTCTTACTTACTAAGTTATTTTTGCATGAGAAACTTCCAATCTACTCCCTCCATTCCAATATATTTGTCTTTCTAGACATTTTAAATGGATTGCAACATCTGGATGTATGTAGACATATTTTAGAGTGTAAATTCATTTACTTTGCTCCGTATGTAGTCACTTGTTGAAATCTCTAAAAAGACAAATATTTGGTAAACGGAAGGAGTATTCATCTCCAATTATGGCAGTACAAAGAACCTCGAAGGTAATACAAATTACAACAGCTCCATGGACCATCCAGGGACGACTACAAGAACTGGTGAGAGCCGAAGGCGCGCGACGCCCCTCTTCCTTCGAAACCCGACAAACCTTCTTGTAGTAGACAGTCGAAAGTCGTCGTGCTAATGCCCAATATGACCAATGCACCAGAGCAACAATCATCACCAACGATGTAGCTCGTAGATCGGAAGGATCATATATGTAAACATCCAAATAAAGACGAACAACGACCAAATCCAAGCAAATCAACCGAAGACCCACCGACCGAATCTCAAAAGATCGGACGGAGACACACCTCTACACGCCCTCCGATGACGCTAGACGCATAGTCGGGACATGGATAAACCGTGGGAGACATTATTCCTACTGAGGGACCATAGCCTCCATGTTTTTATTAAATATAAATGTGTCGTCAAGTACTAGTTAATATCCTGAAGAGAGCGGTTTTTTGTAGGACGAGCTACATGGTACCCTCTATCATAACCGTTTAATCTGGACTCCGGTGCAACTGGATGTGTGCATAGATTAATATATCAGTAGGCGCTCAATGCTTAATAACCTGACATTGGATGGAGACCCGCGATAGAGACCGGCAAGAAAGGCAACAGTGTCTGCCACTATGCACTGCCATGGCTACAGTCTGTGCAAATAAAAAACACACTCTCTCTCTCGCATGCAAATGGAATCTGCATCCGAATGTGCAAGCGCTCTCTCTCTCTCTCAAACGTTCTCTCTCACTTTCATAAATAAAGCCTCCTTTTAAAATAAATCCTCACAGAGCTTCTCTCTCTTCTCTATAAAAAAAGATTTCTCTTTCTCTGTCACATGCTATCTGTCACTTCAAATTTGCAAAGAATTTTTCTGTCTCTTCGACACTCCCACGTAGGCTCTCTCTCTCTTTCAAAGAATTTTTCTCCGTGATTTTTTTCTCAATCACACCTGCTACCTCTCACTTCACTTCTTGCCGTAGGGGTGGCACACTTTTCTATTAGCTGCCCCACTGTTTTCCTCTCTTTCACTATTGCAGCAGTGAGCCTAGGAATATGACAGACTATTGTAACCATGCAGACAAGACATCACGTTCTGCTAATGACACTCCAGCGAACATGTGATGCTCCTCTTGTGCACAAATCTCAAAGCAAACCAACAGTCTGGATAAGAGGTACCGTGGAGCTCGAGCTAGGAAGAAACTTTGTGTATCTTGAATTATAACAAGCATGAGTTTTGTATTTCAAAGTTAAACAAATAGCCCATCTATGCGTATGATTCTTTACGTACAATCATTGTCTGGCACTTCTTTTTGAGGATTTGTATGGCACTTTCTTCATGTACGTTCCTTGTACACGAATAATTTGCACGTCTAAAGAAAAGTTTACTGGCTCAAGAATGGACACAGACGTGGCTTCAGTACACGAAGTCAGCCCAGGTTGGGTCACACGACCGAGAAAAATCCTAACTACTCCCTCGCAGATTTGTCCACCTCCCCCGATCGTGTAGTCCACACCCTCCTCATACCCCCATCTCCCCTCGGCCAGCGCCTGCATGTTTTCCTCTCCCATCCGTCCCTTTGTCACCTCCCCCGCCTCTCTCGAACGATCTCTCGACTGTCACCGCAGCGCCGGCGCCTAACTAGCCCACCTTTCCCTCATCGTGTGGGTAGAGCCGGCGCGCGCCTACCGCATATCCGATGGCCTTGAGCGGTTTAGCTTCAGTGTCACCAACAGGAGCGGCAATGATGGACGGCTGACGGGATCTGGTGGCCGGAGCATAATGGTATCCATCATTAGAGCTCGGCCATCAGATCCGGTGTAGGCTCATCTCAGGCTAGCAGCCACGCAGATTCGGTTGGTCCCTCACTTGGAACTCCGGTTGGTTTCTCTCCTCATTTCTTTCTCATTTTCTGTAGTTTTTGTTCAGGTTGTACGAACTGCTCGCAGCTCACATGGTAGCTGACCTCGAGCTTGACTAGTGAGCGGAGTTGGACTGCGCAGAGTCGGCACCCCTGCATCGACGACTTTGACATCCGTCGTCGTCGAGGTCCGGCAGATTTCATCTTCGTCTATGTTGAGCTAGACGATGTCGACTACACGCCTGCCAACAGTGGCCTCATCGACAGTGCCATCATGGTAACTGGTAAGAAACTCCTTGATGTGCATAGTTGGCCTACATTCTCTCGTAGCGGTTTGCCTGAATGCAAATTGTTGATTTTTTTCCTCTGAATTCGGAAAATACAAGAACGTGTGTCATTTTGTTTGCTCACGTTTGGCATTGAGCCTGTATTTCTGTGCTTAGATTTTTAATGTGCATTTAGGTGTACTAACAGTTGAATGGTGCTAATGCATAAGCATTTCTGATGTCTTCTAGCCACTGTCAAGTTATTTTATGTAGCCTGAAACTGTTGCTCAACATGACATAAACTATGATTTAGTAGGGGGAAAATCCTTGACCTGCAGATGCATGAGTTGAAGCCTATTGTATATACTAATGTCAAATATTCCATATAACATAGTTAAGCAGTACTTCGATTATAACTGTACTTTGAACGTCCATACAGTAAGAACTATACTCTGAACGTCCATACTGCAGTAAGGGAACTCGTGCTTTGGTGCCATTTTTCTTGTGGCGCATCTGGCATCTCTATTCCCTAAGTGCATAGGGTTCCATTTCGCATCCTGCATTCCTCCTAGGGACCAAATTTCTTTCATTTACTCCTAATTTTCATCTACTTGTTCACGGGACATCTTGCTCTCATATATTAAATTATTTTGCATCCTAGATATCAACATTTTTTACATCCAAATTTGACCATTATTGCTGGAATGTGTTCAGCCTAAAATGAAGTAGTAACCCATTTTTACATGATATGAAACAATGCACACATCTAGAATTAAAACTCATCCATATTATATTGTATTGCAATCAATCAACTTCTATAAAAATCCTTTTTCTAATTGAGCTTATCAACTTATTCCATAAAACAACTTCTGTAAACTTGAATGTTCTGGAGGTTTGCACTAAGTAGTTATTACTTTTTTCCGTGTTTGATCAACGGCTCAACGCAGTTATGATCGGATGTTGTTTACACTCTTAAAAAGAAGGAAATACAGTGACAAATTTTCACCAAAATTTTATACTGGTTTATGTGAGGTTTTGATCAAGCAAATATGTCTATTTGTTCTATATATTTTTGGCAGGCAATATCCATGTAATAGCACTTAAGGTAGACATTTTGATATTTATATCTAGTAGTTTAGCAATTTCATTGTTCATCCTTGCAAATTTGTATAAATGTGTTACTGGATTAGCAGCTCATGGAGGCAAATGACCGGACATCAATTCCTATATCATCAATATCTTAAATTTATTTGTTTATTTCCTAAGTTGTGCCTTTTGGAACTATATCATCGCAATATAGTTTTAAAGATGTTAATGGTTACCTTTGAGATAAAACTAGGATTATTTCTCAAGTGAGATAAATGTGTGCTCATTTTCTTGACATGATTTTCACACTTGTGCACTTCTATTGAATTCAGTGCTTTTATGAAAGTACGATGAGTTTAGAAACTCACATATCAATTCACTTCTCTACCGTATGAGCTCATTTTTAATGCATCTACATATGATTTTTTAGTGCAGGTTTTGCCATAGCTTATTAACCATATTAATACCTGTACATGCTGATCTCTTCAGCTTTCAATATTTTGTTGTCATGTTTGTGTTGTTCCCCCATGCAGATCATGAAATACGATGAAATTGTAGCAAGTTGATGTCTTTTGAAGAAGCGTATTTCAAGCTTAGTTTGAAGACTTCACAATCTTATTTTGTTTCTCTAGATAATATATACTGTGCAACGAGAAACTAGTTATATTCACATTTACTTGTTCCATTGTCTCAGAATTTCAAATGTATTAATGCATCTTTCCAATTTCTTTGTGTTATCTGTTGGATTTTAAAATTTATCTTAATTCAATAGAATCTTGAAACAAGTCTTGGAGTGTAAACTAAAGAAAGTTATATCACTAAAATTAGCATTAGGTGGTAAACTTTAGTTAAGTTATGCACTACACGGAAAACTAGTATGTTTGAGCTATGCTATGTACAGTACACTTTTGGGTACATTATACATCGACGAGGACTTTAGACAGTCGGCAAATTAACAAATTGATGATGTTGGTGCTCCTCTTGACTAATAGAATCTCTGAATGGGCGTATGCATAGTTGGCAAACATAATAACTGACTGCTTAGTTCTCCTCTCGGTAATAACAATTGCCGATGGGTCAAATATACCATCAACTATTACAACTGCCGATGGTCAAATATACCGTCAACTATTACAACTGCCGACGGGAAACGATAACTATTAGAAAATAAATTTTCCAAGGGGCACCGTCGGCTATGAGCATGGTCTAGCTGGCTGGTGTGCCACATATGTGCGACGGCGCACCGTCGGTTTATTACTGTTGGCAAATATATTAGTGGACGGTACCGTCGGCTAATACTGTAATGGCCGACGAAGCATAACCGACGGGAGATGGCCGACGGTTCACCGTCGGTTATTATATTATTTGAGGGCGAACTAAAATATCCGACGGTCATTTCACCGTCGGAAATAAGGGGATTTCTAGTAGTGTCGGGAGGACGACGGAAGCCTTGCCTTATGCAAGTTGATGCCGCTTGATAATGATACGTGTGATGTTAAGATGCCATCATTTAAGGGTAAGGCCTGGGCAGGCGCAAATAGAGATTGGGTTGTTTATATTGGGAACAACCGCGAGTCGGAACTTATGAATGTGTACACTCGTCTACGTATGTTCGGATACGATCATCATGACTGTCGTCTATGGAAGATAGTAATTTCTCGAGTTCGCTACCGCTCTTGGGATTACAAGAACTATGCTGTTATTGCTAGCTTTGACAAGCTTGTTGCCGTCTCTGCTTCCACTTATGGATGGATATTGCTTGAAAATCAATTTCTGGACACGAATGAGTACTGTGATGCAATTCAATACGAGTGTCTTGTGTTTGCTGCCACCACTCGTGGCACTGTTTTTGCATGGGATCCTTATTGTTTTGGTACGTTTGTCCTCCATTGTAATTACAATTGTTTCATCCTCATGCATGCGGGTTAGCTAGTTTCCCTTTACTAATTAACCTTCTTGTGTTTCCATGGTCCTGTGAACATTCCAACACCTACACTTGAAAAAAAATATAACTACGGGGGAGATGCCGATGGTGATGATCACGAGCATGAGGACGAGCAGGACCTATATACTCAATGGCGCCTGGCAACTTATTCCGATGGATCGCCTCTTCTTGTATGTATACAGGGCACTTCTGATGTTACTAATGAAGTAGGTGTTGTCTCCCATGGTCGCACTATCCGTACCTATTCCAACATCCCTTGAAGGGTATTCTGGGTGGATACTATTGTACTAGCGCCAGCACCTTCTGAATGGTTCCTTATTGAAAGTCTTGGAGGAAACTCGCTCTTCCTTTGACAAAACTATCCAATGATGGTGAAAGGCGATCCAACTGCTATTGACACCACATTACTACCATTTATGAGAAGCAACTATATCTATAAGTTGGACATTGCTACGGTTCCCTACCCTGGCTATCACAATATGTGTCCTGATATAGGCCGCTTCAGCCTGGATGATCAGTCCTGCGTTGGTCTCGAGATTGAGCCTTCCCAGAGAATCAGTTATGGTTAAATGCAAGCGTTTCCAACGCTGAGGATTGGTTGAGCTGAATTTAATTTCATAGCGTTGTTATTTGTTCTATGAGAAAAACTTTACTTTACTAGAATGTTTTGTTGAAAATAAGCTATAATCCAACATGTATCCTCATTGTTGTTGTGTGTTGATGACTTGTTGTATCTAATGAATAGTACATTTGCATATGCGTCCCATCAACTCACGCATGCTCACACGTCACATGGGTCGCGTGGCGGCACATATATTATTTTTCTATTTGTATGACAAAAAAGTACAATGCCACTTTGTGTTGGTGTCCATATTGATAGTGCTAGTGATTTTAGTTGCAAAAATTAGATAGTGCTAGTGATTTTTAGCTGCATATTTTCATAAATCGCTGTGTTACATGGTTGACAAATGGCAATGTTACTAGATAAACAAATATCAATATTTCCAGTTTGACAAATGGCAACATACCCAATATGACAGATGCAAATCTTACCCAATTGTTTCTACGTGGTTGCACACGGGTCATCCAAAACAACCGTTTGCGTTGAAGGCATTTACAAATCCTCCACTCGAATTTTCCATAGATCTCACTTTGCATACGGGCATTCTATCTAAAACGTTTGTGATCAAGAGCTGTACAAATCCTACTCGGCACATTTTCCCTTGGCTTCCTGGGGAAGATGTCGGTTTGTATATGGGTGTTCTAACTAAAACGTTTGCGATGAGTGTTTTATATTTAAAAACCATTAAAGTTTTTTTTCAAAATAAAATCATTTGATAAGTCTGTCCATTAAGAGAGAAAAATTTAAGTTCATTCAAACCATATCTTTCATTCAGTTACACTGGGAATTTATATTCATATGAACAAGAATTTGAGATACATTATTAGACACCCAAAAAACTATTTTCGGCGGGCCACGCCATCGTTGTCATTGTCATCCTCCAGGACGCCATTGTTGAAGTCTTCAAGGAAGCAGAAAATGTTCTTCACACACAAATCAAACATCATGTTGTCGCGCGATTGACGGGTGGGGCGTGGGAGGACGGCAACTGGCGCCGCTGAGAGGTAGCGGTCGACGGAAGTGTCCATGCCGCGGAGGGGCGCGCACGCACGGGCACGGGCGTGGCGGGTGCAGCCAAACACACGGGGACCGGCGCCACAGTGGGTGGAGGGGCGTGCACGGGTAGGGGCACGGGCGCGGTGGGTGCAACCAAACGCACGGTGGCCAGTGCAACGGTGGGTGGAGGGGTGCGCACGGGCACGGGAACGGGCGCTGGCATGTACATGAGCTCGCGCGGGTCCATCGAGACCTCGGTGACGCCCGCGGCTTCCAGCTTTGCGATAGTGCTAGGCGACTAGCCCGTCAATGCTAAGGGGATGGTCCCCGGCGCGGGCGCCGGGATGGGAGCTGGGACGGGAGCGGGGCAGCAACCGCCCGTCCAGCTCGTTCTGGGCCATGTCCATGAGGTTCCATTCATCCTTATTTTCTATCTCCTCTGGCTTGGAGTCGACTTCACCAAACTTGAAGACTAGTGGTAGATGATCATTCTGCGCCATGGCGTTGGTGGAGGTCTGTGGGAGGGAGGGGAATGGGAGGCGAATAGTAAGGCCGCACGTATTAAACAGCGGCTTGGTCGCCATTAATGCAGAGGAAGGTGGGCAGCCATGGAAGTTAAAGGGCTCGCTTCCCAATGAGACTTCATAGCGTACAACTCGCACGCTTCCCAGTGAGCCTGCGCATTGGAGGACAGCTTGCATGCCTCTCTGTCAGCCTGCGCAGCGGACTCCGCTCGCACGCCTCGTGTTCAGTCAAGGTCAAGCAGCTGTCCGCACGACACCTCCTATAGCCATTAAAACGAAGACACGTGGCGTCACGTGAATGGTTAACAAAACACACACGATTTGAATTATACAAACGTTTGAGATATTAAAGTGGTAGCTATTTTTTCAAAATGCCTTTGTTGGCTGTTATTCGAGTGTGCCTTCTCTCAATGGACACAAAAAATACCATAGCCTGTCGGGTGCCATTCCATGATAGCATGCCACGTTTCATGAATTTCAGACGAGTTTTGGATTTAGTAGAATTTAAAAAACAAAGTATCTAAACATTTTCCCGGCAATCAACGGTGCGCTGGTGTTTGAAATTAATTCCCATTTCTTGCATGGTACCTAAGCATGCACCCAAGGACACAAATGTGATTTTCAACCAATTTATATGCATTATAGCATGTGCATGTAGTTCAAATTTGAATTATGCTCATAAATACATTGAAAACTCAATTAATGCATAAAAATGTCCAAACGAACCCGCAAAACCCCCAAAAATTGGCACAACGCTCCTGTTGTTCTATGTTGACACTAGGAAAAAAAAATCGACAAGAGGCAACGGATATCGTTTCGTCCAGAAAGGTGAAACATTCCCTACTGCATACATCGGGCTTGTTGTGAGAAGCTCTGGTTTGCGAGAAGCATATACCCAAACCTGCCTCGAATGGGACAAAAAAATTACCATGACATGTTGATGCCGCTCCATGACAGCATGCCAAGTTTTACGAATTTCGGATGAGCTTTGGATTTACTAGAATTAAAAAAACCAGGTATCTCAATGTTTGCGGCCGAGTGACCGTGGCATGGTGTTTGACATTCATTCTCATTTCTTGCATGGGACCTAAGCATGCAACCAAGGACAAGGATTTAAATTTTAACCAATTTATATGCATTAGAGCATGTGCATGTAGTTCAAATTTGAATTATGCACATAAATGCATAAAAAACTCAGATAATGTATAAAAATGTCCAAGCAAACCCCGGAAAATTCCAAAAATTGACACAACTCTCCTGTTGTTCTATGTTAACACTAGGAAAAAAATTGAAATCGAGAAGAGGCATCGGATATCGTTTCGTCGAGAAAGGTGAAACATTCCCTACCAAAACCATCAGGCTTGTTCTGAGAAGCTCTGGTTTATGAAAAGATGATACCCAAACCTACCCTAAATGGGACATTTTTTTACCACGGCATGTTGACACCGCTCCATGACAGCATGCCGAGTTTCATGAATTTCGGACGAGCTTTCGATTTAATAGAATTGAAATGCCATGGGGCTTGTTGTGAGAAGCTCTGGTTTGTGAGAAGCATATACCCAAACCTGCCCCAAATGGGACACAATTTTTACCAGGGCATGTTGATACCACTCCATTACAGCATGCCAAGTTTTATGAATTTCAGACAAGCTTTGGATTTACAAGAATATAAAACCCAGGTATCTCAATGTTTGCGGCCGAGTGACCGTGGGAGGGTGTTTGACATTCATTCCCATTTCTTGCTTGGGACCTAAGCATGCAACCAAGGACACGGATTTGAATTTTCAACCAATTTATATGCATTAGAGCATGTGCATGTAGTTCAAATTTGAATTATGTACCTAAATGCATAGAAAACTCAGTTTATTTATAAAAATGTCCAAGCAAACCCTGAAAAATCCCAAAAATTGACACAACCCTCATGTTGTTCTATGTTGACACTAGGAAAAAATTGAAATAGAGAAGAGGCAACGGATATTGTTTCAACCAGAAAGGTGAAATGTTCCCTACCAAAAGCATCAGGCTTGTTGTGAGAAGCTCTGGTTTATGAGGTGCTTATACCGAAACCTGCCCCAAATGGGATAAGTTTTTTACCACGGCATGTTGATGCCACTCCATGACAGCAGGCCAAGTTTCATGAATTTCGGACGAGCTTTCGATTTACCAGAATTAAAAACCGTCATGCTTGTTGCGAGAAGCTCTAGTTTGTGAGAAGCATATACCCAAACCTGCACCAAATGGGACAAATTTTTTACCACGACATGTTGATGCCGCTCCATGATATCATGCCAAGTTTCATGAATTTCAAGCGAGCTTTGGATTTACTAGAATTAACCAACCAGGTATCTCAATGTTTGCGGCCGAGTGACCGTGACAGGGTGTTTAACATTCATTCCCATTTCTTGCTGTGGACATAAGCATGCAAGCAAGGACACTGATTTGAATTTTCAACAAATTTATATGCATTAGAGCATGTGCATGTATTTCAAATTTGAATTATGCATATAAATGCATGGAAACATAGTTAATGTATAAAAATGTCCAAGCAAATCCGGAAAAATCCCAAAAATTTACACAACGCTCTTGTTGTTCTATGTTGACACTAGGAAAAAAATTAAATCGAGAAGAGGCAACGCATATCATTTCGTCCAAAAAGGTGAAACGTTCCCTACAGAAACCATCAGGCTTGTTGTTAGAAGCTTTGGTTTATGAGAAGCTTATACCCAAACCTGCCCCAAATGGGACAAAAATTTTACCATGACATGTTGATGCGCTCCATGACAGCATGCCAAGTTTCATGAATTTTGGACGAGCTTTCGATATACTAGAATTAAAAAACCATGAGGCTTGTTGTGAGAAGCTGCATATACCCAAACTTGCCCCAAATGGGACAAAAACTTTACCACGGCATGTTGATGCCGCTCCATGACAGCATGCCAAGTTTCATGAATTTCAAACGAGCTTTGGATTTGCTAGAATTAAAAAACCAGGTTTCTCAATGCTTGCGACCGAGTGACCATGGCAGGGTGTTTGACATTCATTCCCATTTCTTGCATGGGGCCTAAGCATGCAACCAAGGACATAAATTTGAATTTTCAACCAATTTATATGCATTAGAGCATGTGCATGTAGTTCAAATTTGAATTATGCACATAGATGCATAGAAAACTCAGTTAATGTATAAAAATGTCCAAGCAAACCCCGAAAAATCCTAAAAATTGACACAACGCTCCTGTTGTTCGATGCTGACACTACGAAAAAATTGAAATCGAGAAGAGGCAACGAATATCATTTTTCGTCCAGAAAGGTGAAACGTTCCCTACCAAAACCATCAGGCTTGTTGTGAGAAGCTATGGTTTATGAGAAGCTTATACCCAAACCTGCCCCAAATGGGACAATTTTTTTACCACAGCATGTTGATGCCACTCCATGATAGCATGTCAAGTTTCATGAATTTTGGACGAATTTTGGATTTACTAGAATTACAAAAGCAATTATATCGACGTTGGCCGGAGAGCCACGGTGCCGTGGTGTTCGAATTTCATCCCCATTTCTTGTATGTGACATAAGCATAAACCCATGGACACATATATGATTTTACAACCCATGTTGGTGCACCGGACCATGTGCATGTTGTTTAATTTTGAATTGTGCACTTGAAATGGCTAGAAAACAAATTTAATGTATAAAGTGTTCAAACGAACCTTGAATAATTCCAATTATTTTAAGACACACATATAGTTGCATGTGCACTGCAGACAAAAGGTCTAGCAATTCAAACACCGTCCATTGCCGCTGTGACTCCATTATGTAATTCAAATCAAGATGAAAAATCAAGTAGATCGCACACAGTTTATTATCACCAACCGTGTGAGATGCAACACAAAATATCCTGGACCACTGTCGGTGTATAGTACGCCTATGGCTTACGTGAGAAAGTGTGTCGGATATAGTCCACAGCTGGTGTCTCAAGCACACTAGCTCGCTCCCCAAATATCATTCCGATGTTCAATCGTTTCCGGTGAAAGATGGGCCCGTGGACCCGCGTCGTGAGGGCAACTTCAGTGGTACAATGAGGCAAGAGCGCGACCGCAACCGCCATGCGCATGCTAACAAGCTTCGTGAGCGCGGCCGCAATCTGTGGCTGGGCGGCCAAGGCAGCCCATACGGCCGCTGTTGCTTATCAGGCGGCGGCAGCAACATCTGCCTTGGGGATAGCAACTAGCAAGAGCGGCATAGCAGATGTCAATTCCGTAGGGGCTGCCTTAGCCCTGATGGAGGCCTCCCACGACCATGTCGAGGCCTTCCACGCCCAGATCATGGAGGTCACCGCACAAATGGAACGAAGCTTCTTGGACAACGGTCGACAACCCACAGCCGACGAGTTAGCCATCGCCAAAAGAGTTCGAGCAGCCATTTGTTCCTGAGCAGCATACCTTGCCACGACGGAGCTCACCAAAGCCCAGATTGCGGCCGCCCACACCCAGCTTGTGGAGGTCTATTCCAAAGATATGGCGAACGCGGATGGTGAGATGCTTGCCGAGTATGGTGCGATTGATGCCATGGAGCCCCATCCCCAGGAGACCATCGGGCGCAAGCTAGACATGGAGGCGGCGGCGGAGATCGACGAGCACCCGTCGTAGTAGTACTCTTTGTTTTGTTTAATTAAGAGCGCCGGTCTTTAATTTGTTAGAGTAATGCTTAGGTCAGCTAGCTCTGTTTAATTTCTGAACTTGCTCGATTAAGAAGTGTGGGTGTGCTGTAGCCTCCTTTGTGTATCGAAATTATGCAATGACGTGGATGACCACTGTAACCATGGAAATTCGAACAAAATTTTTTGACGTTCAAACTCATCACACACGGGTTAACTTATCTGAATCATTTGTGATGTTCACATATCGTACACAGTTCTGAATAAGGGACCGTGTCTGATGACACTTTGTGCGCTAGTTTTTTCGCTGAAGCGATTCCAAATTTTCAGCTTCCATGGAAATATCTACCTCCCGGCCCCCTCCCCCTTATGAAAAGCCACATTTCACCTGTTTCCTCCTTCCATTCCAAGTTGAAACCTTCACTCGTTGCTTTCAACGCAGCCTCCTCATTGGCGATCCTCCTTCACGCTGCTCGGCCTTGACTATCCAGGCAGGTAATCCACACCCGACCTCCATCCTCCTCCTCCTTCCACATCTCACATGCCCCGACCGCCGGTGCGAGCGCGACACCTTCCACTCAAATTACCGACCCCTCCACCAAATAAGTGCCGCCCTAAGCCATGGTGGATGCAGTATAGCCAGGATGTCAAGGAACATTTGGCAGTGGAGAAGCAAATCGCGGCCGCACGCGTAGATGAGGTCACGATGGCTACCATTCGTGCGGACCCCCAGATCTTAGAGGAGCACCTCACAGTCGACGCCTCGCGCGCTGACGCTGCGACGCGGTTGGTTGCTTTAAACTACAGTTTGTGGTGTTTTCTCGAGGCCACCGTTGGTGCCTTCGACGAAGACTACGAGGTGTTTTCTCAGTGTGCACATGCTTACCACATCTCGAGAGAAAGTAGGTTGGTACCCAGAGCGGCTCAGCCAACTAACCACTACGACATGGGCACTAATGAAGCAGAGGCCTCGCCCTCTTCCATGTCCAAGGAGGCAATTGTCATTGATAACTTCGACAATCAGGAGTAGCTTGTCTTATTAGCTCACTATAAGGACCCATGTTCAGTTTGCTAGCCACTTCCTTTCCTTAACAAATTCTAGTGAATTTTGCTATCTACTTTTACCATGCAATCTTCTGCTCTAGAGTATATGTTCTATATGTCGTGCAATGTGGTGTTCAGTTAACTGTTTGGTTCAATTCTACAAATGTGATGTTCAATTCTTTAGAGTGCAATTTTCCAAGTTGTCAAGCATGCTTGGTTTGGTGAACTGTCTGATCTTATATTAGGAGTATGTTATATTGGGCAATGCGGTGCTTATTTAATGTTTGGTTCATTTGTTGTGGTGTTTAGTTAACTGTTTGGTTCAATTCTGCAATGCGATGTTCAATTGTTGTGGGTGCATTCTGTTATTGTATACCATGTGAAAAATAAATTGAATTTGGCTGTACTAAATACATGAGAAAAAAATAAAATAGCTATATTTCCAAGTTGTTAAGCATGCTTGTTTTGGTTAAATGTCTAATCTTCTATTAGGAGTATGTTATATTGTGCAATGTGGTGCTCAGTTAATGTTTGGTTCATTTGTTGTGGTGTTTAGTTAACTGTTTGGTTCAATTCCGCAATGTGATGTCCAATTGTTCTGGGTGCATTATGTTATTGTATACCATGTGAGAAATAAATCAAATTTGGCTCTACTAAATACATTAGAAAAAAAATACGATTGCTAGATTTCCAAGTTGTTAAGCATGCTTGGTTTGCTTAATTGTTTGATCTTCTATTAGGAGTATATTATATTGTGCAATGTGGTGCTCAGTTAACATTTGGTTCATTTGTTGTGGTGTTTAGTTAACTGCACATGCACGATCCATTGTCTAATAGCACATTATTGTGAAATTGCAGGAACCATTTTAATATTTAGGTTTTTAACAATTTGGTCTTGCACAAGTAGGTCCTGCTGTCAGAGGTTTTGACCCACTATGAAAAAGACACCAGTTCACTACAAGATGGTACTAACTATTATACCTTGCCTTTTTTTATTCCTTTTCCCCATTTCCAATATAGAGAAGATATTTATGCACATCCTTGTTTTCAGGCCTTTCCAAAGAAGTTCACTGAAGATTACCTCTCAAACCACCTCTATGGTTAGGAGGCGAGGAAGTGTTTGTAAAGAGGATGAAGGATGGACGGTCAATCATCCACAGGCACCGGCCTAAAGTTGCAAAGACCTTCAACATGAATGAAGGATCCATATTCGCCTTCTGCTTCAACAGTTTTCCAAGTGAGATACATCTATCTATACACCGTTTATGATGCTAATTTTGAAAGGTTTTACATGTTGCATGTGAAACTTGGTGCTGGTGCAGTTGTGTAATGGGGTAGCTGAGTGCTGAAGCTATATCATGTTGTACTCTGATGTATTTCAATTATGAAATCTTGCTTCCTTAATATGGAAATGAAGTATATTATGTCCATTAGATTAATAAATGGATTATTAATAATAGGGCAATTAGCCTGCTAATTGGGTTTTGCTATTGCAAACGGTTATTGAGAAACTACCATGGGCGATGAGCACCGGCAACGCACACAGTTCCTAGGAATAAAATCGTGTTGGATCAATGAACAATGACACACGACCTTCTCTTGAAAGCTGTTTGCGCTAGGCCACATTGCGCAAATGCTTACCACATAAAACTGTGTGTTATGGATAGCCTATGCCACACAGCTTCTTCTGCGCACAGTGTGTGATAAATTCAATAACGCAAACAATAAAATTGTTAATATCGTGTGGAATAGCAACCCTATCACAAATGATTTAACTAGAAAAATTGTGTGTGATGTACCTATGAACGGAAACGTTTTCCTTGGAGCGACTGTGTGGGATGTACATACGAACAAAAATGATTAGTGGGGACTAACTATGTGGGATGAACTTGCGACGAGAAACAATTTCGCCTGTATAATTGGTTTTAGTTCTATTGTACGTATTTCCGTATTTGAGCGCTTGCTGATCGCACACGACCCCATTTTGCCGAGCGTGTGTGCCAGGAGGGCATATCCCCGACGGTTTCTGGGTCGTGTGCGAAGGACCCCCCTATCGGCCACACTGACTAGGCGATGGTTCCTAATGCCATGGCGGAAAGGGGTTAAAACCCGTTTGTATAGCACCAACGCGTACTAGTGATAGAAGGTGAGACGGATGGAACGCTAGTTTCCACAACGTACCAGAGATCATTGTCAATTGCCTCAAGATGCATACACATCTTGTTCTTCCAGTAGGGTTAGTCCGTCCCTTCAAAGGTAGGACACCCAACCGAGACCTTGATCATGCCTGCAGTCGACATAACTAAAACTCCAGGTGTTTAAACCAAAATCACACAAAACAAGGAAGTACTAGGCGATTGAAAGTGCGTTATATCGACTAGAGAGGAGTGAATCAGTGATTTTTACAAATTCTCCACTTAGGAAATTCTAACTGAGGAATCTCCTAAGAAATGAACTACTAACAGTGGAATTGATACTGAGGTGCATGCACAAAAAAGTAGTAGCATAGTCATCATGATGAAATGAAAGCATACACAGAGCACAAGTAGTGTGTAAACAGGATAAGCAGGCTGAAGACAGAAGACTGAAGAAATAGGAATGATGAAATTGACGAAGTCTTTAGTCAAAGTCTTCAAACAGTATATATCAAGTTCATCAATGAAAGGGTTGAGGAAATAGAACCAGTAGGCTTGGTGAAGAGAATGATTTGGTAGACCAGTTCCAACTGCTATGAATGTTGTACATCTGGTTGGGGCGGCTAGGTATTCAAACCTAAGGACACACAGTCCCGGACACCCAGTCCTGGACACACAGTCCAGGACACTTAGTCCTCACCATATTCCCCTTGATCTAAGGTCACACAGACCTCGCCCAATCACTCGTGGTAAGTCTTCATAGGTGACTTCCAAACCTTCACAGACTTGGTCACGTGGCGATCCACAATTCCTCTTGGATGCTCTAAACCATTGACGCCTAACCATCTGGAAGATCACAGTCTTCAAATGTAACAAGCGTTGGTTCCACACAGGAACACTCTCTTCAGTGATGCTCAATCACTTTTGGGTTTAGGTGTTGGGGTTTTGGGTTTTTCCTCACTTGATGATTTTCGCTCAAAGTCCTCGGAGGATGGGTTGCTCTAACGACAAGTGTCTGTTTCTCTCGGAGCAGCCAACCAACTAGTGGTTGTAGGGGTGGCTAATTATAGACTAGGGAGAAGCCCAACATGATAAGTCATAAATGCCCTTCAATGATATGACGGTTAGGTTGATAGGATATTTTGGAACAGCTTGCGCATAGCACAACAACAGTCAGAAATTTGAGCTCTCAAATTCCTCAGGGCTATCATGTTCCTCACTTGTAGGCAATCCGCGCTGGCGAATTCCTAACTCCTCAGTCAGAACAAATTCCTCAGTGAACAGAAGAACTTCGTCTCTGTCACTGAGGAAATTGACTGAACTGTATGAGATTTCCAATGGCTTCACTCGAAAGGATTGGGTAGTGTAGGCTTTGAGATGAGCATAACTTGGAAATGTGTTTCCTTAGTTCTACCTCGACCCCCTTTAATAGTATGGTGTTTCCTATGACTCAAGAAAGAGAAAATGAAACTACGAAAACAAAAAACTTCACACTTCATAATCCTCGCATGAATATCCAAGTATTTAAGGTCACACCAATTTCCTCATTTTCAAAGTCTTCAATTTAAGAAATACATTTTTAGGGGTCAACTTTCTTCGCAAATATCAAACTCCTCATAGACTTATAGTACATGTGTACACTCACAAACACATTAGTCCCTTAACCTATAAGTCTTCAATACACCAAAATCACTAAGGGTGTGATAGCCTTGCTTATTAGGGATGATAGACTACTCATATCAATAAGGAATTCCTTCTTTTCTGGGAGCCCATTCAGATAGAACTCCAAAGTTCGTGCTCAACTTGGAGTAGTTTCAGGATGGGTGACCGACTGGGAAGTTGGTCACGGGTGCGCATGAGTGAGGACAAAGTGCGCAGATTAGACTAGTATTGATCTGTGGGGCCAGTCTAGATCCCGCCAGGAGTAACGACCACCGGCGGGTGTATCCGGAGTGTTACGAGTTGATATCAGAGCCGAGCCTCGCGGTTACACAAATGTTTGCGGAAAGGTGCTCCGTCATGTTGTTCATGACGTTTGTGCCAAGAGGGAACGTTCATGTGGCCCGACGAGGACGTCTGTTCCTTTGAGTGGGGGTGTATGTGATAGCCTGGCTTATTAGGGATGATAGACTACTCATACCCATAAGGAATTCCTTCTTTTTTGGGAGCCCATTCAGATAGAACTCCAAAATTAAGCGTGCTCAGATTGGAGTAGTTTCAGGATGGGTGACCGATCGGGAACTTGGTCCCGGGTGCGCACGAGTGAAGACAAAGTGCGCAGAAAAGACTAGTATTGATATGTGGGGCCAGCCTAGATCCTGCCAGGAGTAATGACCACTGGCGGGTGTGTCCGGAGCGTTACAAAGGGGCACTAGATGCACTTAGACCACAAGTATGTTGCACTATCATTATCAACTTTGCATCTTTTGGCATCAATATTATGAATATGTGTATCACTATGATCGAGGTTCAATAAACCACTAATGTTGGGTGTATGTCCATAGAAGGTTTTGTTCATGTAAACAGAATAATAATTATTCTCTGACTTAAATGAATAACTGTATTGCAATAAACACGGTCCTATCTTATTCATGCTCAACGCAAATACAAAATAACATTTATTTAGGCTCAGCACTAATCCCAAAAGTATAGGGAGTGTGTGATGATGATCATATCAATCTTGGAACCACTTCCAACAGACATAGTCACCTCACCCTTAACTAGTCTCCGTTTATTCTCCAACTCCTGTTTCGAGTTACTAATCTTAGTAACCGTACATCTATCAAATACTCAGGGGCTACTATGAGCACTAGTAAGGTACACATCAATAACATGTATATCAAATATACCTTTGTTCATTTTTTCATCCTTCTTATCCGCCAAATATTTGGGGTAGTTCCGCTTCAGTGATCATTTCCTTTGTAGTAGAACACTCAGTTTCAGGTTTGGGTGTAGCTTTGGGATTCTTCTTGGGGGTGACAACTTGCTTGTCATTCTTCTTGAAGTTCGCTTTCTTTTCCTTGCCCTTTTTCTTGAAACTAGTGGTCTTGCTAACCATCAACACGTTATGCTCTTTCTTGATTTCTACCTTCACCAATTTCAGTATCGCGAAGAGCTCGGGAATCGTTTTCGTCATCCCTTGCATATTATAGTTCATCACCAAGCCATTCTAGCTTGGTGGCAGTGATTGGAGAACTCTGTCAATAACTCTATCATATGGAAGATTAACTCCCAGCTGAGTCAAGTGATTATGTTATCCACACATTCTGAGTATGTGTTCACTAACACAACTGTTCTCCTCCATCTTGCAGCTATAGAACTTGTTGGAGATTTCATATCTCTGAACTCACGCATTTGCTTGAAATATTAACTTCAACTCCTAGAACATCTCATATGCTCCATGTTGTTCAAAACATCTTTGAAGTCCCGATTCTAAGCCGTAAAGCATGGCGCACTAAACTATTAAGTAGTCATCATATCGAGCTTTGCTAAACGTTCATAACCTGTGCATCTACTCCTGCAAGTAGGTTTGTCACCTAGTGGTGCATCAAGGAAATAATTCTTCTATGCAGCAATGAGGATAATCCTCAGATCACGGACCCAGTTCGCATCATTGCTACTAACATCTTTTAGCTTAGTTTTCTCTAGCAACATATCAAAAACAGGGGAACTACATCGCGAGCTATTAATCTACAACATAGATATGCAAGTACTATCAGGACTAATTTCATGATAAATTAAGTTCAATTAATCAAATTACTAATGAACTCCCACTTAGATAGACATCCCTCAAGTTATCTAAATGAAGCATGATCCAAGCAACTAAACCATGTCTGACCATCACATGAGATTGAGTAGTCATTAATGGTGAACATCTGTAACACCCCAAAAATTTAAACATGATTTGTTTATTAAAATTTTGCCAGGAAATTAAACCTTTCACCTTCTGGGTTTTCTTTGATTTCAGAACCACTCCTTTCTTTGATATTATGGAGTTTTTACCCCAAGTGAAAACTTTTCAAATATATTATTGAACTTGTTTACCCACTCAAGAAAAACATTTCAATTATCAGTGGATTTATTTGCATAATTATTTCTTTCTGAGCTTTATTCCTTAAAATGATTTTCCATAAGTTTTAAGGTCCCAATTGCACTACAACCCTTTTATAAATTTATTTAAAAATTCCACCAAAATTCGGGGATGTCATGTGAAGTTTCCACATCACTTTTATGCAAAAACCCATTGGTATTCTTTGGCAAATTTGAGCAAATCATCCTCATCCTCATTCTGGCCCAGCTTGGCATTTTCTACTGCAACCCTAATTTATTTTGCTCTAGTAACCATGAGCTTTTTCCTGCTTATAGTCCTCCCTACAAAACTCTTAAGTCCAGGAGAGTGGACCCACTGGAGGATGTTAAGTACATGCAATAATGCCATCTACCTTATGTCCAGAACTGAAGGTTTGCAAAACTTGCACTAGCAAGTTTCTGGTTTTGCCCAAATGACCTTGCCATCATCACCTACACCTAAAGAGACTATGATCTGGAGTTTTTGGCCACCCCAAGAGTTGCCTAGATGTCCCTGGCATTCTGTCAAACACCTTGGGTGCATGGCCAATTTTGGCATGATTTTGGGTTTGCATTACAAGCTTGATCCACTGACCCAGCCACCTTGTCCACTGAACTCCTAGGTGCCTCAAACCCAGACCTGATAATCCCCAGCCCCACCCAAGCCTCCTAGCATGCCTTGGCATTTTGCTGAACAGCTGACGTGCGTACTCTGGGCGCGGCCAGAGCACGCGTTTTGCACGTGCATGCACCCGAGCCGCCGCGTCTTGCCCCCTGGCCTTCGCGCACCCGCAGAGCCACGTCTCGTTCCCGTTCACTCGCCAGAGCCCACCAAGCCACCCTGGCGCCCTACAGCGCCGCCGTTAGAGCTCTCTTGGCGGCTCGCCGGCATCCACAGCGCGCCCCTGCCATGGACGGCGCCGCCCGATCCACAGCTGCGCACTAGCTGCCCCCTGGAGCAGCTCAAGCTTATCCTCGAGCCCGTCCACTAGCGCCCGTCGCCGCCACGTCGCCCTGCAAGCTACAGCGAGGCGGTTCGCCGATCTTATCTCCAGCCGCCGTGGAACCAACCTCGAACGCCTATATAAGGGAACCCCGAGCTCGACCAAGTGCTCAGGCAACCTCGTACTATCCCTCTAGTGTCCCCAACACCCAGCAATCGACTCCGGGAAATCTTCTCCCACGTCTCTGGCCGGTCCAGCCGCCGCCCCACTCCGATGCCGTGCGTCACGAACAGAGCTTCTTCAGCCTATCCAGTGCCACCATCCTTCTCCCCTCGATCCTGCGGAGCCGCCCAGCCTCTCAAACGCGATCGAAAACCACCGCAGCCCAAACCCCCAAATCCACCCGAAGCCTCCTCCGTCGCGGAGCCCGCCGCCGGCGACTCTCTCCATCCCCGCCAGCCCTTCGACCACCGGAAGGACCGCCCTGGTCTGGCAGATCTATCCCTGTCCTTGGATCCCCGTGGGGAGCCACCGTTAATCGACGGCGATCGCCGAAGCCCCGCCCCGCTCGGACAGAGGAGGAAGCAGGCGAGGGCGACTGTTCAAACCTGACCAGTGGGCCCGAGGGACCCACCGTCAGTGACTCGAGCCGGCCCGCACTGGTTTAAGTGGAGGCGTAAATCCCTGAAGTACGTCTCCTCTGCCTCGAAAGCGTATTCTCCCCGAAGCATTTTTTCTGGTTTTATTTAAAAAACAGATTATTGACTAAACTTTGACTGGCTATAACTTTTTAAAAATAAGTCCAAATGACTTGATTCTTTTTCTGTTGTTCCTAAAATTTGGTCTAGTTTATTTTCATATTTATTTGAAAATTTTCCAAACAACTTTTTTGTGTAGTTTTAAAACTATGTGTTGATTTCAAATCTTCTTAAATAGGAGTTTTGAAGAAGGAAGAAACTTTCTAAAGTTTTGGGAATGCACCCTGCCTCTCCACAACTTGAAGGCAAGCATTCTGAACGCTGGCATAATATTTTGTGTGTTGTTGATACGATTACAACACCACCTTTACATAGAGCATTCGTTATCTTATGTGATGATATGATCGTGCTCATGAGGGCATGATGTAGATTCCTTGCTGTTGAAAATTAATATGCTTGTGGTGGTAACCTCCCTCGTATGCCTTTCATGTCTACCGGAAGGAAGCCGGGAAAGTCGCTGTCTTGTGTAGACACGAGGTTATCACTAGTTCCTCATCGAGATGGTTGTGTCCGGTATGGCATGGTAAGGTATGATGAGTGGTGGTTCCATCTATTGGTGTGGAATATATTGGTTATGCTAATTATGCAAGTGATGCTTTAACCTCCTGAGTCGACCATAGATCGAGTCTTGTTGCCAGTAACCCCATACTTGTTTCGTACTACCGCGTGTCCCTACCATGGGTAGGGTACGGTTCAGTAAGTTGTCAATCCCTTTCTAGCACACACCGTACAGAGAGGCCATGGTGGAAGATACCGGCTGCATCCGGTAGGCATGCCACCTGGTCCGGGGGCAGGGGTGTTTTCGGTTGGAGCCGAAGGGGGTAGCTCCCCCAGTTTGCGCGCATTATAAATTTTGTGATCCCATGCTAGTCGAGGTTGTAGCCTCCCCACTTAGAGTTTCGCTTAATAGGTGTCGTGGGTGATTCCAGACACCAGTAAGTTAGGCTGGTGTGTGCGGTCAGGTGTGTTTTCAATTAAAAGACCGTAGACGGAATTAGTCCCAATGGACTAAAGGAACCCGTTACTCATGGGTAATGAGTACACCCTCTGCAGAGATTATATCTATTCGAATAGCCGTGTCCATGGGTTAGGACTACAGTCTGGGACGGGTCAAGTATCGGTCTTCGTGTCGGTTTTCGGAGGAGAAACTGCTAGAACAGAACATGGATCATGACTTGTGACTTGTGATGATTATTATTATTATCATTATGGACTAACCATTTATATTAATTGAATTATTGAGTATCCCTGGGACGGTTCTACCTCCTGGATTTTCGTCATTATTTTCTTTATAAGCCCTTTATGTGGTGTCGCTCAGACGCCCGACTGTGGCATGTTTATTATTATTTTCTTTATAAGCCCTTTATGTGGTGTCGCTCAGACGCCCGACTGTGGCATGTTTATTATTATTTTCTTTATAAGCCCTTTATGTGGTGTCGCTCAGACGC
>LR738710.1:332584848-332609488 GCA_902687465.1 Secale cereale
GGGGGGGGCGCCTGCCCCCCCCCCAGATCTCCGCTGATGCCCCCCTTTGGCATATATTTACACCGCGTCCCGAAACCCTCGAGGACGGAACCCTCTTTCGCGATCTCATCTCTGTCCCGCCGCCGCCGCGCTTCCAAGATCGGGAGCACCAGGAGAACTCTTCCCGGCACCCTGCCGGAGGGGAGGATCACCACCGGGAGCCTCTCCACCACCATGGACGCCTCCCGGATGAGTTGTGAGTAGTCTCCCTTGGACCATGGGTCCATGACCAGTAGCTATGTGATGTTCACCTCCCCTCTTTGTTCTTCACTAATTAGACCTCGTGAGCTGCCCTACATGATCGAGGCACATATGTAATCCTTATGCTGTTGCTATGATGAGTTTGCTGGGATCCGATGGATTGTGAGATTATGTTCAGATTGTGTGTGAGTAATATATTTGATTTACCTCTTTTATATTTATGTTCTTGAGTAATTCTTGCATGTTCTCCGTTGCTGTTTATTGCTTTGGCCAAGTAGTAGGTAGTAACTCCAAGAGGGAACGTTATGCTTGATTGTGGGTTCATGCCCCTCGATGACTAGTTTGAGTGATAGAAACATGAGTCTAGGGGATGTGCTGTTGCCACAAGGGGGAAAACAACGGTGCTTGTACTCGCGGGTGCAAGGATTGTTTACTTTACGCAAAGTTCTTTTAATGCAGTTGTCTGTTGCTTTGAGTTTACACTATGGGTGGGACTTGCAACTTAATACCAGCGAGATGTTCTGGATAGATATCTCAAGGTGGATGATTAGTAGTAGATGCAGATGGATTTCGGTCTACTTACCTTGGCGTACCGCCCATGCTTTTGAGCCTCAACCTTTCTTGCAGCATAATTAGCATTGGTTTGCGCACATAATTCTGTCAATTGCCCAGCTGTAATTCGTTTACCTCACATAGCTGTTTTATCGTCTTTTAGGAGAGAGACATCACTAGTGAACATCATGGGACCCCGGTCCATATTACCATCATCGATCACATCCGCTATTTACTTTCTGCTTTTACTTACTAGTTGCAATTATACCTATCACTATTATCTCTTGCGTTTGATCCTTTGTAAACGACAAGGCCGGAGGGATTGACAACCTCTCTGTACTCGTTGGGAGAAAAGTTATTTGTATCTGTGTGCATGTCCAGTTAATTGCTAAGTATCTGGCGCCATTAGCAGTTGACACCTTCTTGTTGAACCTTGGAGTCTCAGGGGAATTCGATCCTTGGTATCTTTGCCAAGGGAAAACTACCGCTACACTGCATCTCAAACCTTCCACTTGGGGTAACCAACGAGGGGCGAGAAGCCATCAAGCAAAGTTTTCTGGCGCCGTTGCCGGGGATTCCACTCTTCAAGATAGGGGAGTTGCACGCTATCTTTTACCTTTGCTTTTTAGTCTTGTTAGTTTACCTTTCAGTTTTGCTTTAGTATCTTTTATCGAAAATCACAAAAATAGTTATCTTGCTTGCTTGCTGCTATGGGTTCCACCGAGAACACCAAGTTGTGTGACTTCACTAGTCATAACAACGATGACTTTATTTGCACGCCTATCACTACACCTGCCACTTCAGCACCTTCTTTTGAAATTAAACCTGCTTTACTGAACCTAGTTATGAAAGATCAATTCTCCGGTGCTGGAGATGATGCTGCTTTACACTTGAACAATTTTGTTGGACTCTGTGATATGCAAAAGTACCAAGAAATAGATGGTAATATTGTTAAGCTTAAGCTTTTTCCTTTCTCCTTGAGAGGAGGAGCTAAAATTTGGTTTCAATCTTTGCCTAGAAATAGCATAGATTCTTGGGACAAGTGCAAGGATGCTTTTATTGGAAAATACTATCCACCTGCTAAAATTATCCAACTAAGAAGTAACATAATGAATTTTAAACAATTGGATAATGAACACGTTGCCCAAGCTTGGGAACGCATGAAGTCTCTTGTCAAGAACTGCCCTACTCATGGTTTCACTACTTGGATGGTTATCCAAACTTTTTATGCATGCTTGAACTTTACCTCGCGGAACTTGTTAGATTCAGCCGCGGGAGGAACCTTTATGTCAACTACACTTGGTGCTGCCACGAAGCTTCTCGATGAGATGATGACCAATTATTCCCAATGGCACACCGAACGCGCTCCAACAGGTAGGAAGGTAAACTCTGTCGAGGAGATTTCCTCCCTAAATGAAAAAGTTGAATTGATCATGTCTCTACTTTCCAAGCAATCTTCTGTTTATCCTCGTGATGTTCCTTTAAATTCTTTGATTGCTCAAGAACAAGTAGATGTGAACTTTATCTCTAGAAACAATTTTAATAACAATGCTTATAGGAGTAATTTTGGTAGCAATCCTAGACCGTTCCCCTCTAATTCCTATGGGAACAACAATGCTTATCCTAGCACCAAGAACTCCACTTCTGAACTAGAGAGTATGCTTAAAGATTTCATCACCACCCAAAAAGCCTTTAATAAGAGTGTAGAAGAAAAACTAAACAAACTAGATAATCTCTCTTCGAAGGTAGACAATTTAGCCCATGAGGTAGAATTGCTTAACATTAGAACTTCTCCTCTCGAGGAGAGGAAGGTCACTCCTATGAATGCTATTCAAGTGCAAATTAATGAAAACATTAGGATGTTGGCTAAACTTAAAGAGAGATGGGCTAGAGAAAAGGAGGAAGAAGATAGAATTAAGAACCATCCTACCCACCACACTGTTGCTACTATCCAAGTTGTTGAGGATATCCAAACTCTTAGCACCCAATGCACTCCTGGTCCCACTGGACCTATTAATGGTGATGCTATGACTATAGAAACTACCAAACAAGTGTGCCTAAAGGACACCACTACCACTTTACTTGATAGTAGTGACCTTGATTTTGATAATTGCACCCTTATCGAAGTTATTGATTTCCTTCACAAGATGTCTAGAGATCCCCGCACTAGCACGCTTAACCTTGCCTTCACCGAGCATATCACTAATGCTCTCATCAAAGCTAGGGAGGAGAAACTTAGGGTAGAAGCCTCCATACCTAGAAAGCTAGAAGATGGTTGGGATCCTATGATTAAAATTAAGTTGAATAACTTCTCTTGCTATGCTTTATGTGATGTTGGAGCTAGTACCTCCGTTATGCCCAAAAGAATATATGATATGCTTAAATTGAAACCTTTTGATTCTTGTTCTTTTGGTGTTCGTCTTGTTGATTCTTCCATAAAGAAACCTTTGGGGAGGATCGACGATGTTCTTATCATTGTCAATGACAACTACGTTCCCGTTGATTTTACTATTATGGATATTCAATGTGAACCTTCTTGTCCAATTATTTTGGGACGTCCTTTTCTTCGCACCGTTGGTGCCATCATTGACATGAAAGATGGGAATATAAAATTCCAATTTCCTCTCAAGAAAGGGATGGAACACTTCCCTAGAAAGAAGATTAAGTTACCTTTTGAGTCCGTTATACGGGCTAGCTATTCTTTTACTCTTGATAAGACTTGATCTCTTTGCATTATGCCTAGCTTAAAGGCATAAAAGAAAGCGCTTTTGGGAGGCAGCCCACAATGAATAAAATTTTATTTTGCTTTTGTTGTGTCTTGATGTTGTTACTACAGTAGCATCATCATTGTATCTTTACTTTTCAGCCTTGTGCCAAGTGTAGCCTCTGATTGCAAGAAAGTTCAAAAGTTGTGACGTGCTGTCCAGGAAATAGATTCTGTCCTTGGATAGAAAAATTCGTATAAAATCACCAGATCATCTTTTTGGTCTGTATTTTTTCGACAGGGTGCTCTATACAATTGTCTTTCGGGCGTCTGTTCTGAGTTTTTTGATTTGAGTTGCAGAAGTGCCCCGAAAAAATCATTTACTACCTGCTGGTCTGTTTTTCACAAATTCTGTCCTGTTTTGCCTTTCCTTCATTTTGCAAACCTTGAGCTTGCTTTTTCTATGCAAAAACCTTTTGGCAATCTTGAGAAACAGTAGACCTTCAAGAATATCCTTATTTCCAGCAAGGAACACTTATTTTATTATGGGTACTAACCTCGCTAATCAGATTATGATGAGTTATGTATGAAGGGAGTTTTCAAGTGTGCGAGGGAAGATGATAAAAAGATTCAGGAATGTCAAACGCTCAAGCTTGGGGATGCCCCCATGCACCCCCAAGAAATATTCAAGAAGACTCAAGCGTCCAAGCTTGGGGATGCCCCCGTGGATCCCCTTCTCCATCAACAATTATCAGATCGTCTTTCGTTCCACTATATTTTTATCACTTCATGTGTTATGTGCTATGCTTGGAGCGTCTTGCTTTTAGTTTCCTTTTTAGTTTTCTTTAGCTTTGCTTGCTGTTCATAACAAGTTGGAACTCAGCTTTCTTTGTGTGGGAGAGAAACACGCTCCACTTCAACCTAGAATATAACATAGAATTTTCATGTCTATCTTTGCTGTGTGTGTTCTTGGCCTTTCAATAGCTACTATCATGTTCAGCTCTTAGTTTTCATGCTTATCTTTTTAAAGAGATTTTGTTTAGTTGGTCGCTGGAACTCTCTTTAGTTATCATGCTTATCTTATTAAGAGAGTTGGTTTCTGTTGCATTGGTTGATATGTCTATGATAAAATGCTATGTGCATAATGGTGCTTAGTAGTTCATGTTTTCTTATGGTTAGTCTCAAATAGCTGGGGGGTTCTCAATGTGTTATTGGAGTACCAACTTGATTTGTTTGCCTATGATGTGGTATGGTTCAGGGATATTTTCCTTCAAGAATTTATTTTGATTGACTTGGCGTATGCTCACGCATATTTAAGACTGTAAAGAAAGTCTATCAAGCCTTGATGATCTTTAATTTCTGAGTAGCGATATAACTTCCATGCCTGATTCAATGTTGCTTTGTCGCTCTGCATGATTATGACCGTCATTGCTCTTTTAGTTGGTCGCTCCCAGTCTTTTGCTAACCTTCGCCCGTACTAAGCGGACTGACTGCTTGTGCATCCAAAATCTTTTAAACCAGTTATGCCATATGAGTCCACCATACCTTCCTATACATGGTATTTACCTGCCATTCCTAACGAAGACTTTCATGTACCATCTCGAAATTATTCAAAAAAACATTTCTCTTTTGTGCCTCTGTTTTAGTTCATGAGGAAGTAGTAGTTAATTCATGATCTTTTTAAGTTGGACAAGCTTCACCCCGGGATTGCATGTCTAATGTGCAAACCCATAATACGAGAAGGAACTGGCATAGAGTGCGCCCGGCTCATTAAAAAATTATACAACAAACAAACCCTCCTTCACGCTTTGTTCATGAGAAATCAGAAAACTTTGGCAGTAATAAACAAAGGAGATTAAGAGGATGTGATCGTCCTCATTCGGGAGCCGTTCCTCGAAACTTGTCCATCTCAAGAAGTGATTGAGTTATCTGCTAGCATTCGTTGACGAAATATGCATAATCTAAAAAATAATTATTACCTCTGTTTTTAAAACCAAGAGCTCTGGTACATGTTTAGTTTTTGTTTCCGACCACGGGTTTTCAACCTTGCCATCAAAAGCCACAGTTCGAGAGTCTCCACCTTCTTTAAAGCACCAACTACTGAGAGCATGATTGTCATTCTGAGTGTAATGTGCATTGTCCCAAAGTAGCATTGTCTTTTGCATGATTATGATATCGTTTATTCTGAAATCATTGTATCTATTCATCACTTAAACCTTGGAGGTGCCCCTGCATTTATGTTTTGCTTCACTAAAGGGGGCAAGCGAGGTACCACTTTATCTTATTTGCACACCATGCTCATTACAAATCTTTTGAGTATTTCAGTATCATATTGTAAAACTTTCAGTTCTTTGTGATTTTCTCATAAGGCAACTTAATTACTACAGATTCATTGTCTCAGTAAGCACTTGTCATGTGACTGTAAAAAGTTCTTATATGGTTAATAGCATGTCACCACAGAAATTATGCTTGTTATCATTTACCTACTCGAGGACGAGCAGGAATTAAGCTTGGGGATGTTGATACGTCCAAAACGTATCTATAATTTCTGCTTGCTCCATGCCTCTTTTATGTGATATTGCTATGATATTTATACACTTCCATACACTTTTGATCATATTTGGACTAACCTATTAACTCAGTGCACCCCAGTGCCAGTTTCTGTTTTCTGCTGTTTTTGTATTTCAGGTTTTCCCATTACGTAAACTGCCAGAAAAATCCCAGAAAAATTATATAAAAAATCAGCGTTCCGGAAGCTTCCTTGCGGCCAAAGTAGGGCCGGAGGGGGGACACCAGGGCTCCAGGCGCCCTGGTGGCGCGGCCCCCCTCCTGGCCGTGCCGGGGGGGCGCCTGGGCCCCCCAGGTCTTTGCTGATGCCCCCCTTTGGCATATATTTACACCGCGTCCCGAAACCCTCGAGGACGGAACCCTTTTTCGCGATCTCATCTCTGTTTCACCGCCGCCGCGCTTCCAAGATCGGGAGCACCAGGAGAACTCTTCCCGGCACCCTGCCGGAGGGGAGGATCACCACCGGGAGCCTCTCCACCACCATGGATGCCTCCCAGATGAGTTGTGAGTAGTCTCCCTTGGACCATGGGTCCATGACAAGTAGCTATGTGATGTTCTCCTCCCCTCTTTGTTCTTCACTAATTAGACCTCGTGAGCTGCCCTACATGATCGAGGCACATATGTAATCCTTATGTTGTTGCTATGATGAGTTTGCTGGGATCCGATGGATTGTGAGATTATGTTCAGATTGTGTGTGAGTAATATATTTGATTTACCTCTTTTATATTTATGTTCTTGAGTAATTCTTGCATGTTCTCCATTGCTGTTTATTGCTTTGGCCAAGTAGTAGGTAGTAACTCCAAGCGGGAACGTTATGCTTGATTGTGGGTTCATGCCCCTCGATTACTAGTTTGAGTGACAGAAACATGAGTCTAGGGGATGTGTTGTTGCCACAAGGGGAAAAACAACGGTGCTTGTACTCGCGGGTGCAAGGATTGTATACTTTACGCAAAGTTCTTTTAATGCAGTTGTCTGTTGCTTTGAGTTTACACTATGGGTGGGACTCGCAACTTAATACCAGCGAGATGTTCTAGATAGATATCTCAAGGTGGATGATTAGTAGTAGATGCAGATGGATTTCGGTCTACTTACCTTGGCGTACCGCCCATGCTTTTGAGCCTCAACCTTTCTTGCAGCATAGTTAGCATTGGTTTGCGCACATAATTCTGTCAATTGCCCAGCTGTAATTCGTTTACCTCACATAGCTGTTTTATCGTCTTTTGGGAGAGAGACATCACTAGTGAACATCATGGGACCCCGGTCCATATTACCATCATCGATCACATCCGCTATTTACTTTCTGCTTTTACTTACTAGTTGCAATTATACCTATCACTATTATCTCTTGCGTTTGATCCTTTGTAAATGACAAGGCCGGAGGGATTGACAACCTCTCTGTACTCGTTGGGAGCAAAGTTATTTGTATCTGTGTGCAGGTCCATTTATTTGCTAAGTATCTGGCGCCATTAGCAGTTGACACCTTCTTGTTGAACCTTGGAGTCTCAGGGGAATTCGATCCTTGGTATCTTTGCCAAGGGAAAACTACCGCTACACTGCATCTCAAACCTTCCACTTGGGGTAACCAACGAGGGGCGAGAAGCCATCAACAAGGCACGCCCGCTTAGACATAAACGAGGTAGACTAAATCACTCGAGTAGCGCCAAGTCTTAATAATGTCCACACCATGTAAATTGTGCGATATTATATCACCATAATAAAATGATGTCTGCTTGTGCGCCATTATTTTTATAGTAGCCATGCATAAATATGTTGGTGTACGATTGCATTTTAACTCCGGGCGTAGCTTTCAAAAACCACCACCGACGACTCCCACGGTAATACGTCACTTTTGCGAGATATGTATCTGTAGCATTGACCCCGACCCCATAGAGCAAAACCGACAAACTAGTCGCCCCTCACCGTGTTTTATTAACCCAGCCCAGTTGCTATATAAAAGGCTACCTCGTGAGCTTGCCAAGTACCCTCACCTTGTGCACAGCCCTCACAACCGTTTCTTTTGCCATGCCGAGCCCTAGTATTTATCTGAGAACCCCAGATGCCACCCCTGGTAGTTTTGTCAAAATATTGTTGGACTTTACCTGCAGTACCATGAGTTCTATCCTTCCACCCCAGTACGAGTTGCTCAAAACGAGGATCACCCCATCCACCTCGAAATATTGGGCAGTAGTGCACATCCCTCCCGCAAACCCAAACCAAGACCCAACGGAAGTCTCCTTCATGGGGAAATCTGTGCCGACTCCGCAGATGGCCGTAGAAGCTGCTGCGTATGAAGCACTTGCTCGTCTTCGTTTCGCGGTGCCCCATGCCAACGAACGAGGAAATTATTACTTCCCGGGCCGTGCGGCACCCGGAGAAGTAGCATCTTTTCCCGGTGGACGAATTGAGAGAGACCCAGTACTGGCCAACCTTGCTCAGTATGTCATCGCTCAAGAGCGTATGACCCAACGGATAATGGGTTATCTCCAGAGCCTCGCTAAATTAAATCCTCAGATCGCCATTGGTAGACCCCTGAGGCCCAACCAGGAGAGACGCATTCATCGACTAGTCAATTCGCTTCCTCCGATAGAAGAAGAGTGTTCCCTAGTACCAGAGACGTTTTCTCAGGACCCTGTCTATTTACCGTTTTCATTGTAGACGTCGCTACTATGTTTGTTGTCCCAGCATTTATTTATGAGTTGCAACTTATGCGTGGTATCCTGGTTTTGTGCGATAAATTAAATATTTGGTTTCAATTAATGGGAATTTTTTACTGCTATTAATGTTTGATTAACTAAATTTGCTCTCCGTAAATCCTGAAGTGAGATTTTCCCTGAGTTGTTGCAACATTTATCTCTGCACGACATAGATTATTTTTTATTCACGCAACATCACGACAAAAGTTCACAAACCCTACCACTCGACCACGTGCACTAATTGCAGATCCACGTGCGCATGTTGCATCTAACTGATTACCTCCCTAACACACGACCGCCTCTGAAGGATAGATTTGTGGGTAATTATTCGGGTACAAGTTGCCTATAGCACGCCGTTAGCACCCGACACCAGCACCTAATCCTCGTGATCGCCACCGCCGCGAAGAGCTAGCACTCGAGCAGCAGCATCACGACGATCATCGAAGATCATCGCGCACAAGAGCGTGGAGAACCCCAGCAATGCTGCCAACCCTCCGCACACCAGGATCATTCACCAGTCCGGCATCACCTCCGCCATTGGAGCCTCGTCCCGAGCTCTTGCAAACAGAAATGGAGGAGAAGGAAGGAGGAGGAGGATCAAGGCCAGGTGTGAGGAAGAAGAAAGAAGCACCTCGGTCATTTTATAGCTCCAGATCGGTGTACGATGGGCGGAGTCCACCAGCGCCGCTCGTCGCTCGATCGCCGGTGTTCGGAGGCGAATCCGCGAGCAGTGCCGACAGCGCACTGGCCCGTGAGGTGAGTGCACGCTGCACCGGTAGCTAGCACGCCGCGCACTACCGCCGTACGGCCTAGATGCCCTACGCGCTAGTCGTCGCCGGTGGAGAAAGCGCGGGAAAGCACGCGAGAGAGAGAAGAAGAGAGAGCCGGAGGTAGAAGAAGAGACTGACAGTGGGCCCCGGGTCCACCTGTGAGCCAGAGAGAGCACTGTGCTCTCAGGTGCGACCAGCGTATTTTAGAATTTAGAATTTTTATTCTAAATTCACTGTAACCCAGAGTAGAAGTAACTCGTTTTTTTCCAGCCGTAGATTTTTCCATGCAGCGCCAGTATTTCACACTGTAGTTTTACACCACTTATTGCCCACTCACTTTAGCCACATTTTACTGCATGAGAAAGATGGTTATTTTTGTGATATTACTTTGTGATAATAGGAGTAGTTCCTTTCATAACAGCCCTTAGCAAATCTCGAGGATGAGATTTTTCTTAAGGGGGGTAGTGTTGTAACACCCCCAAAATTTAAACATGATTTGTTTATTAAAATTTTGCCAGGAAATTAAACCTTTCACCTTCTGGGTTTTCTTTGATTTCAGAACCACTCCTTTCTTTGATATTATGGAGTTTTTACCCCAAGTGAAAACTTTTCAAATATATTATTGGACTTGTTTACCCTCTCAAGAAAAAAATTTCTATTATTAGTGGATTTATTTGCATAATTACTTCTTTCTGAGCTTTATTCATCAAAATGATTTTTCAAAAGTTTTAAGGTCCCAATTGCACTACAACCCTTATATAAATTTATTTGAAAATTCCACCAAAATTTGGGGATGTCATGTGAAGTTTCTACAATAATTTTATGCAAAAACCCATTGGTGTTCTTTGCAAAATTTGAGCAAATCATCCTCATCTTCATTCTGGCCCAGCTTGGCATTTTCTACTATAACCCTAATTCATTGTGCTCTAGTAACCATGAGCTTTTTCCTGCTTATAGTCCTCCCTACAAAACTCTTAAGTCCAGGAGAGTGGACCCACAGGAGGATGTTAAGTACATGCAATAATGCCATCTACCTTCTGTCCAAAACTGAAGATTTGCAAAACTTGCACTAGCAAGTTTCTGGTTTTGCCCAAATGACCTTGCCATCATCACCTACACCTAAAGAGACTATGAGCTGGAGTTTTTGGCCACCCCAAGAGTTTCCTAGATGCCCCTGGCATTCTGTCAAACACCTTGGGTGCATGGCCAATTTTGGCATGATTTTGGGTTTGCATTACAAGCTTGATCCACTGACCCAGCCACCTTGTCCAATGAACTCCTAGATGCCTCTAACCCAGACCCGTTAATCCCTAGCCCCACCCAAGCCTCCTAGCATGCCTTGGCATTTTGCCGAACAGTTGACGTGTGAAAGAACATGCGGTGCCCCCATGTTTGGTTTTGGTAATTGATGACAATCTCTATGGACTAATGGTTGCCTTGAGTTATATTTGAAGGGTTTGTCCATAGTCTTTTCTTGGAGTTCATTTGTTGGTTTCAAGGAGAGTTTGTGATGACCAAGATGCTATTAAGGAATTATCCAAAGATTGGTCTTGTGGGTGTTGAGCTTATTGCAAGCATGTCTTGATTAAGAAGAGTTTGTGATCATTCATGTTTACCTTCAAGACATCATCCAAATGAAGAGAGTTGGAAAGATTCAAGGTTGATCAAAACTAAGTCAAAGAATGAATCAAGGTGATCAACACACAAAGTTTACAAGATGTAACGAGAGGGATCAAGCAATCCCATGGTATGGTAAGCATTGTCAATCACGCTGCGTGTACTAACCCATGGTCTTCGTGAGAGTTCTTTGTGGGGTTAGGTTGCGGTGTGCAAGTTCAAGTGGAGCATCACGAAGAGATCAAGTGCTTCAAGCTTGCTGTACATTGTGGTGACAATGGACTTGTGAAGATATGCCGAAGAGTGGCTCACCCATAGTGGAGTATGGGGGAGCAATCTACGAGTCTTCAACGAGACAATGCAATCTAGAAAGGTGGTCCAACTTCAGGAGTTCAAGATCATCTACATCTAGCTCAAGTGGACTTTGTGCAAAGCAAAGGTTTGCCCTTGATAGGTTTTCTATTTTGCCGGTCTCGTGGTGGTAGTTGGGAGACCGGGTTATAGGATCGTTTGCCGTACTATCAAGGCGGGCTCTCAAGTTGGTAGCTTGATCGTATCGTTAGTAGAGAGCTCAAACCATTGCATCCTTGCATCATGTTTCTTGGTTCTTGTTTGGTTCTCTTTGTGAGTATAAGAGCTTATGGTCATCTTGATGACAAGCTTGAGTTCATCGAAAACGGAGTTCACATGCGTCTTCTATGATGTTTTCGGTGTTGGAGGTTTTACCAGTCTTATCCGAGGAAGGGTTCTCACCATTTTCTTATGGGACTTTTCTATTTTGCTTCTTATTGGTATTTCTATCAAGATTGTGTTAGCACTTGTCGCTAGCTTTTCAACAAACTTGGTTTCGTCGAATTCGGAGTCCGTTTGCAGAAGTTGTGGTCGTTTGGGTGTTCTCAAAAGGCTGCAGCGGTACTACCGCGGGTAGGAGCGGAAGTAATTTTTTGCTACCGCTTTCGGAGCGGTACTACCGCTTGGAGCAGTACTACCGCGGCTACTTCCGTGGCTACTTCCGCTCGGGACCAAAAACTCGTCACAAGTCCAGCGGTTGTAGGCACGAATGTAATTTTTTAGTACCGCTCGCAAGCAGTAGTACCGCTACCCTTAGCAGTAGTACCGCTAACCCTAGCGGTAGTACCGTGAGGTCAAGCGGTACTACCGCTCCGATGGTTCTTCTGGCCTTTTTGCCTCCTCGGTGTTGTTTTTCAAAGGGGTACTACCGCCCTAGCGGTAGTACCGCTCTGTGCGGGCTGTGAGCATAACGGTTGGAATTTTCCCCACCTATAAAAGGGGGTCTTCTTCCCCAATGAAACGAATCCTTTGAGCTCATGTCCTTCCCCCATTATTGACCTTCTTCGAGCTTGCTATCTCTCAATCCCTCCATGGATTCTTTCTAGTTTTTGGGGGAAAAGAGAGAGGAGATCTAGATCCACATTTCCACCAATCACTTTGTCCTCTAGGTGAGGGGAACCCCTTGGATCAAGATCTTGGAGTTCTTGGTGTTCTCCATCTTGTTCTTCCTCTCATTTCCCTCCCTAGCATTAGTGGCTTAGGTGGGATTTGGGAGAGAAGGACTTGGGCACTCCGTGTGCCCTTGCCATTGCATTTGGTGCATCGGTTTGAGTTCTCCACGGTGATACATGGAAGTTACAAGTTGAGAAGCTTATTACTTTTGGGTGCTTGGTACCCTTGAGCTTGTTCCTCTTGGGTGCTTGGGTGCCCTAGACGGTTGTGGTCACCTCGAAGCCATATTCCATTGTGGTGAAGCTTCGTGGTGTCCTTGGGGAGATAGCCCCAACCTTGTGGTGTTCGGAGCTCAATCATTGTGGTGCAAAGCTCCGGGCAAGCGTCGGGGTCTCCAATTAGGTTGTGGAGATCGCCCCGAGCATTTTGTACGGGTTTGGTGACCGCCCCCAAGGGTTGCCATTTGCACGGGTCCGGTGACCGCCCCCAAGGGTTGCCATTTGTACGGGTTCGGTGACCGCCCTCAAGGGTCCCTTAGTGGAATCACGGCATCTTGCATTGTGCAAGGGCGTGAGGAGATTACTGTGGCCCTAGTGGCTTCTTGGGGAGCTTTGTGCCTCCACACCGCTCCAAACAGAGATTAGCATCCACAAGGGTGTGAACTTCGGGATACATCGTCGTCTACGCCTTCCTCGGTTATCTCTTACCCGAGCCCTTTACTTATGCACTATACTTTGTGATAGCCATATTGTTTGTAGTCATATATCTTGCTATCACCTAGTTGATTATCTTGCTTAGTTAGCATAAGTTGTTGGTGCACATAGGTGAGCCTAGTTGTTGTAGGTTTTGTGCTTGACAAATTAACCGCTAGGTTTATTTCGCATTTGTTCAAGCCTAAACCATAATTATTTTAAAGCACCTATTCACCCCCCTCTAGGCGACATCCATGATCTTTCAATTGGTATCAGAGCCTCGTCTCTCTTTATAGGGCTTAACCGCCTAGAGAGTAAATATGTCGACTAGGGGTTTAGGATTCTCTGACACTCTTAGTTTCGATGGCACAAATTTTGATGTTTGGGTAATTCGCATGCTTAATCTCTTTAGGGTCATGGACCCAAATTTAGAGCGAATTGTAGATATGGGTTTTTCTCCTCCTAAGGATCCCCAAAGATTATCTTTAGAGGATGAGAAAAACTCTTATCTCAATGCTCAAGCTTCTAATGTGCTTTTCGATGCTTTGAGCAATGTAGTTATATTTCAACTCATGCCGTTCCGGGATGCTCATGAGTTGTTGACAAAGCTTCAAGATAAATATGGTGTGTCCAAGAATTGTGGGGATGATTGTTCTCCCTCCACCTCCGGCCGTGTTGCTTTCTCAACTTCTTCTACTTCACCTACATGTGGATTGCCACAAGGTAATGATATTGTGAGTAGTGGTGTTCATTGCAATGATGATAGTGGGATTATTATTGATGATGCTTCATCACTTTCTTATTGCAATGCTTCATCTTTGGACTTTAGCACTCAAATGTTTCACATGCTTGTGTTGATAGTCCTGGCATATCATGTAGAAATTGCTTGACTAAATCTCTTGATGATATGCTTGCTATGTCTCGTTGCCATGATAAAAATGCATATATTTCCTCGAATTGTTGTGCTAACAATGTAGAAGAAATCCAACGCCCCATGGAACAAGATGTGGCCTTGAATGGTGCTTTGAGGGATCCAACATCATCATCTATTGTATATTGTCTTATGGCTAAGGCTTCAAAGGTATCTCCCACTTTGAATCCCAATATATCTTGTGATGATAGTGATGATGACAAGAATGATGATGATGTTGATTGTGATGAAGAGAATGATAATGTTGCCTCCTTAAAAATTAAGGGGGAAATGATTTTTAAAGCTCTTCCTAAGAATAAATTAGCTCGTTCCAACTTTATGGAAATCATGTCTATTGCCATTGAGGGTAAGAAATATATTGATTAGTTGGAATCTCGTCTTGAGGAGTATGAGGTCACCATTGAGAAAATGGAAGGTCATGAGCGTGATTACGCTAATGAGATCGCAGACCTCTCTCAAGCTCTTGAACTTGAACAAACCACCAAGGAATCTCTTGAGGAGACTTTTGCTCTAGAATTGTCTAGAGTGAGGGAATCTCGTGATAGAGCTCTTGAGGTGGCTAATTATTTTGAAACTAAAAATGAGAAGCTTGAAGTTGCGCATGCTAAACTCCTTGAGGACTTTGGGCACCTTGAAAATGGCTCAATGGTCATTAAGAGTGAGCTTATCAAACTCACTGAGTCTTATGCTCAACTTAAAGCTTCATATTCTAAAGAGCTTGCCAAGTTGCCTTCTCCTCTTGCTATTATTGATGATGCTTGTGCTACTAACTCTATTTCTAGTGAAGCATCCATTTTGAAGGAGAATGTTGAGCTAAGGGCTCAACTTGAGTTGCTATCTAGCAATTATGGGAAATTGGAAGAAAGTCATGTAAAGCTCACAAGCTCTCATGATGATCTTCTAGTATCCCATAATGTGCTAAAGATAGCTCATGAGGCTTTGATTATCAATGTAACATCTAGTGAGTCTCATGTGGTCTCTAGCACTACTTCTAGTCAAAACGCTATATTGCCATGTGCTAGTCCTCGTAATTCATCTATGCATAACATTGGTACATCTTGTGTTGAATTGCTTTCCTTGCCTTGTTGCTCTAACAATGAAGCCTATACTTCCTCTAGTACTTGTGTTGATACTAACCATGTAGAGGAAATCAAAGAGCTCAAGGCCCAAGTCTCTTCCTTGAAGAAAGAATTGGAAAAGTGTCTGGAAGGGAAGTCCACACTCAACAATATCTTGAGTGTGCAAAAATCCCCCAATGACAAAGGTGGGCTTGGATTCATATCCAACAAGAAGAAGAAGTCCAAAATTTATAAGAAGAAGAAGGGCCAAGAACAAGTCAAGAATTCGGCCAAGATTATTTGCTTCAAGTGCACAATTGAAGGGTACCATGTTAGATCTTGCCCGTTGAAGAAGAAGACCATTAGTGACAAGCAACACGGGAAGAGGCCACAAGTTCAATCCCATGCTCAACCGCAAGTTGAAGAAAGGCCACTTCCCAAGAAGACTCAAGTTAATGCTTCTCATGTTGAGAAATCAAGTGAGAAGAAAGTGAAGAGTAGACGTTGCTACTTATGTCATGAGAAAGGTCACGTTGCTTCTCCATGCACAAGTGGTAACTTATCCAACCCAATTATTATTGATGATGTCTATTCTCTTGGGAAGGATAATGTTGGCAATGTGTTTGCCAAGTTTGTTGGTACTCAAAGTGGTGTCAAGAAAAGAACCATCTGGGTGGCCAAGCCTATTGTGACTAACCTCTTAGGACCCAACTTGGTTGGGGACTAACTAGCTCAAACTTGACCAATAGGTGTTTTGGAGGGCATTGGAGACTTGGCTACATTATGAAGAATTAAGCGGTCTTCATCATTCATATTGTCTCAAGCCAAGTTATTCGGATTATCAAGTTTCTATCTTATATCCAATGTCCTCCTTGAGGTAACTCGTGCTTAAATTGTTTACATTGAAATTTACTTGCCCCTTTGCATGTTTTGGTTTGTTCCTTGCATGTGTTTGTATAGGCTGTGCGTCCAATTTGTGTATCTTGAGAAATCAAGTATGTGTATAGTGGTTTGCACATTATGTATGTGTGTGTCGTGCGTTGAGCCTTTGTGCTTCTTGCTTTTATCTTAGTTGGCTCTTGTGAGAGATTAATGGAACATCCCATTTTGGGGGAGTGATGTGCTTTGTGCACCTCACAATCCTACAAATGTGTGTACATGAGGAATACCATCTAGTATTGATATTACAAGATTATCTAGTCTCTATGTGGTATGTCTTCTCATGAGAAAGTCAAATTCTAAATGTTCCATTAATTATCTCTTGTTGGTTCTCTTTTGCATCTTGGTATGTTTTTCATTGGTATCACATTATGGGAGAGTAATATTCTATGTGCATATTACAAGCCTAGAAAATATGTAAATTTGAGATATTGTCACCTAGAGTTGATAGTATAAATTATGTTGTTCCTAGGTGGCATGTTAGCTCTACAAGTTTCATTTTGCTTGTGTTTGGTGTGAAGATGATGTTGGATATCATTGCTATCTATCACCGGAAATTATTTCCAACTACCTCTTGTCTTTGACAATTGGTAATCATTTATGTGGTGGAAATTATTGATCATCTTTAAATTGTCTTTTGGTTTTATTTGTCTTATCTCTTGCCAAGTTTGTGTCAACTCCCATTTCTTTCCATGCCACTTGTGGATCTCGTGTTTTATTGTTTTTGTCGAGTGTTTTCTAGATATAGTGAAAGTGGTGATCCCACCTTGTGCATTTTGTACTCGAATGCAAATTCTCTTTAAATGCACAATTCGTGGGGGGAGCTATCCTATTTTCAATACAACACTCATTTTGTGATGCATATCAAGTGTGTGTCGATGGAAGGCAAGCCGTTTCTTTTTGGTACTTGTGCCATCATGAAACTTTGTAGATGGGTTGGTTTGTTTGGAACCATCCTCTCTTTTGGGAGTCTGATATCTTTCCTTTTGCGTGTATCAATGGATATCTCATTCCTTAATGTATCTTCTAATAGATATCTTCCAAGTGATGATTTCTCCATTTGGTATCCTATTTTCACTTGGTATTTCTTTTTCATTTTGTTTCGTTTCTTGAAAGTCTTGAGCATGCATGTTTACGTCATGTATTTTGTTTGGCATACTTTCTTTCTTTAACCCAATATATAAGGGAAAGTCCACCTAGTCTCAATTTGGATGAGATGCGCATGAAATTCATTTTCATATATAAATGCACATATGTTTGTGGAGTTTTTTCCTATGTATTGGTGTTTCTAACTCTTTGGTCCCAATGAGTTTGGGTACCATTTTGTTTGTGTTGTTGTTCTAGGAACAATTGGAGATGCATTGGATGCTCGGCTCATTCTAAAGGAAGGTGGTGTCACCATGTGCTTTTTGGAGTCAAGATAGGTTGATCAATGAACTACTATCTACCATCAATTGGTATCTACTACATCCTTCCAATGGTATCTCGGTAACAATTATCGTCATCTACTTCATGCACAAATTTCTTTCATCAACCTTGTGTAGATTGTATCATGGCATGTTATTCATTCTTTCTTGTGATAATTGTTTCCTTTCTCAAAACATCCCAACAATGATCTCTTGTTGCTAGTTGTGATGTCTTTGATGCTCATGTGGTTGGAACTCATTTATATACAATAAGAACATATCTAGCCATGTGCTATGCCTTCAAGCAAAATATCTTATTGGTATAATTATGACTTCCTTGTGGATATCTTATTATTTCCTTTTTGTAACTATTTCAAGTGTACATTCTTCTTTGTGGATTGATATCATCATGATTTTCATCTACCTAGAATCTTATACACTTGAGAGAAATTACATATCTAGAAGATATCCTTTCTTTCACGACCACCTTGTCTTTCTTGTATCATTTCTTGGTGGCTCCGTGAAAGCCTTTTCCTTAAGTGCGGATCTTATCTGGTTATATCTAGTTGCACTCTTGTGTGGTGAAGATATTTTTGTCTCTTGCTTGTCTTGACAAATCTTTTGCCAATTAATTGGTATCCCTCGTCTTGATAATGCTCTCTTCTTATATCTTCACCACAGGTTGTCACAAGCATAGGTTCTTTATTTGCTTATTAGTGAGCTTGTGAACCCTTTTGCTCGTTGTGTGTGGGAATGATATTCCTTGCAACGTGTATCTCATTCATTCAAGACTATATTGATGCTTAATGTTCATCCATACATTAGTCTTCTCATGTGCTTTGCCATGACTCACACACATCATTTTGGTTGAGCCTACTCTTAAGTTGTCTCTTTTATATGCTGCTCAATCATGTGTTTATTGCAAGTGCTATTTTGTGCACTTGGTATCCTAATGAAAATATTCTAAGGAGTGCACAAATTATGGGGAGCTTGACTAGTGTCTTTAGAACACTCCATTGCTATGTCGTGAGGTTCTATTGATCTTGGGGGAGGGATGATCCTATTTTGTGCACTTGGTATCCTAATGAAAATATTCTAAGGAGTGCACACATTATGGGGAGCTTCACTAGTGTCTTCAGAACACTCCATTGCTATGTCATGAGGTTCTATTGATCTTAGGGGAGGGACGATCCTATTTTGTGCTCGTGGCATCCAAATACAAAACTAAATTGTGCACAAATCATGGGGAGCTTCTCTAGAACACTCCTTTGCTCTTATCATAATATCCTTTATTCTTTTGGCATGTAGGATCATTGGTCTAGTTGGGTAAATTGATATCTTTTGATAGCTTGATTCAATTGGTATCCTTTGATTGATTGATTGCATGTTTTTCTCCCTTTGTTATGCCTTTGTGGCATATCATTCTGTTGCAATTTTTGGGCCTCAATATAGTTTGTCTTCCTCCAAGTATTTAGAGTTGGATATATGTATTGCATTCCACTCTCTATTATGAGGAATACGCAATTTATGGAGGAACACAATTTATATTGGCCTTCTAAGCTATTCGCCCATTTTGGCAATCGATGCCAATGGGGGAGAAGTTTCAGAGAGTTTAGTTTTGTGAGGAACTTTAGAGAGTTGTCTATTCTCTCTTCTTGCTTTGGTTTTGTTCCTAAGTTTTTGCATCTCATGTGCATACATTATTGTTGCGTGGTATGGTGATGCATAATTCCTTATATAAACTCTCTTGAAAGTTATTGTCATCAATTACCAAAATGCGGGAGATTGAAAGAACATGCGGTGCCCCCATGTTTGGTTTTGGTAATTGATGAAAATCACTATGGACTAATGCTTCCCTTGAGTTATATTTGAAGGGTTTGTCCATAGGCTTTTCTTGGAGTTCATTTGTTGGTTTCAAGGAGAGTTTGTGATGACCAAGATGCTATTAAGGAATTATCCAAAGATTGGTATTGTGGGTGTTGAGATTATTTCAAGCATGTCTTGAAGAAGAAGAGTTTGTGATCATTCATGTTTACCGTGAAGACATCATCCAAATGAAGAGAGTTGGAAAGATTCAAGGTTGATCAAAACTAAGTCAAAGAGTGAATCAAGTTGATCAACACACAAAGTGTAGAAGATGTACCGAGAGGGATCAAGCAATCCCATGGTATGGTAAGCATTGTCAATCACGCTGTGTGTACTAACCCAAGGTCTTCATGAGAGTTCTTTGTGGGGTTAGGTTGTGGTGTGCAAGTTCAAGTGGAGCATCACAAAGAGATCAAGTGCTTGAAGCTTTCCGTCCATTGTGGTGACAATGGACTTGTGAAGATATGCCGAAGAGTGGCTCAGCTATAGTGGAGTATGGGGGAGCAATCTACGAGTCTTCACCGAGACAATGCAATCTAGAAAGGTGGTCCAACTTGAGGAAGTCAAGATCGTCTACATCTAGCTCAAGTGGACTTTGTGCAAAGAAATGTTGGGATATCGCTTATCGGGAACTTATCGGTCGACCCATGATAAGGGGTAAATCGGCCAGTTTATCGGCATATCGGCCGATTTATCGTCATATCGGCTGATTTATCGGCCGATTTAACTTATCGGTCAGACAATGGTAAGCGATAAATCGGCCGATTTATCGGCATATCGGAAGATATCATGAACGGTGGTGCAAAGCAAAGGTTTGCCCTTGATCGGTTTTCTATTTTACCGGTCTCGTGGTGGTAGTTGGGAGATCGGGTTATAGGATCGTTTGCCGTACTATCAAGGGGGCTCTCAAGTTGGTAGCTTGATCGTATCGTTAGTAGAGATCTCAAACCATTGCGTCCTTGCATCATGTTTCTTGGTTCTTGTTTGGTTCTCTTTGTGAGTCTTAGAGCTTATGGTCATCTTGATGACAAGCTTGAGTTCATCGAAAACGGAGTTCACATGCGTCTTCAATAATGCTTTTGGTGTTGGAGGTTTTACGGGTCTTATCCGAGGAAGGGTTCTCACCATTTTCTTATGGGACTTTTCTAATTTGCTTCTTATTGGTATTCCTATCAAGATTGTGTTAGAACTTGTCGCTAGCTTTCCAACAAACTTGGTTTCGTCGAATTCGGAGTCCGTTTGCAGAAGTTGTGGTCGTTTTGGTGTTCTGAAAAGGCTGCAGCGGTACTACTGCGGGTAGGAGCGGAAGTAATTTTTTACTACCGCTTTCGGGAGAGGTACTACCGCTTGGAGCAGTACTACCGTGGCTACTTCCGTGGCTACTTCCACTCGGGACCAATAACTCGTCACAAGTACAGCGATGGTAGGCACGGATGTAATTTTTGAGTACCGCTCGCAAGTAGTAGTACCGCTACCCTTAGCAGTAGTACCGCTACCCCTAGCGGTAGTACCGTGAGGTCGAGAGGTACTACCGCTCCGACGGTTCTTCTGGCCTTTTTGCCTCCTCGCTGTTGTTTTTCAAAGGGGTACTACCACCCTAGCGGTAGTACCGCTCCTTGGAGCGGTAGTACTGCTCTGTGCGGGCTGTGAGCATAACGGTTGGATTTTTTCCCACCTATAAAAGGGGGTCTTCTTCCCCAATGAACCTAATCCTTTGAGCTCGTGTCCTTCCCCCATTGTTGACCTTCTTCGAGCTTGCTATCTCTCAATCCCTCCATGGATTCTTGTTAATTTTTGGGGGAAAAGAGAGAGGAGATCTAGATCCACATTTCCACCAATCACTTTCTCCTCTAGGTGAGGGGAACCCCTTGGATCTAGATCTTGGAGTTCTTGGTGTTCTCCTTCTTGTTCTTCCTCTCATTTCCCTCCCTAGCATTAGTTTCTTCGGTGGGATTTGGGAGAGAAGGACTTGGGCACTCCGTGTGCCCTTGCCATTGCATTTGGTGCATCGGTTTGAGTTCTCCACGGTGATACGTGGAAGTTACAAGTTGAGAAGCTTATTACTCTTAGGTGCTTGGTACCCTTGAGCTTGTTCCTCTTGGGTGCTTGGGTGCCCTAGACGGTTGTGGTCACCTCGAAGCCATATTCCATTGTGGTGAAGCTTCGTGGTGTCGTTGGGGAGATAGCCCCAACCTTGTGGTGTTCGGAGCTCAATCATTGTGGTGCAAAGCTCCGGGCAAGCGTCGGGGTCTCCAATTAGGTTGTGGAGATCGCCCCGAGCATTTTGTATGGGTTCGGTGACCGCCCCCAAGTGTTTCCATTTGTACGGGTTCGGTGACCGCCCCCAAGGGTTGCCATTTGTATGGGTTCGGTGACCACCCTCAAGGGTCCCTTAGTGGAATCACGACATCTTGCATTGTGTGAGGGCGTGAGGAGATTACGGTGGCCCTAGTGGCTTCTTGGGGAGCATTGTGCCTCCAGACTGCTCCAAACAGAGATTAGCATCCGCAAGGGTGTGAACTTCGGGATACATCGTCGTCTCCGCATTCCTCGGTTATCTCTTACCTGAGCCCTTTACTTATGCACTATACTTTGTGATAGCCATATTGTTTCTTGTCATATATCTTACTATCACCTAGTTGATTATCTTGCTTAGTTAGCATAAGTTGTTGGTGCACATAGGTGAGCCTAGTTGTTGTAGGTTTTGTGCTTGACAAATTAACCGATAGGTTTATTCCGCATTTGTTCAAGCCTAAACCGTAATTATTTTAAAGCGCCTATTCACCCCCCTCTAGGAGACATCCACGATCTTTCAACGTGCGTACTCTGGGCGCGGCCAGAGCGCACGTTTTGCACGTGCATGCGCCCGAGCCGCCACGTCTCGTTCCCGTCCACACGCTAGAGCCCGCCAAGCCACCCTGGCGCCCAACAGCACCGCCGTCATAGCTCTCTTGGCGGCACGCCGGCATCCACAACGCGCCCCTGCCATGGACGGCGCCGCCCGAGCCACAGCCGCGCGCCAGCTGCCCCGTGGAGCAGCTCAAGCTTATCCTCAAACCCGTCCACTAGCGCCCGTCGCCGCCACGTCACCCTGCAAGCTACAGCGAGGCAGTTCGCCGATCTTATCTCCGGCCACCGCAGAACCAACCTCGAACGCCTATATAAGGGAACCCCGAGCTCGACCAAGCGCTCCGGCAACCTCGTACTATCCCTCTAGTGCCCCCAACACCCAGCAATTGACGGCGGGAAACCTTCTCCCTCGTCTCCGGCCGGTTCGGCCGCCGCCCCACTCCGGTGCCATGCGTCGCAAACAGAGCTTCTCCAGCCCATCCAGTGCCACCATCCTTCTCCCCTCGACCCTGCGGAGCCGCCCAGCCTCTCAAATGCGATCGAAAACTACCGCAGCCCAAGCCCCCAAATCCACCCGAAGCCTCCTCCGTCGCGGAGCCCGCCGTTGGTGATTATCTCCATCCCCGCCAGCCCTTCGACCACCGGAAGGACCGCCCTGGTCTGGCGGATCTTTCCCTGTCCTTGGATCCCCGTGGGGAGCCGCCGTTCGTCGGCGACGATCGCCGGAGCCCCGCCCCGCTCAGACAGGGGAGGAAGGAGGTGAGGGCGACTGGTTAAACCTGACCAGTGGGCCCGAGGGACCCACCGTCAGTGACCCGAGCCGGCCCGCACTGGTTTAAGTGGAGGCGTAAACCCCTCAAGTACATCTCCTCTGCCTCGAAAGCGTTTTCTTTTTCTGGTTTTATTTAAAAAACAGATTATTGAGTAAACTTTGACTCGCTATAACTTTTTAAAAATAAGTCCAAATGACTTGATTCTTTTTCTGTTGTTCCTAAAATTTGGTCTAGTTTATTTTCATATTTATTTGAAAAATTTCCAACCAACTTTTTTGTGCAGTTTTAAAACTATGTGTTGATTTCAAATCTTCTTAAATAGGAGTTTTGAAGAAGGAAGAAACTTTCTAAAGTTTTGGGAATGCACCCTGCCTCTCCACAACTTGAAGGCAAGCATTCTGAACGCTGGCATAATATTTTGTGTGTTGTTGATACGATTACAACACCACCTTTACATAGAGCATTCGTTATCTTATGTGATGATATGATCGTGCTCATGAGGGCATGATGTAGATTCCTTGCTGTTGAAAATTAATATGCTTGTGGTGGTAACCTCCCTCGTATGCCTTTCATGTCTACCGGAAGGAAGCCGGGAAAGTCGCTGTCTTGTGTAGACACGAGGTTATCACTAGTTCCTCATCGAGATGGTTGTGTCCGGTATGGCATGGTAAGGTATGATGAGTGGTGGTTCCATCTATTGGTGTGGAATATATTGGTTATGCTAATTATGCAAGTGATGCTTTAACCTCCTGAGTCGACCATAGATCGAGTCTTGTTGCCAGTAACCCCATACTTGTTTCGTACTACCGCGTGTCCCTACCATGGGTAGGGTACGGTTCAGTAAGTTGTCAACCCCTTTCTAGCACACACCGTACAGAGAGGCCATGGTGGAAGATACCGGCTGCATCCGGTAGGCATGCCACCTGGTCCGGGGGCATGGGTGTTTTCGGTTGGAGCCGAAGGGGGTAGCTCCCCCAGTTTGCGCGCGTTATAAATTTTGTGATCCCATGCTAGTCGACGTTGTAGCCTCCCCACTTAGAGTTTCGCTTAACAGGTGTCGTGGGTGATTCCAGACACCTGTAAGTTAGGCTGGTGTGTGCGGTCAGGTGTGTTTTCAATTAAAAGACGGTAGACGGAATTAGTCCTGTTGGACTAAAGGAACCCGTTACTCGTGGGTAAAGAGTACACCCTCTGCAGTGATTATATCTATTCAAATAGCCGTGTCCATGGGTTAGGACTACAGACTAGTGATTATTATTATTATTATCATTATGGACTAACCATTTATATTAATTGAGTTATTGAGTATCCCTGGGACGGTTCTACCTCCTAGATTTTCGTTATTATTTTCTTTATAAGCCCTTTATGTGGTGTCGCTCAGACGCCCGACTGTGGCATGTTTATTATTATTTTCTTTATAAGCCCTTTATGTGGTGTCGCTCAGATGCCCGACTGTGGCATGTTTATTATTATTTTCTTTATAAGCCCTTTATGTGGTGTCGCTCAGACGCCTGAGT
>LR738710.1:332609593-332625964 GCA_902687465.1 Secale cereale
TTATAAGCCCTTTATGTGGTGTCGCTCAGACGCCCGACTGTGGCATGTTTATTATTATTTTCTTTATAAGCCCTCTATGTGGTGTCGCTCAGACGCCCGACTGTGACATGTTTATTATTATTTTCTTTATAAGCCTTTTATGTGATGTCGCTCAGACGCCCGACTGAGGCATGCTTTATTTTATTTTCACTTCCTGAATTGCATATTCATGTTTATATGAACTACCTGCTTGCATCATGAATTGTTATTTCGTGACTGATGTTGTGATCATAGAATATTTCAGAGCATGATTATCAATTTGTTATGTTATACCCGTGTTCATAATGTTTGCGAGTACATTCAAAGTACTCACTGGTTTGTCCCTGGCTATTGTCTTGGCCAGGTTTCTTGCATGGAGAGGAGCGTTGCGATGACAGCCCCGGAACCTACTAAATGGTGATAGCAGCCTCGCGAAGATAGGAGTTATCCTGGTCAGCTGTTCCTGTGGGAAATGGAGTCCCATGGCCACTAATGTAACACAAACTGCTTCCGCCATCAGCCAATAGAAACCTTGTGTTGTACTCATATGCCAGAATGGTCTTGTACTACATATTTTGTATTTTTACTTGGAATTTCTGTATCAAGTGGTGCCTCATCAGCTAACAGTAATCCTGGGGCTGGTGAGCACAAGGGCCATTTTCTAGGAGATTTATCCCGAAAATCCGGTCGTGACAACATCTCTATGTTGATCATATCTACTATATGATTCACGTTCGACTTTTTAGTCTCCAGTGTTCCGAGGCCATGTCTGTACATGCTAGGCTCGTCAAGTTTAACCCGATTATTCCGCATGTGCAAAACTGTCTTGCATCGGTTATATGTGAACGTAGATTCTATCACACCTGATCATCACGTGGTGTCTCAACACGATAAACTGTAGCAACAGTGCATACTCAGGGAGAACACTTTTACCTTGAAATTTAGTTAAGGGCTCATCTTATAATGCTACCGCCGTACTAAGCAAAATAAGATGCATAAAAGATGAACATCACATGCAATCAAAAATATGTGACATGATATGGCCATCATCATCTTGTGCTTTTGATCTCCATCTCCAAAGCATCGTCATGATCTCCATCGTCATCGACTTGACACCTTGATCTCTATCGTAGCATTGTGGTCGTCTCACCAACTATTGCTTCTACGACTATTGCTAAGTCATAGCGATAAAGTAAAGCAATTACATGGCGTTCACATTTCATACAATAAAGATACAACCATAAGGCTCCTGCCGGTTGTCAGATATCTTACAAAACATGGTCATCTCATAAAATAACGTATAACTCATCACGTCTTGACCATATCACATCACAACATGCCCTGCAAAAACAAGTTAGACGTCCCCTACTTTGTTGTTGTAAGTTTTACGTGGCTGCTACGGGCTTCCAGCAAGAACCGTACTTACCTACATCACAAAACCACAACGGTGTTTCGTCAAGTTTGTTATTTTAACCTTCTTCAAGGACCGGCCACAGTCAAATTCGATTCAACTAAAGAAGGAGAAACAGGCACCCGCCAGCCACCTTGATGCCAAACTAGTTGCATGTTTGTCGGTGGAACCTGTCTCATGAACGCGGTCATGTAAGGTTGGTCCGCGCCTGTCACATCCCTAGTCAGTGCTTGCATTAGGACTAGCTAGAGTGTGCATCATGTTTACTTTCCAAAGAAACTTGAAAAGGGAATGACAGAAACCCCACCACCCCTCTTCTAACAACTAGGGTTTGTTAAAATCTTTTTCAATGTACCCAAAATGCCCTTCAAAAATGTTCATCATTTCTGCCTTGGTCTTAAACCTCTGCCAAAAATGGTGCACAATTTTCTAGGACATCCAAGGTCTCTGGATTAATTCATATGGTATTTGCATTTGGGCATTTAAATGCTATAAAATATTATATGTGCCCAAATAATCATAAACTAAAATGTTCCATACTGTTCTTATTATATACAGTGGGCATGACTAGTTCTATGAGCTATAAAAATGTTCTAGCATTTTTATTAATTCAACAAAGATGCAAAAGAAATGAAACAGAAAGTAAATAGAAAAAATAGGAAGAAGCAGACTTACCTGAGCCCACTTACCTGCTGGCCCAGATGGCCCAGCCCACTAGGGGCACGCCCGTCTTCTTCACCGTGACAGCGCACGAAGCAGCTCGGTGGCGAGCGCTGCCGACGTGCAGGCCACCTCCAGCCTGCCTGGCTGGCCCCTTCGACGCCCTGGATGGACATGGACGTCGCCACGCAGACCCCCTCGACCACTCCCCTCTCCCCCGTGTCTTCCCCCTCCTCTTTCCCCTCCGTCGAGCTCCACCGAGCGAGCTCGTCGCCGCCGATCGCCGCCACCGCGCCCTACGCCACTCCCTCACCTCCCCGACGCACCTTTAGCTCCGTCGCATCGCCCCGAAGCTCCCCACCGACGCACACGACGCCAAAAGCCCCGCAATGCCCTCCCCGCCGTCGTCTTCAACCTTTGGCACCGGAGATCGCCGCCGCCCGTACGTCTCCGTCCGACCTCCCCCGAGCTCGCTTCGACGCCCTCTGCGACCGCTGTGAGCTCACGCTTCGAACCCCTCTCTCCACGGGCTCCATTACGCCCTGTAGCCGCCGCCCCCTTGCTGACCGTAGCTCACCGCCGCCGGCCAACTCGCCATCGTGGCCACAGGCGCTGTGCCTCGCAGCCGAGCACGCCATTAGGATCAGTAGATCACCAGCAAGCTAATGCCACCCCTAACTCCTCCTCCCGTGCACCACAACGCCGTCCCAGCCAACTCCGTGCGAGCTCCGCCATGGACGAGCACGTCGCCGTCGACTCCGGCGACCAATCGACCAACCAGTGGCACCGTTGGATGCGGTGCATCACCAGGAGCACATAAAGCCCATCTGCGCGACAAATGGTCGCCGGAACAAGGATTCCGACTAGTCACCGCCGTGCGAAATGGTCGCCGCCGGCCAAACTCCGGCGGGCTGACATGGCCTATTAATTAGGAGCTAACAGTGATTAGCTTAGCCACCACAGTCACTGACAGTGGACTCCACTGCATAGTCAAACCCAGTCAACTCTAGTTTTGACCGAGATTAGCCCAGAGACACTGACATGAGGGACCCACCAGTCAGGTTTGACCTAGATCATGTCTGTTGACTTGATGACATCAGCACGATGTCATGCTGACGCAGTAAAGGATTTTCTGGGATTATTGAATTTAAAAACAATTCAGGAAATTCCAAAAAATGCCTTAAACTTCAAAAAAATCATATAAATTCAATAGTAGCTCAGATGGAAAAGATTTATATATGAAAATTGATCAGAAAAATCCAATCTTTCCAATGGCACTGGTTTCATGCATGTTTGAGCAAGTTAACCTTGCTGTATACTTTAAAACATGATAATGCACTTAAATAATTAATAGTTTGGGTTTCAATTTGAATCCTTGATTCAAATGTGCTCAAACCCTTCTGTTTATAGATGCATTAGCCCAAATCACATGCATCTTGCCATATCATGAGCATGTATCATATTGTTGCATTTGTTTGCTTATTGATTGTATCGCTGGTATTCTCCGTGTTAGGTCCTGCTCCCGAGGATACTTCTACGTATCCAACTGAAGAGCAGTACCCGACAACCACTCTGTCAAGCAAGCAATCATTGGTCATTCCGATACAAATCCATCTTCTCGCTCCTGCTCTCTTTTACTGCATTAAGGCAACAGCGTGTGAACTGCTACTTGCTGCGGTAGTTGAACCCTATACCCTTGCATGACCTGTCATTGCCACAGTAAATAGTTAAAACCCACTAGCATGTGTAGGAGTTGTTTGAGCCATGTGATGTGTGATCCACCATGCTATTTGTTTATGTTGCCTACTATGCTTAGAGTTGTGTCAGGTCTGGTTCATCTGGGTGATGGATCAGAGTGAAATGATCATAACGGTAAAGAGAGGGAAGTGTGGAACATGTTTGGTAAAGGTATCGATGAAAGGCCATGTAGGAGTACGTGGTGGGTTGTTTCATTGGAACCGTCTACAGGACCTGAGATCTGTATGTGTGATTCAAGTTACAGTTACTACCACGCATAGGCTCCGGGCGCTCCAAGCCCTCTCGTCTTATTAACTGCCCTTGTTCTCTGTCCAGGAGTTGCAACAAGTTTCTGGTGTTTGTAGTTTACTGGTGGTAGTGCACAACGCTGACCCTCGGGGTGGGCTGTGATGCGACAGGTACGTGGCCGGGTGTACCGAGCGCCCGTTTGGTGACTCGGGAACCCTGTACACATCGTTTGGGGCCGTGATCGACACCCCAGCCGGATCTCCCCACGAATGGAACCCAAATAGGCGATAAACCTGGACGAGAGACTTGTGTAGTTAGTCAGGTCGTGGCCGACACCCTCGTTGGGCTTCCGCTTGAAGGTTGCCGAGTACATGTCGAGTAAACGGCGATAAGTGGTGGAAGCGTGTGTGAAGAAGTACACCCCTGCAGGGTTACCAATCTATTCGAATAGCCGTTGTTCACGGTACAGACTACTTGGTTACTCTTACAGTTCATAGACAAGTTGATGGATACTACTAAAAGCCTCAAGACAAGTGTGAGTGCCGAGGATGGCCCTTCCGTAGGATGACGGAAGAGGATCCTCGGTGGTGTATTGTTGTGGTGAGTAGAGGACTCATGTACATAGTAATATCTTGCAATCTGTTGAGAGTTGCAGTATAGGTTAGCCAAGAGTCAAAGCTGGCTTTCTGCTATGAACTCCACTACCCGTGTTGATAATGTTGCATGTATGATAGGTTCTGTTGAAAGACTTGCGGAGTACCTTTGTACTCATGTTTGCTTAATAACTGTTGCAAAGGAGAACCCTGCCCCTTCTGATGGGTTCTACATAGACGTTGACGTCGACGAGTAGCTTGCTACCCAGACGGAGATCTGGAGCTTGTGAAGGGCCTTGTAGATAGTCAGGCTACACCAAGCTTGTTTTATTTTCTAAGTTGTCTGTACTCAGACATTTAGCTTCCGCATGTGCTTGTATGACTGTATGACTTGAGTGTTGGGTCATGTGACCCCTACCTGTATGGATATGTTATGTATGGCTCTTTGGAGCCTTTTAAATAAAGTACTTTGAGTCATAGAGTTCTGTTGTGATGCAATGTTGTATTTGCACATATTGAGCATATTGTGTGTATGATTGAAATGATTGGTATGTGTGGGATCCGACACCTAGTTGTTTTCCTTTGGTAGCCTATCTTACAGGGAAATGCCTCCTAGTGCTTCCAATGAGCCTTGGTAGCTTGCTACTGCTCGGAACATGTAGGCTGGCCGGCATGTGTCCTTCTTTGTTCCTGTGTCTGTCCCTTAGGGGAAATGTCACGCGTTGTTCCTTTAAGTCCATGTAGATTGCTACGACTTGGGTTCATACGTTGATGACCGACACGTTCGTTGCTGGGTCATGGATGCCTGTCTCTGTAATTTAGTGCCACTTTTTGTCTATAACTAGCCATGCCGGCCCAGGTTCTCTGTCTTATGGATGCTAGCGACACTGTCATATACGTGTGCCAAAATGCGCAAACGGTCCCGGGCCAGGTAAGGTGGCACCCGTGGGGATACCGTGCGTGAGGCCGCAAAGTGATATGACGTGTTACAGCTAGATCGGTGTGACTTAGGATCGGGGTCCTGACAATGTTGGCATCAGAGCCGGACTGCCTATAGGTTTCCCAAGCCAAACGGGTCGATGTTGAGTCTAGAAAAATTCTTAGTTATATGTAGTGGTATTGATTGTGGAAGGGAACGTAAGGCTCTTTTTACTTCTTTACCTTATGCCCTTCTGATCTGAGTCAGTCTATTTTTTCTACGGGGGTTTAGGACTAGGCCTCTTATCCTTACTAGGTTCATGTGTTACTAATCCGTAGACTCTTAGGATTGTTGGTTTCAAGCCTCAGTTCAGTTTCTACCCTTTTAGTATGATGATTAGTTGGACCCGGAACCTTGATATGATATTGTGGAGTGGCTATGCTATCATTTGTATGATGTCTCAAAATCTTTTTTGAGCATTTACAGTTGTTATGCTGCCCGATTTCTTCCAGAAATACTAATGCCTTTGCATTACTTCGTGTTTCAGATGTCTGGCCGCACACCTCACCAAGTGGTTCGTTTGACTCGATGCATTAATGTGCCCGGTCACACGGCCATGCTAGTCCGTGTGTTGACCGAGACCAGTTACCGTTGGTATCCTGAGTACACCGTGGAGGAACAGTACCGGGATTTCAATCAGAGTCAGTATTTCTGCACAGTCCGGATATACCCCTCATATCCCGGAGCTAATGACCCCATCCATTGGTCTTATGGACTCGGGGTTACTATCGAGATGGCAGTGCAGGATGCCGCTTATTCGATGATGACCATCCTCTGGGCTAGGCATGCCCTGTTGCTGAACACTGAGTTCTGTTACATGCCAGCCTCACTTCCCGGAGAGGAAGGCTACTACACTGGTCTGTATACTGATGCTGCTCATGAGGAGCCACTGCTTCAGACTACTATTCAGATGCTGGAGGATAGGGACCGTGAGGTCCGTGCCCTCCGAATGGAGCTGTATAACACTCTAGCCGCCCACTGGACTACTTTGACACGGCTTGCACCTGTTGTGCATGCCGGATATCTAGATATGCAGGATTTGTACCCCGTGCGGACTCGTCTGCCTGATCGTATGGATTGGCGTGACGTTGGGGGTATTACACCTCCACGTGGGCGTCGGTTACCACCAGCATCAGGCCCGAGGCCACATCCATGTCCCTATGGTCCACAGCCTTCGAGTGCTCGAGAGTTTCAAGATCCATCTGTTCCACTCCCAGGCTACGGTGGTAATCTTTACAAAGATTACTACGGGAATGTATGAGCTAGACCGTGGCAGTAGTAGTACCGTAGTAGTTGTATTTCGACAGTCCTGCGCGTCTTGTGGAATATGACTTAGCTATTACTGAGTTCTGGAGGTGTAGTTAAATAATGTATAGGAGCTTGGAATGCCTCTGATGGGATGTATCGTCTTTCACCGCAGTTGTACTTTAGCCTTGGCTTGTACTAAACTATGTATGGTGTGTATGACCACTAGTGTATATATGACAGTTTCTATATTACCATGTCGTACGGATGAACATCTCTGCATTCCGTGTCATCCATTACATTCTGCACTCCCATGTCAAGTTTTTGCCATCCTTGTCTAAACCGTTGTTTTGTTTTCCTAGGATGGTCAACACTCGCAGCGCTCCTGCTGCTCAGGAGCAGGGTGAGGCTAGTGGGGCTAGAGATGAGAATTTCCCCCAGCCACCCTCATTGGCTGAAGTTATGCTCGAGGCAGAACGGAACAAGAGAGAGACCAACCGTCTGCTGGAACGCATAGAGCAGAACACTGGGTTTCATCAGAGGAATGACATGGTGTCAATCAACGACTTTATCAAGATGTGCCCACCGAAGTTCCATCACTCCACCGAACTTCTGGATGCGGATGACTGGCTTCGTAGTATCACTCACAAGCTACACTCTGCCCGTGTGGCCGAAGCTGTCAAGGTTAATTACGCCACCTACCCTCTAGAGGGCCCTGCCAGTCTATGGTGGGAAAACTTTGAGGCTATGCGTCCTGCTGGCCAAATCACTACTTGGGTTGAGTTCAGTGAGGCATTCCGTGAACATCACATTCCGGAAGGTCTCATGGATCGCAAGCGGGAGGAATTCTGCAATTTCACCCAGGGCCGGTTAACCGTGGAAGGCTATAGTCGCGAGTGTGGCAACTTGGCACGCTATGCACCTGAGGAAGTATCCACCGATGCCAAGAAGCAGGCGAGGTTCCGCAAGGGACTCAGCCCTGAACTCCGCCGAGATCTGCGTCTGCACGAGTGCACCTCCTTCCAGAAGTTGGTGAACAAAGCTATCAGTGCTGAGACGGGCCAGACTGATTTCGAAGCCACACGCAAGCATCCTCGTGACTTTGGTTCCTCATCCGGCTCTGGCTCTCACAAGCGCCGTGTGTGGGTTCCTAATACTGCTCTGCCACCCAAGTACACACCGAGGCCATCCTATGAGGCACATCGCCCAACTCAACAGTATGCACCTGCCAAGACTTATGGAGGACCACCTACCAACTTTGCTCCACACACTGGCACTGTGACATGCTTCAAGTGTGGAGAACCGGGGCACTACATGCGTGAGTGTCCTCAGAACCAGCCAGGAAAACCCGTTGGCCGTGGTAAGCCAACCGGCAAGGTGAATTATGTCAAGCCAATCCCCACTGCACGTGGTCATGTCAACTATGTCTCTGCTGAGGAAGCTTATGAGGATCCTAACGTCGTCCTTGGTACGCTTCTTGTTAACTGCCATCCGGCATCTGTTCTTTCCGATACTCGAGCATCTCATTCGTTCATATCTGAGAGCTATGCTCGAATGCACAACATGACTTTTTGTGACATGCCCACCACCATGGAAATTCAAACTCCCGGCTCTAGATGGCAAACCTCTAGAGTAAGCCATGGGAATGAAATCCTTGTTGATAGACTTGTTTTCCTTGCATCACTAATCGCTCTCAAGTCCTCGGACATTAACATCATCTTGGGTATGGACTGGATGACAACTCATTATGCCAAGATTGATTGCTACACTAGGACCGTTCAACTTACACACCCATCCGGCAAGACAGTCAATGTCTTGACCCGAATGGCTGAGCGTCAGCTCTACTCTCTTAATGCCAGCCCTCTACCAGAACTCGAAGATATCCCGGTAGTCTGTGACTCTCCGGATGTTTTTCCAGAAGAACTGCCAGGTGTTCGACCTGACAGAGATGTCGAGTTCGTGATAGATCCTATTCCTGGAACTATCCCAATCTCTAGGAGACCTTATAAGATGGCACCCCTAGAATTAGCTGAGCTTAAGAAACAACTCGATGAGTCCTTGAAAGAGGGTTTCATCCGTCCTAGTTCTTCCCCTTGGGCTTGTCCCGTCCTCTTCGTTAAGAAGAAGGATGGAACAGAACGGATGGTTGTAGATTATCGACCTGTCAATCTGGTCACCATAAAGAACAAGTATCTGCTCCCCAGGATCAACGACCTGTATGATCAGCTCGTTGGATCCTCGGTCTTTTCCAAAATGGATTTGAGGTTGGGCTACCATCAAATCAAAATCAAGAACGGGGACATTCCAAAAACGGCTTTTGTTACTCGTTATGGCCAATACGAGTACACCGTCATGTCCTTCGGGTTAACCAATGCCCCAGCCACCTTTTCCCGGCTAATGAATTCTATATTCATGGAGTATCTGGATAAATTCGTCGTAGTATACCTCAAGGATATACTCATCTATTCCAAGAACAAGAAAGATCATGCCGAGCATCTAAGGCTGGTATTGATGAAACTTCGAGAGCACCGTCTTTATGCCAAATTCTGTAAATGTGAATTCTGGTTACCGGAAGTGACCTATCTAGGCCATGTGATCTCTGGTAAGGGTATTGCCGTCAATCCCGAGCGAGTTCAAGCCGTCCTTGATTGGACTCCCCCTGAATCGGACAAGCAAGTTAGGAGTTTCCTTGGCTTAGCGAGCTATTGTCGACGCTTCGTCGAGAATTTCTCCAAGGTTGCTAAACCTCTAACTGAACTCCTCAAGAAAGAAATTTTTTTTTTGAATGGACCCCACAGTGCGAGTCCAACTTTCAGGAACTGAAAAGACGCCTGACATCTGCGCCTATACTGGTACCACCATACTTTTCTAAGAACTTTATTATCTACTGCGACGCCTCGCGACAGGGACTAGGTTGCATACTCATGCAAGATCATCAAGTGATCGCATACGCATCTCGACAGTTACGTCCACATGAGGATAACTATCCTACACATGATCTAGAGCTTGCAGTTGTAGTCCACGCACTCAAGACATGGCGACATTACCTTCTTGGTAATCGCTATGAAATCTTCACTGATCACCAAAGTCTGAAATACATCTTCACCCAACCGGATTTGAATCTCAGGCAAAGACGTTGGGTTGAGTTGCTCACATATTATGACTTAGGAATCACTTACACCCCTGGGAAGGCCAATGTCATGGCTAACGCACTAAGTCGTAAGTCTTATTGTAACAACCTGATGTTACAGAAAGGGCAACCACTTCTTCATGAGGAATTTTGTAAGCTTAACCTTCACATTGTCCCTCGAGGATTCCTTTCCACCTTGGTGGCGAAACCTACCCTTATGGATCAAATCATAGCTGCCCAGAAGCAAGATACTGGGATTTCCAGAATTAAGAGAAACATTCACAAAGGAGTTGCAGGTTGTTTCTCCATTGATAACAGAGGTGTTGTTTCCTTCGAGAACCGTTTAGTGGTTCCCAAGAACCAACATCTACGGCAGTTAATACTTAAGGAGGCTCATGAATCTCCTCTCACGATTCATCCCGGTAGTACCAAAATGTATCAGGACCTACGTCAGAGGTTCTGGTGCACTAGGATGAAGAGAGAAATCGCTCAATTCATTTCTAACTGGGACGTTTGTCGTGGAGTCAAAGCAGAGCATCAACGGCCTGCTCGCACCCTTCAGCCTTTAGCTATTCCTGAATGGAAATGGGACAAGATCGGTATGGACTTCATTACCGGGTTTCCTAGGACCTGGAAAGGGAATAATGCTATCTTCGTCGTTATCGACCGCCTCTCTAAAGTAGCCCATTTCCTACCTGTTCGGGAGAGTATAACCGCTAGCCAGCTAGCAGACTTGTATATCTCTCGGATAGTATCACTTCATGGTGTGCCGTTGGAGATTAACTCAGGCCGTGGAAGTCTTTTCACTTCACGATTTTGGGAAAGTTTCCAGAATGCTATGGGAACTCATCTCTCTTTCAGCACCGCCTTCCATCCTCAGTCAAGTGGTCAAGTGGAACGAGTCAATCAAATTCTGGAGGATATGCTTCGAGCCTCTGTCATCACTTTCGGTATGGATTGGGAGAAGTGTCTTCCATTTGCCGAATTGGCTTATAACAATAGTTATCAAGCCAGCTTGGGCAAGGCTCCCTTCGAAGTTCTATATGGACGAAGGTGTCGAACACCTCTTAACTGGTCAGAAATCGGGGAAAGAAAATTCTTTGGTCCGGATATGATCCAGGAAGCAGAAGAGAAAGTTCGCATCGTTCGTGAGAAATTGAAAACAGCCCAGTCTCGCCAGAAGAGCCAATATGATAGTCATTATAAGGCTGTGACTTTTGAAGTCGGCGATAAGGCTTACCTTCGGGTTACTCCTCTCAAGGGAACCCATCGCTTCGGTATCAAAGGCAAATTGGCCCCTCGTTACATCGGTCCTTTTCGCATTCTTGCCAAACGTGGAGAAGTTGCCTACCAATTGGAACTACCTCCGCACCTTTCCAGAATTCATGATATCTTCCACGTATCTCAACTCAGGCGATGCTTCTCGGATCCTATCCGCGGAGTGGACCACGAAACGCTTGATCTCCAGGACAATCTCACATATCGAGAATACCCCGTTCGTATTCTTGATCAAACTGAGCGTACCACTCGACGTCACAATATCAAGTTTCTCAAGGTTCAATGGTCACATCATTCCGAGAGTGAAGCTAGAAAGGGAGGGTCGTCTTTGACTTGAGTACCCCACCCTCCTTCCGGAGGAACCTAAATCTCGGGACGCGATTCTTTTGAGTGGGGGTGAGTTGTCACATCCCTAGTCAGTGCTTGCATTAGGACTAGCTAGAGTGTGCATCATGTTTACTTTCCAAAGAAACTTGAAATGGGAATGACAGAAACCCCAGCACCCCTCTTCTAACAACTAGGGTTTGTTAAAATCTTTTTCAATGTACCCAAAATGCCCTTCAAAAATGTTCATCATTTCTGCCTTGGTCTTAAACCTCTGCCAAAAATGGTGCACAATTTAATAGGACATCCAAGGTCTCTGGATTAATTCATATGGTATTTGCATTTGGGCATTTAAATGCTATAAAATATTTTATGTGCCCAAATAATCATAAACTAAAATGTTCCATACTGTTCATATTATATACAGTGGGCATGACTAGTTCTATGAGCTATAAAACTGTTCTAGCATTTTTATTAATTCAACAAAGTTGCAAAAGAAATGAAACAGAAAGTAAATAGAAAAAAATAGGAAGAAGCAGACTTACATAAGCCCACTTACCTGCTGGCCCAGACGACCCAGCCCACCAGGGGCACGCCCGTCTTCTTCATCGTGCCACCGCACGAAGCACTCGGTGGCGAGCGCCGCCGATGCGCCGGCCACCTCCTGCCTGCCTGGCTGGCCCCTTCGACGCCCTGGATGGACCTGGACGTCACCACGCAGACCCCCTCGACCGCTCCCCTCTCCCTCGTGTCTTTCCCCTCCTCTTGCCCCTCCGCCGAGCTCCATCGAGCGAGATCGTCGCCGCCGATCGCTGCCACCGCGCCCTATGCCACTCCCTTACCTCCCCGACGCACCTTTAGCTCCGTCACATCGCCCCGAAGCTCCCCACCGACGCACACGACGCCAGAAGCCCCGCAATGCCCTCCCCGCCGTCGTCTTCAACCTTTGGCACCGGAGATCGCCGCCGCCGGTACGTCGCCGTCCGACCTCCCCCGAGCTCGCTTCGACGCCCTCTGCGACCGCTGTGAGCTCACGCTTCGAACCCCTCTCTCCACGGGCTCGATTACGCCCTGTAGCCGCCGCCCCCTTGCTGACCGTAGCTCACCGCCGCCGGCCAACTCGCCGCTGTGGCCACAGGCGCTGTGCCTCGCAGCCGAGCACACCATTAGGATCAGTAGATCACCAGCAAGCTAATGCCACCCCTAACTCCTCATCCCGTGCACCATAACGCCGTCTCGGCCAACTCCGTGCGAGCGCCGCCGTGGACGAGCTCATCGCCGTCGACTCCGGCGACCAATCGACCAACCAGTGGCACCGTCGGATGCGATGCATCACGAGGAGCACACAGAGCGCATCCGTGCGACAAATTGTCACCGGAACAAGGATTCCGACGAGTCACCGCCGTGCGAAATGGTCGCCGCCGGCCAAACTCCGGCGGGCTGATGTGGCCTGTTAATTAGGAGCTAACAGTGATTAGCTTAACCACCACAGTCACTGACAGTGGACCCAAGTGCATAGTCAAACCCAGTCAACTCTAGTTTTGACCGGGATTAGCCCAGAGACACTGACATGAGGGACCCACCAGTAAGGTTTGACCTGGATCAGGTCTGTTGACTTGCTGACGTCAGCATGATGTCATGCTGACGTAGTAAAGGATTTTCTGGGATTATTTAATTTAAAAACAATTCAGGAAATTCCAGAAAATGCCTTAAACTTCAAAAAAATCATATAAATTCAACAGTAGCTCAGATGGAAAAGATTTATATATGAAAATTGATCAGAAAACCCAATCTTTCCAATGGCACTGGTTTCATGCATGTTTGAGCAAGTTAACCTTGTTGTATACTTTAAAACATGATAATGCACTTAAATAATTAATAGTTTGGGTTTCAATTTGAATCCTTGATTCAAATGGCCTCAAACCCTTCTTTTATAGATGCATTAGCCCAAATCACATGCATCTTGCCATATCATGAGCATGCATCATATTTTTGCATTTGTTTGCTTATTGATTGTATCGCCGGTATTCTACGTGTTAGGTCCTGCTCCCGAGGATACTTCTGCGTATCCAACTGAAGAGCAGCACCCGACAACCACTCTGTCAGGCAAGCAATCATTGATCATTCCGATACAAACCCATCTTCTCGCTCCTCCTCTCTTTTACTGCATTAAGGCAACATCGTGTGAACTGCTACTTGCTGCGGTAGTTGAACCCTATTCCCTTGCATGACCTGTCATTGCCATAGTAAATAGTTGAAACCCACTAGCATGTGTAGGTGTTATTTGAGCCATGTGATGTGTGATCCACCATGCTATTTGTTTATGTTGCCTGCTATGCTTAGAGTTGTGTCAGGTCTGGTTCATCTGGGTGATGGATCAGAGTGAAATGATCATAACGGTAAAGAGAGGGAAGTGTGGAACACGTTTGGTAAAGGTATTGATGAAAGGCCATGTAGGAGTACGTGGTGGGTTGTTTCATTGGAACCGTCTACAGGACCTGAGATCTGTATATGTGATTCAAGTTATAGTTACTACCACGCATTGGGCTCTGGGCGCTCCAAGCCCTCTCGTCTTATTAACTGCCCTTGTTCTCTGTCCAGGAGTTGCAACTAGTTTCTAGTGTTTGTAGTTTACTGGTGGTCGTGCCCAGCGCTGACCCTCGGGGTGGGCTGTGATGCGACAGGTACGTGGCCGGGTGTACCAAGTGCCCATTTGGTGACTCGGGAACCCTGTACACATCGTTTGGTGCCGTGAGCGACACCCCGGCCGGATCTCCCCACGGATGGAACCCAAATAGGCGATAAACCTGGACGAGAGACTTGTGTAGTTAGTCAGGTCGTGGCCGACACCCTCGCTGGGCTTCCGCTTGAAGGTTGCCGAGTACATGTTGAGTAAACGGCGATAAGTGGTGGAAGCGTGTGTGAAGAAGTACACCCCTGCAGGGTTACCAATCTATTCGAATAGCCGTTGTTCGCGGTACGGACTACTTGGTTACTCTTACAGTTCATAGACAAGGTGATGGATACTACTAAAAGCCTCAAGACAAGTGTGACTGCCGAGGATGGCCCTTCCGTAGGATGACGGAAGAGGATCCTCGCTGGTGTATTATTATGGTGAGTAGAGGACTCGTGTACGTAGTAATATCTTGCAATCTGTTGAGAGTTGTAGTATAGGTTAGCCAAGAGTCAAAGCTGGCTTTCTGCCATGAACTCCACTACCCCTATTGATAATGTTGCATGTATGATAGGTTCTGTTGAAAGACTTGCTGAGTACCTTTGTACTCATGTTTGCTTAATAACTGTTGCAGAGGAGAACCCTGCCCCTTCTGATGGGTTCTACATAGACGTTGACGTCGACGAGTAGCTTGCTACCCAGACAGAGATCTGGAGCTTGTGAAGGGCCTTGTAGATAGTCAGGCTACACCAAGCCTGTTTTATTTTCTAAGTTGTCTGTACTCAGACATGTAGCTTCCGCCTGTGCTTGTATGACTGTATGACTTGAGTGTTGGGTCATGTGACCCCTACCTGTATGGATATGTTATGTATGGCTCTTTGGAGCCTTTTAAATAAAGTACTTTGAGTCATAGAGTTCTATTGTGATGCAATGTTGTATTTGCACATATTGAGCATATTGTGTGTATGATTGAAATGCTTGGTATGTGTGGGATCCCACACCTAGTTGTTTTCTTTGGTAGCCTATCTTACAGGGAAATGCCTCCTAGTGCTTTCAATGAGCCTTGGTAGCTTGCTACTGCTCGGAACACGTAGGCTGGCCGACATGTGTCCTTCTTCGTTCCTGTGTCTGTCCCTTAGGGGAAATGTCACACGTTGTTCCTTTAAGTCCATGTAGCTTGCTACGACTTGGGTTCATACGTTGATGACCGAAACGTTCGTTGCTGGGTCATGGATGCCTGTCTTTGTAATTTAGTGCCACTTTTGGTCTATAACTAGCCATGTCGGCCCGGGTTCTCTGTCATATGGATGTTAGCGACACTGTCATATACGTGTGCCAAAATGCGCAAACGGTCCCGGGCCAGGTAAGGTGGCACCCGTGGGGATACCGTGCGTGAGGCCGCAAAGTGCTATGACGTGTTACAGCTAGATCGGTGTGACTTAGGATCGGTGTCCTGACAGCGCCGCTTCATCCCACAATACCGCTGAATCAAAATAAGACGTTGGTAGTGAGCAGTACGATTATCACCGCTCACAACTCTTTGTGTTCTACTTGTGCATATCATCTACGCATAGACCTTGCTCATGATGCCACTATTGGGGAACGTAGCATGCAATTTAAAAAAAAATCCTACGCTCACGCAAGATCTATCTAGGAGATGCATAGCAACGATAGTGGGTGAGTTTGTCCACGTACCCTCATAGACCGAAAGCGAAAGCGTTTGACAACGCGGTTGATGTAGTAGAACTTCTTGTAGCTCCGACCGATCAAGCACCAAACGTACGACACCTCCGAGTTCTGCACACGTTCAGCTCGATGACATCCCTCATCCTCTTGATCCAGCAAAGGTGTTAAGGAAGTAGATGAGTTCCGCTAGCACGAGGGCGTGGTGACGGTGATGGTGATGTGATCCGCGCAGGGATTCGCCTAAGCACTACGAAGATATGAGCGTGGGAGTAATCTGTGGAGGGGGCGCCGCACACGGCTAACAAATGATGTTGTGTTGTGCTAGGGTCGCCCCCTCCCCACACACGCACACACACACACACACACATACACACACACACGCACACA
>LR738710.1:332626059-332680337 GCA_902687465.1 Secale cereale
ATATATATATATATATATATATATAGGTGGGAGGGGGAGGGGAGGCACCATGGCGCACCACATAGGTGTCCGGCCGGCCCTAGGGCTCCTGCCCTGGCCGCGCCCCCTGCCATGTTTAGACAATGGGGAAAGGAAGGAGGGGGAGGGGAAGGAGGTAGGAGTCCTACTTCACACTTTCCTTTTCCTCATATCCTTTCCTCCCCCCCTATGGTTGGCCCTATTGGGGGCGCACCATCCCCTTGTGGGCTGGTGTGTTCCCTCACTTGGCCCATTAAGCCCATATCTTTTGTCGGGGGCACCCGGAACCCCTTCTGATGACCCGATATGTACTCGGTACCCTCTGGAACACTTACAGTGTCCAAATACCATCATCGTAGATAGATCAATCTTTACCTCTCGTCATGTCCGTGATCTCATCCGGGACTCTGAACAACATTCGGTCACCAAATCACATAACTCATATAATACAACATCCTGTAACTAACTCATTAGTCACTTTGCTTGAAAGGCTTCTTATGATGTGCATTACCAAGAGGGCCCAGAGATACCTCTCCGATACTCGAAGTGAAAAATCCTAATCTCGATCTATGCCAACTCAACAAACACCCTCAGAGATACTTGTAGAGCATCTTTATAATCACCAGTTACGTTGTGACGTTTGATAGCACACAATGTTGGGGAGCATAGCAGAATTCAAAAAAATTCCTACGCTTCACCAAGATCAATCTAAGGAGTCATCTAGCAACGAGCATAAAAGACTGCATCTACATAACCTTTGTAGATCGCGTGCGGAAGCGTTCGAAGGAACGTGGATGAAGTAGTCGTACTCTTCGTGATCCTCGTCACCGATGATCCCAGCGCCGAACGGACGGCACCTCCGCGTTCAACACACGTACGGTACAGTGACGTCTCCTCCTTCTTGATCCAGCAAGGGGGGAGGAGAGGTAGACGGAGATGCAGCAGCATGATGACGTGGTGGTGGATGCAACAGGAAAAGCTGCAGGGCTTCGTCGGCACCCTGCGAGAGGAGATGGAAGTGTGACGGGAGGGGGGAGAGGCGCCAGACGCTTGGGGTGCGGCTGCCCTCTCCCCCCACTATATATAGGGGCCAGGGGGGTGCCGGCCCTAGGAGATGCAATCTCCTAGGGGGGCGGCGGCCAGAGGGGGGAGACTTGCCCCCCAAGGCATAGGGGGCGCCCCCTCCCCCTAGGGTTTCAACCCTAGGCGCATGGAGGGGGGCCCATGTGGGTGCGCCAGCCCACCAGGGGCTGGCCCCCTTCCCTTTGTGGCCTACGGGGCCCTCCGGGATGTGTGGCCCCACCCGTGGACCCCCGGGACCCCTCCGGTGGTCCCGGGACACTCCCGGTGACCCCCGGAATTCACCCGATGGCCGAAACTGGACTTCCTATATATCATTCTTTACCTCCGGACCATTCCGGAACTCCTGGTGACGTCCGGGATCTCATCCGGGGCTCTGAACAACATTCGGGTTTCCATGTGCATGTATCTCTACAACCCTAGCGTCACTGAACCTTAAGTGTGTAGACCCTACGGGTTCAGGAGACACGCATACATGATCGAGACGACTCTCCAGTCAATAACCAACAGCGGGATCTGGATACCCATGTTGGTTCCCACGTGTTCCTCGATGATATCATTGGATGAACCACTGTGTCAAGGATTCACTCAATCCCGTATGTTATTCCCTTTGTCTATCGGTATGGTACTTGCCCGAGATTCGATCGTCGGTATGCCCGATACCTCGTTCAATCTCGTCATGGCAAGTCTCTTTACTCGTTCCGTAATCCATTATCCCGTGACTAAATCCTTAGTAAATTTGAGCTCTTTATGATGATGTCTTACCGAGAGGGCCCAGAGATACCTCTCCGTCATACGGAGTGACAATATCCCAGTCTCGGTTCATACCAACTCAACAGACACTTTCGGAGATACCCGTTGTGTACCTTTATAGGCACCCAGTTACGTTGTGATATTTGGCACACCCAAAGTATTCCTACGGTATCCGGGAGTTGCACAACCTCATGGTCTAAGGAACAAATACTTGACACTGGAAAAGCTTAAGCATTACGAACTATACGATCTCGTGCTAGGCTCAGGATTGGGTCTTGTCCATCACATCATTCTCCTAATGATGTAATCCCGTTATCAATGACATCCTATGTCCATGGTCAGGAAACCGTGACCATCTGTTGATCAACGAGCTAGTAACTAGAGGCTTACCAGGGACATGTTGTGGTCTATGTATTCACACATGTATCGCTGTTTCCGTACAATACAATTCAAGCATGAATAACAGACAATTATCATGAACAAGGAAATATAATCATAATCCTTTTATTATTGCCTCTAGGGCATATTTCCAACAGTCTCCCACTTGCGCTAGAGTCAATAATCTTGTTACATTGTGATGAACCGAACACCCATAGAGTTCTGGTGTTGATCATGTTTTGCCCGTGGAAGAGGTTTAGTCAACGGGTCCGCAACGCACTTTACAAATATCTATGTCTCCATCTTGAACATAATTCTGGATGGAGTTGAAACGGCGCTTGATGTGCTTGGTCTTCTTGTGAAACCTGGGCTCCTTGGTAATGGCAATAGCTCCAGTGTTGTCACAGAAGAGAGTCATCGGGCTTGACGCGCTTGGAATGACTCCTAGGTCGGTGATGAACTCCTTCATCCAGACTCCTTCTTGTGCTGCTTCGCAAGCAGCTATGTACTCCGCTTCACATGTAGAATGCGCCACGACGCTCTGCTTGCAACTGCACCAGCTGACTGCTCCACCATTCAAAATATACACGTATCCGGCTTGTGACTTTGAGTCATCCAGATCTATGTCGAAGCTAGCATCGACGTAACCCTTTACGACGAGCTCTTCGTCACCTCCATAAACGAGAAACATATCCTTAGTCCTCTTCAGGTACTTTAGGATGTTCTTGACCGCTGTCTAGTGTTCCATACCAGGATCACTTTGGTACCTCCCTACCAAACTTATGGCAAGGTTCACATCAGGTCTGGTACACAGCATGGCATACATGATAGAACCTATGGCCGAGGCATAGGGAATGACAGTCATCTTTTCTCTATCTTCTGCCGTGGTCGGGGACTGAGCCTTGCTCAATCTCATACCTTGCAAAACAGGCAAGGACCCTTTCTTGGACTGATCCATATTAAACTTCTTCAATATCTTGTCAAGGTATGTGCTTTGTGAAAGACCAATGAGGCGTCTTGATCTATCTCTATAAATTTTGATGCCTAATATGTAAGCAGCTTCTCCAAGGTCCTTCATTGAAAGACTCTTATTCAAGTAGGCCTTTATACTCTCCAAGAATTCTATATCATTTCCCATTAGCAATATGTCATCCACATATAATATGAGAAATGCTACAGAGCTCCCACTCACTTTCTTGTAGATACAGGCTTCTCCCCAAGTCTGTATAAAGCCAAACTCTTTGATCACATCATTAAAGCTAATATTCCAGCTCCGAGATGCTTGCACCAGCCCGTATATCAAGCGCTGGAGCTTGCATACCTTGTTAGCATTCTCTGGATCGACAAAACCTTCCGGCTGCATCATATACAGCTCTTCCTTGAGGAAACCATTAAGGAATGCCGGTTTGACGTCCATTTGCCATATCTCATAATCATAGAATGCGGCAATTGCTAACATGATTCAGACTGACTTCAGCATCGCTACGGGAGAGAAAGTCTCGTCGTAGTCAATCCCTTGAACTTGTCGATAACCCTTAGCGACAAGACGAGCCTTATAGATGGTCACATTACAATCCGCGTCTGTCTTCTTCTTAAATATCCATTTATTTTCTATGGCGTGCCTATCATCGGGCAAGTCCACCAAAGTCCATACTTTGTTTTCATATATGGATTCTATCTCGGATTTCATGGCTCCAAGCCATTTATTGGAATCTGGGCTCGCCATCGCTTCTTCATAGTTCGAAGGTTCACCGTTGTCTAACAACATGATTTCCATGAGAGGGTTGCCGTACCACTCTGGTGCGGAACGTGTCCTTGTGGACCTTCAAAGTTCAGTAGTAACTTGATCTGTATCTTCATGATCATCATCATTAACTTCCTCCCTTGTCGGTGCAGGCACCTCAGGAATAATTTCCTGCGCTGCGCTACTTTCCGGTTCGGGAGGGGTGACTGTCACCTCATCAAGTTCTACTTTCCTCCCACTCACTTCTTTCGAGAGAAACTCTTTCTCCAGAAAGGATCCATTCTTGGCAACAAAGACCTTGCCTTCGGATCTGTGGTAGAAGGTGTACCCAATCGTTTCCTTTGGGTATCCTATGAAGACGCATTTTTCTGATTTGGGTTCGAGCTTCTCAGGTTGAAGTTTCTTGACGTAAGCATCGCAACCCCAAACTTTTAGAAACGACAGCTTAGGTTTCTTGCCAAACCAAATTTCATACGGTGTCGTCTCAACGGATTTTGACGGAGCCCTATTTAAAGTGAATGCGGCAGTCTCTAAAGCATAACCCTAAAAAGAAAGCGGTAATTCGGTGAGAGACATCATAGATCGCACCATGTCTAACAGAGTACGATTTCGACGTTCGGACACACCATTACGCTGAGGTGTTCCGGGCGGTGTCAATTGTGAAACAATTCCACAGTTCCTAAGGTGCGTGCCAAATTCATGACTTAAATATTCACCCCCACGATCCGATCGCAAGAACTTTATTTTTCTGTCACGTTGATTCTCAACCTCATTCTGAAATTCCTTGAACTTTTCAAAGGTCTCAGACTTGTGCTTCATCAAGTCGATATACCCATATCTACTCAAGTCATTTGTGAGGGTAGAACATAACGATAGCCTCCGCGAGCCTCAACACTCATTGGACCGCACACATCGGTATGTATGATTTCCAATAAGTTGGTTGCTCGCTCCATTGTTCCGGAGAACGGAGTCTTGGTCATCTTGCCCAAGAGGCATGGTTCGCACGTGTCAAATGATTCATAATCAAGAGACTCCAGAAGTTCATCTGCATGAAGCTTCTTCATACGCTTGACACCAATATGACCAAGGCGGCAATGCCAAAAGTATGTGGGACTATCATTGTCAACTTTACATATTTTGGCATTCACACTATGAATATGTGTATCATCACGATCGAGATTCATCAAAAATAAACCATTGACCAGCGGGGCATGACCATAAAACATATCTCTCAAATAAATAGAACAACCATTATTCTCGGATTTAAATGAGTAGCCATCTCGCATCAAACGAGATCCAGATACAATGTTCATGCTCAAAGCTGGTACTAAATAACAATTATTAAGGTTTAAAACTAATCTCGAGGGTAGATGTAGAGGCAGCGTGCCGACGACGATCACATCGACCTTGGAACCATTCCCGACGCGCATTGTCACCTCGTCCTTCGCCAGTCTCCGCTTATTCCGCAGCTCCTGCTTTGAGTTACAAATATGAGCAACTGCACCGGTATCAAATACCCAGGAGCTACTACGAGCGCTGGTAAGGTACACATCAATAACATGTATATCACATATACCTTTGACGTTGCTGGCCTTCTTGTCCGCTAAGTATTTGGGGCAGTTCCGCTTCCAGTGACCCGTTCCCTTGCAATAAAAGCACTCAGTCTCACGCTTGGGTCCATACTTTGGCTTCTTCCCGGCAACTGGTTTACCGGGCGCGGCAACTCCCTTGCCGTCCTTCTTGAAGTTCTTCTTACCCTTGCCCTTCTTGAACTTAGTGGTTTTATTGACCATCAACACTTGATGCTCTTTCTTGATCTCCACCTCCACTGATTTCAGCATTGAATACACCTCGGGAATGGACTTCTCCATCCCTTGCATATTGAAGTTCAACACGAAGCTCTTGTAGCTAGGTGGGAGCGACTAGAGGATTCTGTCAACGACCGCTTCGTCCGAGAGATTCATTCCCAACTGAGACAAGCGGTTGTGCAACCCAGAAATCTTGAGTATGTCCTCACTGACAGAACTGTTTTCCTCCATCTTACAGCTGTAGAATGTGTTGGAGACATCATATCTCTCAACTCGGGCATGAGCCTGGAAAACCATTTTCAGCTCTTGGAACATCTCATATGCCCCGTGGTGCTCAAAACGCTTTTGGAGCCACGATTCTAAGCTGTAGAGCATGCCGCACTGAACCAGGGAGTAATCATCACAACGCGACTGCCAAGCGTTCATAACATCTTGGTTTGCCGGGGCGGGAGCGTCACCTAGCGGTGCTTGTAGGACATAAGTTTTCTTGGCAGCTATGAGGATGATCCTCAGGTTACGGACCCAGTCCGTATAGTTGCTACCATCGTCTTTCAGCTTGGATTTCTCTAGGAACGCGTTGAAGTTGAGGGTGACATGAGCGTGGGCCATTTGCTCCACAAGACATACTGTAAAGAATTTAGACTAAGTTCATGATAATTAAGTTCATCTAATCAAATTTTAATGAACTCCCACTCAGATTGACATCTCTCCAATCTTCTAAGTGATACATGATCCGAATCGACTAGCCCATGTCCGATCATCACGTGAGACGGACTAGTCATCAACGGTGAACATCTTCATGTTGATCGTATCTTCTATACGACTCATGTTCGACCTTTCTGTCTTTTGTGTTCCGAGGCCATGTCTGTACGTGCTAGGCTCGTCAATGAACCCTAAGTGTATTGCGTGTGTAAATCTGGCTTGCACCCGTCGTATGCGAACGTTAGAGCCTATCACACCCGATCATCATGTGGTGCTTCGGAACAACGATCCTTAGCAACGGTGCACCGTTAGGGGGAACATAATTCTTGAAATTTTTAGTGAGAGATCTTCTTATTTACTACCGTCGTTCTAAGTAAACAAGATGCATAAACATGATAAACATCACATGCAATCAAATAAAGTGACATGATATGGCCAATATCATCTTGCTCCTTCGATCTCCATCTTCGGGGCACCATGATCATCTTTGTCACCGGCTCGACACCATGATCTCCATCATCGTGATCTCCATCATCGTGTCTTCATGAAGTCGTCATGCCAACTATTACTTCTACTACTATGGCTAACGTTTAGCAATTAAGTAAAGTAATTACATGGCGTTATTCAGTGACACGCAGGTCATACAATAATTAAGACAACTCCTATGGCTCCTACCGGTTGTCATTTCCAGCGACATGCAAGTCGTGATTTCTGATTACAAGAACATGATCAATCTCATACATCACATATATCATTCATCACATCTTCATGGCCATACCATATCACATAGCACATGCTGCAAGAACAAGTTAGACGACCTCTAATTGTTGTTGCAAGTTTTACGTGGCTTCTATAGGTTTTCTAGCCACGCCAAAACCACGACGTGATTTGTCAATTTCTATTTACCCTTCATAAGGACCCTGTTCATCAAATCCGATCCGACTAAAGTGGGAGAGACAGACACCCGCCAGCTACCTTATGCAACTAGTGCATGTCTGTCGGTGGAACCAGTCTCACGTAAGCGTACGTGTAAGGTCGGTCCGGGCCGCTTCATCCCACGATGCCGCCGAATCAAGATTGGACTAGTAACGGCAAGAAAATTGAGCAAACTCAACGCCCACAACTTGTTTGTGTTCTACTCGTGCAAGATGCTACGCAAAGACCTAGCTCTGATACCACTGTTGGGGAACGTAGCAGAATTCAAAGATGTTCCTACGCTTCACCAAGATCAATCTAAGGAGTCATCTTGCAACGAGCATAAAAGAGTGCATCTAGATACCCTTTGTAGATCGCGTGCGGAAGCGTTCGAAGGAACGTGGATGAAGTAGTCGTACTCTTCGTGATCCTCGTCACCGATGATCCCAGCGCCGAACGGACGGCACCTCCGCGTTCAACACACGTACGGTAGAGCGACGTCTCCTCCTTCTTGGTACAGCAAGGGGGGAGGAGAGGTTGACGGAGATCCAGCAGCACGACGGCGTGGTGGTGGATGCAACAGGAAAAGCTGCAGGGCTTCGCCGGCGCCCTGCGAGAGGAGATGGAAGTGTGACGGGAGGGCGGAGAGGCACCAGAGCTTGGGGTGCGGCTGCCCTCTCCCCCTACTATATATAGGGGCCAGGGAGCGCCGGCCCTAGTAGATGCAATCTCCTAGGGGGGCGGCGGCCAGAGGGGGGAGACTTGCCCCCCAAGGCATAGGGGCGCCCCCTCCCCCTAGGGTTTCAACCCTAGGCGCATGGAGGGGGCCCATGTGGGTGCGCCAGCCCACCAGGGGCTGGCCCCCTTCCCCTTGCGGCCTACGGGGCCCTCCGGGATGGGTGGCCCCACCCGGTGGACCCCCGGGACCCCTTCGGTGGTCCTGGGACACTCCCGGTGACCCCCGGAATTCACCCGATGGCCGAAACTGGACTTCCTATATATCATTCTTTACCTCCGGACCATTCCAGAACTCCTTGTGACGTCCGAGATCTCATCCAGGACTCCGAAGAACATTCGGGTTTCCATGTGCATGTATCTCTACATCCCTAGCGTCACTGAACCTTAAGTGTGTAGACCCTATGGGTTCAGGAGACACGCAGACATGACCGAGACGACTCTCCGGTCAATAACCAACAGCGGGATCTGGATACCCATGTTGGTTCCCACGTGTTCCTCGATGATATCATCGGATGAACCACTGTGTCAAGGATTCACTCAATCCCGTATGTTATTCTCTTTGTCTATCGGTACGGTACTTGCCCGAGATTCGATCGTCGGTATGCCCGATACCTCGTTCAATCTCGTCATGGCAAGTCTCTTTACTCGTTCCGTAATCCATCATCCCGTGACTAACTCCTTAGTCACTTTGAGCTCTTTATGATGATGTCTTACCGAGAGGGCCCAGAGATACCTCTCCGTCATACGGAGTGACAATATCCTAGTCTCGGTTCGTACCTACTGAATAGACACTTTCGAAGATACCCGTTGCGTACCTTTATAGCCACCCAGTTACGTTGTGACGTTTGGCACACCCAAAGTATTCCTACGGTATCCGGGAGTTGGACAACCTCATGGTCTAAGGAACAAATACTTGACACTGGAAAATCTTAAGCATTACGAACTATACGATCTCGTGCTAGGCTCAGGATTGGGTCTTGTCCATCACATCATTCTCCTAATGATGTGATCCCGTTATCAATGACATCTTATGTCCATGTTCAGGAAACCGTGACCATCTGTTGATCAACGAGCTAGTAACTAGAGGCTTACCAGGGACACGTTGTGGTCTATGTATTCACACTTGTATTGCTGTTTCCGTACAATACAATTCAAGCATGAATAACAGACAATTATCATGAACAAGGTAATATAATAATAATCCTTTTATTATTGCCTCTAGGGCATATTTCCAACACACAAGGCATTCCTCCGGTATCCGATAGTTGCATAATCTCATAGTCGGAGGAATATGTATTTGACATGAGGAAAGCAATAGCAATAAATTGAACGATCATTACGCTAAGCTAGCGAATGGTTCTTGTCGTGGAGTTGTCACGGCAGATGTCCCAAGGAAAGGACTTAATTCTAGAGCCATAGCGGCATGGTTAGCTAAATGGGATTAAAACGGGACAAGAGACACGGGAAGTATATACTGGTTCGGCCCCTTGCGGTGAGGGTAAATCCTAATCCAGTTTGAGGTGGAATTGCAAGGGTGTCGAATGCTAGGGAGCGAATACGCTTGCCTGGCTCTCGATCTGTTGTTTCTTGCCCTAAGCCACTATCGGGTCATCCCCTTATATACACAAGTTGACGCCCTGCAACCTACGGAGTCCCGGCCGGCTCATACAATCGTGTCCGGCTCGGTGACTCATTGTGATGTAGGGTGGAACCCTATGTGGCCGATCTTTCAAGAAATGGAGGGGATCCCACGATGAACACGAAGAACACAAAGGGGAATCACGAGGGAAACACTCAAGAACAAGTCCAATCACACATCCACTAGACAATCAAACACACAAGATCACAAGATACATGGACAACAAAGGGAAAGATACATGGGTAGAGTTCATCTCCAAGAGGAGGTCTTGAGTCCGTGAAGGATCTTCCCATTTAGGGGTCTTGAATCCAAGGTGGATCTTCTCTGTAGAGGGGCCGCGGTCTCTCTCATGGAGTAGATCCGGGATGGATGAGCAAAGCTCTATTTCACGTATGAGCTAAATCATTGCTAACCCCAAAATGGTGGAGGTGGAGGAGTATATATAGTCTAGGGTCATGAAGGGGTAAGTGAGGGGCGAAACGGGTACATGGGCATTGGCCCGGATACATGCACGCAGGCAAGGCCGGATGTCCGGGCTCTCATGAGACGCCGGATGTCCGGGGCGGTTGGCCGGATGTCCGGGCTAGCGGGGCCAAGTCTCGGGTGCGGTTCTGTTGCTGGCGCCGGATTTCCGGGCTGAAGGCCGGATGTCCGGGCTGGCGCCGGATGTCCGGCAGCTGTAACTTCAGCCGCTCCGTCTTCTTCCGCCTTCGCTTCCATGCTTCCCTCGCTGATGGCGTAGGTGTCCCTTGGCGCTTGCACTCCCCCTCGTCGTCTATGAAGCTCCGACGAAACCTATGCATGCACACGAGTGGAGTGTCAAGTAGTAAACCATCCTCGAAGGGGTCAAGTGAACACTTGTAAAGGAGATGATTCACCTTTATGTATGAGAAGTAGAGGCCGCACGTGTCACTTGCCAAACGGACTCTTGACATGGTGATGTCCTTAGGATGCTCCGCATCATCCCCTCCCCCTTGGAAAAGATCCAATCTCGGATCGAAAGCCAAATCACCATGGAAAAGAGATGGCGTCGCCATGTCGAAGCGGTCGATCACCAAGCACTCATCATCGTGAAGCTCGAAATGGGCACTCTCCAATGTCGCACCGTCTAGTGATTCCTTCAAAAGGAGCAAGGACAACAAACACTTGGAAAAACAAATGTGGTTATCATTAGTGCAAAACCAAGCATTCAAGAGGTGATTCACCCAACAAGTGTTGTCATCAAGTATATCATTTGGTGTGACAAAGGATTGTGAGATGGCATGTAAGCATATGAATTGAGCACAATCAAGGTCATCATGGAAACAAGGAAGTAAATGTGAGGTAGAGATGCACATATGTGTGACAAGAGAGTAAGCATCTACCTCAAAGTCATAGCAAGCATGCATAAAGTGCTCAATGAAAGGTCTTTGGTAGGCATAGGAATTATTCACAACACCGTAGAAAATGAAGTGTCTAAACACAAGGGTCAAGTGCAAGACAATCCAAGCATAATGCGCATAGGGTGTAGTGAAAATCGAGTGGCACTCAACACAATAGAAATAGCAATTGTTCATCATGTGTGAGGCAAACAAGTCAATCATGTGACAAGCAATGGGACATGGCATATGTGAAAAGATGACATTGTTGCAACCAAGCATATGATAGGGAGAAATAATCCAAGAATTGGATGCAACACACAAGGCATATATAACAAGAGGCATGGCAATGTGACAATGGCAAGTCGAAGTGAGATCTCTAACATGTGTGCAATCAAGGGGTACAAGATGACAAATAAGTCTCATGGTGCAAGCAACACATGTAGTGTGATCCACCATATCCATGCTCATGGTTTTGGGTGTCCCGGAAGAGAAGGATATCACCTTGAGAGTGTGTCCTTGTGCGTCCTTCACAATGCCGAAGCACAAGCAAGTGAGATGTAGAAGCGTCGGGAACGAAGGAGGTTCGCTCTCAAGAGCTCGAATGGTCAACTCACGTGAAGTGGAAGTCGACACGAAGTCCAAGTATCCTACACATGCACACAACAAAACAAAGAATGTATGCGCATGATAGATAAACACATCATCCATCATGATGGTTCTCTTCTCTTGCACATAACCATTAGGAACAAAAGTGCATGAATAAGATGATGCAGCAATGGCTACATTCATGGCACTAGGCATATGGTGCAAAGAGGTAAGACAAGCATGCTTCACAAGAATGATGTCATAATCTCCAAATAAATGAGAGAATGCTATGGGGGCAATCTCATTGGCAAGACTAAAACTAGCAATATCAATCATGTGCAAAGCATGGCAATGGTTGTCATCAACCGCATGAAAGGAGCAAGTATGAATCATCGATGATGCAACATAAGCAAGCATGGTGATCAAGTTGTGCACACTAGTGGAGCGAAGATGCAACACACTAGATGAGTTCATAGTAATCATGTCATGTGAGCCAATAGTAGGCATAAGCAATGCACACGACATATCACAAACACGAGCACATATCAAGATCAAAGCATCATAATAGGCATGGTGTGCAAAGGAATCATGGCAATAACAAGTGATATCTCCACCAAGCTTGCAAATACACATACAAGTATGAGAATCAATCATCATGTGTAATGCAAAGCATGGGTCATAAATGCATGGCAAAGGCATATAAATGAGCATATCATGCAAAGTGAACATGGCAAGGTGGGCATAAGAGATATAATGGACAATAATCAATAACCATGTGAGTGCCATGTAGAAGGAATGCGTGAAGTGTTTGCGCAAAAGGAGCGGTGGGAAAGACAATCCATGATATCCCAAGTCATCGTTGCTTTCTAGAGCTCTTTTCGTCAACTCGTGCGTTTGTGAAGTTGACGAGTATGGATGGGTACCTACACAAAAGAGACACAAACCAAAGAAATTGTGCGCGTGGTAAATGTACACATCATCCATCATGATGTGTATGTGCACGTATGAGTTAGCACAAGATAAGCATCGCTCAAAGAAATTTGATGCATGGTATAAGAACATGTCATCCATCATGAATGAATAGTTATTGTGTATAGCATGATGTGGATGCAAATTGAGCATACAATTATATGGCACATCTATAGCATGTTCATTCATGGGGAGCATATTGTGCAAACAAGCATGGGGATCATGCAATGGATGGGATGGGTCAAAATCTCCTAAAATGTATGAGGAAACTATGGGGGTCTCCTCATAAGCAATATCGGAAGCATAATTTGGAGAAGTGTAACAACATCCAAAACAATGCATGTCGGAAGCTAGGTAATCATGGCATGGCATATGATGGATATGATGCAAAGGAAGCATGTCAATATCATCACAAGAAAAAGAAATGCCAATAACCATGGGCTTGTCATCTATGCCATATGTGCAAATTGGGTTTATCTTAATGGCATATGCATAGTTACTATGAAGAGATTGCAAATGTGACATATTGTTGATCTCATGCATAGCATATGACAAGTCAAGCGGGATGTCAAACATGATGTGACCAATAGAATTATCACAAGAAATCCTATGCAACATGGCATCACAACTAATAGACTCCACATGGCAATCATCAAACTCATCATAAATGGGTAAATCATCGCATGGGGAAATCATACTAGCACGAAGCATGGCAATAGGTGGATCAACATCATGGAAGCAGTCAATGTCAACATAGTCCACTAGTGGGACGAGAGCATCACCTTCACCTTTGTTACCATTCTCAATCCACTCATGTGGTGTAGGTGAGGTGGGAAAGACCAAATGGTGGTCATCATCTTCATCTTGATGGAACCATGTGGGGGGTGCATAATATTCCACCATGGCCATCATCTTGTCCATAGGAAGGACGAAGTCGTCGAGGATCGGCGCGTCATCATATGTGGGACCTAGCACCAAATGAGAAGACACAGTAGAGGTAGTGGTCAAGTCGTTAGTGTTGAAAGTGGCCTCACATGACCTATCAACTATCTCACTCTCTCTATGTGGTGGCTCACTCACTCCCTCAAGGTAGGTGCACTCAAACTCACATATGGTGGAGTCACTCAACTCACTCAAGTGGTGGGGGTTGTGGCTCTCCTCACATGTGAATTGTGGCAGCTCATCATATATGGGGCTAGTGGTGAACTCGCTCTCACTCTCAATATGCTGGCACAAGTCACTCAAGTCATCATACGTCGCCGTGGTCGAAGGGAAAATCCCATGCTCAACCATCTCGTAATCGTCGCCGTGGATGAAGGCCGAAGATGGCACATCATCACTCTCGCCTCCAAAGATGGAAGCATCATCCGTGCTCGTCACCATGTAGTTCACCTCCAAAGCTTGGTCCTCGAATGGCTCCGTAGTCGTAGTCGTCGCCGCACCGTCTTGAAAAAGAGTCAAAGTAGACTCGGCATCATGAATGCCACAAAGAAGAATGGCGACAAAGTCGAACTTTGGAACGTCGTCTTGGAGCTCGTCGGGCTTGGACATCATGGTGGTACTACCCTCATGCTCGCCGTCTTGGAGCTTGATCTTCGTGAAGTGTGCTTGCGGTGGAGAAGCCTTGGCATTCATGAGTTCTTGTTCCGCCTTGAGAGCACCAATGTAGTTGTCGTCGAGGGACTTGTAGTTCTCGAGGAAGATAGTCTTGTAGATGTCGTTGTGCAATCCCATCATGAAGTGGAGCTTCATTGAAATGGGGTCGTCCATGCCGGCACGTCGCAAGGCATTCTTCATCTCCTTGAAGTACTTGTCGATGGACTTGGATCCTTGAATGGTGTTCTCCAATTGGCGTAGAAGTTGTTCCGTGTAGGTGGGAGGCACGAACTCTCTTCGCAAAGCTTTCTTCGTCTTGGGCCAACTCATGTTGAAGCTCGTCGAAGGTGTGTGAAGCCACCATGTGGACGCGTTGTCGTGGAGGTGTCTTGTGGTGCACTTCACTTGATCTTCATAGGGAACTTGATGTAGCTTGAGGTAGTCGTCCATCTTGCGCTCCCACTCGAGATACTCCTCGGGGTCTTGAGTCCCATAGAAAGGAATCTCATGGTCGTTGTCGAGGTCGTAGTAGCTCGTGGTAGTCGCGGACTTGAGCTTGGGGAGCTTCTCTTGATCATAAGCTTGAGGTGCTTGTGGGCGAAGATGCCGCATATCCAAAGGCGAAGATGCCTTGAAGTCGCTTGGCGAAGATGCCAAGGTGTACGGTGAAGTCGTTGAGCGGTTGTTGGTGTTGAGCTCTTGACCTTCACGTTCTTGTCATTGATGGTGTCGATGCCGATGAGATCTTGCCGGAGATGGTAGCTCGGAAGGATGTGCACTTGAGCGTCTTCTCGAAGATGAGGGAGACCTCTTGCGGTTCTTTATGAGGGCTTTGAGCTCCTCCATTTGAGCATTCATGTTGGCACACAAGTTGTTCGTCATGGCATCGAACTTGTCGTTGTTGGTGTAGACCGAAATAGAAGAAATGCTTTGCCTATCCATCACAAGACTCAAACAAAGGTGAGTAGGAGATGAGATAAACAATACCAAGTTACCTTTTCCGAATGTTGAGGATGTATCCCGTTTCACTCAATGTGAAATGAAAGAATAGTGGAATTGGTACCGGACTTGTTCACTCACACCTATCAAGTAAAGCTTATGGAGTAGCTCGGTGAGGATAGTGGCACAAAAATTTGATGCAAAATGTTAGCAAGAGTCAATAAAGTTGAAAGAGATTCACAAATTCGCAAGTGAAACAAGTAGACCAATAGCAATATGGGTGGCACACGGAAACACACGCACGGATAGATAAATGTGGTTGTGCAACCAAGGATTGAGCGAAAAATGTGGAATCCACGGAAAATGCTCTTGTCGCACAACACTAGAGAGACGCTAGCCGATTGCTCAATAGGCGGATACGAACTTGTGCACTCCTATATGAGACAAAATGTAGCGACTTCCTATCACAAGTATGCTATGTATATGATGTTCCGGTGCTAAGATCCAAAATGATCGAGTATGACAATCTTAAATGCAATGTGGTATGATGCTATGGCTCTTGCTTACAAGCTTCTTTGATTTTCTCCTTTGCTTAAAAGCTTATTCTCTCTCTTTTTTTTGTATGGCCACGATGCGAAATGCACAAACCAAGATATCAATTGTGTATATGCGGGAACAATCTTGTGACACAAGGGATGATATTATGATACCAAGATGATAAGGTATGTATGCAATGGAAGGGCGGATCGATGATCACTAATGTGCACAAGTAACGTTGCCGGCAATACTCAAAGGCTAGTCTCGATAGGCAAGTGACGCAAAATGGGCTAGGGGTTAACAATGCAATTGCAAGGGAATATACAATGATGTCGTCGAAGTTACCGTCCGTGTCGATGATGAGATGTGGTGCTCTTGATGTAGACCCATTCCTAATTAGCCAAAACACCTTAGGAAACGGAAAAACCACAACTCAAAATCTCAAGGACAAATGTCAAATGGTGGTAGCGGACAAGTGGTGGTGGTCGTGGAATTGTTGGTGGAAACCCGGTCAAAATGGGTTATGGTGGTGGAAGTGTATGATGGGCTATACACGTTGTCGGAGTTGAAGTCACGGTCCCTAAGTAGCCGAAACACCTTAGGAGACACAAGCCACAACTCAAACAAGCTCGAACAAAATTTGGTTAAGTTTGATTGGCTATGTATAATGGGCAATGGGTATGCGGAAGTGGTGGTGGTGGTTGATGAAGAAGCAATGGTCCCTAAGTAGCCGAAACACCTTAGGAGACTCAAATCACTACTCAAGCAACCACAAATGCTATGGGGGACAAAATGGTTAGGTCGCGGAAGTCGGTGGTGGTTATGCGGATGATATGGTGGAAGCCCTAGGCAAATATGCCAAAATCCACAAAATATGATGGATTCAAATGATGATGGTGGTATTTTTGTATTATGGGGGATGTCAAGAGCTTCAAAACGAGCTCAAGAACGTCAAAATCGGATTTCGGATGAATTAGTTATGGACAAAACGGTGAAACGAAAAAGTCTAAAACTACAGGGGTCGGACATCCGGGGTGGAGCCCGGATTTCCGGGACCTGATGTCCAGAACCGCGCGAGATTTTGCCCTCCAGGAGCCGGATGTCCAGCCCGATGGCCCGGATGTCCGGCCAGTGGCCCGGATGTCCGGCCCGAAGATTCCAGATCGGGATTGGGACTTCCAAACTCGTTTGGGGGCGGAATTTGATGATTTTGGGGGCAAAATTTGACGGATTTTGTGGAGGAAAGATGGGGAAACTTGGGGAAATGCTAGATCCACTTGAAACCAAGCAAATCCACGGATCAAAATCAACAAAATCTCATCAAACCAACAGATCACAAAAAATTTTGGGGCTATTTTTGGTGGGGAATTTTCGAATTTGGAGAAGAACACAACAAAACACGCTAGAAAACAAGGTGTGGGGCTCCAAATTCGTGATCAACCTATGCTCTTGATACCATAATGATGTAGGGTGGAACCCTATGTGGCCGATCTTTCACGAAATGGAGGGGATCCCACGATGAACACGAAGAACACAAAGGGGAATCACGAGGGAAACACTCAAGAACAAGTCCAATCACACATCCACTAGACAATCAAACACACAAGATCACAAGATACATGGACAACAAAGGGAAAGATACATGGGTAGAGTTCATCTCCAAGAGGAGGTCTTGAGTCCGTGAAGGATCTTCCCGTTTAGGGGTCTTGAATCCAAGGTGGATCTTCTCCGTAGAGGGGCCGCGGTCTCTCTCGTGGAGTAGATCCGGGATGGATGAGCAAAGCTCTATCTCACGTATGAGCTAAATCATTGCTAACCCTAAAATGGTGGAGGTGGAGGAGTATATATATAATCTAGGGTCATGAAGGGGTAAGTGAGGGGCGAAACGGGTACATGGGCATTGGCCCGGATACATGCACGCAGGCAAGGCCGGATGTCCGGCTGGGGGCCGGATGTCCGGGCTCTCATGAGACGCCGGATGTCCGGGGCGGTTGGCTGGATGTCCGGGCTAGCGGGGCCAAGTCTCGGGTGCGGTTCTGTTGCTGGCGCCGGATTTCCGGGCTGAAGGCCGGATGTCCGGGCTGGCGCCGGATGTCCGGCAGCTGTAACTTCAGCCGCTCCGTCTTCTTCCGCCTTCGCTTCCATGCTTCCCTCGCTGATGGCGTAGGTGTCCCTTGGCGCTTACACTCCCCCTCGTCGTCTGTGAAGCTCCGACGATACCTATGCATGCACACGAGTGGAGTGTCAAGTAGTAAACCATCCTCGAAGGGGTCAAGTGAACACGTGTAAAGGAGATGATTCACCTTTATGTATGAGAAGTAGAGGCCGCACGTGTCACTTGCCAAACGGACTCTTGACATGGTGATGTCCTTAGGATGCTCCGCATCACATTGTTACTGTGACGCCCGAGACTGACGTCCCAGAAGATTCCAGAAGATTCCCGAAGCTTCCAGATGTTCCGGGTTGCCCGTGTGGTTCTTTTGTGCTTGTGTTATTTATTTTTGCATTGCATCATGTCATCATGTCATATTTTATTTTGCATCTCAACCTAAATAAATCGCGTGGGCCTTCGGTCCATTTAAATCGAGGGAAGATGTCTTCTCTTTATAACATATAAAAGCCTCCTAATAATTATGGAGCTATATTTTAAAATATTCCATTTGTTGGAAATCACCGTAACACACTTGCATATTTTCCCCATGTCTTTTCACTTCGAGTTTCACCTTCAAACCTTGCCAATAATTCTTTTCCGTTGTTTCGAGGTTCCTCCGAAAATTTGAACATTTTTGGACACTTCCTTATTCAAGTTTTAGTTCAAAACTATTTGAATTAAATTCAAATATGTTTGAATTATTTCCGATCTGGCCTTTTATAATTTTCTCCGGTCGTGCTCATTTTTACGAGCCCGAGAAAATTATCATTGTGCTATTTTTCCCTAACCTCCCTCTTCTTTCTTTTCTTCTCTCGTTTGTTTCTGCCAAAATCAGTTAAATCAGGGGGCCCAGCCGCAGCAGGCCCTTCTCCCTCTGCAGCCCAGCCGCACCTCCCTCCTCCTGGCCCATCTCCTCCCTTCTCCTCCTTTCCCTCCTTTCGGCCCAACATCAGGCCCAACCGCAGCGCCCTCAAACCCTAACTCCCCGGCTCGCACCTCTCCTTCCCTCGACCCCCAGCCGCCAGTTCCTCGTCCCGAACCCCTCGCCCCGATCTCCCTCATCTCTCCCCTTCGCCCCAGCGCTCGCCTCCCTTCCTTCTCCTTCGCGCGCCCGCGGCCGCCCGTCCTCCTCGCCCCCAGCGCCCGCCGCGCTCTGGCCCGAGGAGCTCCAGCCGCCGGTCTTCTTCCCTTCGCGCGCCTGCCCTTCTTCAGCCTGCGCCGGCGGCCGCCACCTTCCTCGAGCGGTTCCTCCGCCCCGCGCTGGTTCCCTCCCTCCGGTCACCAGCAGCGCAGGTCGCCCGACCCCGAGCAACCCGTCGCCTCCTCCTCGCCTCGCCTGGCCGAGCCAGAGCCGGCGACCACTCCCGTGCGCCTCCAGCAAGGGGCCAAGCCCGGCGCCCTCCATCTTCGGCGCCCAAGCCCGCGGCCCCGAGCGAGGTCCCTCGCCTCGCCAAGCACGGCCGCCCGTCCCCGTGCGTCGGCGCCCCTCCTCCTCTTCAATCTCCAGGAGCCAGCCGCGCCAGTGCCTCCTCCTCCCGGGCGCCTCGCCGTGCGCCCTGCTGCCTCCTTCGGTGCCGAGCTGCTGCCTGGCCTCGTCGTCCTGAGAGTTACTGCTGTAGTTGTTTTTGTTTTTTTTTTTTTGTGCCTGCTGTAATTTTGGACAGATGACCGTGTACGAGTCCGAGGATCCGTGAACATCTACAAAACGCCCCGTGTACGACTACCGACGCCCGGAAAACGACCAAGTTCCACTACTTCCCACGACGACCCGAACGAGTACCCTCGCCCGTGTACCCCTACGGAACGTCTTCGACCAAGTACCCCGACGTCGCAAGTACCACGACACGAACGTGAACGACTACCATCGCCGGAACGTCTACTTCCTCTACTTCCTCTACGAGTTGCGGAACGGCTACTTCCTCTCCGAACGTGAACGACTCCTTCCTCGACGCTCCCGAACCGTCCCGAAACAAGTGTTTCGAAGGTATAACCCGAGACGTGACCCGTGTGATGCATGCTTGCTTGTGTTGTATGAAATGTCTCCCGTGTGTGCTTCGTGCCCGTTCCACCTTTTGTCATGTTCCTCGGTTGCCTCGTCACCGACTCGTGGGAACCCGGTAACGGGATCACCCCACCTCTTTCATCTCGTTTGACTCACCTCTGCCATCTTACCTTTTGCATCGGACTCTCAACGAGTTACCGGTACCGATATGTTGCCTTGCCTCATTTCGGATCGTTGCCGTGGCACCCTTTCATTCCACCACGGTGACAATGCTTCATATCTTGTTAATTGTCAACCTTCTAATAACTTGCATAAAAACTTGTTCATGTCATCCGCATCATGTTAACAACATTTATATGGTTAAATTGTTGTTTGCTTATAATTATTAAAACATGCTCATGGGGATTTTTCCCGGAATTGTTGTTGTTATTTTCCGGCCCCATTTAAAATGCTTAAATAGGTAGTTTAATTGTGCTTCACCTCTTGCCATGCTAAAAACATTTAAACTTGTCTTGTAAATAACGAGAGTCAACTAAATAATTAATTGTGGTGTTTCGTCAATATGCAACTCGTTGCATATTGATCTCCACTTAACTTGTAGTTTTGTTTGTGCACTTTGCCATGCCTTGCATATTTAAACCGGACATGCATCATGCTTGCTTGTGCATCGTATGCCATGCTTATGTTTGTGTGTTTACCGTGTTGTTCTTTCTTTCCGGTTGCTTCTCTTGTTAGCTTCGGTTTCGTTCCGGAGTTGTGAGGATCCGCTCGACTGTGTTGCTCCGTCTGCTTCGTGGATCCGTTCTTCTCCCTTGTGGAATCCCAGGCAAGATGACCGAACCCGGATACCATTACTATCTTTGCCATTGCTAGTAGTCTCGATCTTTAGTTTTGCCTCGATGCCCATGTTCTTCTTGTCAGCCTCCTACTTGTAACCATGAACCTGTTTAACCACCCTACCTATGCAAACCGTTGCTTGGCTAAGTACGCTTCGCTCAGCCCCTCTTATAGCCTTGTTAGTTGCAGGTGAAGATTGAAGATGCTTGCTTCATGTTGAAGTTTGGTTGGGTTATATCACACTATATAAATGCTAAATGAAATCATCTATATACTGGCAGGGTGGAAGGCTAAGCCTTTTGCTTGGTGATTTGTTCCACTCATGCCGTTAGGATCCGTATAAGCCGGTGTTATGTTCCTTGATTATGCGTTCCTAACACGGTTGGGGTGTATGGGACCCCCTTGATAAACCGCTAAGTGCTAAGTCTTTTCCAGCAAGTCCCAACATTGGTACTATTTGCCTAATAACTAATAAAACTTGCATGTGGACTAGCTATCCCTTTTATTTTAATTCAACCCCCCCGGGCCAGTGCTCCTCACGAGTGTTGGTCCGAAACGAGCGGACTGCGGGGCCACCTCAAGGAAACTCGAGGGCTGGTAAAAACCCGTAGGATGTCTCATCCGGTCGTGTCCTGAGACCTAGATACGCGCGGCTACTATCAGGGTGACGACACGCCGGGAGGATTTGCTGGATTAGCCTTACCTTAGTTCGGTTTAACTTGAGCACGGGATTCCGAGAATACTCGGGTCTTCCCAACTATGGAGTTGCGACTCCGCGGATCGTGGGCTTGTGATGGGCCAAGTTGGAACACCCCTGCAGGGTTTGAACTTTCGAAAGCCGTGCCCGCGGTTATGTGGCAGATGGGAGCTTGTTAATTCCGGTTGTAGATAACTTGACACAATGTTTCTAATACACTACCAGCGTGTGTACCGTGACTGTCAATTTCCGAATAGGGATTCGGGAGTTGAACACGGTGGGGTTATGTTTGACCGGCTTTAGTTAGGATCACTTCGTGATCATCTTTCGACCGATGCGCTTCTCTTCTCGCTCTCTATTACGTAAGTTAGTGCTAGTTGCTGCTGCAGACTCTTATTTGTTCCTTCACCTCTCGTTCTTTCTTCAGCCTTGTCCTCACCCAAGGCTTAAATAGTTGTGTTACCCGGGAACGGGATTGCTGAGTCCTCTGTGGCTCACAGTTACTTCACCACACCAGTTGCAGGTCCAGCCGAGTTAGATGCAGGAGTTGGATCAGTTCTTCACCAGGAGCTCGATGAAGAGTTTGACCGTTTACTTGTGACGTTTCGATGTTCAGTAGTGGTTTCTACTAGGATTCGATCCTGACCTGTGGCTTTTGTTGTTTGGTATCTTTCTTTGGATCTTACCCGTAGTCGGGCTGTGATGTTCTGATTGATGATTGCTTATGTAATGTTTTGTGTGAAGTGGCGAGTGTAAGCCAACTATCTCCTTTTGCATTTAATCCCTCTTTTACATGAGTTGTGCAAAGATACCAAACTTGAGATCATTCTAGGATGGACTTATGCCTTTAAGTCGTGCCTCGACACGTAGGAGGTATAATTCCATCCTGGGCATTACAAGTTGGTATCAGAGCCTTCTCCGACCTAGAAGCCCCCACTGATTGATCGAATCGTTGACGGTTGAGTCTAGGCACACACTGAAAAACTTTTTGAGTCCTATATTTATATCGGAGAGTAGGATTTCTTTGCTTCTCATCCCCTTTCTCTCTGGTGAGGACTCCTGACGTCTACTCTTTTCTCTCCTACTTCAAAAATTGCACCAAATTTTTTTTAGGATCCCGCGAGTATTCTGGGATTGTTTCGATGTTCTTGTGACAAGGATATTGTTCTCGATGCCTCCTGTTACCGAGGAGTTGAGCTTCGGGGTATCATTGACACAAGCATATCGCGGCAGTACTAAATACTTAAGACGGCCGACATCGAAAATCTCTCCTATACGGCCAGTGGCAAGATAACCCCGACATCACCCAGTACTGGGGAGGTAGTTCGAGAGTATTGCCATAGCTTGTTATAGTGGATGCTTTTCGAAGGTTCGAGGTAAACAGTTTCCGAGAAAGACTGGTTATGTGTTGAAGGATGGATACACCTGGATGTAGGTTTAGAGTTGATTGCGCGGTGCTTCCCGTGTATCCCCAACACCTGATTGCATAACTGGAAACTTTCGGAAATCTATAGGTGGGTTCATCTAGTAGTTCTAGGCATTCTTCCAACGGATGCTCGATATGAAGTTTGGGTTCTACATTGAGTGAAGTGGTTTTATGGACTTGTTCTGATCGGGAGTTGCATCTTAAAGGGTCCTTGGCCATGCTGATCCGGGGATTGCAAAACCCTTTTGTAACATGTTCCATGAGCTTTCAGCACGAAGATGCGGAACGAAGCTTCTATCTTGTATTTGTTCTATCTGATCCTTGTTTCTTTTTATTTATCTTTTGTTCTCCAAGTGGCTTCTCGTCTAGTTGATGTACCTGCAGAATTCATTCGTTCAATCCTCTGTTCGGATGATATTGTGAAGATCTTGTTGCATATCTATCCTTTGTTCTTGTTTCAATTCTGGTATTCGAGTTGCTTCGATGGCAAATGTTGATTCCATACCTTCCTAATCGGTATTCTCATATTTCTATGGGAGTCCTAATTCTTCTTGACCATCAAGATCATCATGTTAATTCTTTTCAACCGGTGCCCTTTTGTTCATCCCAAGTTGTCTTTGTTTTTCCCCGCCCTCCCACCCTTTTTCTTCTTGGAGCTAGAAATTCTCAAATGAAGTATCCATTTTATTCATGTGATATTTCTTCATTCTTTTCCTTCAATGTTCTTATCCGGCGATTTATCGTGAAGTTGCTCAAGAGCTTCAAGTTCATCATTCTTAATTCCAATAATTCTTCCGGCGGATGTAATTCAAGATTTCGGTGTTGATCTTATCCTTTTCCTCTTTTCACAATGCTTTCTTATTCCGGTGCACCAATTAATCATTCTCCTCTTGCTATTCTTATCCGGAGTGTTGAAGATTCATAATTCCATTCTTATTCCGTTCAAATTATTTTGAGCATTGTCTTCTTATTCAAGCCTTTTAATTCTACCGGTGCAATATCTCTCAAGCAATCTTTTCAACGGTGATTTCTTTGAGTGGGCCCTAACCCACAGGTCTTTCCAGGATCTTACCTGACTCTTCTATTTTCCGGAGTTGTTTTAAAATTCTTTCAAATGTGACGTAAGAATGATTCTCATCAGTCACATGCCTTCTCCAAGATCGCTTTCAATTCTTTTTCATCGTTGGTTCAACCTTTTAATTCTTCATGCCGGAGTGCTCAACAATTCTTATGGCATTTCCCGTCTTCATTCTCAACATTTGAAGATCGGAGAAGTGTTTCTCTTAAATCTTGGCCCGTTCTTTTGAAGATTCGTGGTTCTAGCTTCATGCCATCCTCATTATTGTTTTGTTTGTGAGGAATTCTTTTATACCCACCCGAAGCATTTCTTGAATTCTTTTCTTTGTGATCCTCCGAAGGCCATCATTTCAGAAGATTTCTTCGTTCTCAGTTTTCAACTTCGTCCTCCAATATTCTTCATTGATGTCTCTTCGTTCGTCTCCTAATTCTTGGTGGTTCTTTCAAGATTACCCTTCCGTGGTTATCATTTTAATTCATTTGTTTCTTTTCACAATCCTACCGGTGCTTTGTTGAAGATTTACCCAAGCTTGGTTAGATCTCTCTTTAATTCTTTCCAACGAGAATAAGTAGTATGCCAAATCCTTTGGTTGTCATCAATTTAAATTGGTGAAGGAGAAGCATGACATAATTCTTATTCTTATTCCTTCAAGGGGATTAATCCCTTCCTTCGAAGCTTGTTCATCATATCATATCCTTGGTTCTAAATTCTTCATCTTGTTTTTCCGGAGCTCCAAGTTATTTCAATTATCATTTCAACCTCAATCTAATTCACCGCAGGCCTTGAATCTTATTCTTTTCACCTTTCTTTTCTCATGCTTTCATTACCGGAGTTCTTCATGGTGGTTCATCATCATTTAATTCATCCTTGAAGTCTTCATCAAGATTCTTGTTGGAGCTCAAGCATTCTTCATCATGCTTCCAATTGCAATCCTTCTACCTTATCTTTGAGATGGTGTTATGTCATTCTTGACAATTCTTTCATGTTTCATGATTCACAAGTTGTCAGGATTGAAATATTTAAACCCATCATTTTCTTTGTTCAGGAGATCCTTTTCAACCCCTTCATTTATTCATTGGAGTTATCTTGGGTTATACTTCACCTAAAGCTTTCCCTAAGGATTGTTGCTAATTATGGTGCTTATAAATGACCCAAGTTCTTCATTAATCCTTTCGAGGAGATAAGTTTTTTCATCTCCTTGTTGATCTCAATCCAATCAATTGTTTCCGTCAGTGGCTCGTTGTCACATCTTAATTTTTGAGATGTTTTCCATAAGCCCACATCAAGTTTATTCTTTCGTTGTTGAATTTCCAACAACTCATTTCAACCCTTCTTCGTAAGGATGCTCTTTCAAATTTAACTTTGAGAGAAGTTGTCTTTTCTTCTCCGTTCTTTTCTTTCCAACGATCTTGCTTCTATTCTTTCGTTCCGGAGGCTTTGTAATGTTACTCTCTTTAACCATCATCTCGTTTTTATCGGGATCATGTTCTTTCCCTTGCTTATCATTTAACCGGAGTGTTGTATTCTTCATTCTAGTTCCGTCATCTTATCTAGTTTTGCCTCTCTTTTCAACCGGAGTGCTGTCTGAATCTTTCTTACCCCTTGTGCCATTCTCTTATTTGTTCCGGAGGCTATATGTTGTTGTTTTCATCAAGTATCACTACATCTCCTCAAGTTTTTGTTCATTCTTTCCATTTTCAGACGGAGTGCTGCCCAAATTCTGTCATTCTTATTCCTTGGCTATACCATTGCGGTTTCTTATTCTTTTCGTCCGTGAGCTCTTGTTTCATGTCTTTCAACCTTCAAGGTTCTTGTAATGTTCCTCATGCTTACCGGAGTGCTCTTAACTTCGTTCATCTCCGTTGCATTCTTTCTTTCAACTTGTTCAACCTCTCAAGGTTCCTTGGTTTCACTCGTCTGTCAAAGAAGCAACTTTGTTTTACCTCTTCCTCTTCCGTTTTTACCCGGTGATATCTCTAGGATCTCGGGTCGAGATCCTCTGTTAGTGTGGGAGAGTTGTGACGCCCGAGACTGACGTCCCAGAAGATTCCAGAAGCTTCCAGAAGCTTCCAGATGTTCCGGGTTGCCCGTGTGGTTCTTTTGTGCTTGTGTTATTTATTTTTGCATTGCATCATGTCATCATGTCATATTTTATTTTGCATCTCAACCTAAATAAATCGCGTGGGCCTTCGGTCCATTTAAATCGAGGGAAGATGTCTTCTCTTTATAACATATAAAAGCCTCCTAATAATTATGGAGCTATATTTTAAAATATTCCATTTGTTGGAAATCACCGTAACACACTTGCATATTTTCCCCATGTCTTTTCACTTCGAGTTTCACCTTCAAACCTTGCCAATAATTCTTTTCCGTTGTTTCGAGGTTCCTCCGAAAATTTGAACATTTTTGGACACTTCCTTATTCAAGTTTTAGTTCAAAACTATTTGAATTAAATTCAAATATGTTTGAATTATTTCCGATCTGGCCTTTTATAATTTTCTCCGGTCGTGCTCATTTTTACGAGCCCGAGAAAATTATCATTGTGCTATTTTTCCCTAACCTCCCTCTTCTTTCTTTTCTTCTCTCGTTTGTTTCTGCCAAAATCAGTTAAATCAGGGGGCCCAGCCGCAGCAGGCCCTTCTCCCTCTGCAGCCCAGCCGCACCTCCCTCCTCCTGGCCCATCTCCTCCCTTCTCCTCCTTTCCCTCCTTTCGGCCCAACATCAGGCCCAACCGCAGCGCCCTCAAACCCTAACTCCCCGGCTCGCACCTCTCCTTCCCTCGACCCCCAGCCGCCAGTTCCTCGTCCCGAACCCCTCGCCCCGATCTCCCTCATCTCTCCCCTTCGCCCCAGCGCTCGCCTCCCTTCCTTCTCCTTCGCGCGCCCGCGGCCGCCCGTCCTCCTCGCCCCCAGCGCCCGCCGCGCTCTGGCCCGAGGAGCTCCAGCCGCCGGTCTTCTTCCCTTCGCGCGCCTGCCCTTCTTCAGCCTGCGCCGGCGGCCGCCACCTTCCTCGAGCGGTTCCTCCGCCCCGCGCTGGTTCCCTCCCTCCGGTCACCAGCAGCGCAGGTCGCCCGACCCCGAGCAACCCGTCGCCTCCTCCTCGCCTCGCCTGGCCGAGCCAGAGCCGGCGACCACTCCCGTGCGCCTCCAGCAAGGGGCCAAGCCCGGCGCCCTCCATCTTCGGCGCCCAAGCCCGCGGCCCCGAGCGAGGTCCCTCGCCTCGCCAAGCACGGCCGCCCGTCCCCGTGCGTCGGCGCCCCTCCTCCTCTTCAATCCCCAGGAGCCAGCCGCGCCAGTGCCTCCTCCTCCCGGGCGCCTCGCCGTGCGCCCTGCTGCCTCCTTCGGTGCCGAGCTGCTGCCTGGCCTCGTCGTCCTGAGAGTTACTGCTGTAGTTGTTTTTGTTTTTTTTGTTTTGTGCCTGCTGTAATTTTGGACAGATGACCGTGTACGAGTCCGAGGATCCGTGAACATCTACAAAACGCCCCGTGTACGACTACCGACGCCCGGAAAACGACCAAGTTCCACTACTTCCCACGACGACCCGAACGAGTACCCTCGCCCGTGTACCCCTACGGAACGTCTTCGACCAAGTACCCCGACGTCGCAAGTACCACGACACGAACGTGAACGACTACCATCGCCGGAACGTCTACTTCCTCTACTTCCTCTACGAGTTGCGGAACGGCTACTTCCTCTCCGAACGTGAACGACTCCTTCCTCGACGCTCCCGAACCGTCCCGAAACAAGTGTTTCGAAGGTATAACCCGAGACGTGACCCGTGTGATGCATGCTTGCTTGTGTTGTATGAAATGTCTCCCGTGTGTGCTTCGTGCCCGTTCCACCTTTTGTCATGTTCCTCGGTTGCCTCGTCACCGACTCGTGGGAACCCGGTAACGGGATCACCCCACCTCTTTCATCTCGTTTGACTCACCTCTGCCATCTTACCTTTTGCATCGGACTCTCAACGAGTTACCGGTACCGATATGTTGCCTTGCCTCATTTCGGATCGTTGCCGTGGCACCCTTTCATTCCACCACGGTGACAATGCTTCATATCTTGTTAATTGTCAACCTTCTAATAACTTGCATAAAAACTTGTTCATGTCATCCGCATCATGTTAACAACATTTATATGGTTAAATTGTTGTTTGCTTATAATTATTAAAACATGCTCATGGGGATTTTTCCCGGAATTGTTGTTGTTATTTTCCGGCCCCATTTAAAATGCTTAAATAGGTAGTTTAATTGTGCTTCACCTCTTGCCATGCTAAAAACATTTAAACTTGTCTTGTAAATAACGAGAGTCAACTAAATAATTAATTGTGGTGTTTCGTCAATATGCAACTCGTTGCATATTGATCTCCACTTAACTTGTAGTTTTGTTTGTGCACTTTGCCATGCCTTGCATATTTAAACCGGACATGCATCATGCTTGCTTGTGCATCGTATGCCATGCTTATGTTTGTGTGTTTACCGTGTTGTTCTTTCTTTCCGGTTGCTTCTCTTGTTAGCTTCGGTTTCGTTCCGGAGTTGTGAGGATCCGCTCGACTGTGTTGCTCCGTCTGCTTCGTGGATCCGTTCTTCTCCCTTGTGGAATCCCAGGCAAGATGACCGAACCCGGATACCATTACTATCTTTGCCATTGCTAGTAGTCTCGATCTTTAGTTTTGCCTCGATGCCCATGTTCTTCTTGTCAGCCTCCTACTTGTAACCATGAACCTGTTTAACCACCCTACCTATGCAAACCGTTGCTTGGCTAAGTACGCTTCGCTCAGCCCCTCTTATAGCCTTGTTAGTTGCAGGTGAAGATTGAAGATGCTTGCTTCATGTTGAAGTTTGGTTGGGTTATATCACACTATATAAATGCTAAATGAAATCATCTATATACTGGCAGGGTGGAAGGCTAAGCCTTTTGCTTGGTGATTTGTTCCACTCATGCCGTTAGGATCCGTATAAGCCGGTGTTATGTTCCTTGATTATGCGTTCCTAACACGGTTGGGGTGTATGGGACCCCCTTGATAAACCGCTAAGTGCTAAGTCTTTTCCAGCAAGTCCCAACATTGGTACTATTTGCCTAATAACTAATAAAACTTGCATGTGGACTAGCTATCCCTTTTATTTTAATTCAACCCCCCCGGGCCAGTGCTCCTCACGAGTGTTGGTCCGAAACGAGCGGACTGCGGGGCCACCTCAAGGAAACTCGAGGGCTGGTAAAAACCCGTAGGATGTCTCATCCGGTCGTGTCCTGAGACCTAGATACGCGCGGCTACTATCAGGGTGACGACACGCCGGGAGGATTTGCTGGATTAGCCTTACCTTAGTTCGGTTTAACTTGAGCACGGGATTCCGAGAATACTCGGGTCTTCCCAACTATGGAGTTGCGACTCCGCGGATCGTGGGCTTGTGATGGGCCAAGTTGGAACACCCCTGCAGGGTTTGAACTTTCGAAAGCCGTGCCCGCGGTTATGTGGCAGATGGGAGCTTGTTAATTCCGGTTGTAGATAACTTGACACAATGTTTCTAATACACTACCAGCGTGTGTACCGTGACTGTCAATTTCCGAATAGGGATTCGGGAGTTGAACACGGTGGGGTTATGTTTGACCGGCTTTAGTTAGGATCACTTCGTGATCATCTTTCGACCGATGCGCTTCTCTTCTCGCTCTCTATTACGTAAGTTAGTGCTAGTTGCTGCTGCAGACTCTTATTTGTTCCTTCACCTCTCGTTCTTTCTTCAGCCTTGTCCTCACCCAAGGCTTAAATAGTTGTGTTACCCGGGAACGGGATTGCTGAGTCCTCTGTGGCTCACAGTTACTTCACCACACCAGTTGCAGGTCCAGCCGAGTTAGATGCAGGAGTTGGATCAGTTCTTCACCAGGAGCTCGATGAAGAGTTTGACCGTTTACTTGTGACGTTTCGATGTTCAGTAGTGGTTTCTACTAGGATTCGATCCTGACCTGTGGCTTTTGTTGTTTGGTATCTTTCTTTGGATCTTACCCGTAGTCGGGCTGTGATGTTCTGATTGATGATTGCTTATGTAATGTTTTGTGTGAAGTGGCGAGTGTAAGCCAACTATCTCCTTTTGCATTTAATCCCTCTTTTACATGAGTTGTGCAAAGATACCAAACTTGAGATCATTCTAGGATGGACTTATGCCTTTAAGTCGTGCCTCGACACGTAGGAGGTATAATTCCATCCTGGGCATTACAGTTACAGGCCTTTCAATACAAGTTAACATACATGTCGATTTATACTTACATGCCTTAAGCCTCTCTTGGCTTTGGGCCCCTTATGAATTACTCTCATTAAACCGACATCTTCAACATTCTTCTGGGTTTGGCCCATGAACCACCATTGGGTAACCCGACCCCTGCTGGGCGGGTCATATCAAATACTTATATCCCCAACATTAGGCCCCAGGTTGATTTGAACTTGTTCTTGTCAATCTTTCTACATTTATTGGGATTCCGATAAACAAGGTGCCTGCACTATTACTTATCTGTTTTCCGTCTCCTCGATTCTCGCACATGACATTTATCCTTTCATCTTATAAATAGGCCGGGAGTTCCTTTTCATTCTCTCCCTAGCCTCTTTCTCTTCATCTCCTTCCTCGCGACGCTCCTGCACCAGAGCTCCACTGACGCCGTCGTCCTCTACGTCATCCTCAACAGCGACCGCCGCATCAACCTGACGCGACCAGATCTATTCCATGTGCCGCCACCGTTTGCTCGCCCAGGTGCGTCCTTCTCTTTCTTCCCCCTTTAGATCCATTAGGGTTCCCGCAAAACTCGCCGGAGTTCATCTCCTTCTTCTTCTGCAACTATGGTTTTTCTCTTGAACTTGATATTCCTCCGAGCGATGATGTTCATTATATCTCTTTGCAAATACTGTAATGTCTCATCTATGCGAAAAAATCGATTCATCTCCATGAACTGCCTCATACTGATCTTAGGTCTACATGTTCGTCATTTTAGTTTTATTTTTTGAACTACTATAGATCTAAAATTGCAGCTTCAATCTGTGAAAATTGTTTGTCTCCACACTTAGTAGAATCAACTTTCCTATCCGCGCTTGTCATGGTAGCTTAACTCTCCGGTTTAAAACCACTCTTATGTCATTAGGCCCCATTTAAGCCGCCATGCTGAACTTATACTGTAACCTGACTTTCCGGTTTAATGAATCAATTTTGAACCGGCAATATTTCTTTCTTTCTTTAGGCTTCTTTCTTCATAATGCCGCCGAAGACAGTCATAACGTGCAACTGGGTCCTTTCTGTTGTTACTGAGGCTACACTTGCTAACTTTGTCAAAATTGGGTACCTGCCAAAAAAATCAGTCTTGCCTTACCGTGCCCCTAAGCCAGGCGAAGAGAAACCTCATCCAAAGGACGATGAGGTTATTGTCTTTTCTAATCACATGAATCGGGGTTTTTCACCACCCGGCTTTAAATTCTTCCGGATGTTCTGCACTTTTTCTACCTCCATCCACAATACATCGAACCCAATTCCGTGTCATATATCTGCAACTTCCATGTCTTCTGTGAAGTGTATCTTCAAGAGGAACCCAGCCTCGAGCTCTTCAGAGAGTTTTTTGATTTAAATCGCCCGATGAGTTCACTAACGGACCCAGTTTGGAACTTGGAGCCATCTCAATTCATAGAAGAAGGGATTCTATTTTCCCTTATGCTTGTCTACCGAGTCACCCCAAACACTGGAATCAAACGTGGTTTTACTGCAAAGACATCTCCCCTGGCTGATGAGAATCCATTGCCGGGTTATCGTGTCCAGTGTTTAGACACCAAGCATCCTCTTGCTGAGAAACTTACTACCGAAGAACGCAAGAAAATTGCTCCCACTCTTGCAAAGGTCAAAGCCCTACTGGGAAATGGGCTAACCGCAATTGGTTTGTTCCGGTGCTGGATCTCCCGGCGATCATTCCCTTGAGCCGTAGGACCAGCTTAATGTGCAACTATAGTGGTGAAACCACATATCCACTACGTCACAGCTCTAGGGACTTGACTGAGGATGTAATAACAGACATGACCGAGACCCTCTAAATGAAAGCCTGGGAGACTGCAGTAAAGTGGGTCTGAGCCCATTCTGCAAACTTAACCCAGCACCAGAGGTGAGTCTTAACTTTAACTGTCCTTTCTTTTATCGTTCTGACTCCCCTGTCAACTCAAACTTACTGCCCCTCACGGGCTAAGTCGGCTTTCTGTAAGAAAACCTACGACCATGAAGCTGCTAAAAAGGCAAGAATTGTCAAAAAAGCCGCCAAGAAGGCCGTGAAGAAGACAAAGAAGAAAACCAACACTTCTGAATTGTTGGAAATGAATTATAGCTCTGAGTCAGAGGTAGCTCTTGACTCTCTTGGCTCCTATTCCAATTATCTTATTGACAGTGATTATTGCCAGGATGACACGGAGGCCAGCCAGACTATTGATGAAGAGGTAATTACTATTTCCTCCAGCTCAGAATCTTTGCCGAGATAGAAAATCCGTCAAGTAACCTGGAAAGTAAAATTTTCACACCCCTTAGCTTTTTTGGATCATCACTTTCTTTTGAAGCAACAACAACACGAGAAACGACGTCAGACCCGGAACACAGGATACGATGAACTGTCCTCTGGCTTACCAAACACTCCGGTACGTCGAAAACGTCAAAATGAGGTATTTCCGTACTCAAACTCTCTTTACCCACTGGAGGGTGTTATTCGTCAACCACTGAACTCTTTCGATTCAAACTATCAGGAGGCCTCTCGCTCTTCATCTGGCGATTCATCTCAAACTCAGCTACCGGCTTTCAAGACTGCCTCTGGGTAATGATTGTTCCTTGCTCTACTTCTTCCTTGTCTTTTTATAAATTCGTACTGACCTTCCTTATCTTGTGTAGTGGCCAAGCCAAAACATTAAGAGGGCAAAAACAACTAAGCCGACGGCTGATCCAAAAATTGTTGAACCGACACAGCCAATCTTGGTGACAGATGTTCAGATGCCAACAGAGGAATCTACTCATGATGCTCCTCTTTAAATTCCTGATGCTACTCTTGATCCTGCCAACGTCATCTATGCAACTGCTGAACCGCCGGCCCCATCTGAACCGGCAGAGAAACAAACTGAATATGTGACCATTACTGGCACCGGTTTTAGAGAGCCGGGCAATCCAACTGTTCTGGCCAAACAAGAACTTGTTGAGACACGGAGAGTAAGGTTCGATATGGCTCAATATGCACAGCTGAGTAGCAGTGAAGTGCTTTCTGGATATCTCAGTAAAGTCCACAGCAGCCGTGACCTTGAAATTGACATGGTGAAGCTGATGCATAAGAAGTTTGAGGTAAGATTCTTGACCAAATTATATACATTCTTCCAATCCCCAAGTCTATTGGATATGATAGGATTGAATATGCTGTAGACTTAGAATAGCATGTATAAGAATTGAATCCTTAATAGGAAATCTGACTTTGATGAACGTTGCGTGTATAACCCCCAAGGGTTGGCTTAATCAGCATGAATGAGTCGGTCATATTCCTCATTGTTTAGAACTTGCCTGTATATCCCTCATAAGCCGGCGGTAAATGATTATATTGCCACCGGGTTAGCATAAATGAATATTAAGAAAGAAGCAATATGCACTAGCCCCAAGTGCCAAGTACTCTTGCTTGCAAAGTGCTTGGGACTTTATTGATATGAACCGTCACTTAAAAAACACTTCAGCATCCATTAGCCCCCAAGTGCCAATTGTTGTTGCTTGCAAAAGGCTTGGGACTTAAATTCTTGTAAATCAGAAAATAATTTGTTTCATAACCCTTTGTTTATACAGGATACCACTGCTGAATTGCATGTGCAATTAGATGATGCAAAGAGCCAGCTTAAGCATCAAGAATCTGAGACCCAAAAGGCCGAATCGAAGTTTGAATTTAGTCAGACTGAAACGAATAAACTGAAGGCTGAATTTGAAATGGGGAAATCTGCTTGGGCTGAAGAGAGAACCGCCTTGTTGCAGAGAGCCGAAAAAGCAAAAGCATCCCTTGAAAAGGTGACAGCTGAACTCACCGGATTAAAGCATCGTGTGTCTCAAATGACTTCAGCTATCTTCGGTAAGCCGCCATGCTGCAAATTGAATTTTTCCTTAGGTAACATCAACCGCCACTAAGCAATTTATGACTCTTGTAGGTAGCAGGAGTAGTAATCTTTCTAGAGAGCCGCTTGTAAAACTTAAAGCTATTTACACACTTGTGGAACAGTTATACACAGGAGCTCAGCGTGCCTTGGCTACCATCTCTCCGTCCAACCAGGCACCAAGGTTTTTGTGGATATTCTAAGGAGACTTTCTGTTCTGCCTGCCAGAATTGATGAAATTAAGCGGTCATCTATGAGAGCCGGTGCCATAATAGCTTTGAGCCGGGCTAAAGCGTGGCTTCCAGAGTTAGATCTAGCCGACTTAGCCACTTGTTATCCAAGCCTAAAGGAAGACGACACGACTTTTGATCACAAGGACTTTGCTGCCTGCGTCAAGAATATCCGCCCTCTAGCCAGCCTGATTGTTAATGAAATGGACCTGTCTAAATATCAGCCGGCTTATAGCATTGAAAACCAGAAGATGCCCACTCTGTCTTACAAATTGAAGGAGATAATCCCTCCAATCAGTAAGCATACTTTCGCCCGTGAAATTGATCCATCTGAACTTATTGATGATGAAGCTTAATTTGAAGGTTTGGCTAGCTTCGATTGGTTGGCATAGAACTTTCAGACAGAGGAGGACGAAGAACCGGAGAAGGGTAATCCAGAGACTTAAACGCAACAAGGTCAAGAAGACTGAATCGTCTTGGCGGTTTACATACTTGGTCCCATACAGAAACATTATTTTGATTGGCTCCCAGAGTCATGTAATAGGATAGTGAAACTTGAATCTATGGTGCCATCATGCACGGTTCACCCTCTACATAATATTATTGATCCGCCAAGTGCCGAAACACCATTTTATGGTTGTGACAGTATTAACTTGTGTAATCAATGTAAACCTTATGTTGCACATAAACAGAAAACAAATGCCCTGGCGGCTTACCGCCGGGCGGGTCATGATGCCCAGCTGGTGCCACTGGGGACATGTGTCCATAACCAGGGTTGGCTTAATTACCATGAAAAATAATCATACCTGGAAGATATGTTAAAACTGCTGGCTTTATCAGTCTTCATGCAGTTAAAGTCTTGTAGAGCTATCGCTCCAGAAGTAAGATTGTTACCTGCTGTTGGCTTAAAACCGTTCATTAGGTTGGGTTGCAGAGACCCAGAGAGGCTTCAAATATGAGCCGTAAATAGAGCAGCTTAGCAATTTACAAAGAACGCAGCTCAAACAAAAAAACTCACAAATAACAAAAGAACCAGAGAAAAACAAGATTAAAAAAACATCCAAGGCTTTTGCACGCCGGCAAGACAAAGGTTCTTCTTCAATGAAACTAGCTTGTTGGCCACTGGAAGGTACATGTGTGCTGTGAGCCGGCTCTTACAGTACCCAATCGACATTTGAACATAGACAAGTACATGTCTTTGCTTTAAAGATATACTTGTCTAGAGTACGCGGGCTCAGAGTTGCATCTTGCATCACAAGCCGAATTATCCAAGTTTCAAGGAAGGTGGCATTTTGAGCGTGGATCTATCCTGACTATTTGTAAACCGTGGTCTCACATGACAGCCGATGTTTGCACCTTAGCAAGCTCAGATCTTGGTAGAATACGCCATATAAGACTGACCGCCAAGAGTTCGCCGAGTCAATCAGGATGACGTGATGGAGTTGAAGCAGCTGGGTATAGGTAGGATGACCCATAGATTATGTCCTCTTCAGTCGAATACGCCTATGTTTGAACATAACCCAGTGAAATGGGTAGTAACGACGTGTTCTCTTTGGTCGAATATTCCTATGTTTGAACAGGAAGCCCCCAAGTGACATACTTACAAATTATTCTCATCAAGGGCCTATATTTGAGCTGTGCTATGCCTCCAACTCTCTTTGGTCCCTGCAACTTGGGCATCAAGCCTCTTGAGTAAACATGTAGGATGATGACAAGGACTCAGCTGTGAAGAAGTGAAAACAACAGAGGCCCCGAATTATCAGGGATGTCGGATTTGTTATATTATTCTAATATTTACATCATCGAACTACATACATCATGAGAGCCGGAGGCTTAAGTATAGTAAGGCCGGAGATGAACAATATTCCACGGCCGATTAGTCTCCTCCTCTGATATGCGTGAATCCTTGTGCTCTCGAACATCCATCAGATAGTATGACCCATTGTGTAGGTTCTTGCGGATGACAAAAGGTCCCTCCCAAGGCGGTGAAAGCTTATGCATATTAGTTTGATCTTGGATGAGCCGGTGTCGGCGTACTGGAAACTAGGGTACCTAGACTTGCCTGTCTGCGGGCCACGACGCGCTCCTACAAGCGGCCTGGTACGGCCTAGATGATCGACCAGCTGCTCAAGATGCTCGCGAGGGGCCAGGCCTCGCGAGGAGAACGACGTCAAGACCTCCTCAGGAGCAGCCTCGATAAGGTGCTCCGGAGGGGCGGAGAACCCAAGGCCAAGTCTGCCTCAGGAGGAGGCAGTGATATCAGCGGTGACGCACCACGCCAGTGGGTGCCACCGTACGCCAGCGGCGCAGTTACCATTTCGGTGCAAGGGGGACAGCGCAGCCGCAAGTTCCCGAGGAGCGGGGCTAAGGTTTCCTCATTGGTGCAACGAGACCGAAGACCGCAAGGAAGACAAGAAGGTTGTCATCGTCGAGCCCACCACCTCGTCGTCGCCTGATCCTTTTGCAGGCGATGACTGCTTTTGTCAGGGTAGGAACGTCCTTGTGTTCCCGCTCAAAAATGGCCGTTGTGGGATCCCTTCCCGCCTAAACATATCGGGGGAAGAGGACCGTGCCTGCCTATATAAGTAGCTAGAGCTCCCACTGCAAAAGGGATGGACACTTTGCCACTGCACATGGAGCAAGAACATCACCCTCCTGACCCTCCTGAGCCCAAGAACCCTTGTACTAGTTCATGTTCTAGCTCGCCCGGAGCCAATCCACCAAAGTAGGAAGTAAGGACTTACACCACACGGTGGCCCGAACCTGGATAAACTCTTGTGTGCTTGTTTGTTGTTTGCTTGAATCCTTCCACCAAGATGAGGGCGAGGCGCTAGGTAGACGTGAGTGGGAGAGATCTTCGCTCACGCCCCTGTGTTTGAACTTAACGGGTTTTGGGGAGCCCTGAATCCAACATTTGGTGTGCCGGGTAGGGGGCGTGTCGAGAACTCGCCTCTCCGACGACCTCACCCGGTCTCGTCCACCAACCCCGCGTCTCCCAGCTCCAACAAACCGCGACCACGATGGCGGAGGCGCACCAGACGCGTGCGGAAGCCCGTGGCGTCCGTGCCGCTCAGGCATCGCCCTTCGGCCGCGGGACCCGCCGTCACCAGTCTTTGATCGGGGCCGACGACACGGATGAGCACCACCAACCTGCCGCAAGAGGACCGGCAACATCCTCCACCCAGTCGATGCCAAGGCCGTGTGGCAACATGGGCGACCGAGCACACGACGGTAAGCTCGCGGGACCGGCGCGAAATGGTGAACATGAGGGCTGCTATACTGGTGGCAAGGGAACTGCTAAGGTGCCGGCTGCTCGACAGCGGCCACGACGCGCTGCTCCTCAGGGTGGCCGAGCTCCTCGATGCCGCCAGCACCGGAGCCGAGCCATTCTGCGTCCACAAGACGACGTCGGCGACCGGGTGCCGCCCCGGCCACACCCGATCGCCCGTATGGTCAAGACCCGCAGCGACCTACGAGGGCAACATGGGGTATGATTTGCTAAACCCTGCATATGGCGCCGCCCCTCTGCCTCGAAGCCCTCTGTATTCAGAAACCGCCCCCGTCGAGGAGCCATCGGAGAGCGACCTCAGGGATACACCGAACGCCAGATGCAACCAGGCGTAGGCGCAAGGGGGCTCAAGAGCGGGAGGTTAGGAGGCGGATCCCCCACTCGTGGCCCTCAATCCGTCACCATCATCGCCCATGGACATGGAGCGCGGATAAGACACGCGCAGGTGCCTGCGGGGGCTGGTCCTGCAGCATCGGCCGTAGGCCTCGGGCCAACAATGTCTCTGGCCCAGGCTTCAGCAGGCCGGGGGCTACTCTGGTTGCCACATCAAGACAGAAAGGGAAGGGAAGGCCCGGGTCAGGCCCTCGTCCCCCCGCGGGTGACCCGTCGCGCATGGCCCGCCCTGGATTTCACCAGGGGCTCACTAGCGGTGGGTACGATGCACGCGGGGAGGGGCCTTCTCCCCCCTCCGTTCAACCTCAAGACGCCGCGCCTCCTGGCGTACCATCCCCCGGGCTGCGGAGGGTGCATCCGGAGGCAGTACGGCAGCCCGTCCTACGCGCATCAGGAGGGCCCAAGACCGCGGCTCCGTCCCCCTGCTCACGAAATCCAGTACCCGCTGGGCCCGACCCTGATCAGGAAGGGCTCAGGGGCCATTAGGAGCGTGGGTAGGGCGGGGTCCCACTCGCACCTCAGGACACCGCGTCTCTGAGCGACGTTAGCCCTCAGGGGCGAAATGCGTTTGGAGATCGCGTAAGCGACGCGCCTGGTGCTCGGAGGGGGGCCTATGGCCAAGGTCCCATCCCCCCATCATGCGCAGTGTCCCACTTCATGGATGCCTCCTTCGGGTGAGTTCACGAGGGAGCGGACTAGCGCGGGGCGGGGCCCTCAAAGCGAAGGGGCGGGCACGTCAGAAGATCTCCGCTCGTGACACTCTCACGTAATAATGAGTGGGGCTGTACACGCCCCGGAGTCTCCAGAGCGTCGCCCTAGGACCTCGGGGGCTCCCTCCCATGCCGAGTGGAAGCACCATGCTCCGCGCTGGTCGTCAACACTGCCCCCCAATGGCTATGCACACATCCGCCGATGGTAGCCTTATGCTCCGCGCAGAAGACCGAATACCTGCTCAGGGGCCGGACGCGGCCCCTCCCTTTTTCTATTCGCATTTGCTCCTTCTGTATCTGCTTTCTCCGGCCAATCTCGCCGCCGCGCGACTCATTTCTTCAATAAAGGGAGAGTTTTGTCTGTGTTTTGCGATTTCCACCGTGTTTTTTCGCCAGTTCGTCTTTTCGTCTCACTTAGCCAGGCCAGGCTACGTCCGCAACCCCGCCTTGTCACTCCTCGTGAGCAGGGGCCGAGGCATGGACACACGTTCTGTCTGGTCCGCTGCCAGACCGCCAACCACTCTTGCGCTCACAGCAGGTACTCGCGAGGCGCGCCCAGACAAGGCCGGCGGACGCTCCGTCCTGACACGCGACAAGGGCTTGAGGCCACGACCTCAAGAACAAGCGAGGGAGTACTTAAAAACCCATCTGTACAGTGTTCAATTACATCATCAAAGGTTTAAACCTTGTGACACCCACCTCACCCGGCTTTGGAGCCACAACAAAAAAGCAAATTTATGTCATGAACTGGATTAAGCATCGGCGCCTTCGCCGGAACTGTCGGTGTCGCCCCCCTCAGGCACCGGCGTGTCCTCGATAGCTGGAACAAGCTCCGTCACCAACGCGTCCACATGGTCGCTCACCCAATTCTCCGAGGGGCCGGTGACCGCCTCAGGCACGGGCTCCAGCAGGACCTCAAAGTCCGCATGAGAGTCAAGACGGTGCAAGCTGCCGAAGATACGGGAAACCGCGCTCCTCAGGACGTTGCGGCTTTGCTCCTCGACGCGATGCAGAGCCTTCCTGACCGCGCCTTCGAGACACTCCACCACCCTGGTAAAGAACCCTAGGTACCCTACGTCGTCATTAACCAGGGGGCCAGCGACCCCCGAGCCAAGAAGTTCTCCTAGGGCCCGGCCGGCCCGGTGCCGCAGGGCGTCAAACATCTCCGAGCGGGTGTGCTGCATTCCACGGGCTCGTGTAGCCTCCTCAGCGGTTCGAACCGCGAGGGTGGAAAATTCCTCCATTTGCTGGTGGTGACAGGACAATTCCGCCCTGGCGGCGGCGTGAGCCTTCTCCGACGCTCGCTCGCGGCGCTCCACGTCGGCACAAGCCTTCTTCGACGCCCGTTCGCGACGCTCGGCTGCAACGTGAGCCTTCTCCGACACCTGCAGGCGATGCTCGGCATCCGCTAGGCTGTTCTTAAGTGTCGTGATCTCCTTCTGGAGCTCCTTGCATTTGTTGGCAAAGCGAGTCTCGTGAAGCCCCAACTTCTTGCGGTAATCCTTCCAGAGGCGCTCCGCCTCCCCGGCAGCATTCTTCGGCACGACCTCGCGGTCATCAAGGTTGCCCTCGGCCTCGGCTAGTTGGCGCTCCATCATCTCTAGGCGCTCGCGCTCCATGCTCAGCTCCATCGCCTCAAGTGCCAGCGCCTCCTCCCGTGCCGAGAAGCCAGCTGGACTATCATCATCAGCCACAGGTGCAGCAAGGGCAACCCTTCGGGCACGGACCTGGCGCTCAAGCGCGGCGTTTGAAGCTTCGAGCTCGCGCTCACGCTGCTCCGCGGCCGCGCAGTGGAGCTCAGCATCTCGGGCCTCCTTCAGGGCACGGTCGCAAGCCTCCTGAGCCGCGGCGGCCGAGGCCTCCGCCTTCCTCAGGGCGGTTTCGTGCTGCATCTGGCTTAGGTTGACGGCGGCCCTCAGCTGGCGCCAACCCCTCGCCGGATGCAGACCCTCGGCCTCGATGCGCTCATCAACTTCAGCAACCTCGACCTCGAGACGCTTCAGGGCGTCCGACACCTCCCGCACAAGGCCATGGCAGACCACGCTCCGAAGCACCGCAAGTTCCAGAAGACGACCGGGCTCGTCCCCGGCACCGGTGTCGCCCAAAGGGGCCTCCCCCTCTTCCGCGGGTTCAGCGTGTACCCTGGAGCTAGTTCCGGGGGCGCGCGACACCTCCGACGCTGGGAGCAGGTATGGCCTTGACGGATGGACAGCTACTTGAGCCGCTTCAAGAGCTGTCTGACCCATGGTGAAGGCAAGACCTGGGGCACGGAGCAGGCTCCGGATGTACCAAGAGTTGCCTAGCCCCAAGTACGTTTGGGGGCTGGGGACACGTCCTATGCAATAAGACTTGTGCCCGATTTCGAGAGCCCGCGCGTGGCCTCTTAAAGGCCAGGCTCGGTCCGGCGAAGGAATGCAAGCAGAAGCTCCTGCGGGCCTCGTCGGGTGACTCGCGAACGAAGCAGAAGAGACCCTGCGGATCAAGAGGTCAGCGGAACCGCATTAAGAGAGATGGGGAGAACCGAAGGACATGCACCTTCTTGGTACAGTCAGCTTCATCCTCTAGAAGGCCCTCGGAGCAGGACCGAAGACGCTCCTCAGCCTCCGCCTCTTGCCTAGCGTCGCGAAGGACGACGGGAGGCTGCCTGAGGCAGATATGCCTAGTCCCGGAGCAAGGCTGGAGCAGGCGCCCGCAGCCGGCGCCTCGCTTCGTGAGGTGGCGCTTCCCGGACTCACCTCGGCCAGAGGTTGCTGCACCTCCCCCTCGGCTGTTTCAGGAGCCAGCGGCGCCTCGGCGCTCCCCGCGACCTCCACCAACACCGGCGCCGGGGCTTCGTCCACTCGCTCCAAGGATGGGGCCGACCCCAGGCCAGGGGCTCCGCCAGATGCGTCTGCCCCAAAAAGGAAGGACGGGCTTGCGGGCCCGGATACCACCAAGGAATCGTGACAAGGATTGGGGGTGCCTCCCGGGACCAGCCCTCACGTATCGAAGCGGGGCATCCTGTCAGCAAGGGCCCTTCCGGCTTTTGGAGCCAAGTACAAGGGAACCGCGGAACCAGGGCGAGCCTCAAGCACCCCACCAACAAGCAGCAACATCAGCCGATGGATCGTGTCAGGAGGGAGCTGCTTCCACTGAAGATGCGCGCGATCATCAAGAACCCACATCGGGTTGGAATGGCGCTGGAGTGGGGTGACACGGAGGACGAGGAAGTCCCTCACCACCATCGCCAGGGTCAACCCACTCTTCTTCAAGTTGGCCAGGCGGCGCATCACAGGCTCCGCCCGAGGATCCGAAAGGGCTTCACACCTCCAGCCAGAGTTCGGCACCGCCGGTGCATCAGGAATATAAAATTGGGGTTGTATGCGATGGCATTGACGAACACCCATTGTCGGCGAAACCCCTCTGTGGCAGGATGAAGCAAGAAATCAATTCCGGAGGCAGCAGTCACCTCCACCGCGTGCAACGACACACACCCCGAGCGCTACCCCCCGTCAACCAAGGAGAGGGTGAAGAACTAGTGGAGCAAGGCCACGGAAGGGGAAACACCAACGAAAGCCTCACACAAGAACGCGAAGCAGTACAGAAGGACGATGTACCTAGGGTCCAGGTGTAACGCCCGAATCTGGTAATGCGTGAGCACTGCGTAGAAGAAGGCGGAGAAAGGGGGAACGAGACCCCCGAAGATAGCATGGAGATGAAGTTGGATGTCGTTAGCACCAAGCTCCCTCACCGACCGGGAGGCGAGCCAGACACGGGTCGGTCCCTAGTCGTTAGTTGCGTCGGCCAAGGCGCGACGCACCTTGTCTAGACCCTCCTGTTTCACTATGGCAGAGCGACCAAGCGCCAGTTTGAGTACCGGCGGCAACGTGGCAGGCTCGCCGTCCCCTCTCTTCTTCGCCCTGCGCAGCATGGCGGCAAGCAGGAGGGGGCAGACAAAGCAAGCAGAGAAGAGGGGCGATCGAGAGGAAGGAAACAGAAGCAGCATCGAGAAGCCCTACTAGTCGTGCGACTAGCAAGGTGCACAACTATCAAGACTGCATGGGAGGCGGGTCCGCCCACGTCCCATCCAACCATCGCACGCCGGCCTTGCCCGCCGCCTTTGGGGACCGGGACGTTTCGTCCTTGACTAAGGCTTCGCCCCAAAGCCAACTCCGCATGCGCCTTGGGCCCGGGGGCTACTGTCGGCGTACTGGGAACTAGGGTACCCAGACTTGCCTGTCTGCGCACCGCGACGCGCTCCTACAAGCGGCCTAGTACGGCCCAGCTGATCGACCAGCTGCTCAAGACCCTCGCGAGGGGCCAGGCCTCGCGAGGAGAACGACGTCAAGACCTCCTCAAGAGCAGCCTCGATAAGATGCTCTAGACGGACGGAGAACCCAATGCCAAGTCTGCCTCAGGAGGAGGCAGTGATATCAGCGGTGACGCACCACGCCAGTGGGTGCCAGCGTACGCCAGTGGTGCAGTTACCATTTCGATGCAAGGGGACAGCGCAGCCTCAAGTTCCCGAGGAGAGGGGCAAAGGTTTCCTCATTGGTGCAACGAGACCGAAGACCGCAAGGACGAGAAGAAGGATGTCATCGTCGAGCCCACCACCGCGTCATCACCTGATCCTTTTGCAGGCGAAGACTGCTTTTGTCAGGGTAGGAACGTCCTTGTGTTCCCACTCAAAAATGGCAGTTGTGGGATCCCTTCCCGCCTAAACATTTCAGGGGAAGAGGACCGTGGCTGCCTATAAAAGTAGCTAGAGCTCCCACTTCAAAAGGGATGGACACTTTCCCACCGCACAAGGAGCAAGAACATCATCCTCCTGACCCTCCTGAGCTCGCCTCCTGAGCCCAGGAAACCTTGTACTAGTTCATGTTCTAGCTCGCCCGGAGCCAATCCACCAAAGCAGGAAGTAGGGTCTTACACCACATGGTGGCCCGAACCTGGATAAACTCTTGTGTGCTTGTTTGTTGTTTGCTTGAATCCTTCCACCAAGATGAGAGCGAGGCGCTAGGTAGACGTGAGTGGAAGAGATCTTCGTTCATGCCCCTGTGTTCGAACTTAACGGGTTTTGCAGAGCCCTGAATCCGACAGCCGGATCACTAAGTCGCCTTCTTGAAAAGGTTCTGGTTTTGACCCGACGGTTGTGATATCATCGTAAATAATGTTGATAGATCGCTGAACGAGCCGCCACGAGATCACGCTCTTCATCCAACAAATCCAATGCATCTTGACGTGCCTTATCATCATCAGCTTCAACGTAAGCGGCCACTCAAGGCGAGTCATGACGGATATCACTAGGAAGAACCGCCTCGGCTCCAGATACCATGAAGAAGGGTGTGTAACCTGTAGATCTGTTGGCTGTTATATTGATGCTCCATAACACAGAAGGTAACTCCTCCACCCGACAACCCGGCATTCTCTTCAAAGGAACCATAAGCCTGGGCTTGATCCCTCGGAGAATCTCTGGATTAGCTCGTTCCACTTGACCATTAGACTGGGGGTGAGCCACAGAAGAAACATCAAGCCGAATATGCTCACGTTGACAAAATTCTCTCATGGCACCCTTGGACAGATTAGTGCCATTATCTGTTATGATACTATGGGTAAAACTAAAACGGAAAATCACCTTCTTGATGAATTGAACCGCTGTTTCAGCATCACACTTGCTCACTGGCTCTGCCTCAATCCACTTGGTAAATTTGTCCACTGCCACCAAAAGGTGGGTTTTCTTATCCTTGGACCTCTTGAAAGGCCCAACGATATCAAGCCCCCAAGTCGCAAATGGCCAAGTTATTGGGATCATCCTCAACTCTTTAGCTGGAACATGAGCATGCCATGAAAACTTCTGACAACCGTCACATCTGCTAACCAAGTCTTCAGCATCAGCATGAGCTGTCAACCAATAGAACCCGTGACAAAAAGCTTTGGCCACAAGAGATTTAGAGCCGGCGTGATGACCACGATCTCCTTCATGGATCTCTCGCAAGATCCCACTACCTTCCTCAGGAGCGACACAACGCTGAAATGCCCCTGTAACACTGCGATGGTGCAATTCTCCGTTGACAATTGTCATTGACTTAGATCGCCGGGTTATCTATCTGGCCAATATTTCATCCTCTGGTAACTCACCCCCGGGTCATATAAGCCAAACACGGAACCGTCCAGTCAGGTATAACATGAAGAGCCGCCACCAACTGTGCCTCCGGGTCAGGAATAGCAAGGTCCTCTCTGTAGGCAACTTGGCAGACAGGTTAACCAAAACATCCAAGAAAGTGTTGGGTGGAACCGGCTTACGCTGAGATCCTAACCAGCTTAAGGTATCAGCCGCCTCGTTCTTCTTCCGATCAATATGCTCAACTTGGTAACCCTTGAAGTGACCCGCTATCGCATCAACCTCTCGTCTATAAGCCGCCATGAGCGGATCCTTGGAATCCCAAGTACCGGAAACCTATTGAGCTACCAGATTTGAATCACCGAAGCACCTCACCCGGCTTAAGTTCATCTCCTTAGCCATCCGAAGACCATGGAGCAAGGCCTCATACTCAGCTGCATTGTTTGTACAAGGGAACATTAACCAGAGAACATAAGAAAACTTATCACCTCGCGGGGAAGTTAGGACAACTCCAGCCCCTGAGCCTTCCAATTCCCTGGACCCATCAAAATGAATTGTCCAATATGTGTTATCCAGCTTTTCCTTAGGCGTCTGCAATTATGTCCAGTCATTGATAAAATCCACGAGCGCTTGTGATTTGATGGCCGTTCGAGGCACATACTTTATCCCGTGAGGCCCAAGCTCAATGGCCCACTTGGCCACTCGACCTGTGGCTTCTCTATTTTGGATGATATCCCCTAAGGGAGCAGAACTCACCACCGTAATAGGATGACCCAGGAAATATTGCTTGATCTTCTGACTTGCCATGAAGACCACATATACCAGCTTCTGCCAATGCGGATATCTCTGCTTGGACTCGATGAGCACCTCGCTGATATAATAAACCGGCCTTTGAACCGGATACTCCCTGCCAGCCTCTTTCATTTCCACAACAATGGCCACACTGACAGCCATGCTATTTGCAGCAACATATAATAACAAAGGCTCCTTGTTAATGGGAGCCGCAAGAACCGGTGGCTCAACCAATTGCTTCTTGAGTGCCTCGAATGCCTCAACAGCAGCTTCACTCCAAGCAAAGTCATCTGTCTTCTTCATCATCTGATACAAAGGGATAGCCTTTTCACCTAGACGGCTAATGAACCAGCTCAAAGTAGCTATCCCTCCTGCCAATTGCTGGACATCATTGACACACTTCGGCCTTGCCAAGGAGGTGATAGCCTTGATTTTCTTCGGGTTAGCCTCGATGCCTCGCTCAGAAACCAAAAAACCCAAAAGCTTGCCTGCTGGAACACCAAAAACACACTTGGCCGGGTTAAGCATCATCTTGTACACCCGGAGATTGTCAAATGTTTCGTTCAAATCATAAATCAGGGTCTCCTTCTTTCTGGATTTAACCACAATATCATCCACATAAGCATGAACATTACGCCCGATCTGGCCGTGAACGCAATTCTGTACACACCGCTGGTAAGTCGCCTGGGCACTCTTGAGCCCGAAAGGCATAGACACATAGCAGAAGGATCCAAACAGAGTGCTGAAAGTTGTCTTCTCCTGGTCCTTAACTGCCATCTTGGTCTGATGATACCTAGAATAAGTATCCAAAAAAACAAACGCTCACTACCCGCCGTAGCATCAATAATCTGATCAATACGGGGGAGGGCAAACGGGTCAGCTGGGCAACTCTTGTTTAAATCCGTGTAATCCACACACATTTGCCAAGTGCCATTCTTCTTAAGCACCAAAATCGGTTAGCCAACCACTCCAGATGAAAAACTTCAACGATGAACCCAGCCGGCAAGAGCCGGGCCACTTCTTCACCAATGGCCTTCCGCCTATCCTCGTTAAAACGCCAAAGAAACTGTCTGGCTGGCATATGCTTCAGACCAATATTGAGAGTGTGCTCAGCGAGTTCCCTCTGTACACCCGGCATGTCTGAAGGTTTCCATGCAAAGATGTCCCGGTTCTCACGGATGAACTCTATGAGCGCGCTTTCCTATTTTGGATCCAGATTAGCACTGATACTGAACTGCTTAGATGAATTGCCAGGAACAAATTCAACTATCTTAGTATCGTCCGCCGATTTAAACTTCAGCAAAGGGTCATGCTCTGTGCTTGGCTTCTTCAAAGATGTCATATCTGCCGGGTCAACATTATCCTTATAGAATTTCAGGTCCTCTAGGGAGCAAATTGACTCTGCGTAAGCCGCATCACCTTCTTCACACTCCAAGGCTATCGTGCGACTCCCGTGCAATGTGATGGTCCCCTTGTGACCCAGCATCTTAAGGTGCAGATAAACATAACACGGCCTTGCCATGAATTTAGCATAAGGTGGCCTCCCAAACAGAGCATGATAAGGGCTGTGGATCGTAACAACCTCAAATGTTAGAGTCTCCGTTCTGGCATCATATTCATCCCCAAAGGTTACCTTCAAATCAATTTTATCCACCGGGTACGCCAACTTACCAGGCACCACTCCACTACTAGGAAAAGGCCTACTAATGGCGCACCTAATTTGGCCATTAACGGCGCATTAGTGGTGCGCCATTAGTGCCACGCCATTAGTATATTTTACTAATGGCGCACCTCTGGTGCGCCATTAGTATCTGGTATACTAATGGCGCACCACAGATACGCCATCAGTATGCACAGTAGTGCGCCATTAGTATGCCTCCCAGGGGGCCATCTATACCCAGGTGCTTTGGCATAATAATGGCGCACGGCAGCAAGATGCGCCATTAGTAACTTCGGCATAGTAATGGCGCACTGTCCAATGATGCGCCATTAGTATCCTTTGGCGTACTAATGGCGCATTGTGAAGTGATGCGCCATTAGTATGAATATTAGGTTTTTTTATTTTTTTATTTTCTGTTTTTTGCACAGGTTACAAAATGTATAATTGGACAGAATATAGACAGCACACATCAACAACAGATTCATCGAATACAATAGAAGATTAGTCTCTGAATACAATTCATCATATTAGTCCCCGAATACAATTCATCATATTAGTCTCCGAATTGAAAAGACCGAACAAAGATAGAACATTATATTACAAGTCTCAAGACCGCGAGTAGCAAGTTTGTCTTCGCATTACAAGTCGATATCGATCATCTAAACTACCATCACATAGAAGAGAGCTGCGGTCATCACGATGAGCATCATCACGATGAAACTCTTCTTCATCCGGTTCCTCCAACGCTCCCTCCCCTCTCCCGCTAGATAGCGGGCGTATCTAGATTCGGCCTCGGCCCTAGTGGTGTACCCTTTGTAACTGTTACCGCTGAATCGGTGAACCTGTCTCCGACACTCCTCCCAGTCGTCGTAGACCCCGGGAACCTTATCCTTGTACACGACATACGACGGCATCGCTATGCACTAGCCAAACGAAACGTTAGTACCAATTCACAGACAATACATAAGCAATATATAAGTATGCAACAGAACGATCGAAAGAGAAAAGCAAGACATTAATAGCATCGATTACATCTAAGTTGAACGACTCTCGAAACCAAAGAGACATACTACAAGTTCATTAAAGTTTAATTACAACATGAGCTAATCGATGTTTCAGAACTAGACACAGCATCACTGCTTTCGACTCGACTCAAGGGACCGGAGCGTGGATGAAGCCGCCGTCTATCGTGGGAGTCATGAAATCACGGGTGTTGTCAGCCTGCATTTGTAGCATTGTGTCGATGTCACTGTTGGACGGTTCATTTCTGAGGTAGAACTGCCCCGAGGTACGAAGGACATCTTGATGGATGATTTCCGCAAACCCCGACTGGATGCGAAAGAATTCTTGTCTGATGTCTGCGTCCTGGATTGCCGACACGCTCGCGGCTCAATCTTTGAGTTTACTCGGTAGCAGAAGATGATGATGGTCCCGTACGATCGCCCGCATGTGATGGATAGCGTAGTAGGCACCCTTCTGACTGCCAGGCGGCTGCTTGACGCAGCAGAACGTCGTATTGTGGGAGAATACGTGCTTGCCGTACTTACGAACTGTCCTGGTGAAGGTGCCTATAGATTTGGCGTAGCCGGGGAGAACATCATCAAGAACCTTCTTGACATTTGTGTAGTCTACGTTCGACTGACGGTCCAGGTCGAAATACGTGGCCATGGAATATTTGGGGCTTAGGAGGATGAGCGTGCAATGTGTGTCACTGTAGAAAACACGGAATGTTAAAAGAAAAACGATCGAAATCTAAGAATTCATATGTTACGGGGCGGTTGAGGGGGAGGACTTACTCGGGAAAGTAAGGCACGAGGAAGTTATCCTTATCTCGGTTTGCCAGAATGACGCCTTCGAGGTAAGAACTCGCGACTTGCCCGTCCCCAGCGCTGCCCAAGATCTTGGCACGCATGTAGAAGGGGTCGACTATCACGATGTCCGAGGTGTTGTCGCGAATGATCCGCATCTCCATACTCAGCGAAAATAGCCGAACGAAGGTGTAGTGCAGCGGATGAAGGTTCAACATAGCGTGGATGTCATCAAACCGCAGGACGATCGTACCCCCAATGGAGTTATCCACAAAGCCCTTGCCCTCTGGCACCTTGGCCGCGAAAACCGGGTATGCCACATCCTTCTCTCTGAGACGCCGCTTCTCCAAAGAAAGAACACTGTCATGCAGACTCCGCATAGCACCAGTTGCAGCATCGAGCATATTTCTCGGTAGCATCGGCCTACCCGCCACATGCACCATCCTCATTACATCCTCAGGTGAAGGTGGCCCGTCCTGAGCACGGATCGTACTCGGTGCCGGCTGGCTCGCACCCTTGTTAGTCTTTCTTTTGCGTGCCTTCTTCTTCTCCTGTAATGGGACCGAGTTCTGCTCACAGACCGCCTTCTTGAGTGTGTTGGGGCTGATAATATTTCGCACCTCGCCTATCTGAGGCTCGGTGAAGTCAGCAGCTGGAGGTGTCTCCTGAGAGCTGAACGGCAAACGACGCCTGTTGCAACTTGGCTTCTCCGCGGTACCAGCTAGATCGCGCATGTCTTTTGTTGGGTTGGGTTCTTGAGAAGGAGGCCCCATGAAGTCACCACCATACCCATGATCGGCAAAGTACCGATCGACGTTGGCAAATGTATCGTCGTCGTCGTCCTTCTGATCCTGTGCCATATGCATGTTTGGATCCACTAGCATAGGGATGTCCGGCACTGTTGCGGCGATCTTGCCATGGAGCCGACCTGGCGCCGGCACGACTGGCGGTGTTGTCTTTGGGGTGGTGTCCCCTGCCCCCAAACGAATCTGGCTCTTCGGCCAAAGCAGGGGCCAGCTCAGGCAGGCGCTAAGGGTCATCACGTCATCATCGTCGGCCCCGACGGGTCGAATCGGAGGTAACACCTCGTCGCAGCCTGGCCACACCCGAACCAGTTGAACCCTAAACAAGTTGGGTGGCATTTGGGTATCGTGGAACAAGGGGTTGCCCGGTTGAACGATTTTTCCCTTGGCGACATCGACCAACTCATTGTTCACGAAGTGCAGGAGAGTGCACGGAACGTCGGCGGCGCCCTACGAAAACATGTAGGGCGTTAGGGATGCCCAGTCAAAGGAAAGGAGATGAAGTCCTCGGCCAAGAGAGGCTTAATTAGTTACCGTGATGATGGCGTCGAGCTCGGCTAATGTCGAGGCACCACCAACGGTGGGCGTGCAGTTGACGGAGGGGCCGCTTGCTGCAGAGGTGCCGGCCGGCGTACACCCGGGTTCATTAAGCTCACGTGCCGGCGTCGGAGACACCAATGCCGCCTCCGCCGACACCAATGGCCCCGCCATCGCGTTCTGTGAGTTGCTGGCCGTGAAGCTAGGAATCGGGGGCGGCGCCTGTTGGCCGCCTGCGATCCACGCACTCAACCCCTCGATCAAGGTAGGCACAATGGCGGTGATCGTCGCTCCGAGCTGTTGTTGCACTTGCTCTTGGACAATCTCCGGAATCCGCGCCACCTGTGCCTTGAGTTCTTGAACCTTGCGCGCCTGGCTTTCCGAGCTGGTCTTTTTCTCCTTTCGCCCACTAGTGTTATAGTATGACGACCATTTTATCGACAAGCCTTTGCCGGCCACACGACCAGCTGACGTCGGCTTACTGAGCTTATCCTTGTTCTTCATTACATTCAACGCCCTATTTAGAGTCGTGTCCCAAGGGTTGCTCTTAGTCGACCCCGCGCTACTGCTTTCAGTCGCCCGCGGAAGGAATGTGAACCATTTAGAAATTTGGCTTCATTAATTAGAATGCAACCATATGGAGCTAATTACGCGGGGGTGTATTCCTTACCAGAACAAGCTCAAGCGCCCTGGTCTTCGGATCCATGGTAAGCTCCTTTGTTTTCGGGTCCTTCTTGTACCGGGCCCTGACAAAGTTGCTGGTCTGCTTGTCACCATATTTATCGAAGAGGGGCGGTAGGCCTTGCTCGGCACGGTCCGCCTCCTCCTTGTCCCATATAGGATCCGCCACTCTCTAACCGCCGGGACCGAGTGTGTGTTCCCCTAAGTTCAGCTCCCGCATTTCTTTCCCCCACTGACTTGATTCGGAGTGTGCGGTGCTCGAGCAATTGATCTCGAAGTCGTTGTAGTCATCTTCGGTGATCGAAGGATTTTTCTCCTTGATCTTGTCATAACTCTCACCTTTCTTGATCATTCTCTTCACATTGCTTTTCCATGTAGACAGGGCCTTGCTCATCTTCGTGAGGGCAGCATTGTTCACTTTATTCCCTTTGAGGCTTGTGTTTTCAAATTCAGCGGGGAACTTGTATCGTTCGTGGACCTTCGTGAAGAGGAGGTTGCGCAAATTCCCTCGGTCAGGATGCCTCAGGTTCTCGGTGTTGATCTAGACGATGCTCCGGAGAATGCACCCGAGCTGAAGCGAGTACCCCTTGACTATTCGTTCGGGCGCCGTTGGATTCCCGTCGGAGTCCACTTCAGTAACTTCCTCGAGGGTGCAGAGCACGGTCGGCCGCCGGTCCTTCTGTTGCCTCTTCGGTTGGCTGCCATCTGTGCGTGCGCCGCCATCATCAGTGGTGGCATCCTCGGCGGCACCATCAGTGGTGGCATCAGTGGGGTCATCCTCGGCGGTACCATCAGTGGTGTCAGGATCGGTGGGGAAGGCGGCGTCCTCATACAAGTAAGGTTGTTCCTCCATCTCCTGGGACAGCTCCCAGAATGCCTTGCCGCCTGAACCCCCGGCCTCATCGTTGTTGGCCATGTTTCTCTCTAAATAGGAACAAAGTTTGGTCAAAAAGTTGGTTATTGACAAGGAACAAGATCATGGTCTCATCATTTAGGATTTGTCGACACCGAGGCATCCTAAAAGCTAAGCTTTATAATTGAGGGTTTTTCGACGCCGAGGCACCCTAAAAGCCTAAGCTTTCATCATTTCGGTTTTTATCGACACCGAGGCACCCTAAAAGCCAAGGTTTTATAATTTATGGTTTGTCGACACCGAGGCATCCTAAAAGCTAAGCTGGGAAGGAGAATTCTAAGTTGGGCCTAATCACTTGGCTCTATTGCTGCCTATGGTTTAATGCAGCAAGAATAAAGGGGGCAGTTGATCCTACTTAATTAACTACTAAGATACCCCGGGCCATGCATTAGTCACAAGTACCCCATATGTCCTATTTTTAGCAAAGTCATGCTAAAATTCACGGAAAATTTCAGCATGACCTTTGCTGAAAATAGGACATATGGAGTACCCGAATTTGCCGAAACGGAAGTTAATCGACATTCCAGCAAACTCAAGGGCCTCTCGGGGTACCTGCAAAATCATTATCCCCGCCTAATGAAGTCGCCAATGGTTCATTTCAGAAGATCACAAGTAGCATCATCACAAGTACAACATCATCACAAGTACAGCAGCAACAGCAGTGAATACAGGCATAACAGCAGCATCAACAGTTAAGAAAAAGTTGCAGAAGCTTGTAAAACAATACTTTGAAGTTCAAATATTTACAACAATGAACCAAATACATGACCACCATTATTATCATTGTGCTAGTGTGACATACAAGTAGTACTAGTGTACATGAAAAAAAAACTAAAACCTAAAACCCCAACAGAACATCAAGCCCACCAACCGGCTAAATGAACTAAAGATCTCACTTGGGATGACAGCGAATAAACGTAACCAACCCTAACTCCAAATTAACTAGAGTTGAAGCTGGTAAACAGGAGAACAAGAGCATTAGGTAAGGGTCCACCAATGTTCAAGCATCTTTTAACTAGGTCTGAATTACCATATATGCAGCTGTAATTAAAAGGAGTCAAATGGAACAGGCTGCTAGCTGAGAGTAAGAGCACAACAACCAGATCAGACTTAGCCTAGTCTGAGAAATACTAACTAGGACTAGACCCTTGTAAGCCTATTTGAATTAACGAAAGATTAAAAGTAGCAGGTGTATTCGTAAGGCTCCCGCTCTAACTGCTAACTGAATATTTATTTTGTAATCAACTAGGCCTTGCAAATAAAGGTTAGTATCGCGGGGTGGCTCCCGCTAACTGCTAACTGCTCTCCCCGATCTAGATGACCAGACATGCTAGTATCGCGACACAAACATGACTACCATACTAGTAAAGGCTAGAGCCAAAGGGGTTCTTAAAAAGATGAAATTGTCACCGACTATGGCATGCCAAAGTATGACAGCAAGCACTAACATGTCTTCCATTAAAAAGTTCACCCATGTGCTCTTTAAATTGGCACTTCTTAGGAATTCTTTGAGCCAATTTAAATACTGTATTTAGCATGTTCATTCATTCTGAATTATTTAGCATGCAGACTCATCGTGGAGTACATGTGTTCTGAATGAACAAGAGACAAAGGTGGATGGATGGATGTTAGACTACATAGAAAAACCCCTGAAAAATAAGAATATACTCCCTCCCTACAGAAATATAAGAGCATTTACATCACTGAAGTAGTAATCTAAACACTCTTATCTTTCTTTACGGAGTGAGTATAAGGTAAAAGCTGCCAATGCCAAACATAGACAAACCGGACAAATAATCTTTAAGTGAGATACTCTATGAAATCACCAAAATTACTGTAAACATACAGTGAAATGCCCACTATAGTTACACTGAAATTACCGTATAGTAACACTGTAATTAGAAATCAATTTTACTGTAATTACACTGTAATACCAGAACAAAATTCAGTGGAACTACACTGAATCTTCTGTAAATATGAACTGTGATGACAGTGTAAATGCGCTAAAAATTAAACTGAAACAACACTGAAACTCCAGGATAATCTACATTGAAATTACACTACGATTCCAGGATAAATATGAACTGTGATGACGCGTAGCACATCATGCTCAGGGAGAGGCAGAGCTCGAAATTGCCATGGACTATGAACAAAATTGCAAAGGCATCAAATCTTTCGCTCTGCTTGTGTAGCTCCCTCCCTCCCCCTCCCTCTCTCTCTGCCCTTTTCGAATGCAAGTGGGGAAATGAAATTTCAAAAACAAAAGGGGGAAATACTTGTCCTCATCTGCGGGCG
>LR738710.1:332680983-332737554 GCA_902687465.1 Secale cereale
GAGTAGGGGAATCGAGGGTGTGGGGGGTCGGCGGCGGCGGCCGGTGGACCGGGGGGTGCTTGGCGGCGAGGGGGACCGGATCTGGCAAGGTGGGATAGCGATCGAGATGGAGGGGGGGTCGAGATCGAGTGTCCATGAAATTTAAAAATATTCACGATAGTTCAAAAAGTGCCCATGAAATACAATCGAGAAATGAAGGCTACGATTTAAATGCAATCGATCTTAGCTAGCTATCTGTTCACAATCTTCTTGCCCTTCTTTTTCGCAAATGGAGTTCTTCTGTGGAACGGACGTCCTTTAGGTAGGGTGGTCCTGCTTCTTCTTTTGGTGTATGCTGCTACTTCATCATCGTCGTCATGTTCGATCCTCGGGTCGCCGTACTTGTCGAAGTCTTGCTCATTGGCTACTCCATCCATTCCGATGATCTTCCTTTTGCCTCTCCTCACGACAACACTACTGGGCTTTGACGGGTCAGTAATGAAGAAGCATTGGTCAACTTGGGAAGCCAGTACCCATGGCTCATTTTTCGCGGTGACGTTTGCCTCCGCGGTCTTGGATTTGGCTTCGGGTATAACCATGGTGGTGAAATACCTGTCTTCTTTTAGGACGCTCTTGGCCCATCTGACACGGAACATCGGGACCTTCTCTCAAGCGTAGCTCAACTCCCAGATCTCCTCGATCCTTCCGTAGTATCTGTCCTTGTCATTACCGGTGTAGGATTCCATCGTTACCCCGGAGTTCTGATAACCATCGCTCTTCATGTCCTTGGCCTATGTGTAGAATTTGTAGCCGTTGATATCGTACGCCTCATAGGTCATCAGGTTGTGCTCGGCGCCCTGTGACAAGGCGAATATGAGTTGTTCTTCCGCGGAAGAATCTTCATGTAAAGGGTACGACAAAAGCTTCTGCTTGAACCAACGCGTGAAATGTGAGTTGTGCTCTTTGATTATATCTCCGTCCGTCCTCTGTTGGCCTCGGTCATTGTACGTCTTCTCAATAAAGGTTTTGTGCTCTACCACCCAAGGATCGACCACGTCTATGTGTTGTAGCGCGACTAGGTTTGCTCTTCCAAAGTCGGCGAGTTGACCCTCGAAGTCGACATGCATTTCGCGGCGACCCTCATGGTGACCCCATCCAGCGAGCCTGCCGAGGTGCCTGTTGACGGGCAGACCAACGGGGTTCTGGATGCCTAGATAATTTGTGCAGTAGGAGATGCACTCTTCGGTCAGAAAGCCCCTGGCTATGCTTCCCTCTGGACGTGACATGTTGCGAATGTATCCTTTGATGACACCATTCATCCTTTCGAACGGCATCATGCTGTGCAGGAACGTCGGCCCGAGTTGGATGATATCGTCTATGATATGGACCAGCAGATGCACCATAACGTCGAAGAATGCGGGCGGGAAGTACATCTCAAGCTCGCATAGTATCACCACGATCTCTTCCTGTAGCCTTCTGAGTTGCCTCATGCCAACAGACTTCCGAGAGATGACGTCGAAAAAGTTGCATAGGCCAAATAGGGTTTCACAAACGTGCGCGTCCATGGTCCCACGGATTGCAACTGGAAGTATCTGTGTCATCAGCACGTGACAGTCGTGAGACTTCATCCCGCTGAACTTCAGCTTCGCTGGGTCTAGGTATCTGCTTATCTTCCCCGCGTAACCGTAAGGAAGTTTTACTCCTACGAGGCAGGTGAAAAACTGCTCGATCTCCTCCTGACTTAGAGTGAAACACGCAGGAGGGTAGTGATTTCCGGTCTTCTTGGCCTTTTTGCCTTTGCGACGACTTTCCGTGTCCTGCTTCGCCTCATCATCATGATCATCATATATAGCGTGAAGCTCCTGCCTGATGCCCATTGATTTCAAGTCTGCCCTTGCTTTCTGTAATGCCCCGGATGTAATACTTTCCCTTTTCGGCAATATATAATATCTTTGGCTCCATCAATTCCATTTCGGGTTCTTCGTCTTTCGGGTTTTCGTCGTTTAGTTGTGTGAGTGTGTGGCATTCATTCATATCATGTAGTCATGTGCATCGCATTGCATTTGTGTTGTCGTTTACATCCGGTCCCACTCGTTTCTTTCCGTTGTCCGTTTCGCGTTCCGGAGCTCTTTCACGTGTCCGTGGCGTCCCCGAGGCCTACTTTGGTGTTTGGCCGTGTAACGTTTCTGGTTTGGCGTGAGTCTTTTCGTGTGTTGTTGTTTTGGTGTGTGTAACCCGCCTGTCAAATCTCGTCGCGTTTGGAGTTCGTTTGCTACCCCAACAGTTATTCTCGTGGGCTGAAAGTACCCCCTCTTTGAGGCCCAAGACACCCCTCCAACAGCCCACCAAACCAACCCAAACCCCTCCCTTCATCTAGGCCATCCAATTCTGATCACGTGGCCGAAAACCACACCTCATTTGGACAACCCTAGCTCCTTGTGCCTATATATTTGTCCATCTTCCCCAATTTTTGCCCTAAATAAAAAAAAACCTGGTGTCTCCTTCCTCCATCATCTCCTACCTCTAGCCGCCGGAGACTCGCCGGAGGAGCTCGCCGGAGCTTCTCACCGCCGGCCGGCGCCACCACCTCACCGACCGGACCCTCCTCCTACCTCACCGGCGCGCCCCGCCGTTCCCTCGCCGACCGGCCTCTTCGCCAAGCCCCGCCGCCTCCCTCAGGCCAGGTCGCCGCCGCCGTGCGGGTCCGACGCCTCCCTCCCGCCGGTCCCGTCGCCCTCGAGCAGCCGCCGCCGTGCATCGATCGGATCGGGAGGATCCGATCTCGATCTCCCTCGCCGGCCCGTTCCGCCCTAACGGGCCGAGGCCTGGATCCGCTTTGGGCTGAGGCCCAGCAGCCACCGCCTCGCTGCTTCGAAGGCAGCCGCCGCCGCCAGGGATCGAAGGATCCCTGAGCCCCCCCTCCCCCCCCGTTGGGTCCCGATCTGGAGGAGCCAGGTGGGCCGAACCCTAGCGCCAGTTGGGCCGCGCAGCCCACTCCGAGCCGCTCCGGTCCGCCGCGCCAGCCCGCTTCCCCACCAGCCCGATCCGCAAGCAGCCCGCATTGACTTTCCACATCTGAGTTGAGGAGGTTGTTTTTCCCACTAAGTCCCTGTTATTTCAGATTCTGGAGCAGTTTTGCAATGTAGATAACTTTTTGTGTGATGGTCCGATTTGAGCAAATGATATGTCAAAATGATCATGGAGACTTGTACTACGTTTTGTTTCAATGTGCCATGCATGTTTGAAGTCATCTAGATGTCTTAATCTTCATGAGAAGAGTGCAACTTGTTATAAACTGCTGTTAGTAGTTGTTTTCATGCCATCTTTGCAATGTGATAACTTGGTGCATGCTTATCCAAATGATGCAAATGATATGTCCACGTGTTCGTCTTGAGATGCTCTACATGTTGATTGCTTTAGCTTGCATGATAGATTTCATCTTGCCATGCTTATCTCCTTTGCAAAGTGCTATGTGGCTGTTATGTCGTTAAACTTGTTACGAGATGCCTCGTAGAGGAACTCGTTGCTATCGTTGTGTTTGTCCCCTTGATGCATGATTAGATGTTTTGGACTCACCATCATGTGTACTTTGTTGTGGTGCTTACCACTTGCCCTGTTTAGCTTTGAGGTGACTTAAACTTGCTCACAAAGATGCCATGATGAAACTGCTGTTTTAACACTTAGTGAAATTTCACTAAGTCTGGAATCTGTAATTTCCAGATGCCATGTTTGCTTGTTGTTCTAGGTCAATCCATGATAGTTTTGGGGTGACTCTTGATGATTCCTTGTTGTATAAGTTGTTGGCTATCCATTCATGCTCTCACATGCTTATTTGAGTGGTTGTAGAATATTTAAATCTTGCTCCCAAGTTGCAACAAATTGCTGCTGTCAGGTTTTTGTTGTCAAGTTCAAAATGTCATAGCTTGTTGCTATTGATCCATGGCTCCTTTTGGGATGCTCCAATGGATTTGTTTGCTGTAGGAGATGTCTAGTTCATGTCCATGCTCATTGCCATGATGTTTGAGTGCTGTAGGCTATTTATTTATTGCTCCGAAGTTGCTATGTGGCTGTAATTTTCAGCTTGTGCATGTTTATTATTACGGGTGTAACTTTTAGCCCGTTGCTCCGTTTTGAGCAAGTCCTATATGAAACTTGTGTGATTTTGCATGTAGATTCATAATATCCTATTGTTATCATGTTTTGAAGCATTTTGCTTGATGCATATTTTTGTGCTGTAACACTGTGCTTCCTAAGTAGACTTTCTGTGCTTCCATAGTGCATCTGTTTTGCTTCCATAGTGCATCAGTCATGCATCCAGTAATTTTTCTGCGCATTGCATCTTGTTTGATTCGTTGCCTTGTGTTCCTGTGTTTGAGTAGAGCCGGAAGCTGAGACCGAGTACGAGTACGAGCACGAGGTTACTACCGAGGTTGAGAACGAGGACCCCTCTTACGATCCCATTGACAACTCTTCAGGCAAGATGACCGAACCCCGATGACATTACTATCTTTGCCTATTGCTAGAAGTCTCGATCTATAGTTTTGCCTCGATGCCCATGTTTTTCCTGTCAGCCTCCTATTGTAACCATGAACCTGTCTAACCACCCTACCTATGCAAACCATTGATTGGCTATACGTAGGCTTCGCTCAGCCCCTCTTATAGCATTGCTAGTTGCAGGTGAAGATTGACGATTCTTGCTTCTTGTTGAAGCTTGTTGGGATATCACAATATTTAACTATTAAATGAAATCATCTATATATTGGTAATGGGTGGAAGGCTAAGCCTTTTGCTTGGTGATTTGTTCCACTGATGCCGCTAGGAACCATATAAACCGGTGTTATGTTCCTTGATTATGCGTTCCTCACACGGTTGGGGTTATGGGACCACCTCGATAAACCGCTAAGTGCTAAGTCTTTTCCAACAAGTCCCAACATTGGTACTATTCGCCTAATAACTAATAAAACTTGCATAGGGTCTTGCAAACCCGAGTTCTTAATCAACAACCCGGGCTAGTGCTCCTCATGAGTGTTGGTCCAAACTGGGGGTTATGCAGGGCCACCACGAGGAAACTCGAGGATTGGTTTTCCCTGTAGGATCACCCATCCGGTCGTGGCCTGAGACTAGATACGTGCTGCTATTGTCAGGGTGTCGGCACGCCAGGAGGATTTGCTGGATTAGCCTTACCTTAGTTCGGAGTATCTTGAGCACGGGATTCCGAGGATACTCGGGCCTTCCCACTTTGGAGTTGCGACTCCGCGGATCGTGGGCTTGTCATGGGCCAAGTTGGAACACCCCTGCAGGGTTTTGAACTTTTGAAAGCCGTGCCCGCGGTTATGTGGCAGATGGGAGCTTGTTAATATCCGGTTGTAGAAATTTTGACACCATGTTCCAATACACTACCAGCGTGAGTACCGTGACGGTCATTTTCCGAAAGGGATTCGGGAAGTGAACACGGTGGGGTTATGTTTGACTTGCTTTAGTTAGGATCACTTCGTGATAATCTCTCGACCGAGGCACCTTCTCTTCTCGCTCTCTTTTACGTATGTTAGTGCTAACGCTGCTGCAGACTCTTGTTCTTTCTTCAGCCTTGTTCCTCACCCAAGGCTTAAATAGTCGTGTTACCCGAGAACGGGATTGCTGAGTCCTCTATGGCTCACAGTTACTTCAACACCCCAGATGCAGGTATGATGGTGAGCTACACAGGCGATGGTACCGAGCTAGACTGGGAGTACGACGAGGAGCTTAGCCGTTACTATGTGAACTATCCGGCTGATCAGTAGAGCTTCTACTAGGATTCGATCTAGACCTGTGGTTTAATGTTATGTTTGGTATCTTGTCATTTGGATCTTACCCTTAGATGGGCTGTGATGTTTTATCTGAATGATGTTTGAACATGAAATGTATTTGTGTGACGTGGCGAGTGTAAGCCAACTATCTTTTCAGTTTTCCATCCCTGTTTTTACATGAGATGTGCAAAGGTACCAAACTTGCGATCATTCCAGAATGGGCTTATATCTTTAAGTCGTGCCTCGACACGTAGGAGATATAGTCCCATCCTGGGCATTACAAGTTGGTATCAGAGCCGACCCTCGCGGTTACACGGATGTTTGCGGACAGTTTGCAGTCATGTTGTGCATGACGTTTGTGACCCGTCGTGGCACACGGCATGTCACATGTGCTGTCCTGGAAGCACAGACGGTTGTGCCAAGAGGGAACGTTCCTATGGCCCGACGAGGACGTCGGTTCCTCTGAGTGAGGGTGTATGTGATAGCCTGGCTTATTAGGGATGATAGACTACTCATATCAATAAGGAATTCCTTCTTTTCCGGGAGCCCATTCGGATAGAACTCCAAAGTTAAGCGTGCTCAGCTTGGAGTAGTTTCAGGATGGGTGACCGATCGGGAAGTTGCTCCCGGGTGCACATGAGTGAGGACAAAGTGCGCAGAAAAGACTAGTATTGATAGGTGAGGCTAGTCTAGATCCCGCTAGGAGTAACGACCACCGGCGGGTGTGTCCGGGGCGTTACACTTTCGGCCCATCTTTGGTCCTCTCTGGCATGTTGAGCAGGGTACCAAGCAGACTCTCGCACACTTTCTTCGTGATATGCATTACATCAAGGCTGTGAGGCACACGGTGGATCTTCCAGTACGGCAAGTCCCAGAAAACAGACCTCGTTTTCCATACCTTCAGCAGCGGCTCTGGCGCCTTTCGCTTCTTTCCCGGCTCTAGCGCCTTTTGCTTCTTTCCCGGTAGTGGGCAATATTTCCAATTTTTCAACAGCTCGTCTATTTCCTCGCCGCTCCTCGTACGCGGGCGTCCTCGGGGTTCGGTTTCACCATCGAACAGATCCTTGCGTTTTCTCCACAGGTCATCGTCGCGAAGCCACCTTCGATGTCCCATGAACACGGTTTTCGAAGACCCGGGATCTCTATCTAGCTAGCGATACGTTGTGTCATCCATGCACCTGACGCATCCAGAAAATCCGTGGACCACCTGCCCCGCGACATATCCGTAACCGAGATAGTCGTGCACCGTCGTGAGGAGCGCGGCTCTCATAGGGAAATATTCTTTCTTTGCGGCGTCCCATGTATTGGCTGGCGTTTTCCACAGCGTGTCTAGCTCCTCTTTCAGCAGCCCCAGATACAGATTGATGTCGTTCCCTGGTTGTTTCGGTCCTTGAATTAGCATACTCATGTGAATGTACTTCCTCTTCATGCACAACCAGGGAGGAAGGTTGTACATCCACACAAACACAGGCCAGGTGCTATGTGTGCCTCTCTGGCTGCCAAACGGATTGACTCCATCGGTGCTCGCGCCCAGCACGATGTTCCTTGGATCGTTCCCAAATTCTAGGTCTTCGAAGTTCAACGCTTGCCACTGGCTCGCATCCTTAGGGTGACTCAGCATCTTGTCTTTTTTATCTATCTTCGGATCATTTTTGTCATCTTCTCGCTTCTTCTCCTCCCTATCCGCGTGCCAACGCAGGAGCTTTGCTACCTTAGGGTCCGCGAAATACCGCTGCAGACGAGGAGTGATCGGAAAGTACCGCACCACTTTTCGAGGAGCTTTCTTCCTCTTCTTGTATCGAGTGACGCCGCACACCGTACATATGGTAGACTCCGCGTGCTCGTCCCGATAAATGATACAATTGTTCATGCACACATGGTATTTCACGTGCGGTAAATCCAGAGGACACACGATTTTCTTCGCCTCCTACAAACTGGTGGGCCACTTGTTGCCCTTGGGAAGATGTTCGTGCCAGAATGACATGTTCTCGTCGAAGCATGCGTCGGTCATTTTGTGTTTTACCTTCATCTCTAGAGCCATGAGCGTTACTTTCAGGCGGGTATCCTCGGGCCTGCATCCTTCATACAATGGAGTAACCGCGTCTAACTCAAGTTGATCCATCTTGGCTTTCTCTCGGGCGGCAGCTCTTGCGTTATCGGTCTGCTTGAGAAGCAGCTCTTGAATATGAGGGTCCTGCACCCAGCCCATCGATGGTCCAGCGTCGTCTGCTCCGCCGGCATCATCATCTTCATGATCATGCCCGTCGTTTGCTCCGGCATCTTCCTCATCATCATGTCCTGCATCTTCTACATGATGACTCTGTACAGCATTACCGTCGTGATCATCTCCTGGGGATTCTTTGTCTTCTCGTCCGCCCGAGCCGCGGTGGTTGTCTTGCTGCCCTTCCTCATTTCTTGCCCGACCCCCATGGACGACTTCGTAGTCATGTTCATCACCTTGCCACCGATAGCCATCCATGAAACCACGCAAGAGCAGGTGGTCCCGCACCTGCCCGGAATGCGGGTCCGCAGTAAGGCTCTTTAGCTTGCATCTTCGACACGGACATCTTATCTCCGTCTCGTTCTTTTGAAGCATCTCGGCCTTCGGGGACCTCAAAAACCTATTCACGATGCCTTCGGTCATCGTGCGCACCATGGTCGCCTGCGGGGTAGAGCAAAACGATATTTTAGAACCAATTTTTTTTTTGCCATGACTTTCCCTAAAAATAGGACAAAAAAGAATGCTTAATGCCAAAATTCTCACCGAAACGGAAATGAATCAACATTCCGGGAAAATATTGGCAACTATCGCATTTCAAATACCGGTACACCTCCAAACACAAACACATATGCAACACAACAAACATATGCAACACCACGAACATACATAGAATTGAAGGGCAATCCTTTCAACCAGTTACGGGCTGCGCCTTCCAGCATCATGGTAATATACTTAGCACATGTGGCCTCGCTAACATACATCATCTCCATAGCCATCTAATAACTGTCCACCCAAGCCTCGGGGGGCTGATCTGATGTGTAGTTAGGCACCTTACGAGGGCCCTTGAAGTCCTAGGGTAAATGCTCGTTCTGTATACCTGTCGTTAAGCACGCTACGCCCCACGCTCGAGAAGTCATGCCTGTCTCTACCGAAGCCGTCGGGTAAAACCGTGTCGATTGATGATCTGCCGCCTAAGCCGCCAGCTCGGCCTCTCGGTGCATCCTGCCTTGATCCACTAAGTCCTGTGCATTGGCGCAATGCTGCGCTGGGTCATGCCCACGAGGCGGGTTACGGTGCCGCTCTGTGCTTGAAACCTCTGGCCAGTCAACATGCCTGCTGTAGCTGACTCTTGGACTGGGGGCTGAGTGAATCCGGCCCCGACTATAAGAATAAGCCTGTTGATGCTGTAGTGTCGTCTGAAGAAATTCCTGGGCCCTCTGGGTCTCCACTGCTACTGGAGTTTCACCCTCAACAGGCAGAGCCGCCAATCTCGTTGCTGCTGCTATCATGTTATCCAGAGGGTTGGAATAATGACTCGCTAGTGTTGCCGGGTAACGAGGCGTGGGGCGGTTTTGGTTCGCATATAGGGAACCTGTCATATGTGGTTGAACCGGCCCTCCGGCCCTAGGCACTTCAGCTGTCCGGTACGCCCCCGGCGGGTTAATGCCCCCTGCTCCAGCTATGTTAAAAAGATTCCTCGGCTCGTAAACGAAAGTCAAACGACTATGTTGCTTCCTCCTCATTACCTCATTAGCAGCGCTCTAATCCACCGAGAGCCGGTAGGAATCTGCTTGAATCCCTTGAGCCCGGGCGTCCAGAACAGCCCGTTGTGCAGTCATGCTGGCGTTCTCCGCCGCCAGGTCCACTTTTGCTTGCGCTATCGCCTGTGGCAGCTTATCCACATCCTCCTTGTGCTCCGTCCTGGATGTCTGGGGTCACCTCTGTTCCCATCAGAGTCGCCAGAGCCTCCAACAGATCTGTCAAAATTTGAGTCGGCGGGCGTGTTGGTCCACCCGCGCTTGCCGCAGTTGTCGTTGCCCCAGGTGTTATAGCCCCGGCGAATGTCGAGCCAAGAGCCGGCTGGGTGCTAGTCATGAAAATCGCCACCCTGCTCAGCGGCTCAAAGGGCTCTAGAATAATATTCCCATTGGACCAGCCCCCAAGCCGTCCGTTCTGTATCTGATACATTGAGTTAGTCTCACATGTGGATGACTCACCATCGGAGAGAACGGTCGTCTCACCGCGAGATCCAGAACCTCCATTGCCCTGGATGTATCCAACAAAGGCACGCTTCACGGTGGGCTGAACCTGGGTGGGTCGCGCACGCTGAGCTGTCTCGATGATGTCGGTGCAGGTGTCCGACTCAGGACCCGGTTCGCTAATCTTGCCGATGAAGACGTGAATTTCGCCAAAGGGGACCCGGTACCCGTACTCAATTGAGCCGGCCTCGGGACCCTAGCCTACATCGTTGATGTAGAGCTTGCCGCGATGACTCTTGGTCATCTTGCCCACAACGTATCCCTTGAGCCCCTCAAATTTTCCCTTCAAGAACTTGAAACCACCGTGCGCAGGTCCCACGGTGGGCACCAACTATCGTGGAGTTGTCACGGCAGATGTCCTAAGGAAAGGGCTTAATTGTGGAGCCATAGTGAATACGCTTGCCTGGCTCTCGATCAGTTGTTTCTTGCCCTAAGCCGCTGTCGGGTCGTCCCCTTATATACACGGGTGACGCCCTGCGGCCTACGAAGTCCCGGCTAGCTCATACAATCGTGTCCGGCTCAGTGACTCATTGTTACATGCCTTTCAATACAAGTTAACATACATGGCGGTTTATACTTACAGGCCTTAAGCCACTCTGGGCTTTGGGCCTCTTATGAATTACTGTCATTAAACCGCCGTCTTTAACATGCTTCTGGGTTTGGCCCATGAACCGCCATTGGATAACCCGGCCCATCCTGGACGGGTCATCTCAAATACTTATATCACCAACAGGTCTTGTCCATCACATCATTCTCCTAAAGATGTGATCCCATTATCAAATGACAACTCATGTCCATGGTTAGGAAATCTGAACCATCTTTGGTCAACAAGCTAGTCTAGTAGAGGCTCACTAGGGACATAGTGTTTGTCTTTGTATTCACACATGTATTAAGGTTTCCAATCAATACAATTCTAGCACGAATAATAGAAATTTATCATGAATAAGAAAATATAATAATAACCATTTTTTTATTTCCTCTAGGGCATATTTCCATCAAAGATTCTACGGGAAGAAGACGACGTCTCCTCTCCGCTTCTTGTCCAGCTCCGTCACCCTCTTGCTCCCCTCAGCGTCCGCCTCCTTTGCGGCGGCCACCGGCTTCCCCTTGGATGTGAGCTTCTTCCCCATATCCCCGTGTTTCGGTATGGGGTGCGGGAAGGAGATCAAAAGGGGACCGGCGGTGAATGTGGGAAGAAACAACTAGGCAGTTGCTTGGCTTGCGAAGGAAGATGACGGAAAGGCGAGGCAGGCGACAAATGTGCAGTGTTGTTCCGTATTTCCCCCTCTTATGGGATGCGATGGGGGGTGCGGCTCTTCAAAATAGTTACTGCTTTTACATTAACTACTACAGTCCCACCCTCCAAAACTCGCGATAATTATGCGAAGTGGATGTTGGATGGAGTGGTCGTCATGACGAACCGTCGTCCATGCAGTCTCTTCCCCTGCCATGTGTCTGTGCATTGTTGGGGTCTAACCAAACGTGCCCAGGAACACATATTGCTCAGGCCCGGGGGCTTATGTCGGGGTACACAGGTAGGGGTGTATGTTTTCCCCTGACTCGTGCCCGAACAACAAGCCAACGGGCCCAAGGAAAAGTTTACAACACCAAACCCAGATCAAAGCATGGAGGGATCAACTCTTTGAGGAATCAGAGAGTTGGTCGAGGAGGTCAAGACCAAGACAAGTCGAAGTAGCAAGGTATCTCCAAGGGAAAAAAGCCTCCCTTGCCGGGAAGGCGAGCTCGGCAAGGTCAGGATCGCCCGGAAGAACGCCTCCGAGATCGCCCCGGCAAGCCTGTCGGGGCTCGCGGAGGCAAACCACTACCTCACAACGGCGCCTGTTGTCAATCAGTGCGGTGTCAAGCTCCTAAGTGGCTCAGTGGTAGCCTCCTGCCACATGGCGGCCACTTCCTACAACAAAAACCTCCTAGTGACACCCGCCCTGAGACGTTTCAAGCAAGCAGGCGTGAAGCTGGCAAAACTGCCCAGCAGGGCCTGTCGGGCAAGCCATGTTGTGACACTAAGCAGTGCATTTAATGCGCTCTATCATCCTGCAAAGTTAGGTTTGATGGCACTGTTTGCTATCTAATCAGCATAGAAAGACTGATTTGCCACTGTGGTGATCCCTTAACCTATAAAAGAATGCCCATGGCAACCATAGAAAGGATTCGACCATTTTCGAACCCACACACTCATACGCGCATAGCGACTCTCGCCCTGGGGCAACCCTGCCAGGCAAGAGCGTCATTCCCCTTTTCCACCATTCCACCATCAATCCACCAAAGCAGCAGTAGGGTTTTACACCTCACCGCGGCCCGAACCTGGGTAAAAATTGTCTGTGTGATTTCCATCGTGCAGCGCTAGGCTTCTCCGCTCTTTGTGCAACTAGCCTATCCCCCTGCCGAACCAAAAGGGACTCCTATCCCATAGGTGGCTATGTTTTTCCCGTGACAGCAAGCCAAGGAAAAATTTGAGTTCACTCATCATAGACATCTCAAACTTCTACAACATCAACCATCCAAACTTTTCACTAAAATGAGGGTTAATACAATCGAATATGATATCATCAACATAAATTTGGCACACAAATAGTTCTCCAATAACCTTTTTTGCAAAGAGAGTAGAATCAATGTTCCCAATTTCAAAACCTTTCCCAATAAGAAACTTGGTCAAGCATTTATACCATGTTCTATGATCTTGCTTAAGACCAAAAGAGCTTTGTGAAGTTTGTACACATGATTAGGTTTCTTGGGATTAACAAAGCTGGGAGGTTGTTTAACATAAACTTCCTCCACAATTTCACCTTTAGAAAAGCACTTTTAATATCCATTTGGTATAAGGTGATATCATGGTGATTCGCATAACCTTGTAAAATGTGAATGGACTCAAGTCTACCAACGGGGGCATATTTCTCACCATAGTCCAGATCTTCGACTTGAGTGTAGCCTTGAGCAACGAGACGAGCGTTGTTCCGTACCACTTGTACATCCTCATCTTCCTTATTACGGAACACCCACCTTGTCCCAATGATGTTTTTATCATCATTGGGCTTCTCAACCAATGTCCACACTTGGTTTTGCTCAAAGTTGTGTAGCTCTTCGTGCATAGCATCTATCAAATCCGGATCTTCAAGGGCTTCTTCTACCTTCATAGGTTCAATGCTAGAGATGAATAAGTAATGTTCACAAAAATTAGCCAAATGAGTTTTAGAGCGAGTGATTCTCTCGATGTTAATGTCGTCGAGGATTTGTTCAACGGGGTGATTCTTTGAGACTCTTTCTCTAACTCGTGAGAGCTTTTTCTTTGGTTGTGGTGAAACATCCTCATCATCATCTTCTTCTTCATTGTTGTTGGTGTCGTGGTTCCTTTATGGAGGTTGAGAAGGAGGTTGAGGTGGATCATCTTGGTGTACTTCCTCATTCCCTTCATCCTGGTGTGTTTCACTTGTGGATTCCTCCATGTCAACTTGTGGTTCACCGTGATGTGAAGTTGAGGCTTCCTGTTGAATAAATGAAGTCCTCTCATTCACCTCCATTAGAGGGATCTTGCCAACAGATAAATCTTGAATTGCTTCCGAGGGGTCTTTGTCTCGTACATCAATTGGCAATGTATCTAATTGCGAGCCATTAGATTCATCAAACTTCACACCTACCATCTCTGCAAACTTTCAGGTGAAATTTTTGTAGACATGGTAAGTGTGAGAGTTTGAGCCGTAACCGAGTAGAAAACCTTCATGAGATTTAGGAGCAAATTTCAAATGACATGCTTATCAAGAATCTTGCACTTTGAACTAAATAGTCAAAAGTATCCAAGTTGGGGTTTGTTACCGGTGAGTAGCTCGTATGCCATTTTACCGCGAAGCTTGTCAAAATATAGTCGATTTGTAGCATGACAAGTTGTCTCAACTGCTTATGCCCAAAAGTGTCTTGGCATCTTATATTCATCAAGTATAATTCTTGCCATCTCAATAAGAGTCCGATTCTTCCTCTCAATAACTCCATTTTGTTGAGGTGTGTATGTAGCCCAGAAATCATGTGAGATGCCTCCTTCGTCAAGAAAGGTATCTACATTGGTGTTCTTGAACTCCATTCCATTATCACCCTGAACCTTCTAGGTCTTCACTTCAAATTGATTTTGTGCCTTCCTAGCGAAGTTTTAAGGATCTTTTGAACCTGTGACTTGTCATCAAGAAAGAACACCCACGTAAATCTGGAAAAATCATCAATAATGACCAAATCAAAAGAGTTACCACCGAGGCTCTTATAAGCGTTGGGACCAAAGAGGTCCATGTGAAGTAGCTATAATGGTCTTCTCATAGTCATGATGTTCTTCATGGGATGACTTCCTCCAACTTGTTTTGCAGCTTGGAAAACACTACAAAGTCTATCCTTGTCAAATATAACATCTTTAACACCAAGGATATGATCTGCTTTAATAAGTTTTTCAAGATTTCGCATGCCAACATGTCATAATCTTCTATGCCATAACCAACATTTAGATGATTTAGAAATTAAGTAAGTGTGAGGTTGGGCTCTTTTAGTGAAATCGACAATGTATAGATCACCTGTACAAGTGCCGATAAGGACCATATTATGATTATCTCGACGAAGTAATTGGCAATCTACTTCGGTGAATAGAACATTGAAACTAAAGTCGGCTAGTCTAGATATGGAAAGAAGATTGTAATTGATGACCCACAAGTATAGGGGATCGATCGTAGTCCTTTTGATAAGTAAGGGTGTCGAACCCAACGAGGAGCAGAAGGAAATGACAAGCAGTTTTTAGCAAGGTAATTTCTGCAAGCACTGAAATTGTGGTAACAAGTTGTTTGATAGCAAGATAATTTGTAACAAGTGACAAGTAGCAATAGTAACAATAAGTGCACCAAGGTAGCCCAATCCTTTTGTGGCAAAGTACAGGCCAGAATGGTTTCTTATAATAAGCAAAGTGTTCTTGTGGAGTCACGGGATTTTGTCTAGTCACTTACATCATGTTGGATTGATTCGCGTTTGTCTAGTCAAAGGTGCTTGGGTGTTGTTCTTACGTGAACAAGCCTCCCACTTATGACTACCCCCCTTCTCAAGCATCCGCAACTATGAAAGAAGATTAAGATAATATCTATCCATAGCATTAAACATATGGATCCAAATCAGCCCCTTACGAAATAGCGCAAAAACCAGGGTTTAAGTTTTTGTCACTTTTGCATCCCATCATCTAATAACTACTCCACAATGCATTCCCTTAGGCCCAAAGATGGCGAAGTGTCATGTACTCGATGCTCACATAACAACACTGAGGGAATCACAACATATACATCATCAAGATATCGAATGAATATCGAATTCACATGATTACTTGCAACATGATTTCTCTCGTGGCCTCAAGAACAAAAGTAACTACTCACAAAGCATATGCATGTTCAATATCAGATGAGTAATAAATATCATAATGGATCTGAACATATAATCTTCCACCAGATAAACCAACTAGCATCGAATACAAGATGTAATCAACACTACTAGCAACCCACAGGTACCATTCTGAGGTTTTGATACAAAAATTGAATAAAAGAGATGAACAAGGGTTTGAGATGAGATAGTGCTGGTGAAGATGTTGATGGTGATTGATCCTCCCACAATGAGGCGGTTGTTGCTTATGATGATAGCTTCGATTTCCCCCTCCCAGAGGGAAGTATCCCCGACGGAATCGCTCTGCCGGAGAACAAAAGTGCTCCTGCTTAAGTTCCACCTCGAGATGGCAGCATTCCATCCCGAAAGTCCTTCCTTTATTTATTTTTTCTAGGGAAAATGTGATTTTATACATGAAGATGATAGCCGGAAGTGGGCGTGGGCCCCCACTGGCCACCTGGATGCGCCTGGAGGGGGTGGCGCGGCCTGTAGCCTTATGGCGCCTGGTTGCCCCCTCCGGTGGTTCTTTTATCCAATAATTATTATATATTCCAAAATAATTCTCCGTAAATTTTCAACCCATTTGGAGATGTATAGAATAGGTATCTCTGACGTAGATTTTTCAGGTCCAGAATTCCACCTACCGGTATTCTCCCTCTTTGTGTAAACCTTGCAAATTATGAGAGAAAGGCATTAGAATTACTCCCCAAAGTGTTATAATGAATAAAAACACTAATATAACAGTAAGAAAACATGATGCAAAATGGACGTATCAACTCCGCCGAGCTTAGACCTCGCTTGTCCCCAAGCGAAAACCGACATCGAGAAAGATGTCCACATGTTTGGAGAGAGAGGTGTCGATAAAAACAAAATACGGACATAGTAGCATCATGATCATTATTATATCAACAAAAATGAAATAATATCATAAGACTTCTCATGAACAAGTAGCAATTCGTTACAATATCAAAGTATAGAGCATAAACTTTCTTGAAAACTAACAAACTATGCTCTTAGTCAACAATGCAGTTGCAATTCATCATATTTTCAAGAAGAGTCACGTGTCGAAGCTTTTCAGCAAGTCCACATATTCAACTATCATATAATATTATGTGATTGCAAACACTCAGAACATGTATATGGAGCAAAAAAATCAGCCATACACAAGAAAGATAGGGGCTTATAGTTCCGCCTCCCAACTTATTCACCTGAAGGGTGATGAAAACAATAATACTCCCTCCATACCCTTATACAAGGCCACTATGAAAAATATATTTTGCATCTATATAAGGCCATTAACAGTAATCAAGACAAAAAATAATGATGTTTTCTCGTAATACCAACTTGTTTAATATTTGCATGCATTTAGTCATAATGACATTGTACTATTCCTTTCTCATCCCTTCCTTGCATGCATGCGGGCGTATTAATGATCTCGCTAAACGAAAAGAAAAGTTAGCATGCAAAACAGTCATTAAATTTTACCTTGGTACCTATAATTTGAGTTTGTGGCCTTGTATAAGGGAATGGAGGGAGTAACTCATCATCACTCACATTCAACTAGATATATGTGCCTAGGTCTTTCCCCACCACATGATGCCAGCAAAAGAGAAAAATAAAAAGAAGTAGAGGACAATACTATTGACTCGAACATAAAAGTAAACGCATAAAATTAAAAGATAGGCCCTTCGTAGAGGAAACCAAAGGTTTTCATGCGCTTTTATTTTTGGATGCACAATCCCTTAATGCAAAAGAACATCACGTTATATTGCCCCCTATGATAGCAACATTTATTATGTAGTCTCGCTTTTATTACATTGCCATCATAGGTTTGTACAACGCTTATTTTCCCTTACAATGAAAGATCAAACATATTTAGAAGTAATTTTTATTGACTTCTGGACCAATGGCAACTTACTTAAAGGATCTTACACAATCCATAGGTAGGTATGGTGGAATCTCATGACATGAAATTTATTTAAGGGTTTTGGATGCACAAGTAGTATTTCTACTTAGTGCGGATTTTTTGCTAGCAAAGATATTTGAGCAAGCACCACATGTTAGAGCATCTATGACAATAAAACTTCTATGTGAATGTGAACAAACATAAATTATTACATTGTCTTCCTTGTCCAGCGTCAACAATTTGGCATAGGATATTTAATTGGGGCTCACAATCATAAAAGATGTCCAAGATAGTATATTTGCATGTGAATCTTTGCTTCCCTTATTAATCTTTCATGAATTGCTTCACGGACTAATGATATGTTTGTCAATCTTCAATAAATGTTTGTGAATCTTTGCTTCCCTTATCATATACTTTCCATAAGATTAGCATAGGATCTTTTTCATTATTTCCTGTATTTGATTGAGACATAAAAGTTAAGCAGCAAAAACTCAAACTAATCTTTATTATATAACTCTCACTCGATTACATGGATAGATTGATCTTGAACTACCACAGGAAAATAGATCACACTAAACTCTTATTTAACTATATGATGAAAATACTAAGGATCGAACTAAAACTTGTGAAGGAAGGAAAAGTGATGGTGAGGGCACCTCCCCTAAGCTTGGCAGAAGCCAAGGGGAATGCCCATACCCGTGTACTCAAGTCTCCTTCTTTGATGATGAAGGTGATGAGGAAGAAGTGGGATGGTCGTCCAGCTTCCATGGCATAGGTCCCCCATCAAGTGAGGATGCATGAGTCCAGGACCCCTGAAACTTGAAGCTAAATTCATACCTTTGAATCTTGTCTCATACTCAAAATTGTAGTTTTGAAGGTCATAGATTTTGCCTTGGAGGAAGTTGACCTGTTCTTTGAAGTTGAAGACGATATCCATCAAAGACCGGCCATCCAACTTTTGATCACGGGTTAATTCCGTGATCATGTAGTGGTTGGCGTCTAGTCCTCGCTCCACCATCCCTTGGCACTTGAAGACCCCCTGCTCCACCGCCTCCAGCCTGGCCTCCACGATCCCCGTCTTCTTGGACCTTGAACGTCCCGGATGTGGAGCACCCCCTCATGCATCTAAAAGGTAGAGGTTGATGACCTTATCAAAGAACTTGTCATTCGAGGAGTCATAGAGATCTAGATCTGTCTGGAAAAAGAGCACGAAGCAAGAAAAGATGATATTTCTGCGATGTGGTGGTCAAATCATCTGGGAATATATATAGATATTTTTTTCACATAAGGAAATACATGTATCACAAGAAAATAGTGTCGGGAAGGTGCCAGTGGGGCCCACTGCCCACCAGGGTGCGCCTAGGGTTGGGCGCACGCCCCGGTGTCTCATGGGCACCCGGTTTGTCTTCCCGTGTGCTTCTATTTTTCTAAATATTCCAAAATTCACAGATAATATTATTGCGGATTTTTCTGAGTCGGTTTACTTACCGTTTCACGTACCTCTTCCTCCAGTATCATGGTTTTAATAATATTAGATTCAATATTAATAGGCGTACATGAAATATAGTGCTTAATTCTTTGTCCATTGATCACCTTCCGATTTGTGCCTTCCTAATTATTAATCTTAATAGCTCCAGATCGATAAACCTCTTCGATAATATATGTCCTTCCCATTTGGAGAGAAGTTTTCCTACATATAATCTAAAACAAGAATTGTACAATAGAACATAGTCACCACTTTGAATTCCCGCTTTTGGATTCTTTTGTCATGCCATCTTTTAACTTTTTCTTAAATAATTTGGCCTTTTCATAAGCTTGGGTTCTCCATTCATGTAGTGAGCTAATATCAAATAACCTCTTTTCACCGGCAAGTTTGAAATCATAGTTGATTTCTTTAATTTCCCAATATGCCTTGTGTTATAAATCAAGGGCTAAATGACATGCTTTTCCATAAACCATTTTGTATGGAGACATACCCATAGGATTTTATAAGCTGTTCGGTAGGCCCAAAGTGCATCATCTAATTTCTCAGACCAATTCTTCCGCTACCTATTAACAATCTTTTGCAAAATTAATTTTATTTCCCCATTGCTTAATTCAACTTGACCACTAGACTAGGGGTGATAAGGAGATGCTATTCTATGGTTAATATCACACTTAGCAAGCAATTTATGGAAAGCACCATGAATAAACTGTGAACCACCATCAGCCATTAAATATCTAGGGACTCCAAACCTCAGAAATAAATTTTTAAGCATTTTAATGGAGGTGTTATGATTAGTACAACTAATTGGGATAGCGTCTACCCACTTAGTGACATAATCAGGAACAACCTTGATCTGTGTATACCCATTAGAGGAAGGAAAATGTCCCATATAATTAAAGCCCTAAACATCAAATGGTTCAATAACAAGTGAATAATTCATTGTCTTCCCGACGTCTACCAATATTACCAATTCTTTGACATTCATCACAAGAAAGGACAAACTTACGAGCATCTTTGAAAAGAGTAGGCCAATAAAATCCAGACAATAATACCTTATGTGCAGTTCTATCTCCCGCATGGTGTCCTCCATACGCCTCAGAGTGACACTTTCCTAGGATTTGTTCCTGTTCATCATTAGGTATAAAATGTCTAATAATACCATCTACTACCTCTTTATAAAGATGTGGGTCATCCCAAAAGTAATGTCTTAAATCAAAGAAGAATGTATTTTTCTTTTGTTGGTAGGTGAAACTAGGTGGTATATATTCAGCTACAATGTAATTAGCATAGTCAGCAATCCATGGAGTGTTATGAGAAGCATTCATGACAAGAATATGTTCATCAAGGAAGCTATCATCAATAGGTAGTGGGTCATCAAGAATATTTCCTAACCTAGATAAGTTATGAGCTACATGAATCTCATCTCCTTTCTATCAGTAATATGTAAATCGAAGTCTTGCAGCAAGAGAACCCACCTGATAAGTCTAGGTATAGCATCTTTATTTTACATATGATATTTTATAGCATCATGATCGGTATGAACAATCACATTAGAATCAACAATGAAAGATCTGAATTTTTCACAAGCAAACACAACTGCTAAACATTCTTCTTAGTAGTGGCATAATTTCTTCGGGCATTGTCTAGAGTTTTACTAGCATAATGGACAACATTTAATTTCTTATCAACTCTTTGTCCTAGAACAGCCCCAGCAGCACAGTCACTAGCATCATACATAATTTCAAAAGGCAAGTTCCAATCAGGTGGTTGAACAATAGGTGCAATGATTAAGGTTTTCCTAAGTGTTTCAAAGGCTTCTACACAATCATCATGAAAAACAAAAGGGACATCCTTCTGCAATAAATTGGTAAGAGTTCTATTAAATTTAGAGAAGTCTTTAATTAACCTCCTATAAAAACCAGGATGACCAAGGAAACTATGAATACCTTGAATATCTTTAAGGCATGGCATCAGCATTAGATTTGTCCACCTTAATACCTCATTCAGAAAATTGTATGCCCCAAGACAATACCTTCATTAACCATAGAGTATCACTTCTCCCAATTCAAGACAAGATTAGTTTTCTCACATCTCTACAAAACTCGATCAAGGTTGCTTAAGAAATCAACAAAAGAAGTTCTGTAAACGGAAAAATCATCAATGAAAACCTCAACGATCTTTTCGCAATAGTCAGAGAATATAGCAGTCATACATTTTTGAAAGGTAGCAGGTGCATTGCATAAACCAAAAGGCATACGTCTATAATCATAAGTTCCAAAAGGACAAGTAAAGGTGGTTTTCTCTTGATCGGGTCATGAAAGAGGTATTGAGAAAAACCAGAATATCCATCGAAAAAACAAAAGTGTGTGTGCTTTGACAATCTTTCTAGCATTTGATCAATGAAAGGAAAAGGATAATGATCTTTCCTAGTTGCTTTATTTAATTTTATAAACTCAAGTACCATCCTATAGCCAGTCATAATTCTTTGTGGAATAAGTTCATTTTTATCATTAGGAACAACCGTAATACCTCCTTCCTTAGGAACACAGTGAACGGGACTTACCCATCTACTACCAGCTCTAGGATAAATTATACCTACCTCCAGAAGCTTTAATATTTAATTTCTTACCACTTCATTAATTTTTGGATTTAGCCGTCGCTCATGATCAACAACATGTTTAGCATCGGATTCCATACTAATATTGTGCTGACAGAGAGTGGGACTAATGCCCTTAAGATCATCAAGATTATATCCAATAGCAGCACGGTGCTTCCTTAGAGTTTTTAACAATATCTTTTCTTCATGATCTGTAAGGTTAACACTAATAATAACATGATATATCTTATTTACATCAAGATAAGCATATTTCAAATTGTCGGGCAATTGCTTTAATTCAAGCATAGGATCACCTTTAAGTTGAGGAGGACCTCCTAGACTTTCAACAGGCAAGTTGTGCTTGAGGATAGGTTGTTGTTCAAAAAAATCTTATATATTTCATTTCTTTCATGGATATGCATATCGTTTTCATGGTCCATCAAGTATAGTTCTAATGGATCATTAGGTGGAATAGCAATAGAATCAAAACCAATTATTTTATCTCTGCTAGGAAATTCCTTATTGAGAGGTTGCCTACGAAACTTAGAAAAATTAAAATCATGAGACACATCACCAAAACTAATGGTGACAGTTTCTTTACCGCAATCTATTTTTAGAATTGACAATGTTCAAGAAAGGTCTACCAAATATTATGGGACAAAAGTCATCTTGTGGAGAACCAAGAACTAGGAAATCAATAGGTTATTTTATTTTTCCACACAAGACTTCAACATCCCTAACTGTAGCGACCACGATTCCAATGAATCGAAGTCTCTGTGCTCAGTGTCATCCCTGGGTTGGTATGCTGACACACACGGTACTCGAGGATTTATTACAGAGGTTCAATCACACTTTATTACATCGAAGATCCTCGAAAAAGCAATATCCATTACACGAGAAATGGCTGAAGGCCATCTAATAAAATAAACTGTGGAAGCTATGAAGAGTAGTTGAGTCCATCCAACTGCGGAAGGCAATATCCACTTCACATATGCGTCCAAATGTGATATGAGCTGCCATACTCTTTCCCAAGCTCCATGTCGGCGCGTCAAAGGCTAGCTCAAGTGGCTCAGTGAATGCTGCAATTGTGATGCCCAGGATGGGACTATATCTCCTACGTGTCGAGGCACGACTTAAGGATATAAGCCCATTCTGGAATGATCGCAAGTTTGGTACCTTTGCACATCTCATGTAAAAATAGGGATGAAAGCGGAAAAGATAGTTGGCTTACACTCGACACGTCACACAATTCATTACATATCCAAACATCATTCAAATAAACATCACAACCCGACTACGGGTGAATATCCAAAAGAAAGATACCAAACATAACTTAAACCACAGGTCTGAATCGCCCCTAGTAGAAACCTCTACTGATCAATAGGATAGTGCACATAGTAACGGCTACGATCCTCGTCGTACTCCTAGTACAACTCGGTGCCGTCACTTGAATAGATCGCCTGAGTACCTGCATCTGGTGTGGTGTAGAATCTGTGAGCCACAGAGGACTCAGCAATCCCATTCCCGGGTAACACAACTATCCAAGCCTTGGGTGTGGAACAAGGCTGAAGAAAGAATAAGAGGCTGCAGCAGCACTAGCACTAACTTACGTAAAAGAGAACGAGAAGAGAAGTGCCTCGGACGAAAGGTGATCACGAAGTGATCCTAACTAGTACATGTCAAACATAACCCCACCGTGTTCACTTCCCGAACCCCTTTCGGAAAATGACCGTCACGGTACTCACGCTGGTAGTGTGTTCTGAACATGGTGTCAAGTTTTCTACAACCGGATATTAACAAATTCCCATCTGCCACATAACCGCGGGCACGACTTTCGGAAGTTCAAAACCCTGCAGGGGTGTTCCAACTTGGCCCATGAAAAGCCCATGATCCGCGGAGTCTCAACTCCAAGGTGGGAAGGCCCGAGTATCCTCGGAATCCCGTGCTCAAGATACTCCGACTAAGGTAAGGCTAATCCAGCAAATCCTCTCGGCGTGCCGACACCCTGACAGTAGCCGCGCGTATCTAGTCTCAGTCCACGACCAGATGAGACATCCTACAGGTGAATGCCAGATACCTCGGGTTTCCCCAAGGCGGCCCCGTAGTCTGCTCAGTTCGGACCAACACTCATGAGGAGCACTGGCCCGGGGGTTGTTGATTAAATAAAAAGAGATAGCTAGTCCCTATGCAAGTTTTTAGTTATTAGGCAAATAGTACTAATGTTGGGACTTGCTGGAAAAGACTTAGCACTTAGCGGTTTATCGAGGGGGTCCCATAACCCCAACCGTGTGAGGAACGCATAATCAGTGAACATAACACCGGTTTATACGGTTCCTAGGGCGGCATGAGTGGAACAAATCACCAAGCAAAAGGCTTAGCCTTCCACCCATTACCAATATATAGATGATTTCATTTAAGAATTAATATAGTGTGATATCCCAACAAGCTTCAACATGAAGCAAGAATCTTCAAATCTTCTCCTGCAACTAGCAATGCTATAAGAGGGGCTGAGCGAAGCTTACTTAGCCAATCAAAGGTTTACATAGGTAGGGTGGTTAGACAGATTCATGGTTACAATAGGAGGCTGACAGGAAAAACATGGGCATCGAGGCAAAAGCTATAGAGCGAGACTTCTAGCAATAGGCAAAGATAGTAATGATATCCGGGTCAGGTCATCTTGCCTGTAGAGTCGTCGATGGGATCGTAAGTGGGCTCCTAGTTCTCAACCTCGGTAGTAACCTCGTTCTCGTACTCGTACTCGGTCTCGGCTTCCGGCTCTACTCAACAAAAACACACGAGGCATGAAATCAACAAGATGCAATGCGCAAACCACAGGATGCATGGCTGATGCACTAAGGAAGCACTACAGATGCACTAAGGATGCACAGAAAGACAACATAGGAAACACAGAGATACATCACAAGGAACATGACAATGTGCATCAAGCAAGAAACTTCAAAACATGTTAACAAGAGGATATTATGAATCTACATGCAAAAACACACAAGTTACATATAGGACTTGCTCAAAACGGAGCAACGGGCTAAAAGATACACCCGAAACAATAAACATGCAAAATCTGAAACTAACAGCTAGATAGCAACTTCGGAGCAAGAAATAAATAGTCTACAGCACTCAAACATCATGACAAGGAGCATGGACATAAAGTAGACATATCCTACAGCAAACAATTCCATTGGAGCATCTCCAAAGGAGGCATGGATCAATAGCAACAAGCTATAACATTTTGAACATGACAACAAAATCCTGACAGCAGTAATTTATAGCAACTTGGGAGCAAGAGTTAAATATGCTACAGCCACCCAAATGAGCATGTGAGAGCATGAATGGATAGCCAACAACATATACAACAGAGAAACATCAATAGTCACCCCAAAACTATCATGGATTTGCCTAGAACAACAAGCAAACATGGCATTTGGAAATTACAGATTCCAGACTTAGTGAAATTTCACGAAGTGTTAAAACAGCAGTAATATCATGGCATGTTTGTGAGCAAGTTTAAGTCACCTCAAAGCAAAACATGGCAAGTGGTTTGCACCACAGCAAAGTACACATGATGAGGAGTCCAAAACATCTAAGCATGCAACAAGGGGACAACCACATCAATAGCAACGAGCTCCTCAACTAGGCATCTCGTAACAAGTTTATCAACATAACAGCCACATGCACTTTTGCAAAGGAGATAAACATGGCAAGATGAAATCTATCATGCAAGCTAAAGCAACCAACATGTAGAGCATCTCATGATGAACATGTGGACATATCATTTGCTTCATTTGGATAAACATGCAACAAGTTATCACATTGCAAACATGGCATGAAAACAACTAATAGCAGCAGTTTATAACAAGTAGCACTCTTCCCATGAAGATTAAGACATCCAGATGACCTCAAACATGCATGGCACAAAGGAACAAAACATAGTACATGTCACCACGATCATTTTGACATATCATACACACAAAACGGACATGCATAGTAAAAGTTATCCACCTCACAAATAAGCATCAGAAACTGAAAAACTGGGGACTTAGCAAAAAAAACACGAAGTCAACCTCACGGGTCGGGTCTGGATCTGGAGCGGGTCAACGGGTCCACGCGGGCAGAGTCAACGGGCTGCCGGGTCGAAGCGGGTTGCGGCGCTGCGGGTACTCGCCCGTACCCACTAGGGTTCCAGGCGGTCGATCGGATCGGCCTGGATCCGATCGGGCTTCGAGCGGCGGCTGGCTGCGGCATCCTTCGAGGGCTCGGCGGCGGCGCGCCTGAGGGGCTCAGGGCGGCCGGTGCGAGGGGTGGCGCGGCCCCGTCGGCGAGAGGTGCGGCGAGGGGAGGCCGGCGGCGGCCTGAGGCGAGGTGGAGGCACGGGTGCGGCGAGGTTGGAAGCACGGCGCGGCGAGGTTGGAAGCACAACTCGGCAACGGTGGAAGCACGGCGCGGCAACGGTGGAAACACTAGGGTTTTGGACGCAAAATTGGAGGGGGGTGGACGTTTATATAGGCACAAGGAGCTAGGGTTGTCCAAATGAGGAGAGGTTTTCGGCCACAAGATCACAATTGGACGGCCTAGATGAAGGGAAGGGTTTGAGTTGGGTTGGTGGGCTGTTGGAGGGGTTTCTTGGGCCTCAAAGAGGAGGTACTTTTAGCCCACGAGGATAACTGTTGGAGTATCAAACGAACTCCAAATGCGACGCAACTTGACAGGAGGGTTACACGTAACAAAACAACATCGCACGACAAGTCTCACGCCAAACCGGAAACGTTACATGGCCAAACACAAAAGAAGGACTCGGGGAAGACAGGGGCACATGAGAGAGCGCCGGAACTCGAAACGGACAACGGGAAGGAATGAGTGGGACCGGATGCAAACGACAACACAAATGCAATGCAATGCACATGACAACATGACATGGATGAATGCACACACGCACATGACAAAAACTACGAAAAACCCAAAAAGACGAAGAACCCGGAATGGAACTGATGAAGCCAAAGTTATATATTGCCAAAAAGGGAAAGTATTACATCCGGGGCATTACAACAATAGTCCTCCCAGGTACACTAACTTTGATCTTCCAGCACTCCTCTTCCGGCGATGTTGCATAGAGATCTCCAGTGATACTTGGTATTCCAATGTGCAAGTATCTAGTGACTTCCTTCAAGTGCTTTCCGAAAGGGGTGTCATCGTCTGGCTGAGTGAACTTGCTCCCTGGGTCCGACATCTATAGAAAGGAAATAGAGAAGAAGTAGAATGAGTACAGAGAACATCCTATGGCTTATCCTAGTGGTCGCATCCTACAGTCAACGTGGGCTCTAATACCATCTTGTAGCGACCACTATTCTAATGAATCGAAGTTTTTGTGCTCAGTGTCATCCCTGGATCGGTATGCTGACATACACAATACTCGAGGATTTATAACAGAGGTTCAGTCACACTTTATTACATCAAAGATCCTTAGAGAGGCAATATCCATTAGACGAGAAATGGGTGAAGGCCATCTAATAAAATAAAGTGCGGAAGCTATGAAGAGTGGTTGAGTCCATCCAACTCCACGGCAAACATTGAGTGCATGACAACGACCTATCACACCTTAATCTTCATCCGAAAACTCTGCAACATGATACATTGCACCCATGTAGGCCAGCACGTTGAATATGCTGGCAAGAACACACTGTAATGATAATGAGCAATGTCTACAACTATATGCATATTTGGCTGGTGGAGGCTGTAATGTTTAGTTTTGCATAAAGCTAGTTTTTCCCTACAACAAAGGAATGTATTTTATTAACTACTTAGTTAAATTTAAGCATGAACATTTAGAATGGTACCCCCATCTCAATCCCAAAACCAAAGTCATTATTAACCCAACATGTTAAATAAAGTGATGAGATCAGTCCATAATTCAAATACTATGATACTCAAGATGTCCATAACCGGGGACACGGCTACTCATGAATAGTTTGTACACTCTGCAGAGGTTTGTGCACTTTTCCCCACAAGACTCGATCGCCTCCGTTTAATTTCTCGCATTGCAAGGTGTTTGAGAAATGGATGACCGAGACACTGTCTTTCAGAAGCATTAACTCTTTACCCTGGGTAGACCGTACCACCTACATCCGCTAAATCTTCTAGTCTACCACCGAAAGAGGTCACACAACATACTCAACTATGCCAGATCCCATAATGGCTTGTGGCTGCACACGGAAGTTTCTAGGCATGAATGATATATGATCCCTTTGAGCCTGGGTGGCATTCCTTGGGCAGCACTTGTATATCCCCAGGTGCCCTGACAACCACTGGTCCATCCCCAGGGTGCCACAACCAATCCACCCATATGTGTATTAAATGTCCACCTCAAAGAAACCCTTAGTTGTTATTACACTCACAACTTTCATGAAACTCGCATACCAATCCACGTCTACAAGCATGGCTAAGCAATAAGTAACAAAACGCATATTCCCTTGGGTTGATCGCAAGTCATTGGGTTCCTACCTCATGAACTACAAAGCATCATCACATGTAACCAGTCCTACTCATGCAAGTGTTTGAGGATATAACTAATGCAATAAAAACTGGGTATTTCAAGAGTATGATCAAAGTATGAACTTGCCTTGCTGATGATCATTGACACCTAGTGACTCGTAGTAGCACGCTTCGCACTCCGGAAATTCTATCACAATCAAACAATAGCATACATAAGCAATCATGCAACAGAATCGAAGAACAGATCTCGAAAGACTTCGAAAACAAACGAATACTCTTGCAACAGAAAACAATTTCTAACAATACAAAAATTAAGTGAATTTTGACTTCTCATAAAGTTTAGGTCAAGAGTTTCAATTTGCAAAAAGAATCAACTCATACGGAGTTACGAAACTCAAGTTACGATCAAAAGAAGTTCAAACACAAAACTGTTTGAATTCAAAATTTAAAAGTTTTAAAATCAAATTTGAGTTGTGCTACCAGAAAGATAAGATCGAAACAAAGAAATTGGCGTTGGTTTCACCTAATTCCGACTAACGAGTTACAAGTAACGAGGGTTTAAATAATCAGGGACTGATCTGTAATTTTTTTAATCGTGGATAGGTCCTTGGCCGAAAATAAACAGAAAAAAGGCTAAATAGCGAACATTCATTTTCTGTAACTAAACAACGGACGTTTCTTAATTAATAAAACCTAAAAAAAGAAGTAGGGTTTTCTCAAAAAACAAATCTAGGTTTAAAAGAACTAGAAACTAAAAACCGAAAAACGACGGGTACCTTCGTGAATCGGGTCGGGTCCACGGGTTTGCGGGTCGAGGGGCGGGCGATGGGCGCGGCGGCGGCAGTCCGTGGCTCCGAAGGCGGGCAGTGTCGGTGTCCGCGTCGGCGGGTGGTGGAGTGTGCGGGGTGCGGGCGCGGCTCGTGGGGCGGCAAAGGCTAGCGCCGGCGGGTGCGGGAGTGCGGCGGCGGGGCTGGACGAGGGGAGAGGAGGATGGGATCCCGGCTTTTAAAGGGCCGTGGGGGGTCCGACTTGGGGAAGGGGCGACGGCGGCGGCCGTGGCTTAGCCGAACTCCGGCGAGTCCGGTTGCCGCACGGGGGCGAGAGGCGGTGGCTGGCTGGGCCTTCGGCCCAGTTGGCTCAGGCCAAAACGTTTTTTAATATAAAATCGCCTGAACAGAAAATTGAAAAAAAAATCTGAAAATACCAGAAACAATTTTCACCGTCTGAACCTAATATTTAGAACAGGGTGAACATTTTCTGATATACAATGCCTAAAAATAAAAATAAATTTTTAATGCAATTTTTTAATATTAATCTGCAAATAAACATCCAATATAATTATTTTTACTCAACAATCAAATTCCAACATTTTTATTATATTTTCGAAGAAGTCATATTATCTTCTCACATTTATTTTTAAATATTGGAAAAATGAATTTTGGCAAAAATATTATTAATCCAACGCCACTCGGAAATAATTAAAACAGTGGGTTCTCTTTGGAGAACTTCCAACTCTCTCACTTGGGTCCTTGAGTTTCTTAAAGTCTTGGATCAAATTTCAAATAAATTCATGCTCAAAATGCTCAAATGATGAATGCATATGAATGATCTATGATACCATCGAAATTGAAAATTGGGATGTTACAAACCAACCCCCTTAATATGAATCTCACCCTCGATATGTCGGTTGGCTAGAAAATAGGTGTGGGTGGTCCTGGCGTAGATCATCTTCTCGTTCCCATGTGGCTTCTTCCTCTGTATGGTGACTCCACTATTCTTTGCAGAACTTGATGACTTTGCTGCGGGTAACTCCCTCGGGAAACTCGAGTATCTTAACGGGCTTCTCCTCGAAAGCCAGGTCGCTCTCTAACTGAATTGCTTCCAGGGGCACTGTATCACGTAACGGAATATCAGCCATCTCCGCTGACACTTCTTCAACTGAGATACGTGAAACACATCGTGAACTTCGGACAAAGTCTCGGGCAACTCTAGCTGATAAGCTACTTCTCCTCTGTTCTCCAATACTTTGTACGGACCCACAAATCTTTGTGCCAATTTACCCTTAACTCCGAAACGCTTAACTCCTCGATACGGAGACACATGAAGATACTTGCTATCTCCCACTTCATAGGTCACCTCCTTGCATTTCGTATCTGCATAACTCTTCTGTCTGGCCTGGGCTATCTTAAATCTGTCGCGGATCAATTTGACCTTCTCTTCTGACTCTTTGATCAAATCGGGTCCAAATAACTGACAGTCTCCAACTTCATCCCACATCAACGGTGTTCTGCACCTTCTTCCGTACAAAGCCTCGAAAGGGGCCGTTTGCAAACTGGTTTGATAACTGTTGTTGTAAGAAAACTCTGCGTACGGCAAGTTATCATCCCAACTAGATCCATAATTGAGCGCACAAGCTCTCTACATGTCCTCCAGAATCTGGTTAACTCTCTTTGTTTGTCCATCTGTCTGCGGATGAAAGGCTGTACTGAACTCTAGCCTAGTACCTAAAGTCTCGTGCAACTGCTTTGAAACCTTTGAGGTAAACTGTGTTCCTCTAAATGATACAATGGTCCTCGGAACTCCATGCAGACATACGATCCTGGTCATGTATATCTTGGCCAACTTACCACTCGTGTAAGTGGTCTTCACGGGGATAAAGTGAGCCACTTTAGTCAAACGATCGACTATCACCCAAATGAAATCATACCCTGAACGTGTCCTGGGCAGTCATGTCATTAAATCCATTCCAAGTTTATCCCACTTTCATTCGGGTATGGGTAACGGCTGCAATAACCTTGCTGGTTTCTGATGTTCAGCCTTCACTCTCTGACAAACATCACATACTGCTACATACTCAGCAATGTCCTTCTTCATTCCGGTCCACCAGAAATTCTGCTTCAAATCCAAATACATCTTGGTGTTGCCTGGGTGAATCGAATACAGCGCATCATGAGCCTCTTGGCGAATCAACTTCCTAATCTCGGGGTGGGCACATAGATACGCTTTTCAAACCAAAGTGTTTCGTATTCATCTTCACGAAATCCTTCTGCCTTTCCTTTGGCCATTCTTTCCTTTATTTCTGCAATCTCGTTGTCCATCTTCTGTGCTACTTGAATCTTTCCCAACAAGGTGGATTGAACTTCCCTGGTGGCAACATAACCTCTAGGGACTATCTCCATCTACAAATACCTAAGATCATCGGCTAACTCCTAGGGTAAACCTCCGGAAAGGATGGTGTTAACCTAACTCTTGCGGCTGAGGGCATCTGCCACGACATTTTCCTTTCTAGGATGATAATGCAACCTCATGTTGTAGTCCTTTATGAGCTCCAGCCATCTCCTTTGCCTGAGATACAACTCCTTCTATGTGAATATATAACTCAAGCTCTTATGATCCATGTATACGTCACAACGGTTTCCAATAAGAAAATGTCTCCAGGTTTTGAGTGCGTGCACCACGGCTGCTAACTCTAAATCATGCGTGGCATAATTCAACTCATGTGGTCGAAGCTGACGTGAGGCGTATGACAAAACTCTTCCATCTTGCATGAGAACGCATCCGAGTCCTTGAGGAGAAGCATCGCAATATACTTGAATATCCTTGCGTATGTCCGGAAGAATCAACACTGGGGCTGTAACCAAACGTTTCTTCAACTCCTGAAAACTGGCTTCACACTCTTCGGTCCACTTATACTTAGTCTTCTTCTTCAACAACTCTGTCATGGGCTTCGCAATCTTTGAGAAATTCTCAAGAAACCTCTGATAATATCCTGTGAGTCCAAGAAAACTATGAATTTCGCCAACTGAGGTGGGTGCCTTCCATTCTGTGACTGCCTCAACTTTGGCGGGGTCTATGGATATACCATCTCCTGATATGACATGTCCAAGGAATCCAACTTCCTTCAACCAAAACTCACATTTACTCAACTTGGCATATAGTTGATGTTCTCTGAGCTTCACGAGAACTAACCGCAAATGTTGCTTGTGCTCCTCTTCATTCTTGGAGTATATCAATAAGTCGTCAATGAATACTACCACAAACTTATCCAAGAACACCATGAATACCTTGTTCATCATACACATGAAATAGGCAGGAGTGTTAGTCAAACCAAATGACATAACTGTATACTCATAAAGCTCGTACCTTGTGGTAAAGCTGTCTTAGGTATATCTTGTTCTTGGATCTTCAACTGATGATATCCTGACCGCAAATCGATCTTAGAGAACACCTTGGCTCCTTGCAGCTGGTCGAACAGATCGTTGATCATCGGCAGCGGGTACTTATTCTTGATTGTCACCTCGTTCAGTGCACGATAATCAACAACCATTCTCAATGATCCATCCTTCTTCTCGACTAAGAGCACTAGGGCTCCCCAGGGTGATGAACTTGGTCGTATGTAACCCTTATCCATTAACTCCTTGATTTGCTTCTTGATCTCCTCCGGATCATTAGCGGGCATCCGGTATGGTCTCTTAGATATTGGTCCGGTGCCGGGTAATACCTCAATTAAGAACTCTATGTTTCTATCGGGTGGCATGTCGGGTAGCTCCTCCGAGAATACATCGGTGTAATCCTTCACAACTGGTACTTCTTCCTGAACAAATCCCGTGAGTGCATTCACCTGTGCTTTCCTCGGTGTGTGCCTCGACACATATTTGATCCTCTTTCCTTCTGGGGTGGTTAGAAGAATGGATCTACTGGCGCAGTCAATGTTTCCTCCACACTTGGATAGCCAATCCATACCTATGATTACATCCAAACCCCGGGATTCCAAAAGAATAAGGTCCATGGGAAATACATACCTTCTAATGGTCAATGGCACTTGATAGCGTCCTTGGCTAGCCATATACTCTGCTCCAGAGGAACTCACTGACATCGGAGTCCTAAGGGCTACGGTGGGCAATTTATACTTCCCCACAAAGCCCCCCTTGATATGTATGAATGCGATGCACCAGTGTCAAAAAGAACAAGGGCAGTAAATGCATTAATCAAAAACTTATCGATAACTACGTCGGGTCGATTGCCAATCTCCTCCACATTGACGTGATTCACTTGTCCCCTGTGAACGGGTTGGGCTTCTTCCTTGAGTTTCCATTACCATTCCCATTCTTTGACTCGGGACATTCATTGGCGTAATGTCCGGTCTTCCCACACTTGAAACAAGTAAGGGGACTCAGATCCTTCTTGGCAGGCGTTGAGGGAGTGGAACGATTCTAATTGTTGTTTCCTCCATTCCCATTGACATTCCTGGCACCAGTGTGATTGTGTAAATTCCCTCCATTGTTAGCATGGCCTCCATGGTTATGGGTTGGATGGTTGTGTCCTCCTGAGTATGGAGTATAGCGGGGCTTCTGCTGGGCTCTAGAGTTAAATTTCCCAGCTCCATACTTCCTCTTGCGGTTGTCAATCTGTTCTTGCTTTCCTTCTATCATGATTGCTTTGTACACTAGCTCTTGTAAATGGTTATAGGTTTCTAGCATCAGATGCATACTCATCTCATCATTTAGTCCTTCTAGAAACTTCTCTTGCTTCGCGGTGTCAGTGGCCACATCATCTGGCACATAGCGAACTAACTTCCTAAAGTCATCCAAGTACTGCCCCACAGTACGATTTCCTTGGCGCAAGTTGCGAAACGCACGCTTCTTCAGGCTCATGGCTCCTGCTGAGACATGTACCATGCAAAAAGCTTGCTGAAATTGATCCCAAGTAATTGCAGCAAGTGGTTGCTGGTCCCTCAAGCTGATGTGCAGCAAAATGCACTCTCTCTACATCTATGCATCCTGCAATTGCTAGCTCTCTGTCCATCTTGTGGAGCCAGTCATCTGCAACAATCGGCTCGGTGCCTATAGAGAACACCGACGATTGCAACCTTAAGAACCGGGTCACATTGTCATGGGGAGGCGGAGGTGGGTTGTTGTTGTTGTTCTGATTCTGGACAAGTAGTTGCATCAAAGTGTCCTCCTGCTGGATCAACTGGGTGAGCTCAGGGGGGAACTCAAATTCGGGCTCATGTCTCGGAGGAATGTGAGGGGTTTGGAGGGGAGAGATTAGAATAGAATGAGGTCTAGGGGAATTAACAACCCATATGCACATCAGACGAACAATTTCATATCATATCACTCAATTTCAATCAAGATCACACAAAAAGATCCTATTACAAAGATAGCGAATGATTCTAACTACTCGGATGTGGGGACCCCGACTTAGAAGTCGAGATCACCGAATGCATGTGTACAGTGATCCCAGAGATCAATGCTCACTGAACACACATAAGCTGAATAAGAAGAGTCTTACATCCATACATACCGTCTTACACAAATTATGGCCATTATGGCCAAGTCTTACATAGATAAAGCCTCAAGGGCTGAATAGCAAATAACTCGAATGGCGGAAGTCTTCGATGATAAGTAGAACCCATGCCATCTGCCTTAACCCTAGAGGCATTCTGACTGGGATAGCGTCCTAGTTCGCATGTTCGTCTCCATAGAATTCTTCTTCATATTCCTGTTCCTCCATGCCTGGCCAATTAAATAACCAGTGGCAAGCCAATGAGTACTTTGAATGTACTCGCAAGAAACCCATGATTTGGTTCAAAGTAACAATGCAATTGTACAACAATGAGCAATCTAGCTACGAGCTAGAATAAATATTCTACCATCAAGTATATGCATCAATAAATTCACGTAACCTCGAAGACAGGTTACCGATATCAACATGAATAGGATTCAACTCAACGAGTCAAGTCACCACCTTGACTCAACATACACACACACAAGGTCTCGCAAACATTGGACGTAGCCGAAGAGCGGTTAGCCAACTGTCCTTGACCATGGACATGGCTATTCGAATAGTTTTACACTCTGCAGAGGTTGCGCACTTTACCCACAAGATCCGGGAAGCTTTCGTGTCACCCATGATCCCGCAGTACCTCAAGTACTCGGGGGAAGCACCCGGTCATTATCTTTCCCTAGACGACACTAACATAGGGTCCACTCGTTGGTGCACAGCCCTCGAGTACAAACAATAGATCATGATTGCCCTATTTTTAATGTCACACGTACACGAAGGGACCAACGGTGTGTCCGGTGCCCTGTGAAAACAGTCATGGTCGCCTATCCGAGCACGACCCCATCCCGGGAAAGACCTCAAGTCTTCCCGTCACTAGTAATGTGGGCACCATGCTAGTATCGGCCTGAGTAATCAATAATGCCCTGTCCCATAAGGGGTAGAGTGGTTGCACATGTATGGTTGGAATAACGGTCGCAACTTAAACCAATCCGTTTGAAAAAACATCACACACACTTGTCTTGGTACACCACTTCGTCAACAAGTGGTTACCCATCTCATCTTTTTCCCCCGGGCATAAGTGGCACCCGATGGGGTCTTAAAAAGAATGCAACCACGAAGGTATCATGGCACACATGCATATCTAAGCATCACTACTAGTCATTTGCAATGCATCTAGCACATAGCAAGATTATGAGTAAAGCATGCATCATGTGGTGGTTCTTAACTAAGTCACCACCGTCATTCTTATCATCATGCATTTGGAAACAAACGGGTTTCGAAGAACACAAGTGTATCATGGTCAAAGGGCTGCTTGCCTGGATTGGCTTGGTCTTCAAAGTCTTCAAATCCTTCCCCACGTTCTTCTTCAGCAACCTCGTCAAATATGGTATCTAAACGTCGCAAAATAACGACGGGAAAATAAGACCACAATAAAAACAGAAAAATCAAAGTGCTCAGAAAAATGTCAACTTATTTTTGTTAAATACTAGAGGGAAAACTAAGATGGCAAAAATTCTTAGTTGGAGTTTTGGAGTTGCAGAATGGGGTCCATGAATATTTGAACAGAAGTTTTAATGTTCAAATATGAATTTAATTTTGAACAGAATAGAAAAGGTTCATGGATATGTGTGAAAGTGACATCATTAAATAGGTTGGAATTTTACAAGTTTTTAGGAACTGGACTTAATTCATTTGGACATATATATAATTCTATGAAATTATTTGAAATTCCATAGAAAAGAATAAAAGAAAAAGGCTCTGTGCCACTGGGCCAGAACGGCCACAGTGCAATGGCCCAGGGCAAATACAGCCCACCGCACGGCGCCAGCGCGCGCCAGGGTTTTTTTAAACCTGATGGGCGGGGCCCGGCGGTCAGCATCAGAGAGGGGGGCGAGAGAAAGGTGAGGATGATAGGCGGGGCCCGCCTGTCATCTTCAACCTTGTGGCCAGAGAGACGGCGAGCTCACCAGCGGCGTTATGGTGCACGGCGGGGCGAGCTACGGGCAGGAATGGGTCCAGCGGAGAGTCGCCGTTCCAGTGGTGATGGTGCAGCTCGCCGGCGGCGAGGACACGCGGCGGAGGAGCGTCGGGGGTTGCTGCTCCGGTCGATTCCGGCAGCTGCAGAGAGGGGAAAGAGGGGGAAACACATCAGTGACTTGCTGTGGTGCTAGATCGAGCGAGAGGGAGGGCTAGGGCGGCCTGTACTGGGCTGGCGACGGGAAGCCGCCGCGGCGGAGCTCGAGCTAGATCTCGAGCTCGGGCGGGTCTGGAGAGAGGCGAGTGGCTCAGGGAGGTGATTGAGAGAGGGAGGATGCTGTTGGTGAAGAGAGGAGGGGATCAGGGGCCCTATTTATAGGAGAATTGCAAGGTGCCGTGGACCTGTGCGCCGGCGAGCCTCTGCTCGTCACCACAGTGCACGTGAGGCATTGGGGAGACGTCTGCGGTGTTGCTGGACGAGTTCCAGGGCGGAGGGAAGGAAGAGGGGGAGCGGGGGATGCTTCTGGAGCTGCGCGTGTGCGAGGCTGACGAGTGGAGCTTGCGGGCGGCTGGTGCGCGTGTGAGGGCGTCCACTGGAGGGCGAAGGAGGGGGACAGCACCGGGGGGAGTTGCGGACGCCGAGGCGCATCGGTTGGCGCGAGGGGGGAGCACGAGGTGGTCGGAGGCGAGGGATTGGGCGAGGCTACAGTGCGGGTGCACCCTGTAGCGCGCTCTGGAGCGCGACTTCTGCATGCCACGGCATGCCGTTGGCTCATTGGGCGTGTCCGCCGTGTCTGGGGGGTCCAGCACGAAGTAAACAAACCAGCTGTGGCCTTGGAAGCTCTGGATGCTCAGTGAGAGAGGAGGGATGCTTGTAGATGGGTAGAAATGGGCTGTCCAGCAAGGTGAATTGGGGTTTTCACCCCTCAATCATTGAGCTGTGGACATGGGGAAGTTACTGGAAGTAGAATGTAACTAGGTGAGGCTGTGGTAGAAAGTTGAAGCAAAAGTAAATAGTAAAAGAGGTCAAGATGATGGTTTTGGTAAAATGGCAGCAGGTGTTTGATCAAGTTTTGGGCAAGCAAATGATCTCCACTAGCCATGACACTTAACATGATTGAATGTCATATGAAAATAGGGTGTTTCACCAAATTTGGGCTCATTTGAAGAAACTAGCCAATGTAACTTTGGTGAACCCTAGAAATCAACAGAAATGGCTTCATCATGTTTAAGTCAAGCTAATCATCTCCCCTTGATGCACCACTTGGTGTAGTTTCATCATTTGGGGTATTGATCATGCTCACAAAGTTTGAAGCTCCAGGTAAAAAGTTGGTAATGTAAAGTTCTTCAAATTTGAATTTGAACAGAAATGGTTTTGGGGTATTCTGATCAAGTTACCCTACTCCAAAGCTTGTGCCATTTGGTCTAGATGCCTTATTAGACCTTTCTAGCATGTGCACCAAGTTTGAGGGCATTTGGATAAGTTTGACAATGTAAAGTTGCTCAAACTTCAGATATGGACAGAATGGTTTTGAAGGGTTTTGAGGATGTTATCTTGCTTCCCAAGGCATGGGGCTTGGCAACATCATCAAATATGTCATATATGACATGATAGAATTTCCCTGGAATATTTAGAGAATATCTCCTTTGTAAATATTTCAAAAGCTTGTAATATCCAGAAAGGGTTTCTGAGGGATTAGCCCATTATTTTGAACTTGACCAAGTGTTGAAACTCTTATATATGGACAATATATGTCCTATGAGTCTCCCTGAATTTTGGCAAATATTTTTGAAATAATTAAATAATTCTCCCCTATTAAAGACCATTTCTGGCCTTAAGAAAAAGCTTTAAAATAAAATAGGAAAATAACTTTTAAAATTATACTTTTGTGGTTTCTGGGAGTCCTATGACTACTAGGTCTCAAATACACTTTTTGAAATAATTTTCTCACCCTAAATCAAGCACTTGCAGTGCAAACCTCAATTCAGGGGTTTTTGGAATACTATCTTTTGAAAATACATTTTGGCCAAATTATTTTTATAAGAAAATACTATACTGCTATAAACACTTGGTATGATCATTGGGCAGAAGTTTTGGGTATGAAGATGAATTCCTCAAGAGGTAATAGGTGACTTTAATGAGCACATGAAAAACATATGAAGAAAAACTCAGTTCCAAATAAAAGCCAAATGATGCCAAAAAAATTTGCTGGTCCAAATTTTTATGCTTCATTGATGCAAATGACATGTTACAAAATGCAGGGTGTGACAGACCTACCCCCCTTACAAGAATCTCGTCCCCGAGATTCCTAAAATAGGTCTTAAAAGAGATCGGGATACTCGGATCTAAGATAGTCTTCACGTTCCCAGGTTGCTTCTGCTTCCGTGTGGTTGCTCCACTCGACCTTGAAGTACTTGATGGTGCGGCTTCGCGTCCGTCGCTCTGCTTCATCCAGAATGCGAATGGGCTTCTCGCGGTAGGTCAAATCAGGCTGGAGATCAATGGCTTGGTGATCAACATCTTTGTAGAGATCAGGCTTGTTCAGAACTTGGACACATTTCCGGAGTTGTGACACGTGGAATACGTTGTGCACATCGGATAGCTCAGGTGGTAGTTCCAACTGGTAAGCCACTTCTCCTCGTCGATCGATGATCTTGAAAGGGCCAATAAATCTTGGCGCAAGTTTCCCCTTAACGTGGAAACGCTTGGTTCCCTTTAGAGGGGTTACTCGTAGGTACACATGGTCTCCGACACGGAAACTCATGTCTCGGCGACGAGTGTCAGCATAACTCTTCTGCCTTGACTTGGTTGCCTTCAAATGTTCTCTGACTAGTTGGACTTGCTCTTCTTCTTCGCGGAGAATATCTGGTCCAAAGACTAGTCCTTCTCCAGTCTCTGACCAGTTGAGGGGTGTGCGACATCTGCGTCCGTACAACACCTCAAATGGTGCCATCTGAAGGCTCGACTGGTAACTGTTGTTATAGCAGAACTCGGCAAAAGGGAGGAAATCTTCCCACTTGGCTCCATATGCCAAGACACAGGCTCGGAGCATGTCTTCGAGAATTTGATTTACTCGTTCCGTCTGACCTCCGGTCTGTGGGTGGAAAGCTGTGCTGAAAGATAACTTGGTTCCCAAGGTGTCTTGGAATCTTTTCCAGAACCTTGAAGTAAACTGGGTGCCTCGATCTGACACAATTTCTCGTGGAACACCATGGAGGCTCACGATTCGGTTGATATAGAGAGTTGCCAACTGGTTGCCTGTATAGGTAGTCTTGACAGGAATGAAATGGGCCACTTTGGTCAAATGGTCGACTATGACCCAGATGGAGTCATGTCCTCTATTCGACCTTGGTAATCCAGTGATGAAGTCCATTCCGACTTTATCCCACTTCCACTCAGGAACCTTGAGTGGTTCGAGTAATCCAGCGGGTCGCTGGTATTCAGCCTTGACCCTTTGGCACACATCACACTTTGCAACATAGGTTGCAATCTCTCTTTTCATCCCGTGCCACCAGAATCTTTCCTTCAAGTCTTGATACATCTTGGTTCCTCCAGGGTGGATGGAATACGGAGTGTCGTGGGCTTCTTGTAGGATCAGGTTCTTCAGCTCCATCTTGTTTGGTACGCAGATGCGGCCTTTGTACCAAATAATCCCGTGCTCGTCCTCGGAGAATCCTGGGGCCTTGCCTAGCTTCATCTTCTTCTTGATGCCTTCAATGCTTGCGTGCCCACCTTGTGTCTTCTTAACTTCATCCATCAGGGTCGGCTTGACTTCCAAATGATCCAGAAATCCAGGGGTGACCAATTCCAAACTGAATTGTTCGAGCTCCTTAAACAGGGCTGTCTGCCTCTTTTGAATTATGGCATTCAAGGAGCAAGCCTTCCTGCTTAAGGCATCGGCCACCACGTTAGCCTTCCCGGGGTGATATTGAACAGTGAGGTCATAGTCTTTGATGAGTTCCAACCATCTTCGCTGCCTCGTGTTCAATTCCTTTTGGGTGAAAATGTACTTCAGACTTTTGTGGTATGTGTATATCTCACACCGTTTCCCTAGGAGGTAATGCCGCCATGTCTTCAAGGCATGAACCACTGTTGCTAAGTCAAGATCGTGAGTAGCGTAGTTCTCTTCATGAGGTCGTAGCTGCCTGGAGAGGTAAGCTATGACTCGGCCTTATTGCATCAAAATGCTTCCCAGTCCGGTTCGAGAGGCATCACAATATATCACGAACTCCTTGTGAATATCAGGTGTTGCCAGAACTAGGGCGGTGGTCAATCTCTTCTTGAGCTCTTGGAAGCTTTCTTCGCATTTCAGCGTCCACTCGGACTTCTTGTCCTTCTTGAGGAGCTGAGTCATTGGCCGGGCAATGCTAGAGAATCCTTCCATGAATTTGCGGTAATAGCCCGCAAGTCCGAGGAAGCTTCTGACTTCCTTGACGGTCGCTGGAGATTGCCATTGGGTCACAGCTTCGATCTTCGTGGGATCAACTGACAATCCTTCTTCGGTCAAGACATGACCTAAGAATCCAACTTTATGCAGCCAGAACTCACACTTGCTGAATTTGGCGTAAGGTTGGTGCTCCTGAAGCTTGTCTAGGACCATCCTCAAATGTTGCTCATGCTCTTCCTCCGTCTTCCAGAAGACAAGAATGTCATCGATGAAGATAACAACAAACTTGTCCAAATATTCCATGAAGACTTTATTCATGAGATACATGAAGTAAGTTGGGGCATTGGTTAACCCAAAGGACATGGCCGTGCACTCATACAGGCCATATCTGGTCACGAATGCCGTCTTCGGAATATCTTGGGGGTCTGATCTTCAGCTGGTAGTACCCAGATCTGAGGTCGATCTTGGAGAACACCTTGGCTCCGCTGAGCTGATCAAACAGATCTTCAATCTTGGGAAGTGGATATTTGTTCTTGATTGTTACTTCATTGAGGGAGCGATAGTCAATGCATAAGCAGATGGTACCGTCCCTTTTTGCCACAAACAGAATAGGTGATCCCCAAGGGGAGGCACTTGGGCGGATAAATCCCTTCCTCAGCTGCTCTTCCAGTTGCTTCTTCAACTCGGCTATTTCTTCCGTCCCCATTCTATAAGGCTTCTTATAGATGGGTCCTGCCCCGGGCACAAGCTCGATGATGAACTCAATGTCACGGTCAGGGGGCATTCCCGGTAGTTCATCCGAAAAGACATCGGGATACTCACATACTACCGGTACTTGTTCCAGTCCAACTTCAGACAGACAGTTGACTTGAACGGCTTGAGCGGAAGAGGAGTTGGAAGCAAACTTAACTTCGACTCCTTGGTCATTGGTTACAGTGACAGTCTGATTGGCACAGTCTAATAAGCCTTGGTGCTTACTAAGCCAATCCATCCGTAAGATCACATCCAAGCCTTGCGATCTTAGGATGATAAGGTCTGCTAGGAAGTCTACAGCGTTAATGGTAATAATGACTCCTTTACAGCCTATCTTGGCTCTCATCTCTGCTCCGGGGGTTTGTACCACCATGGGGTTATTCAGGGGTGTAGGGGTCATGCCACTTTTTAATGCAAATCTTTGAATGACAAATGAATGCGTTGCTCCAGAATCAAACAAGACAGTTCCAGGTGCTGAGTTGACAAGGAACGTACCCAGCACGACGTCCGGGTCTTCCTGGGCTTCTTTAGTAGTGACGTGATTCACACGCCCCTTCCCATGGTTAGGCGGGTTGCGAGGAGCTGGGTTCCTTGGTGGCATCCCGCGGCCTTGTCCTGGGTTCTGCGCATTGGGGCGTGTGTGAAAGTGCAACTAATCCCCGGGTGGTTTTGGTAATTAATAACAACATATATATCATTGAAGTAATATTTTCTTGAGAATCATTTCAGAGAAGTTCGATGATATGGGTATGGAAATGTCTGAAGAAGTGGACCCCTCAAAATGCTAAGACAAGCATTGGCAAAAGCTCAAGACTCTATTTTTGGTTCAGTGATCAAAGATCACATTGAGTCCATAGGAAAAGCCAATACTATTAAAAGGGGATGAGGTTGTGTTAATGATCTGGTTGCTCAAGTGCTTGGTGATCTAGCTCGCTCAACTATCAGCACTCTTCACTACTTAACACACTCATAAGTAATCTCGGACAAACCGATTCTGCAAACTCAGTCCCACCAAGATGAACCACCTCAGTTATACTCCCAAACCCTAATTTCTCGGTCCATCCGATTTTGAGTTTCGGTCTCACCGAAAATGGACTGCCAACCTTCTGTAACCAATTGACATCACTTCGGAATATCCGAATTGTTATTTTCGGTCCCACCGAGATGGCAAGCTCCAACCTTTGACTCACTTCGGACACACCGAGATGGTATTTCGGTCCCACCGAAAATCCCAACGTTCACTATATTTGAACTTTCGGTCTGACCGAGTTTTCACTTCGGTCTCACCGAGATTGGTCAAATGTGTGTGTAACGGTTGGATTTTGTGTGGAGGCTATATATACCCCTCCACCCCCTCTTCATTCGTGAGGAGAGCCATCAGAAAGTCTACCACTCCTACCATACACTTTCTGAGAAGTGAACCACCTACCCTTGTGTTGAGATCAAGCCATTCCATTCCTACCATATGAAACTTGATTTCTAGCCTTCCCAAGTTGCTTTCCACTCAAACCTTTCTTCCACCACAGCCATATCAGTGAGGAGAGTTGAGTGTTGGGGAGATTATCATCTGAAGCACAAGAGCAAGGAGTTCATCATCATCAACACCATCTATTACCTTTTGGAGGGTGGTGCCTCCTAGATTGGTTAGGTGTCGCTTGGGAGCCTCCGTCTTTGAGATGTGGAGTTGAACCAAGAAGTTTGTAAGGGCAAGGAGATCGCCTACTTCGTGAAGATCTACCCCAAGTAAGGCTAGTCCTCCGTGGGCGTAGGCCATGATGGAATAGACAAGGTTGCTTCTTCGTGGACCCTTCGTGGGTGGAGCCCTCCGTGGACTCGCGCAGCCGTTACCCTCCGTGGGTTGAAGTCTCCATCAACGTGGATGTACGATAGCACCACCTATCGGAACCACGACAAAAATCCTCGTGTCACCAAACTGCGTTTGATCTTCTCCACCTCTCTTTTACATGTGCAATTTACTTTCCGCTTCTTATACTCTAGAATTGCATGTGTAGGGTGATACTTGAATTGATCTTAATTGTGAAACTGCCAAAAACATTGCATGATCAAAAGGCAGATTTTTTATATTGTCAAGTAGTCTAATCACCCCCCCTCTAGACATACTTTCGATCCTACAAGTGGTATCAGAGCTTTGGTCTCCATTGTTTTGGTTTCCATTGCATTGGACTCCATAAGCTTGGTTTCACAACCTAGGAGAGTATGGCGTCTAGTGAGGGTAATTATCGTAGAGGTCCTTACTTTGATGGTACAAATTTTGCTAGTTGGAAGCATAAAATGAAAATGCATATTCTTGGTCATAACCCAGCCGCATGGGGCATTATTTGTGTTGGTATGCAAGGTGATTTCTTTGAAGAAGGAAAAGTTCCGGATCGCGAAGCTACACCGGAAGAGTTGCGGATGTTGCAAAACAATGCTCAAGCTTGTGACATTCTCTTCAATGCTTTGTGTCCCGAAGAGTTCAACAAAATCAGCCGTCTTGAGAATGCTAAAGAGATTTGGGATACTTTGGTTGAAATGCACGAAGGTACTAAATCTGTGAAGGAATCAAAGCTAGATATTCTTCAAGGTCAACTTGACAAGTTCAACATGAAGGATGGTGAAGGAGTCGCTGAAATGTACTCTAGGCTTGCTCTCATCACAAATGAGATTGCCGGCTTAGGAAGCGAAGAAATGACCGACCGATTCATCATTAAGAAGATTCTCAGAGCTTTGGATGGAAAGTATGACACCGTGTGCACTTTGATCCAAATGATGCCAAACTACAAGACCCTCAAGCCAACTGAAGTCATTGGAAGAATTGTTGCTCATGAGATGACACTTAAGGATAAGGAAGAGCTTCACAACAAGTCAAGTGGTGCTTACAAAGCTACAAGTGATGCTCCTACTACCTCAAGTGACAAGCTAATTTCCAATGAAGAGATAAGCCTAATGGTCAAGAACTTCAACAAGTTCTACAAGAATAGAGGCAAAGAAAGAAGCTCAAAGTCTAGATCATATGATGAAAAGAGATCTTCTAGTCGTGATCGAAACTGCTACAATTGTGGAAGACCTGGACACTTCTCAAATGAGTGTACGGCTCCCCACAAGAGAAGAGAAGAATCTCCAAGAAGAAGAGCAAGAGATGAGTCACCTCGGAGAGAGAGAAGGAGTAGAGATGATCGTTATGAACGAAGACCCTCTCGGAGAAGCAAGGATTCGGAGAGGAAAGACAAGTCATCAAGGAGCTACACAAGAAGAAGACATCAAGCTCATGTAGGCGAATGGGTCTCCGGCTCCGACTCCGACAATCAATCCGATGGAAGCTATCACTCCGACTCCGACTACAGTCAAGATGAAGGTGTTGTCGGACTTGCACTCGTATCCTCCAACTCCAACTCCTACGACTTATTTGATTCACCAAATGAGGGAATTGGAAGATGCTTCATGGCTAAAGGCCCCAAGGTAACACACCCTGAATTCATTGACTTTGATAGTGATGAGGATGACTTACTTTGTGAAGATGAGCTCTTGCATGATAAATCTAGTGAGCTTAGTAATGATGAAAATGCTAGTAGTCTTTATAGTCGAGAAGAATCGAATGACAATGCTATGAAGGAGATTGAGCGTCTAACTAAAGAACTAAACACTCTTAAGTTAGCTCATGAAACAACTCAAGAAGATCATAGAGAGCTCCTAAGATCTCATGAGAAGCTACGCTTCGAGAAGCTCACTCTAGAGCAAGAACATGAGTTTCTAAAAGCGATCAATGACGATCTTCGAAAGAAGAGTTCTTCATATCTTGCCAAACGACTTCTCTTGTCTAATTTCTTGCCACCTATTAAGACTAAGCATGACAAGCATAAGAAAAATTCTTCCTCTAGTAGTAACAATAACAATGTTAAATCCAATATTGTTGCTTCTAGTAGTTCTCTTGATTCCACTAACAATGTTTCAAGCCAAGTTACACTTGAGCAAGAAAATAGCTTATTGAAGGAAATCATAGAGAAAGGTGTCTACAAGAGTCTTGCCGGGAGCAAGAACTTTGAGGAGATTGTTCGCAAACAAGGAAGACACCGGAAGAATCAAGGGATTGGTTTTGAGCAAAAGTTCAACGCCGAAGGTGTTGAGTGGGAAGAAGGTCGATACCCTACTCCACAGTTTGTTTCACAAAAGGAGAAGTATGATCCTACTTCTTCCAATGTGGAACAAGCTCAAGATGACCTTCCACCACAAGACCACAAGCTAAAGGCCAAGGACAAGCTTCAAGAGGAGATTGATGCATTCATTGAAGCACCTCAAGCCATGGTCAATTGGGTTCCCAAGGACACATCAAGTTCTACTTCGTCAAGCTCAACTACAACACCAAGGATTCCCATCAAGATGATGTGGATCCCAAAGAAGAAGAACTAGAAGGTTCTTGAGGGTGACTCCGCCAACAAACTTCACTCATATTCATTTTGGCAAGAATTTGTGCAATCAACTTCCACATCATGCACTAGTTCATGGAGTCACAAACCCTCTTGTTGGTAAGTCAAGGGACAAGGTAATCATTGCTTTCATGGACATCATCTTTTATGTACTTCACTCTATGTCTATGGATATTCTTGTTTGTTCCTTGTGGGACTAACCCATGTAGGTATTGAAAGTGCCCTAATCCAAAGGATTGCTCCCAACTCTTGATGATCTACATCAACATTGAGCATCCACATCTTCAACATCTACATGAAGTCTTCTACGACAACCCAAGGTTAGTTTGACCCTTTAAAAAGGGGTTCTCACATCTAGGGGGAGCTTTGCTCTAAAAATTGAGCTAAAGCATCTTCAAATGATGTGAACACATAAAAGCTTTATGTAAAAGTGGTAACCCCACTTGTGCTTAAACGATGAGTATGACTTATGATCAAATGTTCTCATTTGGCTCCTAAGTCAATATACTCATATATAGATGACCTAGTCATCGACAAATTGTGTGCTAGTAGCTAGAATGTTGGTTGTGCATGTTTGACACATATTTTAGTTGCTATCTTATTGTGTGAGCATGTTGAATGCATGATTTTATCCATTCAAGGACATCCATTTGTGGTTTTGATTGTTTTGATTTTTTTCTGGCCAAATGGATGGACAAGAATGCCTAAGCACCTTCCCTAGCTATCTATGCTTTCTTGTCTCAAATTCTATTCATGCTCATATCACAACTTTGAACAAGTCTTTTTCGGACAGTCCAAGTGAGGAGCACTCGGAGCCACCGATTCGTCTAAGGCTGACTTCCAAAACCTTCTAAGTCCATTTCGGTCTGACCGGCTTCTCTCGGTCCAACCGAAACGCTTAGACTGATCTAGGTTTCATCTCGGTGAAACCGAGTTCAAAATCTCGGTCTGACCGATATGCGTAACTGCACAGCAGTTATACATCTCGGTGACACCGAGTTTTTCAACTCGGTCCCACCGACAGCATGGGGTTATATATACCTGAGGGCTGCGCGCGATTCAATTCTTCAAACCGTTCGCCCCTAAAACCCCTGCTGCCGTCGCCCTGGTCTACGGATCGTCGCCGTCGTCGCCTGTGCGCCCTCGCCGCAGGTCTCCGCCGCCGTCAACGGTAATCATCTCCACCGTTGCCGCCGTAGAGGGACACCACCAAGTTAGGGTGTGTCCCGATCCCTTTTCGTGCTCCCCATCCGATTCTTGCACGATAGGCTTGCCATGATTCAATCCACGTTTGAGATATTCCCTATACATTAGTTCAGATCCTCTAGTTTCGAGCGAAATTCTTAGGTTTAGGTTTCCACGGAACGCATCTCGGTGAAGCCGATTTTGAAACTCGGAATGACCGATTTGGCCTCTGGCCATTGCACTGCATCATTCGGTTTGACCGAGTTATGCAAATCGGAATGACCGAAACGTAGTTTCAGTGAAACCCTAAGTTATCGGTAGGACCGAAACCCATTTCGGTCTGACCGAAAGTGGTGTGTAGGTTTCTGTTGAACACTTCGGTTTCACCGAAACTTAAAATCGGTTTGACCAAAATACATTTTGTGAAAACTCAAAACTAAGTTTTGAACTCATTTTTTTTGCAAAAACCTCTGCAGTTGTGATAACTCTTCTACTCTGCCTATACCTTATCTTTTCACAGGTTTTCAGCCATGTCAGATGTCAGTGACAGCCAGAACAGGTCTGAGTCACCTTTTGCTGAGATTCCAGAGGCAGATACAAGTCCTGCTAGCAGCTCCAGTGATGATGGTGAGAGGAGCACCCCTAGTGGTTTGCCTCCTGCAGCCACCAGAACCAGGAAGAAGAGAACTTCTGATGGTGAGGACTCTGACTTTGTTGCTGAGGAAGTTACCTCCAAGCCAAAGAGGAATGTGGTTGCCAAAGAGCACCAAGGGCAGCAGTCAAGGAAAGGCACAAGCAAAGTAAAGCAGTCAGCAGTTGCAAAGAAGCTCAACTTGGAAGAGCCTGCTCCAAGCAAGGTGAAGAAGACTTCCAAAAGGAAGAGGGTAGTATATGCTGAACCTCAAGTTGATGCTGCAGAAGAAGAAGAAGAAGATGCACCCCAGCCTCCTCCTCAGAAAGCTAAGTTCATGGGTGATTCTATTCGGTCTCAAGCCTCCTCTAAGCCCAAGAAGCCTGCTCAAGCAAAGGCAGCTCCAGCCAAGCCCAAGAGAACAACCAGAAGCATTCCAGCTTCTGAGAAGAACAAAGGTGAGATGCCACCGTCTGAATCAGATGAAGAGCATGTGTTGCTTAAGCTCCGTCCCAAGTTGCCACTCCACAATGATGCTCATCCTCAAGCTGAGGACATGAAGGCAAGGAAGGACAAAGGTCTCAGGCTATGGAGACAGTCTGATCCATATGCTGTAAGGAGAAGGACTGCTGTGGACCCCAGATTCCACACCAGAGAGCAGCAGGATTTCTATGAGACCGTGCTGATGGATAAGAAGCCCATTGTTGCTGACACCAGGTATGTTGACTGGCAGTACATTGACAGTGAAGAGCACCGGGACTTCTTTCCCCATGTGCATGAGAGCTTTACTGCATGTGGAGTTGCTGATTTTGTGGGTCAAGAACTGACAGCTTGGAATGACGAGATGATCATGCAGTTCTACGCCACAGCCCACTTCTATCCTGATGGCAAGATCACCTGGATGACTGAAGGTCAAAGGTTTTCTTCGACTGTTGAAGAATCGGCAGAACTTCTGAACGCTCCAGTGCAGAGAGAGGACGACATTGATGTCTATGGGATTCCTAAGAAGAGTCATGATTCCATGAAGAACATGTACAAGGAGATCCCGGCTGCTGATTTGGAAGGATGGAAGCTTGGCTCAGTGTACTATCTCCAGGCAGGTCTGACCACCACTAACACTATTCTGAGGCATACATTGATGCCTAAGTCTGGAGACCACCGCATGATTCGAGGCTATTCTATCAACATGCTGCACATTCTCGATGAGAAGGCACCTTTCAAGGTGATGGACTTGATGGTAGAGACCATTAAGAGGACTGCAGCTGGCCAGAAGAGGTCGTGTGGGTTTGCTCCGCAGATACAGATGCTCATCAACCCCAAGTTTGGCACGGGCAAATTCATGTTGGATAGGAAGCACTTGCCACTACAGCCAGAGCATGAGGACAACGTAGTTGTGATGGATGAAGAGGATCCTACCTCAGTTGAAGGACAGGCCAAAATCGAAGCTGCGAAGAAGGCTAAAGCTGACAAAGAAGCAGCAGCAGCAGCAGCTAAGCCAAAGAGCTTTGGAGAACAAATTCTTGAAGCTACCCAGAGGATTGAACAACGCCTGGCCAGCATTGAGCAATCTCAGGAGAGCCTAGAGAGGATTGTTGAGGACAAGATCCACGCTCTGGACGTGAAGCTGACTGAGATTCAGGTGTCTGTCAATAAGCTTGAGGCAGACATGGAGGAGACAAGGCAGGAGAGAGCAGAGCTTATGCAGGATGATCTAGTCCAGGACTCTCATCGCCAGACTGCTCAGGTTCCCAGAGGATCCAGATCTGCAGCTATCCCAGTGACTGACTCCAGGGCTACCACTTCAGCACCAGCTACAGCTCCAGCAGTTGCTCCAGCTCCATCATCCACTCCTCCAGCGCAGACATCAGCAGAAATCTTCGCCGATGCAGCTATCTCTACACCGACATCTACCCAGACGGGAGCCGCCAGCAGAGCCCGCAGTGACGCTTAGCTCTATACCTTTTCGAACTTTTTGGTAACTTGTTGCCAAAGGGGGAGAAATTGTTATAGATCATAGGGCTTCGAGAGAGAGAGAGAGTGCTCTTTCGTCTTTCGTTCTTTTGCCGGTTTTCTTTGTGATACTTTGGTTTCTTTTGGTTCTTGAAACTTTAAGTGTGCTTGCTACTAAGTTTGATGCTACCTTAATGAGTGCTTGGTCATACTATGCTTTAATGTGTGCTTAATGCTTATCATATGCTATTCCTTATTGTATGGCTATTTACTCTTGTCTTGGTGATTGAGTGCATGTTATTCATTCTTATCATTTTGTGCGCTCCACCAAGATGTATGTGATATGGAAGAGTGACCCATAATCCTAATCGATTGTACATTTGCATTCAAACGCAAATTTTAAATAATGCACAAATTTAGGGGGAGCTCTTGTTTATCACATACTTCTCAAAGCGACGATATTATTCATTGATTATATCCTTTGTCGAAGCTTTGATCTATATGTTGTCATCAATTACCAAAAAGGGGGAGATTGAAAGTGCAACTAATCCCCGGGTGGTTTTGGTAATTAATAACAACATATATATCATTGAACTAATATTTTCTTGAGAATCATTTCAGAGAAGTTCGATGATATGGGTATGGAAATGTCTGAAGAAGTGGACCCCTCAAAATTCTAAGACAAGCATTGGCAAAAGCTCAAGACTCTATTTTTGGTTCAGTGATCAAAGATCACATTGAGTCCATAGGAAAAGCCAATACTATTAAAAGGGGATGAGGTTGTGTTAATGATCTGGTTGCTCAAGTGCTTGGTGATCTAGCTCCCTCAACTATCAGCACTCTTCACTACTTAACACACTCATAAGTAATCTCGGACAAACCGATTCTGCAAACTCAGTCCCACCGAGATGAACCACCTCAGTTATACTCCCAAACCCTAATTTCTCGGTCCATCCGATTTTGAGTTTCGGTCTCACCGAAAATGGACTGCCAACCTTCTGTAACCAATTGACATCACTTCAGAATATCCGAATTGTTATTTTCGGTCCCACCGAGATGGCAAGCTCCAACCTTTGACTCACTTCGGACACACCGAGATGGTATTTTCGGTCCCACCGAAAATCCCAACGTTCACTATATTTGAACTTTCGGTCTGACCGAGTTTTCACTTCGGTCTCACCGAGATTGGTCAAATGTGTGTGTAACGGTTGGATTTTGTGTGGAGGCTATATATACCCCTCCACCCCCTCTTCATTCGTGAGGAGAGCCATCAAAAAGTCTACCACTCCTACCATACACTTTCTGAGAAGTGAACCACCTACCCTTGTGTTGAGATCAAGCCATTCCATTCCTACCATATGAAACTTGATTTCTAGCCTTCCCAAGTTGCTTTCCACTCAAACCTTTCTTCCACCACAGCCATATCAGTGAGGAGAGTTGAGTGTTGGGGAGATTATCATCTGAAGCACAAGAGCAAGGAGTTCATCATCATCAACACCATCTATTACCTTTTGGAGGGTGGTGCCTCCTAGATTGGTTAGGTGTCGCTTGGGAGCCTCCGTCTTTGAGATGTGGAGTTGAACCAAGAAGTTTGTAAGGGCAAGGAGATCGCCTACTTCGTGAAGATCTACCCCGAGTAAGGCTAGTCCTCCGTGGGCATAGGCCATGATGGAATAGACAAGGTTGCTTCTTCGTGGACCCTTCGTGGGTGGAGCCCTCCGTGGACTCGCGCAGCCGTTACCCTCCGTGGGTTGAAGTCTCCATCAACGTGGATGTACGATAGCACCACCTATCGGAACCACGACAAAAATCTTCGTGTCACCAAACTGCGTTTGATCTTCTCCACCTCTCTTTTACATGTGCAATTTACTTTCCGCTGCTTATACTCTAGAATTGCATGTGTAGGGTGATACTTGAATTGATCTTAATTGTGAAACTGCCAAAAACATTGCATGATCAAAAGGCAGATTTTTTATATTGTCAAGTAGTCTAATCACCCCCCCTCTAGACATACTTTCGATCCTACAGCGGGGCATCAGGCTTCTTGTTGGGGCACACACTTGAGATGTGTCCTGACTGACCACATCCAAAGCAAGTGGCTTGGTTTGGATTGTTGATCTTGTTGCCACCACTATTATTGGGGTTGAATGCTGGCCTTGGGTTGGCATACTGCTGAGGCTGATAGTTGGTGCGAGGTGCACGAGCTCTTGGTTGCTGATAGGTTGGCTTGACCGGGGCTGACTGCCACGGGCGAGGCTTCTGGTTGCTGGAACTTCCCTTGCTGACCATCTAGCGCTTGCGAGTGTCTTCCAGAGCACGCCGCTTATCTTCAAGCATGAGTGCTTTGTTCACCAGGTCAGGGAAGGTTGGGCAGTCGCACACGACAAGCGAGTACTGCAGAGTCTGATTGAGGCCTTCCATAAATCGCTCCCTTTTTGCAGCATCAGTGCTGACATCTTCAGGGGCATACCTTGACAGAACACTGAACTTCTGCATGTACTCCTTGACAGTGCCACTTCCTTGCTTCAGGGCTAGGAACTCACGCTTTTTGATAGCCATGATTCCGGAAGGAATGTGGGCTTTGCGGAATTCTTCCTTGAAGTTGTCCCAAGTGATGTCTTGTCCAGCATGCATGACCTTGAATCCATCCCACCAAGCTCTAGCAGTCCCCCCGAGGCAGTGGGCTGCATAAGCCTCCTTCTCGCGGTCTTCGGTGCATCCTACTAGCTCCAGTAAGTCCTCAATGGTGCGGACCCAGTCGTCTGCATCCAGGGGTTCAACAGTCTCGATGAAAGTTGGCGGTGCATGCTTCTTGAACTCTGCCAACGTGTAACGTCCATTGCCATTCCCCGCCGGCTGGCGGTTGTTGGTGACAGCTTGAGCAATCAACTGAAGGGCTGCAGTGTTGGCTTGGCGTTCCTCTCGAAAAGCTTGGCGAAGCTGAGCCATGTCCATGTTCGGAGGAGGTGGTGGTGGTGGAGCTTGGTCGTTGGTTTGGTCGTGGCCTGCCTCTGATTGAGCGGATGCTCCGGCTTCAGGTTGCTGGGTAGAGGTACCAGTACGAGTTACAACAGGCATCCTGTTGGAGTGGTAAAAGGTCTCATGACTTGGAAGAGGGAAAGCAATAAAGATGGGTGCCTAGTAAGGGGGTGGGTGTGACACTAATCAAATCATGCAAGGGCCGAAAGGGCCAAACATGTTCATTAAAATTCAAATGGTTGATGTAGTCGTTTACATATTCTCGAAGGAAGAATACGACATACATCTGAACACAACAAAAGCAACACTAGATGGTTTCATATGAACCATACAAGGACTCGACTGCGCTTAGGGATTACACGACCTATCCTACCGTAGAGGTCACGAACCGTCATATCCGAGTTGCGAATAATGCCTAAGCGGCGGAATGCTCGGTCGCGTATTCTGGCTCTTCTGGGTCTTCCTCCTTGTCTTCATCTGTCTGGGCCCCCTTGTCACTTGAGGGTGTTGGGGAGTGGAGGAGTTGGATAAGACGGTGCTTTGTCGGTGGTGCCGAGAAAAGCTTGCGATATTCCCTTGCCGTCATGGGGCGTCGCCGAGGTGGTTCTTCATCCTTGGAAGATACATCTCCTGAAGGCCTTCCGCCTCGGTACGCGATAGCGGACTGTCCTGGAGGCGCACCTTCCTTCTTGATCCTATCTGTCTTCTCTTGTGCTCGACGAAGAAGTGCCTTGGTCTTGTAAAGTTCTTCTCGGAGCTTCATTGATTCCGAGGCCAAATCTTGTGCCAAGCTGTCGGCACATAGACTGAAGTAGGTCTGGAATCGAAGCGGGAGTCCTTCCTTCAATGGAGGGGCTAGTGCGCTGCTTTCATCTTCACCTTCCTTCCGGTAAGGCAAGAAGTGGGTTGTCATCTTGGCTGCCATCTCCGGAAGAAGCTCGCGGAGACGGGTTAGTGCCTTGAGTGCAACAGCCTCGACAGCGAGAGGTAGTGTTGCCATCTGGGGTCCCTCAAAGAACCAACTTATGGGAGGATCGTTTGCCTTCACGATCACTTCCACATGGTATTCCACCTCAGTGTCGCTAATCCAATGCTCAAGGTAGATGAGGATGGGGGCTCGGTGGAACTGGCACTCCCGGAGGCTATCCTCGAGAAGCAAGGGAAACCAAGTGGTCAGGTGCTCTTCAGGTACAACGGCCATCTACAAAGGTGGAATAGGAGAGGTTAATAAGCTGATGATATCTCAGGTTGGTAAGGTTTAGAAAAGAAGAGAGGTTCAGAAGGTTTTTTGAAAAAGGGGTCTCATCTAACTAACGCCCATGCTAACTAAGGCTTCCTACAGTCAGGATGGCTCTGATACCAGCTCTGTGGGGACCCCGACTTAGAAGTCGAGATCACCGAATGCACGTGTACAATGATCCCAGAGATCAATGCTCACTGAACACACAGAAGCTGAATAATAAGAGTCTTACATCCATACATACCATCTTACACAAATTATGGCCATTATGGCCAAGTCTTACATAGATAAAGCCTCAAGGGCTGAATAGCAAATAACTCGAATAGCGGAAGTCTTCGATGATAAGTAGAACCATCTGCCTTAACCCTACAGGTATTCTGACTGGGATAGCGTCCTAGTTCGCATGTTCGTCTCCATAGAATTCTTCTTCATATTCCTGTTCCTCCATGCCTGGCCAATTAAATAACCAGTGGCAACCCAATGAGTACTTTGAATGTACTCGCAAGCAACCCATGATTTGGTTCAAAGTAACAATGCAATTGTACAACAATGAGAAATCTAGCTACGAGCTAGAATAAATATTCTACCATCAAGTATATGCATCAATAAATTCACGTAACTTCGAAGACAGGTTACCGATATCAACATGAATAGGATTCAACTCAACGAGTCAAGTCACCACCTTGACTCAACATACACACACACAAGGTTTCGCAAACATTGGACGTAGCCCAAGAGCGGTTACCCAACTGTCCTTGACCGTGGACACGGCTATTCGAATAGTTTTACACTCTTCAGAGGTTGCGCACTTTACCCACAAGATCCGGGAAGCTTTCGTGTCACCCACGATCCCGCAGTACCTCAAGTACTTGGGGGAAGCACCCGATCATTATCTTTCCCTAGACGACACTAACATAGGGTCCACTCGTTGGTGCACAACCCTCGAGTACAAACAATAGATCATGGGACTTGCCCTATTTTCAATGTCACGCGTACACGAAGGGACCAACGGTGTGTCCGGTGCCCTGTGAAAAGAGTCATGGTCGCCTATCTGAGCACGACCCCGTCCAGGGAAAGACGTCAAGTCTTCCCGTCACTAGTAATGTGGGCACCATGCTAGTATCGGCCTGAGTAATCAATAATGCCCCGTCCCATAAGGGGTAGAGTGGTTGCACATGTATGGTTGGAATAACGGTCGCAACTTAAACCAATCCGTTTGAAAAAACATCACACACACTTGTCTTGGTACACCACTTCGTCAACAAGTGGTTACCCATCTCATCTTTTTCCCCCGGGCATAAGTGGCACCCGATGGGGTCTTAAAAAGAATGCGACCACGAAGGTATCATGGCACACATGCATCTCTAGGCATCACTACTAGTCATTTGCAATGCATCTAGCACATAGAAAGATTATGAGTAAAGCATGCATCATGTGGTGGTTCTTAACTAAGTCACCACCGTCATTCTTATCATCATGCATTTGGAAACACACGGGTTCCAAAGAACACAAGTGTATCATGGTCAAAGAGCTGCTTGCCTGGATTGGCTTGGTCTTCAAAGTCTTCAAATCCTTCCCCACCTTCTTCTTCAGCAACCTCGTCAAATATGGTATCTAAACGTCACAAAATAACGACGGGAAAAAAAGACCACAATAAAAACAAGAAAAATCAAAGTGCTCAGAAAAATGTCAACTTATTTTTGTTAAATACTAGAGGGAAAACTAAGATGGCAAAAATTCTTAGTTGGAGTTTTGGAGTTGCAGAATGGGGTCCATGAATATTTGAACAGAAGTTTTAATGTTCAAATATGAATTTAAATTTGAACAGAATAGAAAAGGTTCATGGATATGTGTGAAAGTGACATCATTAAATAGGTTGGAATTTTACAAGTTTTTAGGAACTGGAATTAATTCATTTGGACATATATATAATTCCGTGAAATTATTTGAAATTCCACTGAAAAGAATAAAAGAAAATGGCTTTGTGCCACTGGGCCAGAACGGCCACAGTGCAACGGCCCAGGGCAAATACAGCCCACCGCACGGCGCCAGCGCGCGCCAGGGTTTTTTTTAAACCTGACGGGCGGGGCCCGACGGTCAGCGTCAGAGAGGGGTGCGAGAGAGAGGTGAGGATGACAGGCGGCCCGCCTGTCATCTTCAACCTTGCGGCCAGAGAGACGGCGAGCTCACCGGCGGCGTTATGGTGCACGGCGGGGCGAGCTACGGGCAGGAATGGGTCCAGTGGAGAGTCGCCATTCCAGTGGTGGTGGTGCGGCTCGTCGGAGGGGCCTGGTTCGCCGGCGGCGAGGACACGCGGCGGAGGAGCGTCGGGAGGTTGCTGCTCCGGTCGATTCCGGCAGCTGCAGAGAGGGGAAAGAGGGGAAAACGCATCAGTGACTTGCTGTGGTGCTAGATCGAGCGAGAGGGAGGGCTAGGGCGGCCTGTATTGGGCTGGCGACGGGAAGCCGCCGCGGCGGAGCTCGAGCTCGATCTCGAGCTCGGGCGGGTCTGGAGAGAGGCGAGTGGCTCAGGGAGGTGATTGAGAGAGGGAGGATGCTGTTGGTGAAGAGAGGAGGGGCTCGGGGGCCCTATTTATAGGAGAATGGCGAGGTGCCATGGACCTATGCGCCGGCAAGCCTCTGCTCGTCGCCACAGTGCACGGGAGGCGTTGGGGAGACGTCTGCGGTGTTGCTGGACGAGTTCCAGGGCGGAGGGAAGGAAGAGGGGGAGCGGGGGGTGCTTCTGGAGCTGCGCGCGTGCGAGGCCGACGAGTGGAGCTTGCGGGCGGCCGATGCGCGTGTGAGGGCGTCCACTGGAGGGCGAAGGAGGA
>LR738710.1:332737703-332879223 GCA_902687465.1 Secale cereale
GGGGGGAGTTGCGGACGCCGAGGCACATCGGTTGGCGCGAGGGGGGAGCACGAGGTGGTCGGAAGCGAGGGATTGGGCGAGGCTACAGTGCGGGTGCGCACTGTAGCGCGCTCTGGAGCACGACTTCTGCATGCCACGGCATGCCGTTGGCTCACTGGGTGTGTCCGCCGTGTCTGGGGGTCCAACACGAAGTAAACAAACTAGCTATGGCCTTGGATGCTCTGGATGCTCAGTGAGAGAGGAGGGAGGCTGGTAGATGGGTAGGAATGGGCTGTCCAGCAAGGTGAATTGGGGTTTTCACCCCTCAATCATTGAGCTGTGGACATGGGGAAGTTACTGGAAGTAGAATGTAACTAGGTGAGGCTATGGTAGAAAGTTGAAGCAAAAGTAAATAGTAAAAGAGGTCAAGATGATGGTTTTGGTAAAATGGCAGAAGGTGTTTGATCAAGTTTTGGGCAAGCAAATGATCTCCACTAGCCATGACACTTAACATGATTGAATTTCATATGGAAATAGGGTGTTTCACCAAATTTGGGCTCCTTTGAAGAAACTAGCCAATGTAACTTTGGTGAACCCTAGAAATCAACAGAAATGGCTTCATCATGTTTAAGTCAAGCTAATCATCTACCCTTGATGCACCACTTGGTGTAGTTTCATCATTTGGGGTATTGATCATACTCACAAAGTTTGAAGCTCCAGGTAAAAAGTTGGTAATGTGAAGTTGTTCAAATTTGAATTTTAGCAGAAATGGTTTTGGGGTATTCTGATCAAGTTACCCTACTCCAAAGCTTGTGCCATTTGGTCTAGATGCCTTATTAGACCTTTCTAGCATGTGCACCAAGTTTGAGGGCATTTGGATAAGTTTGGCAATGTAAAGTTGCTCAAACTTCAGATATGGACAGAATGGTTTTGAAGGGTTTTGAGGATGTTATCTTGCTTCCCAAGGCATGGGGCTTGGCAAGATCATCAAATATGTCATATATGACATAATAGAATTTCCCTAAAATTTTTAGAGAATATCTCCTTTGTAAATATTTCAAAAGCTTGAAATATCCAGAAAGGGTTTCTGAGGGATTAGCCCATTATTTTGAACATGATCAAGTGTTGAAACTCTTATATATGGACAATATATGTCCTATGAGTCTCCCTGAATTTTGGCAAATATTTTTGAAATAATTAAATAATTTTCCCCTATTAAAGACCATTTCTGGCCTTAAGAAAAAGCTTTAAAATAAACTAGGAAAATAACTTTTAAAATTATACTTTTGTGGTTTCTAGGAGTCCTATGACTACTAGGTCTCAAATACACTTTTTGAAATAATTTTCTCACCCTAAATCAAGCACTTGCTGTGCAAACCTCAATTCAGGGTTTTTTGGAATACTAACTTTTGAAAATACATTTTGGCCAAATTATTTTTATAAGAAAATACTATACTGCTATAAACACTTGGTATGATCATTGGGCAGAAGTTTTGGGTATGAAGATGAATTCCTCAAGAGGTAATAGTTGACTTTAATGAGCACATGAAAAACATATGAAGAAAAACTCAATTCCAAATAAAAGCCAAATGATTCCAAAAAAAATTGCTGGTCCAAATTTTCATGCTTCATTGATGCAAATGACATGTTACAAAATGCAGGGTGTGACATCGGATTAATACTAATGATTACAGGGCGGTCATCTAATCACTATCATCTGAAGACTCCATGATATCTGCTCCAGCTTCGTCTTCATAGTCACTTTCATCACTGTCGGTGTCGTCTATCAGAATGTAGTTCTCCATAGTAATTCACGTGTCTGGTTCTAGTTTCACTGTGTCAGTTCCAGCCTTCTTCTTCAGTGCTTCATGCTGCTCCAATAGTACGGCGACTTCCTCTTCATATCCATCTCGTACTGTCTTTAGTTCTTCATCTAGCTCCACATTCTAGGTTATAACCATGTTGGTTTTCTGCATAAGTGCGCACATCTGATTCTCGTAGCGTCGTATGTGTTGGTCCATCTCCTGGATGTATGCTGCAATGGATCCATCCTTCCTGGTGCGAAGCATCTCCCATTTCTCGTCTCAACGTCCACAAATCTGGTAGATGGTGTCTTCAAGGTCCTTGTTGTAGACTTCACATATGCATACAAATGTGATATGAGCTGCCACACTCTTTCCCAAGCTCCATGTTGGCACGTCAAAGGCTAGCTCAAGTGGCTCCGTGAATGGTGCAATAGTCCTCCCATGATACACTAACTTTGATCTTCCAGCACTCCTCTTCCGGCGATGTTGCGTAGAGATCTCAAGTGATACTTGGTATTCCAATGTGCAAGTATCTAGTGACTTCCTTCAAGTGCTTTCTGAAAGGGGTGTCATCGTCTGGCAGAGTGAACTTGCTCCCTGGGTCCGACATTTATAGAAAGGAAATAGAGAAGAATTGGAATGAGTAGAGAAGAAGTAGAATGAGTAGAGAACAAAACATTCTATGGCTTATCCTAGTGGTCGTGTCCTACAGTCAACATGGGCTCTGATACCATCTTGTAGCAACCATGATTCCAATGAATCGAAGTCTCTGTGCTTAATGTTATCCCTGGATCGGTATGCTGACACACACACTACTCGATGATTTATAACAGAGGTTCAATCACACTTTATTGCATCGAAGATTCTCGAAGAGGCAATATCCATTACGCGAGAAATGGTTGAAGGCCATCTAATATAATAAACTGCGGAAGCTATGAAGAGTAGTTGAGTCCATCCAACTCCACGGCAAACATTGAGTGCATGACAACGACCTATCGAACCTTAATCTTCGTCTGAAAACTCTACAAAATGATACGTTGCAGCCATGTAGGTCAGCACATTGAATATGCTGGCAAGAACACACTGTAATGATAATGAGCAATGTCTACAACTATATGCATATTTGGCTGGTGGAGGCTGTAAGGTTTATTTTTGTATAAAGCTAGTTTTTGCCTACAACAAAGGAATGTATTTTATTAACTACTTAGTTAAATTTAAGCATGAACATTGAGAATGGTACCCCCATCTCAATCCCAAAACCAGAGTCATCATTAACCCAACAAGTTAAATAAAGTGATGAGATCAGTCCATAATTCAAATACCAGGATACTCAAGATGTCCATAACCGGGGACACAGCTACTCATGAATAGTTTGTACACTCTGCAGAGGTTTGTGCACTTTTCCCCACAAGACTCGATCGCCTCCGTTTAATTTCTCGCACAACAAGGTGTTTGAGAAATGGATGACCGAGACACAGTCTTTCAGAAGCATCAACTCTTTACCATGGGTATACCGTACCACCTACATCCGCTACATCTGTAAGTCTACCACGAAAAGAGGTCACACAACATACTCAACAATGCCAGAGCCCATAATGGCTTGTGGCTGCACACGGAAGTTTCTAGGCATGAATGATATACGATCCCTTTGATCATGGGTGGCATTCCTTGGGCAGCACTGGTATATCCCTAGGTGCCCTGACAACCAATGGTCAATCCCAGGGTGCCACAACTAATCCACCCATTTGTGTATTAAATTTCCACCTTAAAGAAACCCTTAGTTGTTATTACACTCACAACTTTCATGAAGCTCTCATACCAATCCACGTCTACAAGCATGGCTAAGCAATAAGTAACAAAACCTATATTCCACTGGGTTGATCTCAAGTCATTGGGTTCCTACCTCATGAACTACAAAGCATCATCACATGTAACCAGTCCTACTCATGCAAGTGTTTGAGGATATAACTAATGCAATTAAAATTGGGTATTTCAAGAGTATGATCAAAGTATGAACTTGCCTTGCTGATGGTCATTGAAACCTAGTGACTCGTAGTAGCACGCTTCGCACTCCGGAAATTCTATCGCAATCAAACAATAGCATACATTAGCAATCATGCAACAAAATCGAAGAACTGATCTCGAAAGACTTCAAAAACAAATGAATACTCTTGCAACAGAAATAAAATTCTATATGTACCAAAATTAAGTGAATTTTTCCTTATCAGAAAGTTTCGGTCAAGAGTGTTGATTTGCAAAAAGAATCAACTCAAACGGAGTTGCGAAACTCAAGTTACGATCAAAAGAAGTTCAAACACAAAACTGTTTGAATTCAAAATTTAAGACATTCAAAATCAACTTTGTATTGCGGTACCAGAAAGATAAGATCGAAAAGAAGAAATTGGCGTTGGTTTCACCTAATTCCGACTAACGAGTAAAAAGTAATGAGGGTTTAAAGATCAGGGACTGATCTGTAAATTTTTTAATCGTGGATAGGTCCTTGGCCGAAAATAAAAAGTAAAAGGCTAAATAGCAAACGTTCGTTTTCTGAAACTAAACAACAGATGTTCGTTAAATAATAAACCCTAAAAAATGAACTACGGTTTTAAAAAAAAAATCTAGGGTTAAAAAAAAAGAAACTAAAAACCAAAAAAAACGGATGGTACCTTCGCGGATCGGGTCGGGTCCGCGCGTTTGCGGGTCGGGCGACGGGAGACGGGCGACGGGCGCGGCGGCGGCGGGCGGCATCGGCGGCGGCGGGTGGGTCGAGTGCGGGGTGTGGGCGCGGCTCGCGGGGCGGCGGAGGCTAGTGGCGGCGGTGGATAGCGCGGCGGCGGCGGGTGCGGGTGCGGGAGTGCGTCGCTGGGGCTGGACAAGGGGAGAGGGGGCCGGGGCTCCCGGCTTTTAAAGGGCCCTAGGGGGTCCGACTTGGGGAAGGGGCGACAGCGGCGGCCGTGACATAGCCGGACTCCAGCGAGTCCGATTGCCGCACGGGGGCAAGAGGCGGTGGCTAGCTGGGTCGGCTCGAGCGGCTGGGCCTTCGGCCCAGTTAGCTCCGGCCAAAATGTATATATATATATATATATATATATATATAATCACCCGAACAGAAAATCCAAAAAAATATGAAATTTTTCTAAAAATTCCAGAAACAATTTTCACCATCTAAACCTAATGTTTGGAACAAGGTGAACATTTTTCTGATATAAAATGCCTAAAATTAAAATAACTTTTAAATGCTATTTTTAAATAATAGACTCCAAATAAAAATCCAGTAAAATTATTTTTACTCAAAAATCAAATTCCAACATTTTTATTATATTTTTGAAGTAGTCATAATATCTTCTCTCAATTATTTTTAAATATTGGAAAAATGAATTTTGCCAAAAATATTATTGATCCAACCTCACTTGGAACTAATTAAAACAATGGGTTCTCTTTGGAAACTTCTAACTCTCTCACTTGGGTCCTTGAGTTGCTTAAAGTCTTGGATCAATTTTCAAATAAACTCACGCTCAAAATACTCAAATGATAAATTCATATGAATGATCTATGATAACATCGAAATTGAAAATTGGGATGTTACACTAACAATCCCTAGTTTGGTGATAGTGTTTCTGTTTGCAAGTTTAATAGTAACATCAATGTCTTCTATTTCAGCGAGTGCAATCTCATGCATAATTTCTTGGTATAAAGTGAAAGGAATAGCACTCACACTAGCACACACATCACATAAACCATGATAGCAGTGATATCCTATTTTAACTGAGACGACATGCATGCCAACAACGGGTCTATTTTTATCTTTAGTATCGGGTTTGGCAATTCAAGCAGCTTCATCACAGAAGTAAATAACATGGAAACCAATATTATCGACCAAGAGATGTTTAACCATAGCAATACTAGGTTCTACTTTAATTTTTTCAGAGGGTCTAGGTGCTCTAATATTACTTTTCTTAACCATAGTTGAGACTTTAGCATGTTCCTTTATCCTAACAGGGAAAGGTGGGTTTTCAATATAAGGAGTAGGCACAACTGGGTCAACATTGTAAATGATAGTTTCTTCTTCAACTCTAACTGGTTCCTCAACTTTTTCTTTAATTGGTGGGTGATATTTGAACCACTTCTCCTTAGGGGGATCAACACGAGCAGCAAATAATTCACAAAATGAGGCTACTATCTCAGAGTCAAGTCCATATGTAGTGCTAAAATCATTGAAAGCATCGGTATCCACAAAAGATTTAACACAATCAAACTCAAGTTTTATACCTGACTCTTTACCTTCGTCGTGTTCCCAATCTTCAGAGTTCGGTTTAATTCTTTCAAGAAGGTCCCACCAGAATTCAATAGTCTTCTTCATAAAGGATCCAGTACAAGAAGTATCTAGCATGATTGATCATTATGAGAAAGCCAAGCATAAAATTCTATATAATAATTTCTCTCGAGAGCTCATGATTGGGGCATGAATATAAAATGGACTTAAGCCTCCCTAAGCTTGAGCGATACTTTCTCCTTCACGAGACCAAAAATTATGAATATAATTCCAATCATGATGAACTAGATGCATATGATAAAACTTGTGGTGAAATTCCAATTTTAATCGATTCCAGCTCAAAGATCCAATATCATCGCATAACCAATACCATGTCAATGCTTTTACCCCCAAAGATAAAGGGAAAACTTTCTTATTGGCTTCATCTCTGAGTAAACCTGCAAGCTTAAATAATTCACAAACTTCATCCACATAAATTAAATGCGTATCCGGATGTAATGTTCCATCTCCTGCATAAGGATTAGCTAGCAGTTTCTTAATCATACCCAAAGGAATTTCATAAAAAATATTTTCAGTAGGCGCAGTAGGTTGAGGGACAACTCTTTGTGCTTCTGGATGAGGTGAAGATACCCCAAACAAACCCCTCAAAGGATTGTTTTCCATAGTGACGATTGACAGTAAATTTCAGCACGTAATATAAATTTTCCCTTACCAAAGACGCTTCACTCCCCAGAACAGGCACCAGAAAAGAGTCTTGATGGCCCACAAGTATAGGGGTTCAATCATAGTCCTTTCGATAAGTAAGTGTTTCGAACCTAACGAGGACCAGAAGAAAATGACAAGAGGTTTTCAGCAAGGTAATTTCTGCAAGCACTAAAATTTTGGTAACAAGTTGTTTGATAGCAAGATAATTTGTAACAAGTGACAAGTAGCAATTGTAAAAATAAGTGCAGCAAGGTATCCCAATCCTTTTGTGGCAAAGTACAGGCCGTAATGGTTTCTTATAATAAGAAAAGTGTTCTTGAGGACTCACGGGAATTTTATCTAGTCACTTTCATCTTGTTGGTTTGATTCGCGTTCGTTACTTTGATTATTTGATATTTGGGCGGACTGGTGCTTGTGTGTTGTTCTTACTTGAAAAAGACTCACACTTATAATTACCGCCCTTCGCAAGCATCCACAACTACGACAAAAGAATTAAGATAATATCTAACCATAGCATTAAACATATGGATCCAAATAAGCCCCTTGCGGAATAGCGCATAAACTAGGGTTTAAGTTTCTATCACTCTCGCAACCCATCATCTAATAACTACTCCACAATGGATTCCCTTAGGCCCAAAGATGGTGAAGTGTCATGTAGTAGATGTTCACATAACACCACTAAGGGAATCACAACATACACATCATAAAAATATCGAACGAATATCAAATTCACATGATTACTTGCAGCATGACTTATCCTGTGGCCTCAAGAATGAAAGTAACTACTCACAAATCATATGCATGTTCAAGATCAGAGGAGTAATAAATATCATAATGAATCTGAACATATTATCTTCCACCAAATAAATCAACTAGCATCAACTACAAGATGTAATCAACGCTACTAGCAACCCACATGTACCCATATGAGGTTTTTATAGTAAGATAGAATACAAGAGATGAACTAGGGTTTGAGATGAGATGGTGCTAGTGAATATGTTGATGGAGATTGATCCTCCCATGATGAGAGGGTTGTTGGTGATGATGATGGCTTCGATTTCCCCCTCTTGGAGAGAAGTATCCCCGGCAGAATCGTTCCACTTGAGAGCAAAAGTGCTTAGGCCATGTTCCGCCTCGAGACGGCGATGTTCTGTCCCGAAAGTCCTCCCTTTATTTTTTTTCTAGGGAAAATTTTATTTTATACCAGAAGATGAAAGCCGAAGTGGGCCTAGGACCCCACTGGACACTCGGGCGCGCTTGGAGGGGGTGGCGCGGCCTGGTGTCTCATGGGTGCCTGGGTGCCCCCTCTGGTGGTTCTTTTCTCCAATAATTATTATGTATTCCAAAATAATTCTTTGTAAATTTTCAGACCATTTGGAGAGCGCATAATAGGTATCTCTGACGTAGATTTTTTAGGTTCAGAATTCCAGTTGTCGATATTCTCCCTCTTTGTGTAAACCTTGTCAATTATGAGAGAAAAGGCATTAGAATTACTCCCCAAAGTGTTATAATGAGTAAAAACACTAAAAATAACAGTAAGAAAACATGAAGCAAAATGGACTTATCAGTAACCAAGAGATTCAACGAGCATAACATTTTGAATATAACTATCATTGGATATGGCCACCTTACCAAGGCCAAGTACCATACCCCTGGAGTTATCAGGAATCCATTATTCTCCTTCGAACATGTAATTGCGAAGATTTGCCATGAGACTAAGGCTCCTCGTAGTCTTCTCATATTCAATGTCAAATTTTCATTCTTCATCCTAATAGCCATGCTCAACATCATCATCAACATGCACATGATCATCACCTAGGTCAAGTGATTTGTTAGAATTTCAATCATGACAATGTTCAAATTTGTGAATTCTAATTGCTTCTATGGTGATGTTTCTAATGGTTCTAACATCTCCTTTAGCACGCATAAGATCACAAAGTTCCAAAATACATTCATCAAATTTAGGATCACTAGGGTTCATTTTATGAAAAGCAATCGTCTTTCGAACAATCACATTAAGGGTCTTTAGATAATAATTAGGGTAGTGCCTCTCTAGATTCTTCCACAAAGTGTAAGCACATTCAAACTTTTGCATTTGTCTAAGCGCAATAGTTGGTAATCCTTTAATGATAAGATTGACAGTTCTAAGATTATGAAGCATACAAATTTCCTCTTCATGAGTAGGTTGCAAGGGATCAATAGGATGCATATAAGGAGTATTAACATACTTGCTCAAGTTAAATCTATCAAACATATCAAGCATTTCATACCTCCAAAATTTATAGTATTCTCCATTGAGAATGGGCACTCTACAACTAAGACTCCCAAAGTAGATTCATCCATTTTATTCCAAAGGTGATTAAACCAAAGCTATGGAGACCAAAGCTATGATACCAATTGAAAGATCAAGAAAATGCGTCTAGAAGGCAGGGATTAGGCCCTAAACAAGATAAAGTAGCAGTTTTAATTTTCTTTAAGTTGTAGTTGATTTTAGAGCATGTTAAAGCGCACAAGGAACACCTGACACCAGTATACAAAGAGTATAAGCAGCGGAAAGAGTAAAACATGCAAGTGTAAGAATGTAAAGGGATGGGAATTGTGAAGTGCAAGTGCAATGGAGATGCGGAGAATTTTGGCGTGGTTCGGATAGGTCGTGCTATCATACTTTCACGTTGATGGAGACTTCAACCACGAAGGGTAATGGCTGCGCGAGTCTACGGAGGGCTCCACCTACAAAGTTTCCACGAAGAATCAACCTTGTCTATCCCACCATGGCCATCGTCCACAAAGGAATTGCCTCACTCAGATAGATCTTCACGAAATAGGTGATCCCCTTGCTGATATGCCACCGTCTTCGGAGAAGAGGGTGAACAAGGGGAAGTCTGATCTTAATGGCGTAGGATCGATAAGTGGATGGGGATAACTAGATGCAAGCAGCCAAAAAATAGAAAATAAGAGATTATGAACCGACGAGGAGGATGCTCACCGAAGCTTGCTATCAAAAAATTCGCCGATCCACAACCAGCAATACTACCCCACACAACCACGCTCGCAAGTCGTGGAGCACGGGATAGGTGCAATCTGCTAAGGAAACCACGAAGTCTAACCCACACAACACGATCTAGTCGTGGAGCACGAATTAGGAGCAATTTCTCAAGGAATCCCGAGAATAAGGGTAACAAGATCTGTCCAATCTAAGGAGGAGTCTATGTCTTTGGTCTTTGAAAGAAATTGGAAAAAGTCCCCAACGAATGGAAGTGCTAGCCTATTTATAATTGGGACAACCCCCTGGATAGGTGTGAAATAAAACTAGATTTGGGAACCAGCTTAGGTGTGAAAGAGAACCAGCTTTGGTTTGACTAAATGGCTTAGAGACTTAATGAGCTAACTTCTGGAAAACTCTCGTTGGAGGTGGTTGGTAGTTCCCGACCAAACATTGTTCACTGGGGTCGAACAATGTTTCCTTCAGCAGAAAATTCGAGTTCTGGGAACCTTTCACAAGTCAGGATATCTAAACTCGTGCAAAACATTGTTTCGTCAGAATCGGAACAATGTTTCTTTAGCAGACAACTAATTTCTTCATGGATTCCTAACTTTGTTTCTTTGCCATAAAACATTGTTTTGCACGGACTAAAATATGTTTGGCCTTCTTCAATATCGCACCAGAGTTCAACCAGCAACAAAGGAGGTGAAGGTACAATCATGTTTTCAAGGTCAAATGATAGACTTAAGTTAGCGTTCACCTGATCATGTATTTGCATTGCGCGACTTCTTGTGATTGGACCGTTGATGATTGGTGGTGTTGTATCCATGGTTGGGATGTCCTCATCATCCTCCCCCTCTTGAGAATGAGTCGTCCTCGACTCTAAAGGCCCAAAGTATGGGGAAAGATTGGATATGTTGAAGGTTGGGCTAACACCACATTCTTCTGGAAGATCAATGTTATAAGCATTGTCGTTGATCCGCTCGAGCACCGGGAATGGTCCATCACCGTGTGCCTGCAACTTGCACTTGCATTGCTCGGGAAAATGGTCCTTCCGAAGGTGTACCCATACCAAATTGCCTTGCTCGAACACCAGCTTCTTCCTGGTCTTGTTGACCCGCTTCGTATATTGTTCAGTCATTTTCTCAATGTTCTCCTTTGCCTGGCCATGAAATTTCTTGACGAAATCAGCAGGCTTACTTGCATCAAGGCTGGTTCGTTCCTTTTGTGGAAAAGGCAAAAGATCAATGGGAGCAATAGGTTTGAATCCATAAACAAGTTCAAATGGGCAAAATTTAGTGGTCGAATGTACTGCCCTATTATACGTGAACTCCACATGAGGTAGGCACTCTTCCTACATCTTCAAATTCTTCTTGAGGACTGCTCGTAGCATCATGGACAACGTTCGGTTGACAACTTTAATCTATCCATCATTTTGTGGGTGGCAGGTCGTGGAAAATAGGAGATTGGTGCCAAGTTTTCCCCACAAGGTCTTCCAAAAGTAGCTCAGAAATTTGGTGTCGCGGTCTGACACAATCGTTCGTGGAACTCCATGTAGCCGCACAACTTCCTAGAAAAACAGATTAGCAATGTGTAAAGCATCATCGCTCTTATGACATGGGATAAAATGTGCCATTTTGGTAAAACGATCAATTACCACAAACACCGAGTCACTCCCCTTCTTAGTCCTTGGTAAACCAAGAACAAAATCCATAGAAATATCTTCCCACAGAGTATTCGGAATGGATAGAGGGGTATATAAAGCATGACGATTCAAGCGGGACTTAGCTTTGTGGCAATTCTCGCATCTCATAATGTAGCATTCCATGTAGTCTCATGCGCGGCCAAAAGAAGTGATCAACAAGCACACTTTCTGTTTTCTTGGATCCAAAATGTCCCATGAGACCACCAGCGTGAGCCTCCTACAAGAGCAACAAACGAACAGAACAATCTGGGATGCACAATTTGTTAGCTCGAAATAGAAATCCATCCTGCAAATGAAACTTCTCCCATCCCTTTCCCTTTTCACGCTTTGAAAATGGTTCAGCAAAGTATGAGTCGTTAGCATACAATTATTGGATGCTTTCTAAACCAAGGATTTTAACATCAAGTTGGGAAAGTAAAATGTGACGCCTAGACAATGCGTCGGCAACAATGTTATCCTTCCCTTTCTTGTACTTGACAATATAAGGAAAAGACTCTATGAACTCACTCCATTTTTCATGTCTATGGTTCAGTTTGAGTTGGCCCTTTAGATTATTTAAAGATTCATGGTCAGAATGTATTACAAACTCTTTTGGCCACAAGTAATGCTGCCATGTTTCCAAACATCGAACAAATGCATACAATTCTTTATCATAGACTGAATAATTAAGAGTTGGACCATTAAGCCTCTCACTAAAGTAGGCAATGGGTTTAACTTCTTGCATTAGAACTCCACCAATGCTAACACCACTTGCATCACATTCACTCTCAAATGTCTTACCAAAATCAGGAAGTGAAAGCAATGGGTCGGATGTCAATCTCATCTTCAGATCTGGGAAGGACTTGTCTTGGGCATCGCCACATTGGAATGAAGTGTCTTTATTTCTTTACTCATTCATGGGTACAACAATGGTGCTGAAATCCTTCACGAACCGGCAGTAGAAACCTGCAAGTCCAAGCAAGCTACGTACTTGGCTCACATTTTGTGGAGGCATCCACTCACGAATAACCTTGATTTTCTCTTCACCGACCTCCACACCTTTTGCTGAAACAACAAAGCCAAGAAACACAACCTTGTTTGTGCAAAATGTGCACTTTTCCACGTTAGCGTACAACTTTTCCTCACGTAGGATAGCAAGCACACATTTTATATGTTCAACACGATCCTCCAAAGTTTTGCTATAAATTAATATGTCATCAAAGTAAACCACTACAAACTTGCCAATGTAGGATCTAAGTGCATGATTCATCAATCTCATGAAAGTACTAGGTGCATTTGTTAATCCAAAAGGTATAACCAACCATTCTTACAAGCCAAATTTTGTGTTGAATGTAGTTTTCCATTTGTCACCCTCTTTCATTCTTATTTGTTGATATCCACTTTGCAAATCAATTCTGGAAAATATGGTGGAGCCACAAAGTTCATCAATCATGTCATCGAGCCTAGGAATAGGGTGCCGATATCTCATAGTTATGTTGTTAACGGATCTACAATCAGTGCACATACGCGTAGTACCGTCTTTCTTTGGAACTAAAAGAATGGGAATAGCACAGGGAGAAAGACTTTCCCTTACATTCCCTTTGTTAAGAAGATCTTATACTTGCCTCCGAATTTCATTCGTCTCCTCTGGGTTTGCTCGGTATGGTGCTCGGTTTGGTAGTGGGGCGCTTGGAACCAAGTCGATCTGGTGTTCAATGCCCCGCTTTGGTGGCAAACCTGGTGGCACCTCCTTGGGAAACACATCCTCATACTTCTGCAAAAGATCAAAAACAAAACTAGGAAGAGTGGAGGTTAATTCGTTAGCAGCCAAAAAGTTTCCTTGTACATGAGTACAAAGAATTGAGTATTAGGTTCTCTCAATTCCCACATATCCCTTTTCCTAACCATCATAACGAATCCCTGTTTTTCCCGGGGCTTGGTCATATTTGGCTGTGGAGCTTTTGGCTGTGGAAACACCCCCTCACTATGTTGGTGGCTCACTCGTTGTGTATGATCACTCTCTCCCTTTTTTCTTTCCTTTTCTTTTCATCTCATCCAGATAGACTTCCTCGGGTGTCATGGGTAGCCAAGTGAACTTTTCTCCTCTATGGACAAAACATAAGCGATTCACACGCCCGCTGATTTGCACATCACGGTCATGCAACCACGGTCGTCCAAGAAGCAAGTGACAAGTGTGCATCGGCACCACATCACACTCAACATCATCATGATATGTCCCTACTGAAATTGGTATTCGCACGCTACTAATCGCCTTAATTGCGCCACAATAATTCAGCCATTGCATACGATATGGGTGTTGGTGACGTTTTGTTTGCAATTAAATCTTCTCAAGCATCTCCGTGCTTGCAATATTGTTGCAGATGCCACTATCAACAATCACTCGACATATCTTTGAGTTGATAAGGCAACGTGTGTGAAAAATATTATGCCGTTGACCCTTTTCCTCCTCCACAACCTGGGCATTAAGTGAACGACATATAACCAAAGCTTCACCATCAAGTTCTTAATGAGATCAAACAGTTCCTCCTACTTCCCAATCTTGATGCTCTTCCACTTCGTCATTTCCACCTTCAGGGTCACTTTCAGACTCCCATTTACCTCGTTCATTTAGGATCATAGTTCTTTTGCTTGGACTTTTCGAAGAAATGTGACCTCTTCCTTTGCACTTGTGGCATTGGATGCCATTGCTACGTGTAGAACTATTTTCAATAGGTGGAGCGGAGGATACTCCTACTGCAAGTGATGACATCTTATCTTGATTGCAAACAGCAGGTGAGGAAGCTATCAAGGCATCTGGGAGCCTAGGTGGTGCACCCTCAAACCGAGAACCATATGGCTGTTATGTTCGCTGCCATGAGGATGTGGTGGCGCGGCCTTGGAAAGCACGCGTACGACCATTACACATATTCTTCTTCTCAACTTGAATGGCTTGATGTACCATATCTTGTAGTGTATCATAAGAAAACATCTCCAGAAAGTCTGATATTTCATCATTCAGCCCATGTAAAAATCTTGCCATCTTCGCCTCATAAGTTTCACGGGTTCTTATTCGAGTTAGCAGCACCTCCATCTCTTTATAGTACTCCTCAACAGTGCAGGGCCCTTGAGTGAGCTCCTGCAATCTCTTGTACAGTTGCCTCTCATAGTATGATGGAACAAAACGGCGCCTCATGTCTTGCTTCATCAAAGTCCAGCTGCGGATATAATTATTGCACGATAGCAATCGATCGTCTTGCAGCTAATTCGACCATGTAAGAGCATAACAAAAGAACTCCATAACAGCAAGATCAACTCTCTTGGCTTCAGAAAACCAATGGATGTAAAAGATTTGATCACACTTCTCCTCCCACTCAATATATGCATCCGGATCCTCTTTTCCGGTCAATGATGGAACATGCAGCTTCACTTTGACTTGGTTGTCACGGTCATCTTGATCACGATGGTCATAATGATGACCGTTGCGACCAAAAACAACACCACGACGTGGCGGGGAGTAGGGTGCATAGTCCCCCATGTCTTCATCTACATCACCATGCTCGGAGAGATCTTCATGAGAGATGTCATCACCATCATGTGCAGCTCGTCACCGGTGATCAGCAGCAAACCCGCGGGGGTCATGGCCTCGCCCGCGAGCTTCTCTTCCATGCAGCCCATCCTCGTGAGGGGCGGCAAATTTTCCATGCCTCCGTTGAGCCCCAACAGCAATGGCACCATGGGCAGCAACTCCTGCCACTCTTCCACGACCATCGTGTCGATCCTCACTTCCTTGACGTCGTCTGTTGTCAGCGGCCAGTGAGGCAGTAGGGCTCTGTTCATGTTGATCCCCATTACACGCAATAGGAAGACGGCCTCCGAACAACCTTCACATAGTTGCAGATATACCATCCTCAATCATTTCGCCAAGTGTCGCGCGGGTTTTTGGGAGATCATCTTCCACATGTTGATGTCCATGTACACTCGATTTGGATCCTGACATGTTAACTCTCAGAAACAAGTGGACAAAAGAAAGATATATGTGGAAAACACTCAGCTCACCTTCTTGCTTACCCAAATTATAATGATTCCTTGGCGGCTGTGCGGTGGTAGAAAATCTAGAGTGGATGGGCGAATGAAAGGAAAGAAGCTGACGGTTTCTAGGTGGATCTGGGTGGCGTAAAAATGGGGAGGGCTTGTGCTGAGATCCAATCGATGCAAACCAAATAAACAAGAAAAAAATTTAGATCTTTGCACCACGTTTGAGCTGCAACACTTGCCACATCAACTTCTAAAATTTCTCACCCAACTGATTATGATTGCAGACTTGCTCAACACTTTCTCTTCTCTTTTTTCACCTCTTTTTTTACTCATTTTTTGCAACACAATAGATCCACAACAAGACTCAAAGAAAACATCAGCAACTTCGGATCGAACTTGGTGCCAACACAAAGAGGAAAGCAAACAACTAGATCTCAGCAAACAAAGGGTTGGAATTTTTGTGTGGCTTTTCTAGCTTTGGACTTTAGGATGGAGAACAACCAAACTAAAAAGGATAGTTCTAGTAACAAAGATGCAGATCCTACCGTGTGAACCTTGCTCTAAATACCAGATGATATGCCATCGTCTTTCGAGAAGAGGGTGAACAAGGGGAGGTCCGATACTCACGGCGTAGGATCGATAAGTGGATGGAGATTACTAGCTGCAAGCAGCCAGAAAATAGAAAATAGGAGATTATGACCAAACGAGGAGGATGCTCACCAAAGCTTGCGGTCCAAACATTTGCCGATCCACTACCCGCAATACTACCCCCACAGAACCATGCTTGCAAGTCGTGGAGCACGAGATAGGTGCAATACGCAAGGGAAACCACGAACTCTAACCCACAAAACACAATCGAGTCGTGGAGCACGAATTAGGAGCAATTTCTCAAGGAATCACGAGAATAAGGGTAACAAGATCTCTCCAATCTCAGGAGGAGTCTATGTCTTTGGTCTTTCATAGAAAATGGGAAAAGGCCCCAACGAAGGGAAGAGCTAGCATATTTATAATCGGGACACCCCCCTGGATAGGTGTGAAATAAAACTAGCTTTGGGAACCAGCTTAGATGTGAAAGAGAACCAGCTTTGGTTTGACTAAATAGCTTAGAGACTTTATGAGGTAACTTCTGGAAAACTCTCGTTGGAGGTGGTTGGCAGTTCCCGACCAAACATTGTTCACTAGGGTCGAACAATGTTTCCTTCAGCAGAAAACTCGAGTTCTGGGAACCTTTCGCAAGTCAGGATATCTAAGCTCGTGCAAAACATTGTTTCATCATAATTGGAACAATGTTTCTTCAGCAGACAACTCATTTCTTCATGGATTCCTAACTCTGTTTCTTCGCCATAAAACATTGTTTTGTGCGGACTAAAATGTGTTTGGACTTCTTCAATATCGCACCTGAGTTCAACCAACAACAATGGAGGTGAAGGTACAATCATGTTTTCAAGGTCAAATGATAGACTTAAGTTAGCATTCACCTGATCATGTATTTGCGTTGCGCGACTTCTTGTGATTGGACTGTTGATGATTGGTGGTGTAGTGTCCATTGTTGGGATGTCCTCATCACTTGCCCTTAGAAACTTCTTGGGTCAACTCCACATCATGTTAGAGGCTCCCAAGTGACACCTAACCAATCTAGGAGACACCACTATCCAAAAGATAATAGACAGTGTGTTAATGATGAACTCCATGCTCTTGTGCTTTAAATGACAGTCCCACCAACACTCAATTCTTCCTCACAGATTTGGCTATGGTGGAAGAAGGATTTGAGGGGATGGCAACTTGGGGGAGGCTAGAAATCAAGGTTAAAATGGTAGGAATGGAAACTCTTGATCTCAACACATGAGTAGGTGGTTCTCTCTCAGGAAATGAATTGTGGAAGTGTAGGCACGTTGATGGCTCTCCTCACTGAGGAAGAAGGGATGGAGGGGTATATATAGCCTCCACAGAAAATCCAACCATTACACACTTTTGACTCAATTCGGTGGAACAGGTCAGAAATCTCGGTGGCACAGATTTGTGTAAAAGATATGAACATTAGGAATCTCAGCGGGGCCGCCTGACGAGCCATGACCAGGGCCGCAGGCAGGAAAGTTTGGGCACCCCCGTTCCCAGAACGCCAACAGTAGCCCCCGGGCCCAAGGTACACTCGGGCTTTGCTTCGCGGTGAAGCCAAGGGTCAAGTGCGGAGCGCCACGGGCCCCAAAAGCCTGCGTCTTTGACTGACGCGTGGCGATTGACGGGACGTGGGCGTCTGCGCTCCCACGCCGCCTCGGCAACAGCACGGCTGGCAAAAGGCAAATGCGTGCTGTTGTGCTTTCATTGCTAGCCCTTGCCTTGCTCCATATCCCCTTTCTTTTTTCTCTCCTCCGCAAGGCTCCAGAACTTCGCCACCTTCCTTCCAAGCTCGCACTGATGGCGTCCGGCAAGTAGAAGGCCATCGCTCCGCGCGCCTGGTATGAGCCGGCTTTGAGGGCGCCCACGGTCTCGAAGACGAACCATACCGCCTTGCTCCTGATGACCGTTGAGGACACCAACGAGAAGGGAAAAATCGTTGTCGGAGCCACCTCTGCTGTGCCGGAGGACCCCAAAAGTGCCTTCTATCCCTTCTTTATGAGCAGCATTGTTGCGGGGCTTGTCCCTCATTTCTCTGACTTCTTTTTCACCGTCCTTAGCCACTATAAGCTTCATGCCCTTCATATTCATCCCAACTCTGTCCTTCCTCTATCCATCTTCGCCTTCTATTGTGAGGCATTCGCGGGGGTGATGCCATCCGTGGCGCTGCTTCGCCACTTCTTCTACCTCCGCATCAAGGAGGGCCATTGCTTGGGGTGCGCTCACCTTGTTGCGGACAACGGGACCAATGCAATATCGAGAGCCGGGAAGAAGGCCGAGAACTTCAGGAACAAGTTGGTCTTCATGGACGCCAAGTGCTCCCATCCTCGGCTGGTGCTGCCGGTGACGGCGCCCGAGTCGAGCGATAGGTGGCTCAGCGCGAAGCTCACCGATCGTCGGGCAGCGAAGGTGTTGGAGAAGATGACTGCGGACCTGAAGCCTGATAACCCTGAGGCGGCAAACCTGATAGGGGTCATGATTGTCAAGGAATTCTTGACATGTCATGTGGCTCCACTTCAGGCTCGCTCGCGCCCCTTATGGACCTTCGGCTGCGCTGTGACGCACTATCCGCCGAGCAGCTTGGGGCAGCTCTCCGTCTCCTGGTTGTTGTCGTCCTGGGATATCCGTCTGCTTGCCATGTCCCCTTGTACCGCCGCCAGGACGAGGCGACGGTGGCGGCCTCCATGCCCACCTTTGACGCACGCGGGCTCGTGCCTCCGGCGCTCCCTGAAGCTCAAGTGGCAGCCGCACCGGTGGAGGTGTCTTCGAGCGACTCCAGCGAGGAAGACGACTCAGAGGCAACTGTGGAGGGGACTGGAGAGTCGTCCCCTCCACATAAGGCCGACCTCCTTCATGCCTTGCCGGACGACGACGGCGACGACGACCACCCGGTGGAGGAGGTGCCGCCCCTGGCTGGAGCTGTCACGAGGTCCAAGCACACCCCCTTGAAGAAGCCGCCAGCTGGGGTCCCGATGAAGAGCCGGTCGGCGCTGATCCCCCGAGGTAGCGCCTCAACCTCGGCACCACCGGGCACTTTTGTTGTGTCGGCTGCTATGGCCCTGCCTTTCTTGGGGCCCACGTTCTGCAGAGGCTTCAGGGTTTTGTCGCCGTGGACCAGTAAGTACCTTGGCCTGGATTTGTTTCCGTTCTCGATTCCATTGTTGATTCACAATATATTGCCCTACGTTGCTAGGTCGGCACCGTCGACGAAGAAGACGAAGGGTGAGGCGACCACACCGAAGGTCCAGCGGCCCGGCTCGGCCTCGTCCCCCTGGCGAACACGGGTGGCAGAGGAGCTTCTGCTACACGGTTGCCACCGCAAGACCCCGGGGACCTACCTCAGGTGGGGGTCGCGGCCTTGGTCGACCAGGCTTTGGGGGCCCCCGTCTTCGACTCTACTGTTGGTGTTGTCAGGGCTCAGGAGGTCTTGGCTGCGCCACAGTCCCCTACTGTGATCATGTCGCTAGCTCACGGCCCCCCCGGCTTTGTCCGACACCCTGAAGGAGGCCTTTTCTGCACTAACTCAGCTCCTGATTGACCTTCAACGTGCCGATCTTTGACTAGTGGCTGGGCGTCTGGAGCTGGTTTCCGGCTGGTTGAGCTCCAATGTGTCTGTCCAGGAGGTACTGAGCCAAGTCGTGGCGGCCTCCGAAGAGGACAAGCAGGCCGCTGACCATGCCACAACTGTTCGCAAGGCGGCGCTAAAGGACGCTCGGACCGCCCAGGAGCGCCGCCAGTCGGTGGAGACTGAGCTGCGAGACGTGTGTGGCAAGTTCAAGGCAGATGAGGAGAGGATGAAAGCCCGAGAAGATGTCGTAGCCAATCGTGACGCCGAGTTGGAGCAGCTGGCGAAGGAGCTGTCTGCGGAGCGCAGTCGCCTGAAGGAGCTGAAGCGGGCGACGGAAGCACAGGAGTCCAAGCTGGAAACCAAAGCGAAGTTTCTAGCCGAGGATCATGCGGCCTTCGAGACCATCGACGAGTGGTCCCGCCAGGCGCTGAGGGCGCTCTACGAGAAGGGCTTGGTGAAACCGCTGGCGACGGATGATGAAGGCCCCACCTAGCTGCTTCCTTATCTTGTCTTGGCGCTTGAGGATGTCGTCCGCGAGATCAGTCCCCTACCTGAGGAGGAAGCTCGCGTGCTTTCTTCTTCCACCTTGACGCGCGTCCTTAGCCACCTGCACCTTCGCGACCCCAATGCCGACCTCGGGGTACTGCTCGATCCCGTGGAGGCGGAGCGCTGCGAGGCCGCCGCTGAAGCCGTGAAGGACCATGTGGAGGCCTTGCTGAAGAAGTTCCTCATCGTCAGCTCTCCTCCTCCAGCCGATGGTGCCACCGATCCTACGGCTAAGACCGACTCCTCAGGACGCGGAGATGCTGCTGGCGAGGAGGCGCTTCCTGGCGGTAACGCCCTGGGCTGAGGTAATGGCCTGCTGGTGAGTGGCAGCGCTCCTCCTTATATTCATTCCCTGCGATGTTTGATGTTTGAAGAACAATTTGGCTTGTAATACTTGCTAGATGTTTGGGCTTCGCTTCCTATTTATCGTTCTACGTCGGCAGAGCCTGGCCCCGCGCATACCTCAGCCGCCACTGGCTTGTCCAGGTCACTGGGCCAAGACCAGGGAGTGAGGGGATAAGTGGTCATTTAGGCTCCTGAGTCACGATGCTTAGGAGTCCCCCTTAACATGCAATCATTCCCTAGGTAGGAAGCGCTAGGCAGGGCTTTGGTGCTCTGCGTCGGCAGGGCCCGGCCCCGCCCATACCTCAGCCGCCGCTGGCGTCGACCGGAAACCAGGACGAGACTAGGGAGTGAGGGGTCGCGATGCCCAACTGTCCCCCTTGACGTACAAACATACCTCGTACCTGTCCTCGTCGGGCTTGCGCTCGGGAGGGTTGTGCGTCGACCAGGCCCGGGGAACTGGTGGGGGCATACGCCAGGCGTGACCTGAGCGCAGCCCCCGTGCCCAGCCCCCTCGTGCTACCCTCCGGAGGGGAGTGCAGCGCGGTGGGGCTGGTCACTGAGCCAAGGGGCTCCCTGAGGTTAATGCGGCCGTGAGGCCACCCCCAGTTGTTTATCACCAGCGCGAAGCATGGCGCCATCGTCTTTGCACGGGCATAGCCGTTCCTCGACCGTGTCGTCTGCCAGCGCGGAGCATGGTGCTTCCACTAGACCGTGGGAGGGGACTCCCTACTGCGGAGAGCTCTCGGGCATATACAACCCCGCCCGGACACGTGGCTGGAACGGTGGGGCTAGACGAGGTGTATTTAGGCACCCGTGAGCCAGCGCGGAACTAACGAGGCCCTACCTCAAGGCGGGTTGTGCCTGGTCTTGAACGAGAGAGCTTGAGGTGACCCTGCAAGATGGTTAGGCGACCTGCACCGGGTGAATCCCTCGAGACCGCCATATGAGAAGGCCGGACACCAACGACCCCAGGAGGTGACGTGAATGGGGCCGGCCCGCCAGACAAAGCTCGGCCGTTGGATTTGTCGATGCTGCAGGGACGGACCCGAGCACAGACGTCGTGCCTAGCCTTCTCATGTGGATGTCCTAAGAAAAGACAACCGGCGCACGGCTCCCACAGCGGTGGGGCACAATATTGTGCGTCCCAACTCACCTGCTAGCATCCGGCTCGAGCGTGGGCGAGGCACCAAGGGCCACGGGAGGTGACGTACACGGGGCTGGCCCGCGAGCCAGAGCTCAGCCACTTGGATTTGGCGATGCTGTAGGGACGGACCCGAGCACAGACGCCATGCCCGCCCACGATCATAAGATGGATGCAAGCAAGCTTGCGAGGGCGCAAGATGTTCATGGTGTAGGAGTAACAGCCAGATAGATGAGCGATCCTAATGCAGCTGATTGAGATGGTAACACTAGCTCAGGTAAAACGCAAGGGAGATACATGCCACAAGGACGGACCTATGTAGCCTAGGGATGACACGGCCCGAGGGGCGCCCTCAACAAGGTGAGCTGAGATGCAAAAGGATACACATCATAGGGATGGGCCCGTGCCACCTAGGAATGATGCAGCCCGAGGGGCGCTCCCAGTTGAACAAAAACTAGAAAAATGTCACCTGGCACAGTTGCTGAAGTAGTGTTGGTATAGCTGAAGATGCTCGATGCAGATGCTGCTCCTTACGTGTCGCGTGGCTCCGGCACCTCGTGAGGCTCTGGGGTTCCCCAGATCTCGTGGTGGGCCGAGTCCAAATGTCACATCCCTAGTTAGCACTTGCATTAGGACTAGCTAGAGTGTGCATCATGTTTACTTATCAAAGGAACTTGAAATGGGAATGACAGAAACCCCAGCACCCCTCTTCTAAGAACTAGGGTTTGATAAAATATTTTCCAATGTACCCAAAATGCCCTTCAAAAATGTTCATCATTTCTGCCTTGGTCTCAAACCTTTGCTAAAAATGGTGCACAATTTTCTAGGACATCTAAGGGCTCTGGATTAAATCATATGGTATTTGTATTTGGGCATTTAAATGCTATAAAATATTTTAAATGCTCAAATAATCATAAACTATAATGTTCCATACTGTTCATATTATATACAGTGGGCATGACAAGTTTTATGAGTTATAAAAATGTTCTGGCATTTTTATTAATTAAACAAAGTTGCAAAAGTGATGAAACAGAAAATAAATAGGAAAGAAAAGAAAGAGAGAAAGAACTTACCTCGGGCCCAGCAATGTTGCAGGCCGGCCCAGCCCACCAGCCCTCTTCTGTCGCCTTCCTCCTCGCGCCAGAAGGCAGCGCGCGTGGCCGCCGCGCGCCGGCACACGCCCGGCCACCTCCACCCTGCCTGCCTGCCTCCCTACGGCCTGGACGTCTCCTGGCGTCGCCACGCAGCTGCCCCGACCCCTCTCGCACTTTTCCCTCGTCCCCGTCGCCTCCCCTGGCCCTCTCCCTCTCACCACCGAGCCGCTCGTCGCCGTCGCTCGTCGTTGCCGCACCTAGACCCTCCCCCTCGTCCCGTGACCGTGTCCAAAAGGTTCGCCACGACGCCCTCTACCTCCTCGTTGAGCCACGGATCGCCGGGAGCCCTGCAACGCCTTCACGCCGCCGTCCCCAACCTCGGATCGCCGGAGCACCTCGCCGTCCATTAAGAAGCTGCAACGCGTCCCCGACCTCTCCGTCGAGCTCGTTAGCACCGCTGTGAGCTCCTACGCCGAACCCCTATCTTCTCCGCTTCGTTTGCGCTGTGTAGCCGCCGCTCCGTTGATCACCGAAACTCACCGCCGCCGTGCTCGGCGCCGACGATGCTCCGGTGACCATTTGGTCACTCGCACATGTCCATCTCGCTCGCCGCAGCACGTAGACGAGCTAGGTACTACGCATGCATCGCCTAGGCTACTGCAGCCGCGTCTCCACACACGCCCGAACGCCGGCGCCGCTGTCGAGCTCGTTGCCGTCGTCTCCGGCCACCACAGGTCCGGCGACCACCACCGTTCGATGCGCAACGACGAGGGCTCTCCAACGCGCCCAACCGCAGCTCGAACCGTGCCCTGTGGGCGGTTTCCGAAGCACGCCGCCGTGTTTGGCCTAGCCGGCGTCACTTCGCCGGCGAGTTTGACTCGTTTGACCGGGGGGTTGACCACCCCTGGGTCACTGACGTGTGGGCCACCCTTTTCCTAATTAGCTAGTTTAACTATTTAAATGTTAATTTAATTAGTTAGTTAGTTTAGTCACTGACCTGTGGGCCCAGACCCCACCGACAGCTAATTAGTTCACTAATTAATTTTGTTAGTTAGCTATGACACTGACATGCCGGGCCCACATGTCATGTTTGACTTAGACTAGCTCCTGTTGACTGACTGACGTCAGCATGATGTCATGCTGACGCAGTAAAGGTTTTTCTGGGATTTTTAGATTTAAAAATAATTCAGGAAATTCCAGAAAATGCCTAAACTTCAAAAAATCATATAAATTCAACCGTAGCTCAGATGGAAATAATTTATATATGAAAAATGATCAGAAAAATCCAATATTTCCAATGGCACTGGTTTCATGCATGTTTGAGCAAGTTAACCTTGCTGTATACATTAAAACATGATAATGCACTTAATTAAATAATAGCTAAAGTAGCCAATTTGAATCTTTGATTCAAATAAGCTCAAACCCTTCTGGTTTTAGTTGCATTAGCCCAAAACACATGCATCTTGCCATGTCATGAGCATGCATCATATTGTTGCATTTGTTTGTTTAATGATTGTATCGCCGGTATTCTCTGTGTTAGGTCCTGCTCCCGAGGATACTGCTGCGCAATGTTGGGGATTTCGCTTATCGGGAACTTATCGGTCGACCCATGATAAGGGGTAAATCGGTTAGTTTATCGGCATATCGGCCGATTTATCGCCATATCGGCTGATTTATCGGTCGATTTATCTTATCGGTCAGACAGCGGTAAGCAATAAATTGGCCGATTTATCGGCATATCGGAAGATATCTTGAACAGTGTTGCTGCGTATCCAGTTGAAGAGCAGTACCCGACAACCACTTTGTCAGGCAAGCAATCATTGATCATTCCGATACAAACCCAATCTTCTCGCTCCTGCTCTCTTTTACTGCATTAAGGCAACAGCGTGTGAACTGCTACTTGCTGCGATAGTTGAACCCTATTCCCTTGCATGACCTGGCATTGCCACAGTAAATAGTTGAAACCCACTAGCATGTGTATGAGTTGATTGAGCCATGTGATGTGTGATCCACCATGCTATTTGTTTATGTTGCCTGCTATGCTTAGAGTTGTGTCTGGTCTGGTTCATCTGGGTGATGGATCAGACTGAAATGATCATACTAATAAAGAGAAGGAAGTGTGGAATACGCTTGGTAAAGGTATCGATGAAAGGCCATGTAGGAGTACATGGTGGGTTGCTTCATTGGAATCGTCCATAGGACCCGAGATCTGTATGTGTGGTTCAAGTTACAGCTACTACCACACATTGGGATCCTCAATTGACCCTCTCGGCTTATTAATTACCCTCGATCTCTGTCCAGGAGTTGCAACTAGTTTCTGGTGTTTATAGTTTACTGGAGGTCGTGCACAGCGCTGACCCTCGGGGTGGGTTGTGATGCGATAGGTACGTGGCACGGTGTACCGGTTGCCCGTTTGGTGACTCGGGAACCCTGTACACATCGTTTGGGGCCGTGAGCGACACCCCGGCCGGATCTCCCCACGGATGGAACCCAAATAGGCGATAAACCTGGACGAGAGACTTGAGTAGTTAGTCAGGTCGTGGCCGACACCCTCGCTAGGCTTCCGCTTGAAGGTTGCCGAGTACACGTCGAGTAAACGGCGATAAGTGGTGGGAGCGTGTGTGAAGAGGTACACCCCTGCAGGGTTATCAATCTATTCGAATAGCCGTTGTTCGGGGTACGGACTACTTGGTTACTCTTACAGTTCATAGACAAGTTGATGGATACTACTAAAAGCCTCAAGATAAGTGTGAGTGCCGTGGATGGCCCTTCCGTAGGTTGACGAAAGAGGATCCTTGGTAGAGTATTGTTGTGGTGAGTAGAGGACTCGTGTTCGTAATAACATCTTGCAATCTGTTGAGAGTTGTAGTATAGGTTAGCCAAGAGTCAGAGCTGGCTTTCTGCTATAAACTCCACTGCCCCCTGTTGATAATGTTGCATGTATGATAGGTTCTGTGGTAAGACTTGCTGAGTACCTTTGTACTCATGTTTGCTTAATAACTGTTGCAGAGGAGAACCCTGCCCCTGCTGATGGGTTCTACATAGACGTTGACGTCGACGAGTAGCTTGACACCTAGACGGAGATCTGGAGCTTGTGAAGGGCCTTGTAGATAGTCAGGCTACACCAAGCATGTTTTATTTTCTAAGTTGTCTGTACTCAGACATGTAGCTTCCGCTTGTGCTTGTATGACTGTATGACTTGAGTGTTGGGTCATGTGACCCCTACCTGTATGGATATGTTATGTATGGCTCTTGGAGCCTCTTAAATAAAGTACTTTCAGTCAAAGAGTTCTGTTGTGATGCAATGTTGTATTTGCACATATTGAGCATATTGTGTGTATGGTTGAAATGCTTCGTATGTGTGGGATCCGACACCTAGTTGTTTTCCTTTGGTAGCCTACCTTACAGGGAAATGCCTCCTAGTGATTCCAATGAGCCTTGGTAGCTCGCTACTGCTCGGAACACGTAGGCTGGCCGGCATGTGTCCTTCTTCGTTCCTGTGTCTGTCCCTTAGGGGAAATGTCACGCATTGTTCCTTTAAGTCCATGTAGCTTGCTACGACTTGGGTTCATACGTTGATGACCGACATGTTCGTTGTTGGGTCATGAATGCCTGTCTCTGTAATCTAGTGCCACTTTTGGTTTATAACTAGCCACGTCGGCCCGGGTTCTCTGTCATATGGATGCTAGCGACACTGTCATATACATGTGCCAAAATGCGCAAACGGTCCCGGGCCAGGTAAGGTGGCACCCGTGGGGTTACCGTGCGTGAGGCCGCAAAGTGATATGACGTGTTACAGCTAGATCGGTGTGACTTAGGATCGGGGTCCTGACACCAAATCTGCATGGATCTCCTTATGGCTGGCCACGCGAGTCGCCAGGTCTTCCCGCATGTTGCGCTGGTGCAAGTTCACTTTGTTCGGTAGGCCGAAGGGCATACGAACGTAGCTGTGAGGGGGACCCCGGCACCAGAACACCTAGGAAGGCCAGTAGGGCTCCTGAGATGCGATCCTATTAAGTGTAGGGACGTTGACGCAGACGCGCAACCAGTCTCCTGAGCCCAGGCCGACAGTTGTACTCAGAGGAGCCAGGCGGTGCTCGCCCCGCATTGCCCTTGGCACCTGTAGGTCTTCAATGGTCTGGCTGATGAACTCGTGAGCGCTTGGTGCCTCACGCCTCGAGGCTTCCGGAGGGAAGTGTGTGGCGAAGCACTCCTCCACATGGTGCCCGAGCGCCTCCCTCGTGACATTGGCTAAGTTAGAGGCCCTCCAGAGGAGAGCCCCCGAGCCCAGCCAGAGGGGGGCGCCCGACGCGCCTTCTAAGCGAGAGAGAGAGGCGGCCCCTCCCTTGGTGTAGGTCCCGAGGTGTTGTCGCCTGGTGCTGCATCCCCATGAGGCTCCAGGGCGAGCAGCTGCTTCTTCTTCTTGGGGGCGACCTCAGGTGGGTAGATGATGTTGTCGCTGTTTGGATCCTCGACTGCTGCCGCCTGGTAAGCGCGCTCGAGTGAGGACACTACGTCCTTCTCCTCACACGCGATGGTAATGACGCCGCCGCTTCCCGGCATCTTGAGGACTTTGTAGCCGTGGTGAGTCACTGCGATGACACTACTAGGAAAAGGCCTATTAGTGGCGCACCTGTTTAGGCCATTAATGGCGCACTACAGGTGCGCCACTACTACCACGCCATTAGTAATAAATACTAATGGCGCACCTCTAGTGCGCCATTACTATGCCTAGAGGTGCGCCATTACTATCGGACTTAGTAATGGCGCACCACATAGAAGTGCGCCATTACTAAAAAAAATCAAATTTTGTTTAGAATTTGTGTTAAACTTTTTTTTGATTTTTTTAAAGAAAATTCAGAATTTATTTCCTTTTCTTCTTAATCTCAGGTCACTATGGCTTAATCTCGGGTCCATATGCTTAATCTCAAGTCAAATCGCGCTCTGTGCTCAAACTTCCCGAAAGGTCACCCATTCTCACACTACTCCAGCCCGAGAATGCTTAACTTCGCAGTTCTATCCAACACCAGCACCAGCTCACTTCACATGCACTTGTTGATATATATATATATATATATATATATATATATATATATATATATATATATATATATATATATATATATATATATATATATATCATATCAATCCTATTAAATCTCCCGGTCATGTTCATGATCATGAGTGTAATGAAATTTTGAAAAAATATTTCAAACTTCCCGGTCATATTACGTATCATAATTTGAAAAAAAATTCCAAACAAAAATTCCAAAAAAAAAAATATGTTACTAGTGGCGCATCTAGCAAATGGTATGCCACTAGTAAGTTTGAATTTTTTTTCATATTTCACACATCTAGATCTTAAAAGCCCCATAACTTTCGTTCTGTTAGGTTGTTTTAGATTTTGAAAATGTTCAACGGGGTTCCCCCCCCCCTTGAATTCGGATGTAACTTTTCGAGTAGATGATTTTTCATATAAAAAACTTTTTAATCCGAGTTTGTATGCAAAAGTTATGCCCGTTTTACTAAATTCCAGAGAGATTTTGCAAATATAGTCGAAATTCATATTTGTAAATTTTCCCAATAACTAGACCACATATCACATGGGAAACTTATTGTCTTTTATTTTTTGACATTTCAATCATTTTCTTTTATTTATTTTAAAACTGAAAAGGCGGTCCACTAAGGGTGCATTTGGTGAAATTTGGACATAGTAATGGCGCATCTTTACAAAGTGCGCCATTACTATGTGTATGACTTGGTCAAACCTCAGTCAAAGTTAGTAATGGCACACTTTGTATAGGTGCGCCATTACTAAGTTTGACATAGTAATGGCGCACCTGGTGTGCGGTGCACCATTACTAGTTTTGAAAAAAAAAACGAAAAAAATAATGTTAGTAGTGGTGCACCGTGGATGCAGTGCGCCATTACTAGTTTAACTAGTAATGGCGCACTATACCGTGGTGCACCACTACTAACTTTTTTTCTGATTTTTTTCATAACTAGTAATGGCGCACCGCACACCAGGTGCGCCATTAGTAATTTGATAGTAATGGCGTGCGCCATTAGTGTCAATATCATCTATATCCCTTTTCCTAGTAGTGTGAACTTGGTCAGGGCTGGGTACCCGAGGATGGCGTTGTAAGGGAGATGGATGTGGGCGACATCGAAGTCGATGAGCTCAGTGTGATAGTTGTCACGCTTGCCAAAGGTGACAGGTAGGTGGTGGAGCCGTCTGTCACTCCGGAGAAGGGCTTGGTAGGCAACAGCTGATCGTAGGGTACTTGGAGGTTGTCGAATGTCTCGATGGACAAGACGTTGAGCCCTGCGCCACCGTCGATGATGATCTTGGTAACTTGTACATTGCTGATGACGGGCGAACAAAGCATCGGGAGGGCGCCGGCCGTAGCCTCGCACTTGAGCTGGTCTGCTAAACTGAAGGTGATGGGGCACCTGGACTACCTGAGCGGGCGAGTAGCCTCGAGCTTGGGGAGAGCCGCATTTACTTCACGGGCGAACTGCTTGAAGAGGCGCTCAGAAGCTGGGGCCTGTTCTCCGCCCAAGATGCAGGCGATGGCACGTAGCTCCTGGAAGCCCCCAGCCCCCTCATCACTGTCGTCGTTTCTCCTTGGCGGTGGCAGAGGTGGAAGGCCGGCCCTGCCCTTAGTACGGTCCTCCCGATGCTGGTCCCTCTAGGCATCCTCGCGGGGCTGGCCACGCCAACGTCCTCCGAGGTTGATCACGCCACTCCTCGCGGGGGCCGCGGTCATCCCAACGTCCCCCGGTCCGACTCCCCCCGCGACTGTATCCACGGTTGCCGCGCTTGCGGAGTTGGATGACGCGTCCTTCGCGGAGGGCCCTGAGCTCTTGACAGTCGTGACTGTTGTGGTTGTGCATGTTATGGAAGGCGCAAAATGCCCGGCCATTCTTGGGTGGTTTTGGGTAGTCACAGCCGCGCTTCATTTCTGGTTTGGCTACAAGCACTGCCGCTCCCTTGCGCTTTACGTCCTTGCTCTTGGCCTTCTTGTCTTCAGGTTTAGTAGCGGGAGCTCGACGAGGGAGAGGCGCCCCTCCTCATCTCTGGCGCACTTGGTCGCAAGGTTGAACAGCTCTAGGGACGTGCACAAATCTTCGTGGATGGCGAGCTCCTCCTTCATCTTGACGTCGCGGACACCATCTGAGAACGCCGAAATGATGTCCTCGTCCGTGACCTTGGGGATCTTGACGCGGAAACTATTGATGCGTTGGATGAACTTCTGTAGGGTTTCTCCTGGTTGTTTCTTGATACGCCGCAGGTCACCCGTGGCCGAGGGGCGTTCTTGGGTTCCCTGGAAGTTGGCGATGAACCACTCGCGCATCTCGCTCCAGGTGGAGATCGATCCCGGAGGCAGGTTCAAGAGACACAAGCGCGCACCATCTTTGAGGGCCATGGGGAACCAATTCGCCATGATCTTCTAGCTGCTGCCGGACGCTTCGATGCTCAGCTCGTAGAGCTGCAGGAACTCCGCAGGGTCGGGGGTGCTGTCGTAGCATGGAGGAAGGTCGGGCTTGAACTTCCCAGGCCAGTTGACATTGCGCAGCTCGAGGGCAAGGGCCTTGCAGCCTGCTGTGAACACCAGAGCTTGTTGGGGAGGTGGAACTTGATCTTGGTCCTCGTGCGCCACCGCGGCGTGGGGCGCGGTCTCGGCGCAGCAATGGAGGGAGTGTTGGCGCTCCCCCGCGGGGCCGCTGGATCTCTCGGCAGCTTCCTTATTCGTGCACTGGCGCTGCACATGGGCGGTCACACCACGGGGCCATGTGCCTTAGGTCCTGGACGACGCCTTGACGCGGGGGTAGAAGTAGAGCTTCATAGGCCTCGTCATTGGCATGGGGAGGCGCACGAGGCAGGGAGAGGGACGGTGCTGGAGAGCCCCCAGCGGCACTGACGAGCTCGGTGTTGTGGTCAAGCCATTCTTCGTAGAAGTCGTCGATGGGGCGGTAGCGCAGGAGCTCGCGTGCCATGAGCAACGCAGCCTGCCCGTCCACGGGTCCGTGACGAGCATGGGATGAAGAGACCGCTGGAGTTAGTGACGGGGTAGCGGTGCGTCTGTCCTACCGCACGGAGGGGTGCAGAGACGATGCCTATTGTTCATGCCGCATAGGTCCGGTGGCGGCGTTGGCGGCAGGCAATGGAGAACGGTGGGGTGGTCCGCCAGCAGGAGCAGTCTGAGCGACGCGGGCAGGAAGGGCAGCCCGCCGCTCAGGACGGGCTCTGCGAGCGTCGGCCATGGACCCGGTGGGACGACGGAGCGCGGATCGACGGAAGGGAAGTTTCGGCACACCCATACCTGGCGCGTCAAATGTCGGATCTTGGGATGCAGCACAACCCTTAAGGTTCGAACTCTGGGGTGCGCTCGAAGATCTCTCCTTCTACCCAAGCTTGTCTACTCACCAATCCGTAAGCCTAGCTCGTCAGATCCGAAGAACAAGGGACACAAGGATTATACTGGTTCGGGCCACCACTGTGGTATAATATCCTAATCCAGTGTGGTGTGGTGGATTGCCTTGTAAGCTGATGAAGAACTAGTACATGGATGAACTGCCTCCTGAGGAGGGGGGTTCTTGTGCTCGGGTGAGCATGCGGTGTCTGGCATTCTATCTGATCAACTCAAGATGAGATGATCCCGATGGTGGTGGCTAGTCCTATTTATAGTGGCTCGGGTCCTCTTCCCAAATATTTAGCGGCATGGGATCCCACAACGGCCAAATTTGAAAGGGGGCAGCTAGTACAAGCTATCCTGACAAAAGGTGGTCTTCGCCTGCCAAAGGCTCTGGTGGTGACGTCGCCGGGGGCTCCATGGTGACCTCCGTTCTGCTGTCCTGCTGGTCTTGGTCTTGTTGCACCAATATGGAAACCTTTGCCTGACGCCTCGGGACTCTTTGCCGGCGCCTGCTTCTTTATCACCAAAGAGGAAACTGGCACTCTGCACCCGCTGGCAACCGCCTGGCCTTGGTCGTCATTGCTCACGTCATGAGGACCTCGCGTGGTGCCCCTCGCCTCGATATCTTCGATCCTCATGAGCCGGCCTAGTGAGGCCGCCCCAGGGGATGTCTTTCGTCGTCCGCCTCGCGAGGCTTGGCCCCTCGCGAGGGTCTTGAGTGGTTGCTGAAGACGTTGGGCCATACCAGGCCGCCTGACGAGCCACGCCCTGGGCCGCAGGTGGGCAAGTCTAGGTACCCCCGTTCCCAGAACGCCGACAGCAACAAAGGGGTTGTCAATCCCTTCACGGTTATTTGCAAAAGTGAGATTTAATAGTGATGGCTAAACTGTAAAGTAAATATTTTTGGTATTTTTTGTTTATAGATTGGAAATAAAAATGTTGCAAAATAGTAGATCGGAAACTTATAAGATGTAAAATAGACCCATGGGCCATAGGTTTCACTAGAGGCTTCTCTCATGGTAGCAAATAATATGGTGGGTAAACAAATTACTGCCAAGCAATTGATAGAAAAGCGCAAAGTTATGACGATGTCTAAGGCAATGATCATGAATATAGGCATCACGTCCGTGTCAAGTAGACCAACTCCTGCTTGCATCTACTACTATTACTCCACACATCGACTGAAACGATTCTGCATCTAGAGTATTAAGTTCATAAAGAATAGAGTAACGCATTAAGTAAGATGACATGATGTAGCGGAATTAACACAAGCAATATGATGAAAACCCCATCTTGTTATCCTCGATGCCAACAACATACATGTCATGTCCCTTTCTGTCACTCGGATTGAGCATCGCAAGATTGAACCCAAAGCAAAGATCTTCTCCCATTGCAAGAAAAACCAATTTAGTTGGCCAAACCAAACCAATAGTTCGAAGAGAATTACTAAGATATCAAATCATGCATATAAGAATTCAGAAAAGACTCAAATAATATACATAGATAATCTGATCATAAATCCACAATTCATCGGATCTTGGCAAACACACCGCAAAAGAAGATTACATCGGATAGATATCCAAGAACATCGAGGTGAACATGGTATTTAGAATCCAAGAGAGAGAAGAAGCCATCTAGCTACTAGCTATGGACCCGTAGGTCTGTGGTAAACTACTCACACTTCATCGGATGGGCAATAGGGTTGATGTAGATGCCCTCCATGGTCAAATCCCCCTCCGGCAGAGTACCGGAAAAGTCCTCCAGATGGGATCTCATGGAAACAGAAGGTTACATCAGTGGAAAAGTGGTTTTGATGCCTCCTCTAGGGTTTCTAGAATATATGAGTGTCGGTGCAACAAACCCTAGGTCTGTTTCCCAGACTGCGCACGGGTGCAAGGACAAGATTGAAGCACCAGCCCAAGCCCGAGTATAAGAGACCAAGAGATTCAGAGTACCAGCTCAGAGCAGAGACCAAGGCCAAGCCAGTAAAGAAAGACATCACCAAGTGCGGGGCCTCCCTTGCCGGGCAGGCGAGCCCGACAAGGGGCGAGGCCACCCCCAGAAGCAGATAGCAGAGACACCCCTGCAGGGCCTGCCGGGGGCTCGTGGACACCAAACCACCTCACCAAGAACTCAAGTGTGACCCACGTCGTCAATCAATGCGGTGTCAAACGGCAAGATGATTAATTGGCAGCCATTAGCCACATGGCGGCCAGTTCCTACAAGAAGAACCCGTCGATGACACCAGTCCTGCGACGTATCAAGAAGATAGGCGGGGAGCTGGCGAGATAGCCTGGCAAGGCTTGCCGGGTAGCCATGGATGTGAAACTAAGTGGTGCATTTAATGCACCCTGTCAGCCCGCAGAGTTAGGTATGCTAGAACTGTTTGCTATCATGTTAGTGCATAATGACTACATTGCCACTGTGGTCGCATCTTGGTCTATAAAAGTAAGCCCATGGAAACCGTAGCGAGGGTTGGATAATAGAGAAACCCAGACAATCGTACGCGCATAGTCATGACTGCCCAAGGGCAACCCTTATCGGGGAAGTGTACTACACTCCACCACCACCATTCCATCATCAATCCACCAAAGTAGGAGTAGGATCTTATGCGTCGCGGCGGCCCGAACCTGGGTAAATTTCTTCTGTGCTCCCCGCCGTGCTGCCGTGGGCTGGTCTACTCTTCATGCAACGCGACGTCCCCCTGCCGAATCCGCAAGGGGCCTCCTGGTCCCATAGGTGGCAGTGGATATCCCGCGACAGCTTTGACGCGCCAGGTAGGGGGCTCGTTTTATGATAACCTGAAAGCATACGCAGCACGTCATCATCATCCCCATCTCCATCTTCGACGACGCCATCAGCTATGGCGCCCAAGAAGAAGTTTGGTGCTTCTACCCATCCATCCACCTCGAAGGCTCCGCCGACCGTGGCCACTAATGCCGCAGGGGACGCGGATGCAAGCCGAGACACGAATGCTGCTAGGGATGTGGTTGGAGCAGGCAGCCCCATCACCACATCCCCCGCAGCAGACGCAAGGGCGGGAGATGTTGGGAGAGAACAGCATCAGCAGCGCCTCGACAACCACATTTCGCAAGGTGTGCACGAGGGGGTCACTCCGTCTGCACCCCTCCTCCCACCGACGGACACATCCGCAACAACGACGCTCGGTCTAGTACAAGCCATCACCCTCCGATCATCCCCACCACAGGAACAAATGCGACGCATGTGCCTCCTCCCGGATGAGCCTCTTCTCTCAACGGAGCCGCTGATCCTCGAGCACCACCACCGCGTGACCCCGCTACCTAGGTGGTCGTTCGGCAGCAGCGTGGGCGCAGCACTGCGGCCGTTACCGCGGCTGTCATAGTTAGGAGCCAGGCGACGATACGGTTGACATCATCAACATCCATGACAAGCACAAGCACGGTAGCTATGGCGCGAGCTCAGCTATTGCTGAGGTTTCCACCAGCAGCCGAGCAGATGGATGAATGGCGTGCCACCTTTCAAAGCCTGCTCGGTTTTACGGAAGCTGCGAGCTCTCGGCAAGATGGCCCACCACGGCCTACCAGAGAAATAGCAACCACCCGTATCACTCACCGAACGGAGGGTGCTGTCCCCATGGTGCAGTCCCCGCTACGGCAGCCGATGCGGGCGCAGCAGAATCAAGAACCCGACGATGTCTCGATGGCCTCTTCTGGCCATCGAGCACGTCCTGGCCAAAATCAAGCCCCGGGTGATAGGCGATAGGGAGACGCGCACGTCATCACAAGTCGACACCGCGACGACCTCCGCCAGACCGACGGGTGTGGCGGCCTCAACATCGACGAGCCTACGCTCGGTGTTGGTGGGTGCCTACCATTCGAGGTCGGTTGCCTTGCCTTCACGCAAGAGCTGCGGCAAGTCTGTTGGCCGCCCATCCGCATATTCAAGCCAGAGATACCCGAGAAGTACGACGGGAGGCTGAACCTTGCAGAGTTCCTGAGCATCTACACCATCGTTGTTCAGGCTGCCAGGGGAAAAGATGAGAAGGTGTTCGCCAACTACTTCCCTTTGGCCCTCAAGTCCAATGTGAGGTTTTGGCTGATGCACCTACCAAAGGGATCGAATTCGTCATGGGCAGACCTGTGCGAGGAGTTCGTCGGTGCTTTCACCGGTGGCCACCAGGAGCCCGGCATGCCAAGTGACTTGGAACTCCTTCAGCACAAGAAAGGAGAAACTTGTCGGTGTTCTGGGAATAGGGGTACCCAGACTTGCCTGCCTGCGGCCCAGAGCATGGCTCGCAAGGCGTCCTAGTGTGGCCCAGCATCTTCAGCAACACTCAAGACCCTCACGAGGGGCCAAGCTTCATGAGGCGGACGACACAAGGCATCCCCTGGGGCGGCCTCGCCAGGCCGGCTCGTAAGGGTCGGAGATATCAAGGCAAGGGGCACCTCGCGAGGTCCTCGTGACGTGAGCAGTGACGACCAAAGCCACGCGGACGCCAGCTGGCGCAGAGTGCTAGTTTCCTCTTCCATGTTAAAGGAGCAGGAGCAGGCGCGGAGTCCCAAGGTGTCAGGCAATGGTTTCCATATCGGTGCAACGAGACCAAGACGAACAGGACGGCAGGACGGAAGTCATCATGGAGCCCACGGTGGCGTCACCACCAGAGCCTTTGGTAGCGAAGACTACCTTTTGTCAGGATAGCTTGTACTAGTTGTCCCCCTTCAAATTTGGCCATTGTGGGACCCCTTCCCGCTCAATATTTGGGAAGAGGACCCTGACCACTATAAATAGGGCCTAGCCACCACCATAGGGATCATCTCATGGGAGATGGAGTTGATCTCATCTTGAGTCGATCGGATCATCGCAACCTCACATACACCACAAGCTCTCCCGAGCTCCAGAACACCTCTCCCTAGGAGGCAGTTCGTCCATGTACTAGTTCTTCCTCTGCCTACAAGGCAATCCACCACACCACACTGGATTAGAGTGTTACACCACAACGGTGGCCTGAACCAGTATAAATCCTGTGTCTCTTGTTCATCGGATCTGATGAGGTAGGCATAGGTTTGTTGGGTTGACGAGCTAGGGCGGAAGGAGAGATCTTCGTGCGCACCCCAGAGTTCAAACCTTAAGGGTTTTGCCGGAACCCGAAATCCGACATTTGGCGCGCCAGGTAGGGGTGTGATGAAACTTCCCTTCCGTTTTTCAGTGCTCCGTCATTCCAGCAATCCAGGGTCGACGCTCGCAGAGCCCGTGCTGAGCGGCGGGCTGCCCTTGACGCCCGCGTTGCAGGACCGCTCCTATCGGCGGACGACCCCGTTATTCTCCATCACCTGCTGCCAACACCGCCATTGGTCTGGCGCGGCAAGAACAACAACCATCGTCTCTACACCCCTCCATGCGGCGCGATGGACTCACCGTACCCCGTCGCTGCCTCTGGCGATCTCTTCGTCCCATGCTCGCCGCGGACCCGCGCATGCGCAGCCTACGTTGCTCATGGCACGTGAGCTCCTGTGCTACCGCCCCGTCGATGAATTCTAGGAAGAATGGCTCGACCGCATCGCCGAGCTCGTCAGCGCCGCAGGGGGATCTCCGGCGCCGTCCCTTTCCCTGCCTTGTCCGCCTCCCCATGAGGACGACGAGGCCCAAGAAGCTCCACTGCTACCCCAGCGTCAAGGCATCGTCCAAGAACTAAGGCATCTGGACCCGTGGTGTGACCGCCCACACGCGGTGCCAGCGTGTAATGAAGGAAGCTGCCAGGAGATCCAGTGGCCCCGCAGCGGAGCACCTGCGCTTCATCGACCGCAGCATCGAGACCGCGCGCCCCCCGCCGCGGGGGCGTGCGAAGACCAAGACCAAGTCCCACCACCCCAGCAATCTCCAATGTCGATAGCAGGCCGCAAGGCCCTCGCTCCCGAGCCACGCAACGTCCACAGGCCTGGGAAGTTCAAGCCCGACCTGCCTCCACGCTACGATGGCACCCCGACCCTGTGGAGTTCCTGCAGCTCTATGAGCTGAGCTTCGAGGCATCCGGTGGCAACGAGAAGATCATGGCGAACTGGTTCCCCATGGCCCTCAAGGATGGCGCGCGCTCATGGCTCTTGAACCTACCCGCGGGATCGGTCTGCACCTGGAGTGAGATGCGCAACTAGTTCATCGCCAACTTCCAGGGCGCTCGAGACCGCCCCCCGGTCGTGAGCAACCTATGGCGTATCAAGCAACAACCAGGAGAAACCCTGCAGAAGTTTATCCAGTGCTTCAATAGTGTCTGCGTCAAGATCCCCAAGGTCACTAACGAGGCCATCATTTCGGTATTCTCAGATGGTGTCCGTGACATGAAGATGAAAGAAGAGCTCGCCATCCACGAATATCTGTGCACGTCCTTGGAGCTGTTCAACCTCGCAACCAAGTGCGCCAGGGAAGAGGAGGGGCGCCTCTCGCTCGTCGAGCTCCCCGTTGCTGAAACCGAAGACAAGAAGGCCAAAGGCAAGGACGTGAAGCGCAAGGGAGCGGTAGTGCTTGCAGCCGAACCAGTAATGAAGCGCGGCTGCAACTACCCGGAGCCACCCAAGAACGGCCAAGCATTTTGCGCCTTCCACAACGTGCACAGCCACAACACCCACGACTGTCAGGAGCTCAAGGCCCTCCGCGAAGGACGCGTCATCCAACGCCGCGAGCGCAGCAGCCGTGGGACGACTGTGGACCCCGTCAGGAGTGGCGTGATCAGCCTCGGGAGGCCGTTGTCGCGGCCAGCCCCGCGAGGACGCCTGGAGGGATCTTCCCTGAGAGGGTCGTCCTCAGGGCAGGGCCGGCCTGCCACCTCTGCCACCGCCAAGGAGAAACGATGACCAGGACGAGGGGGCTGGGGGCTTCCAGGAGCCGTGTGCTAACGTTTGCATCTTGGGAAGAGCACATGCCCTAGCTTCTCAGCGTCTCTTCAAGCAGTTCGCCCGTGAAGTAAGAGCGGCTCTCCCCAAGCTTGAGGCTACCCGTCCACTCAGGTGGTCCAGGTGCCCCATCACCTTCAGTTCGGCAGACCAGCTCAAGTGCGCCACTAAGGCTGGTGCCCTCCCGATGCTTTGCTCTCCCGTCATCAGCAATCTCCAAGTTACCAAGACCCTCATCGATGGTGGCGCATGGCTTAATGTCCTGTCCATCGAGACATTCGACAGGCTCCAAGTACCCTACGAACAGTTATGCCCTACCAAGCCCTTCTCCGGACTGACTGATGGCTCCACCACTCCTGTGGGGCAAGTTCACCTACCGATAACCTTTGGCATGCATGACAACTAGCACACTGAGCTCATCGACTTTGATGTCGCCCATATCCATCTCCCTTACAACGCCATCCTCGGGTATCCGGCCCTGGCCAAGTTCATGGCAGTAACTCACCACGGCTACAATGTTCTCAAGATGCCTGGGAGCGGCGGCGTCATCACCATCCCCTGCGTGGAGAAGGACACAATGTGCTCACTCGAGTGCGCTTACCAGGTGGCGGCAGTCGAGGATCCGGACAGCGACAACATTATCTACCCATCAGAGGTCGTTCCAAAGAAGAAGAATCAGTTGTTGCCCTGGAGCCTCATGAGGACGCAACACAGGGAGGCAGCACCACAGGGCCTCCGCCCCCTCTCACATAGGAAGGCGCGCCTGGCGCCCCTCTAAGGCTGGGCTTGCGGGCTCTCCTCTGGAGGGCCCCAGACCTAGCCAATGTGACGAGGGAGGCGCTCGGGCACCACGTGGAAGAGTGCTTCGTTGCACACTTCCCTCCAGAGGCCTCAAGGCGTGAGGCAGCAAGCACTCAGGAATTCATCAGCTAGACCATCGAAGATCTACAGGAGCCAAGAGCCATGCGAGCGAGTGTCGCCCGGATCCTCCAAGGGCAGTTGTCGTTCCATGCTCAGGAGACGGGCTGAGCATTTGTGTCAACGTACCGCCACTCACCAGGATCGTGTCTCAGGAGCTCTACTGGCCTTCCCAGGTGGGCCGGTGCCAGGGCCCCCCTCACAGCTACGTGTGCATGCCTTTCGGCCTGCCAAACCAGGCGAACCTACACCAGTGCCACATACCGGAAGTCCTGGCGGCTCGCGAGACCAGGCACAAGGAGATTCAGGTGGAGTTGGACTCGGCCCTCCGCAAGATCTAGGGAGCCCCGGAACCTCGCAAGGGGCCGGAGCCAGACGACACGTAAGGAGCGGCACCATCGTCGAGCACCCTCAGCTACAACAACACTACTTCAGCAACTATGCTAGGTGACATCTTTCGATTTCTGTTCAACTGAGAGGGCCCCTCGGCCATCATTATTCCCAGGTCACACGAGTATGTCCCTGTGATGCGCATCCTTTTGCATCTCAGGTCACCTCTTGGGGGCGCCCCTCGGGCCGCACTATCCCCAGGCCGCACAGGTTCACCCTGGTGGCATGTATCTCCCTTGCATTCTACCAAATCTAATGCTACCATCCTAGTCACGTTGCATTCAAGTCATCTGTTTGACCACCATTCTCATGCCTTGAACATCCTGCACCCCCGCAAGCTCGCTCGCATCCATATTATGGCTTGGGGTTGGCACGGCGCTTGTGCTCGGGTCCGTCCCTACAGCGTCGCAAATCCAAGCGGCTGAGCTCTGGCTCACGGGCCGGTCCCGTGTACGTCACCTCCTGTGGCCCTTGGTGCCTCGCCCAAGCTCAAACCAGATGCCAGCAGTTGAGTTGAGGCCCACGGTACCATGTCTTGTCGCTCCGGGATCCGTGCGCCGTGTGGCTTCCCTTAGGATGTCCACGTGAGAAGACTAGGCACGGCGTCTGTGCTCGGGTCCGTCCCTGTAGCGTCGATAAATCCAACGGCTGAGCTCTGTTTGGTGGGCCGGCCCTGTTCATGTCACCTCCTGGGGTCGTTGGTGCCCGACCTTTTCCTAGGGCGACCTTGAGGGATTCACCCGGCGTGGGTTATCTAACCACCTTGCAGGATCATCTCGAGCACTTCCACCCAAGACCAGGCGCAGCCCGCCTTGAGGTAGGGCCTCGTTAGTCCAGCGCTATCTCACGGCTGCCCAGATACACCTTGTCTAAACCCCATCGTGTAAGCCACGTGTCCGGGCTGGGCTGTAAACGCCCGGGGGCTATCCGCAGTAGGGAGTCCCCTCCCACGGTCCAGTGGAAGCACCATGCTCCGCGCTGCCTGACGACACGGTCAAGGAGCGGCTATGCTCGTGCAAGAGCGGCAGCACTATGCTCCGCGCTGGTGATAGACAACTGGAGGCAGCTTTACGGCCGCATCAACCTCAGCGAGCCCCTCGGCTCAGTGACCAGCCCGACCGCGCTGCGCTCCCTTTGGGAAGGTAGCGCGAGGGGGCTGGGCACGGGGGCTGTGTCTAGGTCACGCCTGGCGCACGCCCCACCAGGTCCCCCGGGCGTGGTCGACACGCAACCCTCCCGAGCGCAAGCCCGGCGAGGACAGGTATGGAGTCTGTTCGTACGTCAAGGGGGACCATTGGGCATCGCGACCCAAGGGCCTAACTAGACCCGTAGCCCCTCACTCCCTGGTCTTGTCCTGGTTTCCAGTGAAGGCCAGCGGCGGTTGAGGTACGCGAGGGCCGGGCCCTGCCGACACAGAACATCAAGGCCTAAGTCGAGTACTCACTGCCCTCAGGGCTATTTGCACGTCAAGGGGGACCCTTGGGCATCGTGACCCAAGGGCCTAACTGGACCTGTAGCCCCTCACTCTCTGGTCTTGTCCTGGTTTCCGATCAAGGCTAGCGGCGGCTGAGGTACGCGCGGGCCGGGCCCTGCCGACGCAGAACATCAAAGCCCTACTTAGCGATTCCTACATGGGTATCCTTTGCACGTTAAGGGGGACTCCTGAGCATCACGACTCAGGAGCCTAACTGGCCACGTAGCCCCTCACCCCCTGGTCTTGACCGAGTGACCTAGACAAGCCAGCCGACGGCTGAGGTATACGCGTGGTCGGGCCCTGCCGACGTAGAACGACAAACGAAAGTATTAACGCCTCCACGAGGCTTGCTCATGTCGCGGGAGAATGAAGGGGAGCGCCGTCACCAACCTGCAAGCCTTCCTCTTAGCCTTGGGCACTGCTGCCCGGGGGACCTCCCCCCAGTAGCGCCACCGCACCCTAGGGAAGCAGTCTCGTCCGAGGCATCGTTGACACCACCGGCTGAAGGGGAAGGGTGGACGATGAGGAACTCCTTCAGCAAAGCCTCCATGTGGTCTTTCACAGCTTCAGCAGTGGCCTTGTGGTTCTCCGCCTCCACATGCTTGATCAGCACCCCGAGATCATCGTTGGGGTCGCGAAGCTGCAGCTGGCTGAGGATGCACATCAAGGAAGAAGAAGAAAGTATGCGAGCTTCCTCCTCCACCTGAGGGTTGATCTTGCGCACGACATCCTCGAGCACTAGGACAAGGAAAGGAAGCAGCTGGGCAGGGCCTTCATCATCCATCGCCAACGGCTTCTCCAAGCCCTTGTCGTAGAGTGACCTCAGAGCCTGGCGGGACCTCACCTTGAGGGACTTGAAGGCCGCGCGGTCCTCGGCCAGGACCTTCACCTTGGCCTCCCGCTGGGCCTCCCTAGCTTCTCTCGCCCGCTTCAGCTCCTCTAGTTGGCTGCGCTCTGCAGACAACTCCTTCATCGGCTGCTCCAGCTCGGCATCGCGGCTGACCACGGCATCTTCTCGAGCCTTCATCTTCTCCTCGTCTGCCTTGCACTTCCCACGCAGGTCTTTCAGCTCGGCCTCCATTGACTGGTAGCGCTCCTAGGCGGCCCGAGCGTCCAGCAGTGCCGCCTCGCGAGAAGCTGCAGCCTAGTAAGTAGCCTGCTTGTCCTCCGCGGAAGCCGCCACAGCCTGGCTCAGTGCGTCTCGCACAGACGCGTAGGAACCCAGCCATCCGGAGACCAGCTCCAGGCGCCCGGCCATCAGACTATGATCAGCACCCTGAAGGTCATCCTGGAGCTACTTCAGTGCTATGAAGGCCTCCTCCAAGGCGCCAGGCGAAGCAGGAGGGCCACGAGTTAACGGCATGGTCACAGTAGGGGGCTGGGGCGCGACCAAGACCTCCTGAGCCCTAGCGACCCCAGCGGATGGAGCTGGGTTCGCGACTTCAGCCTGAGGTAGGACCTCTGGGCCTTGCGTCGACACCCCTGCACTGGAAGCTGAAGCTCCTCCACCGTCTGTCTGCACCAGAGGGGACAAGGCCAAGCCAGGCCGCGGAGCCTCTGTCGGCATCCTGGGAACCAGGGTACCCAGACTTGCCTGTCTGCGGGCGGCGATGCGCTCCTACCACGGCCTGGTACGGCCCAGCTGATTGACCAGCTGCCCTAGACCCTCGCGAGGGGGCTAGACCTCGCGAGGAGAACGACGTCAAGACCCCCTCAGGAGCAGCCTCGGCTAGGTTGCTCTGGAGGGGCGGAGAATCCAAGGCCAAGCCTGGCTCGGGAGGAGGCAGTGACGCACCGTTCCAGCGGGGGCCAGCGCGCGCCAGCGGCACAGTGTCCATTTTGGTGCAAAGGAGACATCGCAGGCGCAGGTTCCCGAGGAGCAGGACAAAGGTTTCCCCTTCGGTGCAACAAGACTGAAGACCGCAAGGACGACATGGAGGATGTCACCACCGAGCCCACCATCTCGTCACCGCCTGATCCTTTTGCAGGCGAAGACTACTTTTGTCAGGATAGGAACGTCCTTGTGTTCTCGCTCAAAATGGTCGTTGTGGGATCCCTTCCCGCCTAAACATTTCGAGGGCGGAGGACCCTGGCCGCCTATATAAGTAGTTGGATCCCCACTATGAAGGGACAATTCCAAGGAGATCCATAAACTCTGTCCTCACGCAAAGGAGCAAGAACTCTTGCCTCCTGACCCTCCTGAGCTGTCCTCCTGAGCTCAGGAACCACTGTACTAGTCCATATTCAAGACCTCCCGAGGCCAATCCACCAAAGCAGGAAGTAGGGTTTAACACCACAAGGTGGCCTGAACCTGGGTAAACTCTTGTGTGCTTTACTTGTTGTTCACTTGAATCTCTTCACTGGACGAGGGCGAGACGCTAGGCAGACGTGAGTGGGAGAGATCTTCGTTCACGCCCCTATGTTCGAACTTCTTGGGTTTGAGGAGCCCGTAATCAGACATTTGGTGCGCCAGGTAGGGGGCGTGTCGAGATCTTGTCTCTCCGACGACCTCATCCTGCCCTCATCGTCGACTTCGCTCCACAACCATGGTGGACACACGCCGAGCACGGGCCACACACCGCGCCGCGAACGTCCCTTAGACGGCGCCCGCGGGCAACGGTGCGCCACCCCGTACCAACTCATCGGTCGCCAACGCCGCCACCGACCCGGTCGTCCACGAGCAGCAGGACTCGTCCCTGCCGCTGCGCGATGGCCGCACGGCGACGCCATCACCCTTGCTGTCCGTGGCGTCGTCCTCTCTGGTCCACCGCGGCCCGGTCTACCACACGGCGGATGACCTCTACGACGAGTGGCTCCACCGCATCACCGAGCTCGTCAACGCCGCCTGGGAGGTACCTGCACCAACTGAGTCCTCCCGTCCCCCATCGCCCATGGCGGGGAACGAAGGCCACGGTGTCCCGGCTCCACCTCCACTCTACGGCGCCGGCTAGGAGGTCCGGCGCGAGCCGCCCCGCAGGGCCCATGCGCGCGACGAAGAGAGCTGGCAGGTGATCCCACATCCCCAGGCAGGAGCTCACAGGCCCCCTGTCCCACAGCGCCAAGACCGCGCACCACATGAGGTGGTGGCGCCAGCGCCCCAAGAACCAGCACCGCAGGCGCAGGGGGCGCCTACAATCATGAGCGTGGCTTGATGTCGTGCGTTAGCTCCTAAGCTAAGACGCCTCGTGTAGCCCGGCAAGTTCAAGCTGGATCTACCTCCGCGCTATGATGGCACCACCGACCCCATGGAGTTCCTCCAACTCTATGAGCTGAGCATCGAGGTGTCCAACAACACCGATTAGGTCATGGCGAACTGGTTCCCCATGGCTCTCAAGGATGGCGCATGCTCCTAGCTCCTGAACCTACCCGTGGGATCGATCTCCTCCTGGGGGGAGCTCTGTGAGCGTTTCATCGCCAACTTCCAAGGCACCCGCGACCGAGCCCCGACGGCCGCGGATCTGCGCCGCGTGAGGTAGCAGCCGTGAGAGACCCTCCAAAAGTACCTCCAATGCTTCAACACCATGCGCCTCCGGATCCCTAGGGTCTCGGACGAGGCAATCATCTCGGCGTTCTCTGGTGGCGTCCGCGATGTCAGGATGAGGGAGGAGCTCGCCATCCATGAGGACATGTGCACAACCCTCAAGATGTTCAAGCTAGCGGCAAATTGCGCCAGGGCGGAGGAAGGACGCCTCTCCCTCCAAGAGCTGCCTGAGGCGGAGGCGTATGACAAGAAGACCAAGGCCAAAGAAGCAAAGCGCAACGGGCCCGCCGTGCTGACTGCAGAGCCATAAGTGAAGCGTGGCTGCGGCTACGATGACCCCCAGAGACAACCATCCGTACTGCGTCTTCCACAATGTCCACAGCCACAACACCAACGACGGTCAGGAGCTCAGGGCGATGTGCGGCGGGCGTGGAGGGCAGCGCCCTGAGCACAACAACTGCGGCTACGGTCGCGGAGGGGGCCGTGGTGGAGGATGTTGGGACGGCAGGAACTCGCGCCAAGGGTGGCACAAACAGCCTCATGAAGACCACTGGCAGGAGCATCGTCGTGATGGCCCCTGGCGCGACCAGCCTCGTGAGGGTCGCCCTCAGAGCAATGGAGGTCTGCCTCCGCTGCCACCACCGCCAAGAAGGAACGACGACGACCGCCAGGCAGATGGAGCAGGGGGCTTTCAAGAGCCGCGTGCGGTTGCATGCATCTTGGGAGGAGCCCATGCTCCGGCTTCCCATCGCATCTTCAAGCATTTCGCTCGTGAGGTGAACGCAGCGCTTCCCAGGCCTGACGCCACACGCAACCTCAGGTGGACCCAGCAGGTCATCCCCTTCGACCCCAAGGACCAGCTCAAGTGCACCGCAGCCCCAAGCGCTCTGCCGATGCTCTGCACCCCGACCATCAGCAACGTCCTCGTGACCAAGACCCTCATCGATGGCGGAGTAGGGCTCAATGTCCTCTCCGTCCAGACCTTCGAGACGCTCCAGGTGCCCTACGATCAGCTCCACCCGACCAAGCCATTCTACAGAGTCACATATGGCTCCACACTCCCGATCGGGCAGGTCCGCCTTCCCTTCATCTTTGGTGACCGCGACAACTATCACACCGAGCTCATCGACTTCGACGTCACCAACATCCACCGCCCGTACAATGCCATCCTTGGGTATCTTGCCCTCGCCAAGTTCATGGCAGCGACCCATCACGGCTACAACGTCCTCAAGATGCGCGGGAGTGGCGGGGTCATCACGACTGCCGACGATGAGAAGGAAGCGGTGCGTCCCCTGGAGCACGCCAACCAGACCGCGGAATTCGAGAGCTCCGACCAGGATGGAGCCGTCCTCGCCCTGCAGACCGCCCCTAAGAACAAGAACCTGCCCGCCAACAAACCTCAAGACGTAGGGGCTCCTGACCGTTCCGCCTCAGGACTCGTGCCTGCCGACGAGGCGCCCCCCACCCTTGCATAGTGGGCCGCGCCCGACGCCCCTCTCAGGACGGGCTCGGGGGCTCTCCTCTGGGGTGTCTCCGGCTTGACTAGCGTCTCGAGGGAGGTGTTCGGGCACCACCTGCAGGCGTGTCTCGACGCGCGTTTTTGTGAGCCCAGCGTGAGCCGTACAGCGCTGGAGGCTCAGGACTTCATTGACCAGGTTACCGAGGAACTTCAGTATTCAAGGCTCATACGCGGTGGGCATAACCGCACAATGCCGTGATCACCTACCCGCAACCCGAGTGACCACTTCCGCGTTTGCATCGACGTCGCGGGTCTCAACCGAGCCGCTTCTTTGGAGCCCTTCTAGCCGACGGTGGTCGGCCGGAGGAGGGCCCTCCCCTGCAGCTACGTCCTCACGCTCTTCGGCTTCCGCAACACAGTTGCCATGTTCCAGCACCTCGCGCGGTAGGCTTTGGGGGCTCGGGAGGCTCAGTGGCAGGCGGTCCAAACGGAGCGATAATCGGACCCCAGCGACCACTGAGGGCCTCCGGAGCCCCTAGGCCTCAGGGGTCTGACGATCCTCAGGAGCAACCAGCATGGCTTGTGTCTTCAGCTACCCCAACTCTTCTTCGACAAGTATCAGGTGACACTTCATGTACTCAATCGAGGGTGCCCCCCCGGGCTGCATCATCCTCGAGCTGCTGGGGGTTATCCCCCCGCAGCTGTCTCTTTTGCGCATGAATCAAGTCATGAGCCCTTGCAAGCTCACTCGCGACAGCCCCATGATTAAGGACTGGCACGACGTCTATGCTCGGGTCCGTCCCTGCAGCGTCGCTAAATCCAAGGGCTGAGCTCTGTCTCGCGAGCCATTCCCGTCAGGTCACCTCCCATGGTCATTGGTGCCTTGTTCTCGCATGGGCTAATCGTGGATGGTTAAGTAGGGGCCCGTGGCGGGTGCCCCGCTCACGTGGGAACCGCGCGCCGGTTATTTTTCTGTTAGACTGCTGCATGAGAAGACTGGGCACGGTGTCTGTGCTCGGGTCCGTCCCTGCAGCATCGATAAATCAAGCGGCTGAGCTCTGTCTTATGGGTCGGTCCCGCTAACATCACCTCCTGGGGTCGTTGGTGCTGCGGCCTTCTCATGCGATGACCTCTAGAGATGCACTCGGCGCAGGTCGACACGACACCTCTCTTTTCACATTTTGGAGAAGAAGACTCGGGCGCAACCCGCCTCAGGGTAGGGTCTCGTGAGTGATGCGTAAGCTCACGAGAACTTGCTCAGAGTCGTTCAGCTCGTCCTGAGGAGGGCCCATATACACCTTGGATGTCCTGCCGTGCAAGCCACGTGTCAAGACGGGGATGTACACGCCCCGGAGTCTCTCCCAGTGGGAGGCTCCCTCCCACGGTCCAGTGGAAGTGCCATGCTCCACACTGGCACAACCAATCGAGGAGCGGTTATGCCCACGAACTAGTGGAAGCACCAAGCTCCACGCTGGCCGCTACGACCGAGGCGCGGTTATACCCTGATGGGCCTTGAACCCCTCGTTGGTTACCCCAAGTGGAAGGTGTAAGATGCAGTAAGTAGAAGTGTTTTCCCCTAGCAAAGATGCCAAGGATCGAATCCCCAGAGACTCCTAGGTTCAACAAGTAGGTGTCAATTGCTAACGGCGCAATTAGCAATTAACGTGGACCTGCACACAGATACAAATAACTTTGCTCCCAACGAGTAGAGAGAGGTTGTCAATCTCTCCGGCCTTGTAGTTCACAAAGGGTTAAAAGCAATATGATAGTAGTGATAGATAGTGTTTTGCAATAGTAAGTAAATAGCGAAAAGTAAATAGTGGATGTGATCAATGATGGTAATATGGACCGGAGTCTCATGATGTTCACTAGTGATGTCTCTCTCCCAAAAGACGATAAAACAGCTATGTGAGGTAAACAAATTACAGCTGGGCAATTGACAGGACCACGAACGCAAACCAATGCTGACTACATTGCAAGAAAGGTTGAGGTTCAAAGCATGGGCGGTACGCCAAAGTAAGGAGACCGAAATCCATCAATATCTACTACTAATCATCCACCTTGAGATATCTATCCAGAACATCTCCCTGGTATTAAGTTACGAGTCCCACCCATAGTGTAAACTCAATGCAACAGACAACTGCATTAAAAGAACTTTGCGTAAAGTAAACAATCCTTGCACTCGCGGGCACAAGCACCGTTGTTTTCCCCCTTGTGGCAACAACACATCCCCTAGACTCATGTTTCTGTCACTCAAGCTAGTCATCGAGGGGCATGAACCCATAATCAAGCATAACGTTCCCTCTTGGAGTCACTACCTATTACTCGGCCAAAGCAATAAATAACAACGGAGAACATGCAAGAATTACTTATGAACTAAAATATAAAAGAGGTGAATCAAATATATTACTCAAGATCAATCTGAACATAATCTCATAATCCATCGGATCCCAGCAAACTCAACATAGCAACAGCATAAGGATTACATAGGTGCCTCGATCATGTAGGGCAGCTCACGAGGACTAATTAGTGAAGCACAAGAACGGGAGGAGAACATCACATAGCTACTGGTCATGGACTCATGGTCCAAGTGAGACTACTCACGAGTCATCCGGGAGGCGTCCATGGTGGTGGAGAAGCTCCCGGTGGTGATCCTCCCCTCCGGCAGGGTGCCGGGAAGAGTTCTCCTGGTGCTCCCGATCTTGGAAGCGGCGACGGCGGCGGAACAGAGATGGGATCGCGAAAAGAGTTCCTGTTCTGAGGGTTACGGAGGACCCTTTAAATATATGCCAAAGTACGGCACCGGGGGAGCCTCGGGGGGCCCAGGCGCCCCCCCGGCGCGGCCCAGGGGGGGCACGCCCACAGGGCGCCTGGAGCCCTTGTGGCCCCCCCAGGCTGCCCTTCGGACGCAGTGTTGTTTCCGGAACGCTGATTTTTTATATAATTTTTCTGGATTTTTCTGGGCAGTTCTCGAAACGTGGAAACCTGAAATACAAAAACAGCCGAAAACAGAAACTGGCACTAGGGTGCACTGGATTAGTAAGTTAGTCCAAATATGATCAAAAGTGTATGGAAGTGTATGAATATCATAGCAATATCACCCAAAAGTGGCATGGAGCAAGCAGAAATTATAGATACGTTTTGGATGTATCAACATCCCCAAGCTTAATTCCTGCTCGTCCTCGAGTAGGTAAATGATAACAAGAATAATTTCTGTGGTGACATGCTATTAACCATATAGGACTTTCTCATAGTCATATGACAAAAGCTAACTGAGACAATGATTCTAAAGTAATTTAGTTCTCTCAAGAGAAAATCACAAATGACTGAAAGTTTTACAACATGAAACTGAAACATCAAAAAGATTTGCAATGAACATGATGTGCAAATATGATAAAGTGATATCTAGCTTGCCCCCTTTAGTGATGCAAAACATAAATGCAAGGGCACCTTCAAGGTTTAAGTGATGACTAGATACAATCATTTCAGAATAAACGATGTCACAATCATGCAAAAGACAATGCTACTTTGGGACAATGCACATTACACTCAGAATGACAATCATGCTCTCAGTAGTTGGTTCTTCAACATAAAGGTAAAAGAAAGGTTAAGTGCTAAATCTTTTTATTTTGAAAACATGGAAGCAATTGTGTCAACGGTAGTAGTACTTCATATGTGTCATGCATAAAACATCCTATAAGTTGCAAGCCTCATGCATCGAATACCAATAGTGCTCGCTCCTTGTCCTAATTAGCTCAGATCCCCATGGGTTATCATTGCATTACATATGTTTTAACCAAGTGTCACAAAGGGGTACCTCTATGCCACCTGTACAAAGGTCCAAGGAGATAGATCGCATTTGATTTCTCGTTTTTGATAGATCTCAACTTGAGGACATCCATACCGGGACAACATAGAAAATAGATGATGGACTCCTCTTTAATGCATAAGCATATTCTCATGAGAGATTGAGGATTAAGGTCCAAGCTAAAACTTCCACCATGATGCATGGCTTTGTTTGGCGGCCCAATGTTCTTCTCTAACAATATGCATATTAATTCAACCCACGGTAAATCACCCTTACTTCAGACAAGACGAACATGCATAGCAACTCACATGATATTCAAAAAAAGTGTGACAATTGATGGCGTCCCCAGAAACATGGTTACCGCTCAGCAAGCAACTTATAAGAAATAAGATACATAAGCAACATATTCTTTACCACAATAGTTTTTAGGCTACTTTCCCATGAGCTATGTATTGCATGGTTAATTTGCTTAGTGCAGGTGGAGGTTAGCAAAAAGACTGGGAGCGACCAACTAAGAGAGCAATGACGGTCATAATCATGCAGAGCGACAAAGCAATATTGAATCAGGCATGGTAGTTATATCGCTACTTAGAAACAAAAGATTATCAAGGCTTGATAGACTTTCTTTACAGTCTTGAATATGCGTGAGCATATGCCAAGTCAATCAAAATAAATTCTCGAAGGAAGATATTACTAAACCATACCACATCATAGGCAAACAAACCAAGTTGGTAGTCTAATAACACATTGGGAACCCCCCAGCTATTTGAGATTAACCAAAAGAAAACCTGAACTACTAAGCACCATCATGAAAGTAGCATCTTTATCATAGACACATTAACCCATGCAACGGAAGCAAACTCTCTTAATAAGATGAGCATGGTAATTAAAGAGAGTTCAAGCAACCAACTAAATAAAAGCTCTTGAAAAGATAAGCATGAATACTAAGAGCAGAGTATGATAGTAGCTATTAAAAGGCAAAGAACACACACAACATAGATAGACATGAAAATTCTATGTAGTGTTCTAGGTAGAAGTGGAGCGTGTTTCTCTCCCACATAAAGGAATGCTGGGTTCCGACTCGTTATGAAAATCTAAAAAGAAAACTATAAGCAAGACGCTCCAAGCATAGCACATAACACATGAAGTGATAAAAATATAGCAAAACGAAAGACGAACTGATAATGTTGATGGAGAAGGGGATGCACGGGGGCATCCCCAAGCTTAGACGCTTGAGTCTCCTTGAATATTTCTTGGGGGTGCACGGGGGCATCCCCAAGCTTGAGCACTTGACACTCCTGTATCTTTTTATCATCTTCCCTCGCACACTTGAAAACTCCCTTCATACATAACTCATCATAATCTGATTAGCGAGGTTAGTACCCTTAATAAAATAATTATACCTTGCTGGAAATAAGGATATTCTTGAAGTTCTACTGTTTCTCAAGATTGCCAAAAGGTTTTTGCAAAGAAAAAGCAAGTTCTTAATTTGCAAAGTGAAGGTAAGGCAAAACAGGACAGAATATGTGAAAAACAGAGCAGCAGGCAGTAGTTGACCTGTTCGGGATACTTCTGCAACTCAAATCAAAAAACTCAGAACTGACGCACGAAAGACAATTATATAGAGAACGCTGTCGAAAATATTCAGACCAAAAAGATGATCTGGTGATTTTATACGAATTTTTCTATCCAAGGAAAGAATCTGTTTCCTGGACAGCACCTCACAACTTTTGAACTTTCTAGCAATCAGAGGCTATACTTGGCAAAAATATGAAAAGCAAAGATACAATGATGATGCTACAGCAGTAAACAAAATCAAGACACAACAAAAGCAAAAAATTTATTCATGTGGGCTGCCTCCCAAAAGCGCTTTCTTTTATGCCTTTAAGCTAGGAATAATGCATAGAGGAATCAATAACCATCATAATAATCGGAGTTATAGATTGCTTCAAATGGTTCCTCAACAAGTTCATTCTTATTCCTTCTAGGAAAGGGGTACACACCTTTTGCCTTCCCACGTAAGCGGATTTGTCCCTTACCTATATCGATGAAGCCTTTAACTGCTCGGAGGAAGTCCCTTCCAAGCACTATATTTCCTTGGTTTGGCTCCACGATGAAGAAATCAATCATTGTAATCCCTTTAAGGAATTTAACTGGCACGTCTTTTATTTTTCCCTGGATTTCAGAAATATCTCCATTAGTATGTTCATGATAAGATGGTAATCTATCCATGTTAAATTTTAAAGAATCATGAACAATTTTTGGCATAGTAGAAACCATAGATCCAATATCACAATAAGCAAGGAAGTCTTGATTAGAGATGCTAATCCTAAAAAAAGGCTCCCAATCATCGTCTATTTCCAAAATGTCTCTTTTATTGGGTTTAGGTTTCTCTACCTTCATTAAGTCTAGAGCATCCATTCTCTTTTCAATAGTAGCAAGTCTATCTATGACAGTATCAAAATTATGATCATAAACAAAGTAACTAGATAGACCATGTATAATTTCAAGAGCTCTAGCTTCATCACATTCTAGGAAATCTCCCTCGGCTATAATGTCAAGGGAGTGTTTACACCATTTAAAAAGACCATGGTAAAAATTTCTAAGCACAATTTTTATAGGTATCCAAGGCATAATTCTCCTATGTGCATCAAAAATTCTGTCCCATGCCTTCTTCATATTTTCTCCATCCCTTTGATGGAAATCTAGAACTTCTGATTCCCTCAAAGCACCAAATCCTAACATGTTTGGCTAAACAGAAAGGACTACTAATAAAAAGGCAAATAATTTTTTTTGTGATTTTTGATAAAAGATACTAAAGCAAAAATGAAAGGTAAACTAACAAGGCTAAAAAGCAAAGGTAAAAGATAGCATGCAACTCCCCTATCCTGAAGAGTGGAGTCCCCGGCAACGGCGCCAGCAAATACTCCTTGATGGGCCTCGAACCCCTCGTTGGTTACCCTAAGTGGAAGGTGTAAGATGCAGTAAGTAGAAGTGTTTTCCCCTAGCAAAGATGCCAAGGATCGAATCCCCAAAGACTCCTAGGTTCAACAAGTAGGTGTCAATTGCTAACGGTGCAATTAGCAATTAACGTGGACCTGCACACAGATACAAATAACTTTGCTCCCAACGAGTACAGAGAGGTTGTCAATCCCTCCGGCCTTGTAGTTCACAAAGGGTTAAAAGCAATATGATAGTAGTAATAGATAGTGTTTTGCAATAGTAAGTAAATAGCGAAAAGTAAATAGTGGATGTGATCAATGATGGTAATATGGACCGGAGTCTCATGATGTTCACTAGTGATGTCTCTCTCCCAAAAGACGATAAAACAGCTATGTGAGGTAAACAAATTACAGCTGGGCAATTGACAGGACCACGAACGCAAACCAATGCTGACTACATTGCAAGAAAGGTTGAGGTTCAAAGCATGGGCGGTACGCCAAAGTAAGTAGACCGAAATCCATCAATATCTACTACTAATCATCCACCTTGAGATATCTATCCAGAACATCTCGCTGGTATTAAGTTGCGAGTCCCACCCATAGTGTAAACTCAATGCAACAGACAACTGCATTAAAAGAACTTTGCGTAAAGTAAACAATCCTTGCACCCGCAGGCACAAGCACCGTTGTTTTCCCCCTTGTGGCAACTGCACATCCCCTAGACTCATGTTTCTGTCACTCAAGCTAGTCATCGAGGGGCATGAACCCACAATCGAGCATAACGTTCCCTCTTGGAGTCACTACCTATTACTCGGCCAAAGCAATAAATAACAACGGAGAACATGCAAGAATTACTTATGAACTAAAATATAAAAGAGGTAAATCAAATATATTACTCAAGATCAATCTGAACATAATCTCATAATCCATCGGATCCCAGCAAACTCAACATAGCAACAGCATAAGGATTACATAGGTGTCTCGATCATGTAGGGCAGCTCACGAGCACTAATTACTGAAGCACAAGAACGGGAGGAGAACATCACATAGCTACTGGTCATGGACTCATGGTCCAAGGGAGACTACTCACGAGTCATCCCGGAGGCGTCCATGGTGGTGGAGAAGCTCCCGGTGGTGATCCTCCCCTCCGGCAGGGTGCCGGGAAGAGTTCTCCTGGTGCTCCCGATCTTGGAAGCGGCGGCGGCGGCGGAACAGGGATGGGATCGCGAAAAGAGTTCCTGTTCTGAGGGTTACGGAGGACCCTTTAAATATATGCCGAAGTAGGGCACCGGGGGATCCTCGGTGGGCCCAGGCGCCCCCCCGGCGCGGCCCAGGGGAGCGCGCCCATAGGGCGCCTGGAGCCCCTGTGGCCCCCCCAAGGCTGCCCTTCGGACGCAGTGTTTTTTCCAGAATGCATATTTTTTATATATTTTTTTTGGATTTTTCTGGGCAGTTCTCGAAACGTGAAAACCTGAAATACAAAAACAGCCGAAAACAGAAACTGGCGCTGGGGTGCACTGGATTAGTAAGTTAGTCCAAATATGATCAAAAGTGTATGGAAGTGTATGAATATCATAGCAATATCACCCAAAAGTGGCATGGAGCAAGCAGAAATTATAGATACGTTTTGGACGTATCATGCCCACACTCCGCGCAAGTGTGGTAGCTCTATGCTCCGCGCTAGTTATAAACAACTGAGGGTAGCCCCCAGCGGTCGCACCAACCTTAGGGAGCTTTTCTTATCACGACGCTCATAGCTTCTCCTTGGATGGGTGTCTCGAGGGGGGCTAGGCACGGGCGCTATGCTCAGGTCACGCCTGGCAGATGCCACCCTACCACGTGCCCAGACGCCTGGCCTTCTCGCGCCCCCATCCTAGGCGAAGGCTCATGAGCAAGGTATGGTGCTCGTTCTCCCTCATGAGAGCCGTTCGTACGTCAAGGGGGACCCCTGGGCATCGCGGCCCGGGACCTAACTAGTCACGTAGCCCCTCACTCCTTGAGCCCGGTTCTCAACGGCGGTCGAGGTATGCGCGGGGCTGGGCCCTGCCGACGTAGAATGCAAACGGGATAGCTTGAACGTCACGGGGGACCCCTGGGCATCGCGACCCAGGCGCCTCACTAGCCACGTAGCCCCTCATCCCTTGAGTCTAGTTATTACGATAACCCCGGTCACCTGGAGGGCTCAATGGCGATCGAGGTACGCGTGGAGTTGGGCCCTGCCGACGCAGAGCACCTAAGCAAACATGAAAGGAATCAAGCACGGAAATCATCAAGTTCAATCTAGTTATTACAATAACACCAAGTCCTTCAAATTCAAACAAGTTCATACGCCTCCCCGAGGCACTCGCATCTCTCTCATCTGCACAGGAACATGTTAGGCATCACCAAGCGCGTCATCACCAGTCTCCGCCTCTTCGGCTGGGGCAGCAACAGCCTGGAGGAATGCCTCCACCAGTTCCGTGACCTTCGCCTCCAGGGCCTTAGCATCCGCGCCCTCTATGCTCGCGTCCACGGGCTCGGACAGCGAGGCCAGGTCAAGAGCGGGATCACAGAGACTTAGGTGGCCGCACACCTGCGTCAGGACCTAGGTAAGGATGTCACATCCCTAGTCAGTGCTTGCATTAGGACTAGCTAGAGTGTGCATCATGTTTACTTTCTACAGAAACTTGAAATGGGAATGACAGAAACCCGAGCACCCCTCTTCTAACAACTAGGGTTTAATAAAATCTTTTCCAACGTACCCAAAATGCCCTTCAAAAATGTTCATCATCTTTGCCTTGGTCTTAAACCTCTACCAAAAATGGTGCACAATTTTCTAGGACATCCAAAGGTCTCTGGATTAATTCATATTGTAATTGCATTTGGGCATTTAAATGCAATAAAATATTTTATGTGCCCAAATAATCATAAACTAATATGTTCCATGCTGTTCATATTATATACAGTGGGCATGACTAGTTTTATGATTTATAAAAATGTTCTAGCATTTTTATTAATTCAACAAAGTTGCAAAAGAAAACAAACAGAATTAAAATATAAAAGAGAGGAGAGAGAAGACTTACCTGGCGCCCACTAGCAGGCCCACCTACCGGCCCAGCCCAGCCATCGCTCCACAGAGCTGCTTGGCTCGGCTAGACAGGCAAGCAGGTGCTCGACGCCGGCAGCAGCGCGCGCCACACAGCTGCCCGCCGCCCTGCTTCCTCCCCTCGCCGTTCTGCTGGCCTGGAACGACCACTCATGTCTCCCCCGAGTTCGCAGACACGCCTCCTCCTCCCCAGCCCCTCTCCCTCACCTCCCCGCACCATGGCCGATGCTGTCGCGCCCGCGCCGTCGTGATAACTGCGTCCACCGTCGTCCTCGTGCTGCGTCACCGTGTCCGTTCGCTCCGCCGTCGTCGACTACGTCGAGCAGGCCGAGCCCCGAGCGCTCACCCGCTCTGGAGTCGCGCCCAGCCTCGTCTTCCCCAACTCCGGCCGCTGAGATCGCCACCGTCGCCCCACTCAGCTCTGACCTTCCCCGAGCCCGCTCCGACGCTTGCTGCAACCGTCGTGAGCCCAGCTACCTCCCCATCCTCTCCGTTTCCCCCCTCAAGCCCTGCACCGACTGCACAAAGCTCACCTGCACGCGCCGCCGCGAAGCTCGTCGCCAACGAGGCTCCGGCCACCTAACGGCTCGGCCATCGTGCCCACTAGCTTCACCGTTTTGCGTAGATGTTGTAGGATCAATCCACGCACCTCCAGGAGCACCGCACCGACGAGTTCGTCCTCGCCTGAACTCCGGCAGCCGCTGGACTCGTCGCCGGCGTCGTTTCCGGCGACCCCGAGGCTAGGCACCACCACCACTCGACGCGGCTCACTCCCAGCTGCCCGTAGGTGTGCTCCGCCGTCGATTTGGTCGCCGAAGCACAAATCCCGCACCCCACCGCCGCGTTTGGCCTCGCCGGCGGCTAAACGCCGGCGAGTCAACCCCGTTTGACAAAGGGTTTGACCCCCCTGGGTCACTGACATGTGGGCCCTGCCTGTTAGTCAAACCTAGGTTAGTGTCTAATCTAATCTTAATTAGTTAGTTAACTAACTGTGACACTGACCTATGGGTCCCACTAGTCAGGTTTGACCTAGACCGCCCTGTTGACTTGCTGACGTCAGCATGATGTCATGCTAACGTAGTAAATGCTTTTCTGGGATTAATTGATTTAAAACAATTCAGGAAATTCCAGAAAATGCTCTAAACTTTAAAAAATCATATAAATTCAACAGTAGGTCAGATGGAAAAGATTTATATATGAAAATTGATCAGAAAAATCCAATATTTCCAATGGCACTGGTTTCATGCATGTTCGAGCAAGTTAACCTTGATTTCCACATTAAAACATGATAATGCACTTTAATAAATAATAGTTTGGGCATAAATTTGAATCTTTGATTCAAATAGGCTCAAACCCTTCTGTTTATAGTTGAATTATCCCAAAACACATTCATCTTGCCATATCATGAGCATGCATCATATTGTTGCATTTGTTTGCTTATTGATTGTATCGCCGGTATTCTCCGTGGTAGGTCCTGCTCCCGAGGATACTTCTGCGTATCCAACTGAAGAGCAGTACCCGACGACCACTCTATCAGGCAAGCAACCCATTGATCATTCCGATACAAACCCATCTTCTCGCTCCTGCTCTCTTTTACTGCATTAAGGCAACAGCGTGTGAACTGCTACTTGCTGCGGTAGTTGAACCTTTTTCCCTTGCATGACCTGTCATTGCCACAGTAAATAGTTGAAACCCACTAGCATGTGTAGGACTTGATTGAGCCATGTGCTGTGTGATCCACCATGCTATTTGTTTATGTTGCCTGCTATGCTTAGAGTTGTGTCAGGTCTGGTTCATCTGGGTGATGGATCAGAGTGAAATAATCATACTCGATAAAGATAGGGAAGTGTGGAACATGTTTGGTAAAGGTATCGATGAAAGGCCATGTAGGAGTACGTGGTGTGTTGTTTCATTGGAACCGTCCATAGGACCTGAGATCTGTAAGTGCGGTTCAAGTTTCAGCTCCTACCACACATTGGGATCCTTAATTGACCCTCTTGACTTATTAAATGCCCTTGACCTCTGTCCAGGAGTTGCAACTAGTTTTGGGTGTTTGTAGTTTACTGGTGGTCGTGCACAGCGCTGACCCTCGGGGTGGGCTGTGATGCGGCAGGTACGTGGCACGGTGTACCGGTCGCCCGTTTGGTGACTCGAGAACCCTGTACACATCGTTTGGGGCCGTGAGCGACACCCTGGCCGGATCTCCCCACGGATGGAACCCAAATAGGCGATAAACCTGGACTAGGGACTTGTGTAGTTAGTCAGGTCATGGCCAACACCCTCGCTGGGCTTCCGCTTGAAGGTTGCCGAGTACATGTCGAGTAAACGGCGATAAGTGGTGGAAGCGTGTGTGAAGATGTACACCCCTGCAGGGTTACCAATCTATTCGAATAGCCGTTGTTCGCGGTACGGACTACTTGGTTGCTCTTACAGTTCATAGACAAGTTGATGGATACTACTAAAAGCCTCAAGACAAGTGTGAGTGCCGTGTATGGCCCTTCCGTAGGTTGACGGAAGAGGATCCACGGTCGTGTATTGTTGTGGTGAGTAGAGGACTCGTGTACGTAGTCTTATCTTGCAGTCTGCTGAGAGTTGTAGTATAGGTTAGCCAAGAGTCAAAGCTGGCTTGCTGCTATGAACTCCACTACCCTTGTTGATAATGATGCATGTATGATAGGTTCTGTTGTAAGACTTTCTGAGTACCTTTGTACTCATGTTTGCTTAATAACTGTTGCAGAGGAGAACCCTGCCACTTCTGATGGGTTTTACATAGACGTTGACGTCGACGAGTAGCTTGCTACCCAGATGGAGATCCTGAGCTTGTGAAGCGCCTTGTAGATAGTCAGGCTACACCAAGCCTGTTTTATTTCCATGTTGTCTGTACTCAGACATGTTAGCTTCCGCTTGTGCTTGTATGATTGTATGACTTGAGTGTTGGGTCATGTGACCCCTACCTGTATGGATATGTTATGTATGGCTCTTCGGAGCCTCTTAAATAAATTATTTTGAGTCATAGAGTTCTGTTGTGATGCAATGTTGTATTTGCACATATTGAGCATATTGTGTGTATGATTGAAATGCTTGGTATGTGTGGGATCCGACACCTAGTTGTTTTCCTTTGGTAGCCTATCTTATAGGGAAATGCCTCCTAGTGCTTCCACTGAGCCTTGGTACTTGCTACTGCTCGGAACACGTAGGCTGGCCGGCATGTGTCCTTCTTCGTTCCTGTGTCTATCACTTAGGGGAAATGTCACGCGTTGTTCCTTTAAGTCCATGTAGCTTGGTACGACTTGGGTTCATACGTTGATGACCGACACGTTCGTTGCTGGGTCATGGATGCATGTCTCTGTAATTTAGTGCCACTTTTGGTTTATAACTAGCCATGTCGGCCCGGGTTCTCTGTCATATGGATGCTACCGACACTGTCATATACGTGTGCCAAAATGCATAAACGGTCCCGGGCCAGGTAAGGTGGCACCCGTGGGGATACCGTGCATGAGGCTGCAAAGTGATATGACGTCTTACAAGCTAGATCGGTGTGACTTAGGATCGGGGTCCTAACAGCGTTGGCATCAGAGCCGGACTGCCTGTAGGTTTCTCAAGCCAAACTGGTCTATGTTGAGTCTAGAAAAATTCTTAGTTATATGTAGGGGAATTGATTGTCGAAGGGAACGTAAGGCTCTTTTTACTTCTTTACCTTATGCCCTTCTGATCTGAGTCAGCCTATTCTTTCTACGGGGGTTTAGGACTAGGCCTCTCATCCTTACTAGGTTCACGTGTTACTAATCTGTAGACTCTTAGGATTGTTGGTTTCAAGCCTCAGTTCAGTTTCTACCCTTCTAGTATGATGATTAGTTGGACCCGGAACCTTGATATGATGTTGTTGAGTGGCTATGCTATCATTTGTGCGATGTCTAAAATTTTTTGTTTGAGCATTTACAGTTGTTATGCTACCCGATTTCTTCCATAAATTCTAATGCCTTTGCATTATTTCGCGTCTCAGATGTCTGATCGCACACCTCACCAGGTGGTCCGTTTGACTCGGTGCATTAATGTGCCAGGTCACACGGCCATGCTAGTCCGTGTGTTGACTGAGACCGGTTACCGTTGGTATGCTGAGTACACTGTGGAGGAACAGTACCGGGATTTCAACCAGAGTCAGTATTTCTGCACAGTCCGGATATACCCCTCATATCCCGGAGCTACCGACCCCATCCATTGGTCTTATGGACTTGGGGTTACCATCGAGATGGCAGTGTAGGTTGCCGCTTACTCGATGATGACCATCATCCCGGCTAGGCATGCCCTGCTGCTGAACACTGAGTTCTGTTACATGCCATCCTCACTTCCTGGAGAGGAAGGCTACTACACTGGTCTGTATACTGATGCCGCTCATGAGGAGCCACTGCTTCAGACTACTACTCAGATGCTGGAGGATAGGGACCGTGAGGTCCGTGCTGTCTGGATGGAGCTTTATAACACTCGAGCCGCCCACTGGACTACTTTGACACGGCTTGCACCTGCCGTGCACGCCGGATATCTGGATATGCGGGATTTGTACCCCGTGCGGACTCGTCTGCCTAATCGTATGGATTGGCGTGACGTTGGGGGTATTACACCTCCACGTGGGCATCGGTTACCACCAGCATCGGGACCGAGACCACATCCATGTCCCTATGGTCCACAGCCTTCGAGTGCTCGAGAGTTTCAAGATCCACCAGTTCCACTTCCAAGCTACGGTGGTAATCTTTATGAAGATTACTACGGGAGTGTCTGAGCTAGACCATGGCAGTAGTAGTATCGTAGTAGTTGTATTTCCACCGTCCTGCGCGTCTTGTGGAATATGACTTAGTTTGTACTGAATTCCGGAGGTGTAGTTAAATAATGTATAGGAGCTTGGAATGCCTCTGATGAGATGTATCGTCTTTCACCACAGTTGTACCTTAGCCTTGGCTTGTACTAAACTATGTTTGGTGTGTATGACCACTGGTGTATATATGGCAGTTTCTATATTACCATGTCGTACGGATGAACATCTCTGCATTCCGTGTCATCCATTACATTCTGCACTCCTATGTCAAAGTTTTTGCCATCCTTGTCTAAACCGTGGTTTTGTTTTCCTAGGATGGTCAACACTCGCAGCACTCCTGCTGCTCAAGAGCAGGGTGAGGCTAGTGGGGCTAAAGATAAGAATCTGCCCCAGCCACCCTCCTTGGCTGAATTTATGCTCGAGGCAGAACGGAACAAGAGAGAGACCAACCATCTGCTGGAACACATAGAGAGAACATTGGGTTCCGTCAGAGGAATGACGTGGTGTCAATCAATGACTTTATAAAGATGTGCCCACCGAAGTTCCATCATTCCGCCAAACCTCTGGATGCAGATGACTGGCTTCGCAGTATCACCCACAAGCTACACTCTGCCCGTGTGGCCGAAGCTGACAAGGTTATCTACGCCGCCTACCATCTTGAGGGCCCTGCCAGTCTCTGGTGGGAAAACCTTGAGGCTATGCGTCCTGCTGGCCAAATCACTACTTGGGCTGAGTTCAGTGAGGCATTCCGTGAACATCACATTCCGGAAGGTCTCATGGATCGCAAGCGGGAGGAATTTTGCAATTTCACCCAGGGTCGGCTAACTGTGGATGGTTATAGCCGCAAGTTTGGCAACTTGGCACGCTATGCACCTGAGGAAGTATCCACCGATGCAAAGAAGCAGGCGAGGTTCCGCAAGGGACTCAGCCCTGAACTTCGCCGAGATCTGCGTCTGCACGAGTGCACCTCCTTCCAGAAGTTGGTGAACAAAGCTATAAGTGCTGAGACGGGCCAGACTGATTTCGAAGCCACACGCAAGCATCCTCGTGACTTTGGTTCCTCATCTGGCTCTGGCTCTCACAAGCGCCGTGTGTGGGTTCCTAACACTGCTCTGCCACCCAAGTACACTCCGAGGCCATACTATGAGGCGCCTCGCCCAACTCAACAGTATGCACCTACCAAGACTTATGGAGGACCACCTACCAACTTTGCTCCACGCACTAGCACTGTGACATGTTTCAAGTGTGGAGAACCAGGGCACTACATGCGTGAGTGTCCTCAGAACTAGCCAGGAAAGCCCGTTTTCTGTGGTAAGCCAACAGGCAAGGTGAACTATGTCAAGCAAATCCCCACTGCACGTGGTCATGTCAACTATGTCTCTGTTGAGGAAGCTTATGAGGATCCTAACGTCGTCCTTGGTACGCTTCTTGTTAACTGCCATCCGGCATCTGTTCCTTTTGATACTGGAGCATCTCATTCGTTCATATCTGAGAGCTATGCTCGAATGCACAACATGACTTTTTGTGACATGCCCACTTCCGTGGTTATTCAAACTCCTGGTTCAAAGTGGCAAACCTCTAGGGTAAGCCATGGAAATGAAATTATTGTCGATAGACTTGTTTTCCTTGCATCACTAATCGCTCTCAACTCCTCGGACATAAACATCATCTTGGGTATGGACTGGATGACAGCTCATTACGCCAAGATTGATTGCTACACTAGGACTGTTCAACTTACACACCCATCCGGCAAGACAGTCAATGTCTTGACCCGAATGGCTGAGCGTCAGCTCTACTCTCTTAATGTCAGTCCTTTACCAGAACTCGAAGATATCACGATGGTCCGTGATTTTCCGGATGTCTTTCCAGAAGAACTGCCAGGTGTTCCACCTGACAGAGATGTCGAGTTTGTGATAGATCTTATTCCAGGAACTGTCCCAATCTCTAGGAGACCCTATAAGATGGCATCCCTAGAATTAGCTGAGCATAAGAAACAACTCGATGAGTCCTTGAAAAAGGGTTTCATCCGTCCTAGTTCTTCCCCTTGGGTTTGTCCCGTCCTCTTCATTAAGAAGAAGGATGGAACGGAATGGATGGTTGTAGATTATCGACCTGTCAATCTCGTCATCATAAAGAACAAGTATCCGCTCCCCAGGATCAACGACATGTATGATCAGCTTGTTGGATCCTCAGTCTTTTCCAAAATGGATTTGAGGTTGGGTTACCATCAAATCAAAATCAAGAACGAGGACATTCCCAAGACAGCTTTTGTTACCCGTTATGGCCAATAGGAGTACACCGTCATGTCCTTCTGGTTAACCAATGCCCCAGCCACTTTCTCCCGGCTAATGAATTCTATATTCATGGAGTACTTGGATAAATTCGTCGTGGTATACCTCGATGATATACTCATTTACTCCAAGAACAAGAAAGATCATGCCGAGCATCTAAGGGTGGTATTGACGAAACTTCGGGAGCACCGCCTTTATGCCAAATTCTCTAAATGTGAATTCTGGTTGCCAGAAGTGACCTATCTAGGCCATGTGATCTCTGGTAAGGGTATTGCCGTCAATCCCGAGCGAGTTCAGGCCGTCCTTGATGGGACTCCTCCTGAATCGGTCAAGCAAGTTAGGAGTTTCCTTGGCTTAGCGAGCTATTGCCGACGCTTCGTCGAGAATTTTTCCAAGGTTGCTAAACCTCTAACTGAACTCTTCAAGAAAGATAAAAAGTTCGAGTGGACCCCACAGTGCGAGTCCAGCTTTCAGGAACTGAAAAGACGCCTGACATCTGCACCCTTATTGGTACCACCATACTTTTCCAAGGACTTTAGTATCTATTGCGACGCCTCGCGACAAGGACTAGGTTGCATACTCATGCAAGATCATCAAGTGATCGCATACGCACCTCGAAAGTTGCGTCCACATGAGGATAACTATCCTACACATGTTCTAGAGCTTGCAGCTGTAGTCCATGCACTCAAAACATGGCGACATTACCTTCTTGGTAATCGCTGTGAAATCTTCACCGATCACCAAAGTCTGAAATACATCTTCACCCAACCGGATTTGAATCTCAGGCAAAGACGTTGGGTTGAGTTGCTCACAGATTACCACTTAGGAATCACTTACACCCCTGGGAAAGCCAATGTTATGGCTGATGCACTAAGTCGTAAGTCTTATTGTAAAAACCTGATGTTACAACAAGGGCAACCACTTCTCCACGAGGAATTACGTAAGCTTAACCTTCACATTGTTCCTCGAGGATTCCTTTCCACCTTGGTGGCGAAACCTACTCTAACGGATCAAATCATAGCTGCCCAGCGGTATGATAGAGGTATATCTTGGATCAAGGAGAACATTGCTAGCGGTGTTGCTAAAAGTTTCTCTATGAATTATTGAGGTGTTGTGTACTTCGAGAACCACCTGGTGATTCCCAAGAAACAACAACTACGGCAGTTGATCCTTAAGGAGGCTCATGAATCTCCTCTCACGATTCATCCCGGTAGTACCAAAATGTATCAGGACCTACGCCAGAGGTTCTTGTGGACTAGGATGAAGAGAGAAATCGCTCAGTTCATTGCTAATTGCGATGTATGTCATCGAGTTAAAGCAGAGCATCAACGGCCTGCTGGCACCCTTCAACCTTTAGCTATTCCTGAATGGAAATGGGATAAGATCGGTATGGACTTTATTACCGGGTTTCCCAGGACCAGAAAAGGGAATAATGCTATCTTCGTCGTTATCGACCGCCTCTCCAAAGTAGCCCATTTCCTGCCTGTTCGAGAGAGTATAACTGCTAGCCAGCTAGCAGACTTGTATATCTCTCGGATAGTATCACTTCATGGTGTGACGTTGGAGATTAACTCAGACCGTGGAAGTCTTTTCACTTCACGATTTTGGGAAAGTTTCCAGAATGCTATGGGGACTCATCTCTCTTTTAGCACCGCCTTTCATCCTCAGTCAAGTGGTCAAGTGGAGCGAGTCAATCAAATTCTGGAAGATATGCTTCGAGCCTCTGTCATCTCTTTCGGTATGGATTGGGAGAAGTGTCTTCCATTCGCCGAGTTCGCTTATAATAATAGTTATCAAGCCAGCTTGGGCAAGGCTACCTTCGAAGTTCTATATGGCCGAAGGTGTCGAACGCCTCTTAACTGGTCAGAAACCGGGGAAAGACAATTCTTTGGTCTGGATATGATCCAGGAAGTAGAAGAGCAAGTTCGCATCATTTGTGAGAAATTGAAATCAGCCCAGTCTCGCGAGAAGAGCCAATATGATAGTCATCATAAGGCTGTGACTTTTGAAGTCGGCGATAAGGCATACCTTCGGGTTACTCCTATTAAGGGAACCCATCGCTTGGGTATCAAAGGCAAATTGGCTCCTCGTTACATCGGTCCTATTCGCATTCTTGCCAAACGAGGAGAAGTTGCCTACCAATCGGAACTACCTCCACACCTTTCCAGAGTTCATGATGTCTTCCACGTTTCTCAACTCAGGCGTTGCTTCTCGGATCCTATCCACGGAGTGGACCACGAAACGCTTGATCTCCAGGACAATCTCACATATCGAGAATACCCCGTTCGTATTCTTGATCAAACCGAGCGTACCACTCGACATTGTAATATCAAGTTTCTCAAGGTTCAATGGTCATATCATTCCGAGAGTGAAGCTACTTGGGAAAGGGAGGATTGTCTTCGACTTGAGTACCCCACCCTCTTTCCGGAGGAACCCGAATCTCGGGACGTGATTCTTTTGAGTGGGGGTGAGTTGTCACATCCCTAGCGAGTGCTTGCATTAGGACTAGCTAGAGTGTGCATCATGTTTACTTTCTACAGAAACTTGAAATGGGAATGACAGAAACCCCAGCACCCATCTTCTAACAACTAGGGTTTAATAAAATCTTTTCCAATGTACCCAAAATGCCCTTCAAAAATGTTCATCATATTTGCCTTGGTCTTAAACCTCTGCCAAAAATTGTGCACAATTTTCTAGGACATCCAAAGGTCTCTGGATTAATTCATATTGTAATTGCATTTGGGCATTTAAATACTATAAAATATTTTATGTGCCCAAATAATCATAAACTAAAATGTTCCATGATGTTCATATTATATACAGTGGGCATGACTAGTTTTATGATTTATAAAAATGTTCTAGCATTTTTATTAATTCAATAAAGTTGCAAAAGAAAACAAACAGAATTAAAATAGAAAAGAGAGGAGAGAGAAGACTTACTTGGTGCCCACTAGCAGGCCCACCTGCCGGCCCAGCCCAGCCACCGCTCCACCGAGCTGCTTGGCTCGGCTAGGCAGGCAGGCAGGTGCTCGACGCCGGCAGCAGCGCGTGCCAGGCAGCTGCCCGCCGCCCTGCTTCCTCCCCTTGCCGATCTGCTGGCCTGGATCGACCACTCACGTCTCCCCCAAGCTCGCAGACACGCCTCCTCCTCCCCAGCTCCTCTCCCTCGCCTCCCTGCACCATGGCCGACGCTGCCGTGCCCGCGCCATCGTGATAACGCGTCCACCGTCGTTCCCGTGCCGCGTCACCGTGTCCGTTCGCTCCGCCGTCGTCCACTATGTCGAGCAGGCCGAGCCCCGAGCGCTCGCCCGCTCTAGAGTCGCCCCAACCTCGTCTTCCCCAACTCCGGCTGCTGAGATCGCCACCGTCGCCCCGCTCAGCTCCGACCTTCCCCGAGCCCGCTCCGACGCTTGTTGCAACCATCGTGAGCCCAGCTACCTCCCCATCCTCTCCGTTTCCCCCGTCAAGCCCTGCACCGGCTGCATGAAGCTCACCTGCACGCGCCGCCTTGGAGCTCGTCGCCGACGAGGCTCCGGCCACCTAACGGACCGGCCATCGTGCCCACTAGCTTCACCGTTTCGCGTAGATGTTGTAGGATCAATCCACGCACCTCTAGGACCACCGCACCGACGAGTTCGTCCTTGCCCAAACTCCGGCAGCCGCCGGACTCGTCGCCGGCGTCGTTTCCGGCGACCCCGAGGCCAGCCACCACCACCAATCGACGCGGCTCACTCGCAGCTACCCGTAGGTGTGCTCCGCCGTCGATTTGGTCGCCGGAGCAAATATCCCGCACCCCACCGCCGCGTTTGGCCTCGCCGGCGGCTAAACGCCGGCGAGTCAACCCCGTTTGACTAAGGGTTTGACCCCCCTGGGTCTCTGACATGTGGGCCCTGCCTGTTAGTCAAACCTAGGTTAGTGTCTAAACTAATCTTAATTAGTTAGTTAACTAAGTGTGACACTGACTAGTTGGTCCCACTGGTTAGGTTTGACCTGGACCGCCCTGTTGACTTGCTGACATCAGCATGATGTCATGCTGACGCAGTAAATGCTTTTCTGGGATTAATTAATTTAAAACAATTCAAGAAATTCCAGAAAATGCTCTAAACTTCAAAAAATCATATAAATTCAATAGTAGCTCGGATGGAAAAGATTTATATATGAAAATTGATCAGAAAAATCCAATCTTTCCAATGGCACTGGTTTCATACATGTTTGAGCAAGTTAACTTTGTTGTCGACATTAAAACATGATAATGCACTTTAATAAATAGTAGTTTGGGCATAAATTTGAATCATTGATTCAAATAGGCTCAAACCCTTCTGTTTATAGTTGCATTAGCCCAAAACACATTCATCTTGCCATATCATGAGCATGCATCATATTGTTGCATTTGTTTGCTTATTGATTGTATCGCCGGTATTCTCCGTGGTAGGTCCTGCTCCCGAGGATACTTCTGCGTATCCAACTGAAGAGCAATACCCGACGACCACTCTGTCATGCAAGCAACCCATTGATCATTCCGATACAAACCCATCTTCTCGCTCCTGCTGTCTTTTACTACATTAAGGCAACAGCGTGTGAACTGCTACTTGCTGCGGTAGTTGAACCCTATTCCCTTGCATGACCTGTCATTCCCACAATAAATAGTTGAAACCCACTAGCATGTGTAGGAGTTGATTGAGCCACGTGATGTGTGATCCACCATGCTATTTGTTTATGTTGCTTGCTATTCTTAGAGTTGTGTCAGGTATGGTCCATCTTGGTGATGGATCAGAGTGAAATAATCATACTCGATAAAGAGAGGGAAGTGTGGAACATGTTTGGTAAAGGTATCGATGAAAGGCCATGTAGGAGTACGTGTTGGGTTGTTTCATTGGAACCGTCCATAGGACCTGAGATCTGTATGTGTGGTTCAAGTTTCAGCTTCTACCACACATTGGGATCCTTAATTGACCCTCTCGACTTATTAACTGCCCTTGACCTCTGTCCAAGAGTTGAAACTAGTTTCTGGTGTTTGTAGTTTACTGGTGGTCATGCACAGCGCTGACCCTCGAGGTGGGCTGTGATGCGGCAGGTACGTGGCACAGTGTATCGGTCGTCCATTTGGTGACTCGAGAACCCTGTACACATCGTTTGGGGCCGTGAGCGACACCCCGGCCGGATCTCCCCACGGATGGAACCCAAATAGGCGATAAACCTGGACTAGGGACTTGTGTAGTTAGTCAGGTCATGGCCGACACCCTCGCTGGGCTTCCGCTTGAAGGTTGCCGAGTACATGTCGAGTAAACGGCGATAAGTGGTGGAAGCGTGTGTGAAGAAGTACACCCCTGTAGGGTTACCAATCTATTCGAATAGCCGTTGTTCGCGGTACGGACTACTTGGTTGCTCTTACAGTTCATAGACAAGTTGATGGATACTACTAAAAGCCTCAAGACAAGTGTGAGTCCCGTGGATGGCCCTTCCATAGGTTGACGGAAGAGGATCCACGGTAGTGTATTGTTGTGGTGAGTAGAGGACTTGTGTACGTAGTCTTATCTTGCAATCTGCTGAGAGTTGTAGTATAGGTTAGCCAAGAGTCAAAGCTGGCTTACTGATATGAACTCCACTACCCTTGTTGATAATGATGCATGTATGATAGGTTCTGTTGTAAGACTTGCTGAGTACCTTTGTACTCATGTTTGCTTAATAACTGTTGCAGAGGAGAACCCTGCCCCTTCTGATGGGTTTTACATAGACGTTGACGTCGACGAGTAGCTTGCTACCCAGACGGAGATCCTGAGCTTGTGAAGGGCCTTGTAGATAGTGAGGCTACACCAAGCCTGTTTTATTTCCACGTTGTCTGTACTCAGACATGTTAGCTTCCGCTTGTGCTTGTATGATTGTATGACTTGAGTGTTGGGTCATGTGACCCCTACCTGTATGGATATGTTATGTATGGCTCTTCGGAACCTCTTAAATAAAGTACTTTCAGTCATAGAGTTCTGTTGTGATGCAATGTTGTATTTGCACATATTGAGCTTATTGTGTGTATGATTGAAATGCTTGGTATGTGTGGGATCCGACACCTAGTTGTTTTCCTTTGGTAACCTATCTTATAGGGAAATGCCTCCTAGTGCTTCCACTGAGCATTGGTAGCTTGCTACTGCTTGGAACACGTAGGCTGGCCGGCATGTGTCCTTCTTCGTTCCTGTGTCTGTCCCTTAGGGGAAATGTCACGCGTTGTTCCTTTAAGTCCATGTAGCTTGCTACGACTTGGGTTCATACGTTGATGACCGACACGTTCGTTGTTGGTTCCTGGATGCCTCTCTCTTTAATTTAGTGCCACTTTTGGTTTATAACTAGCCATGTCGGCCAGGGTTCTCTGTCATATGGATGCTAGCGACACTGTCATATACGTGTGCCAAAATGCGCAAACGGTCTCGGGCCAGGTAAGGTGACACCCGTGGGGATACCGTGCGTGAAGCCGCAAAGTGATATGACGTGTTACAAGCTAGATTGGTGTGACTTAGGATCGGGGTCCTGACAAAGGAGCGTGCGGCTTTCGACGTCTGCTAACTGGCCAATTGTGGCTGCAACCTCGTGTAGGGACTTCACAAGAGCGGCAAGGAGCCCGGTGGGGCCACCCTACGGGGCGGCCAGTTGCTTCTCGAATCCTTCCGCATAAGCATCCTGCAGCGCCGTACGGGCCTCGAGCTCGAAGGCGGCAAGGGCCTCGCGACTCACCGCCGCCGGGGCCGCAAGGGCGTCTTCCTTCTCGCGTGCAGCTTGGGTCACCCTGGCCTGCTCGGCCTCGGCCTTCAGCTTCTCTAGGCTCGCGCGATCGGTGAGCTGCTCCTGCTGCAGTCGGGACATCTCAGCCTTATGTTCCTAGAGCTCCTTCTCCAACCCTTCAAGATCCAGGGCGCGCCTAGCGCCTTCCTCGCTAAGGGCTTCCAGCTCGCCCTCCGCCTTGAGGCAGCGCTTCTCGAAGGACGCAACGTCGGCTCGCGCGGCGTCGCGTGCCCGTGTGGCTGCCACAGCTTCCTCTTGACCCTTGGCAGCGATTGCTGAGGCCTAGCTCAAGGAGGTTCGCATAGACTCGTCTACGAGGAGCCACCCGGAAATCAGCCCTAGGCGTCCTTCCATCGTGTGGCCATCACCACCCTGAAGTTCGGCGCGAAGCCGACCCAGCGCAGTGGAGGCGGCCCCCAAGGTCTCAGGGCCAGGCTGCACCGGCTGGCGGATGGGCACCAACAAGACCGGCTGCTCGACCAGGGGCTCGGGGGCTCCGGCTCCCCTCGCTAGAGCAGCCAGAGCGGGAGCCGCCGAGGCCTCCCAAACGGCAACGACGCCCTCAGACAACGACGCCGCCGCGTGCTCGGAGGCCCAGCTGGCCGAGGCGCACGGAGCTGTGGCACCCTTCTCCGCGGCCATAGCAGCAGGAGGAGGAGCAGGACACCGCGACGTGAACTCCCCCTTCACCTTCTTCATCACGCCACCTAGGCTGCTGCATCAAGAGAAGTACATCAGGGACACATCAACTAAGGGATAACATGAGATTGCACACTTACTCATCGGAGGCGAGGCGCGCCCTCCTCTTCATCAGCAGGTCGGCCATAGCCGCTGGTGCTACAGGCGTGCCGGCAATCCGGATCTTGGCAACGCGCGAGGCCACGGACTTGGGCGCAGCCGTGGTCACCAGTTTCGCTGGCGCGACGCTCCTCGGCGGGGTTGCCGCATTGCTTCCCCCTTACGCGGCTCGTCTGGACTGATGCGGAGTGGTCGCCTGGGACCGTCCGGCAGCACCTGCGCCCGATGCCACTTCTTCAGCGAACGCCTTGGAGGAGTCCCCCTCGTCAACCCGGTCCTCGTCGTGCAAACTCTCCTCCGAGTCCACCTCGTCGGTCCCATCGTCGGCACCGGAGGACACGTCAACCGTGCGCACCCCGAAACCTGGCACGACCTTCAGTAGCTCGGTCTTGTCAGGACGGCTGTACAGCGACATGTGGGCCCCTGAGAGGTCCTCAGGAACCATCCCTAGGAGAGTGACTGAGGCAAAGTCCCGGTCGTCCTCGGCCAGCACCCGCAAGCGCAGCCGGAGCCTGTCGTTATCTCCCATCAGCTCCCACATGGGGCGCGAGTGTGCCTGCAGCGGCGCCAGACGCTGGCTTAGGAACTCCTTCACGATCTAGGCCCCTTCAATCCACGAGCCTAGGTCGGCTTCAATCCTTGCCAGGACAGGCTCGACAAGGGTGTCGGTGAGCTTCACGTAGCTCCAGCTGGCGCATTTCGCCGGACGAGCGATAGGCAGGGCCAGCAGCGGATGAATGCGTTGGGCATCCAGATAGACCCACCTCTTCTTGTGGGAGTCTATCTTCTTCCCGGCTATCATCAGTCGGCAACCCTGGCGCTGGAAGACGAAGGAGACACAGCCCGAGCACGGACCCTCGTCGTACCGCCGCATGGAGAAGAAGTGGCGGAAGAGGGCGACAGTCGGTCTCACCCCCACAAGCGCCTCGCAATAAAAGGCGAATAGTGATAGGACGAAGATGGAGCGAGGCTGGATGTGGAGAGCGCGCACCTGGTAAGGGTCCAGCATGGCATAGAAGAACTCTAAGAAGGGCGGCACGAGCCTGGCGGAGATGATGTGGAGGAAGAAGGGGTAGCAGGACTTCGGCAAGATCCGGGCCGTGGTGGATCCAACCCAAATCCCCGTCAGGCCATGCTCGTTGTGGACGCTCGACAAGAAAGGCTGGACCTCCGAGTAGTCCTTCTACTTGGTGATGGTAGTCTCCTCGAGCGTCGCCTCAAGGGAAGGAACAGATCCAGACGCCTGCGCGGCACCCTTGCCTTTCTTCGCCATTGCTGAGGTGCTGGAGGATGCAGGCAATTTGGGAAGGCCGGAGGCAAAGGATAAGGGGATCTAAGTAGGAAGGAAGGGAGACGATAACTCCTCTGCAGCAAAGACGACCCCCTTTTGTCAAGCTACACAGTTGTCGAGACTGCGTGGGGAGCGGTGCTACCTCTTGAGCTTGCGTTGTATTCCCTCGAAGTGGAAAGGGAGATGCATCACAGTAGCATAAGTATTTCCCTCAGTTTTTGAGAACCAAGGTATCAATCCAGTAGGAGACCACGCGCCAGTCCCTCGCACCTGCACAAACAAATAAGAACTTCGCAGCCAATGCGATAAGGGGTTGTCAATCCCTTTACGGTCACTTACGAGAGTGAGATATGATAGAGATGACAGTTTATATTTTTGGTATTTTTGGTTTAATAAAACAGCAAATAAAAGCGGTAAAAGTAAAGTAGATGTAGATTGATATGTTGAGAATAGACCCGGGGGCCATTGTTTTCTCTAGTGGCTTCTCTCATGATAACGATATTCTACGGTGGGTAAACAAATTACTGTCAAGCAATTGATAGAAAAGCGAATAATTATGAGACTATCTAGGCATGATCATTGTATATAGGCATCACGTCCGAGACAAGTAGACCGGCTCCTGCCTGCATCTACTACTATTACTCCACACATCGACCGCTATCCAGCATGCATCTAGTGTATTGAGTTCATACGAACAGAGTAACGCTTTAAGCAAGATGACATGATGTAGAGGGATAAACTCAAGCAATATGATGAAATCCCTTATCCTCGATGGCTACAATACAATATGTTCCTTGCTGCCCCTATTGTCACTGGGAAACGACACCGCAAGATTGAACCCAAAGCCAAGCACTTCTCCCATTGCAAGAACTATAGATCTAGTAGGCCAAACCAAACCAATAATTCGAAGAGACTTGCAAGGATATTATGAGCACACATAAAAACTTTAGAGAAGAACCAAATATCTTTCATACATAACCTTGATCACAAACTCACAATTCATCGGATCTCGACAAACACACCGCAAAAAGAGATTACATCGAATAGATCTCCTCGAATACCGAGGAGAACTTTGTATTGAGATCTAGAGAGAGAGAGAGAAGAAGCCATCTAGATACTAGCAATGGACCCGAAGGTCTATGGTAAACTACACACAACTCATGGTGAGGGCGATGATGATGATGATGAAGGCCTCCGGGATGGACCCCCCTCCGGTAGAGCTCCGGAACAGGCTCCAAGATGGGATCTCCACGGGAACAGAAGCTACGGCGGTGGAATTAGGGTTTTCTCTCTGTGTCTGGAGTTTCTGGGGTACGTGGATATATATAGGAAGAAGGAGGGCACCGGGGGCAACACGAGGGAGCCTCGAGGCAGGGGGGCGCCCTGGGAAGGGGGGCGCGCCCCCACCCTCGAGGACAGCCCCTCTGTCCCCTGACTTGGTCATGAAGTTTCCTATGCGTGATTTTCTCCAAAAGTATCTCTCACGAAGGTTTCATTCCTTTTGGACTCCGTTTGATATTCTTTTTCTGCAAAACCCTGAAATAGGCAAAAAAACAGCAATCTGGACTGGGCCTTTGGGTTAGTAGGTTAGTCCCAAAAATGATATAAAAGCGAATGATAAAGCCCATTAAACATCCAAGACTTCATAAATAATAGCATGGAACAATCAAAAATTATAGATACGTTGGAGACGTATCAAGCATCCCCATGATTAATTCCTGCTCGTCCTCGAGTAGGTAAATGATAAAGAAAGAATTTTTGATGTGGAATGCTAACCAATATAGTTTTTCAATGTAATTCTCTTCATTGTGGCATGAATGTTCTGATCTGAAAGATTCAAGATAAAAGTCTATATCGACATAAGAAATAACAATACTTCAAGCAATACTAACAAAGCAATTATGTCTTCTCAAAATACTATGGCTAAGGAAAGTTATCCCTACAAAATCATATAGTCTGACTATGCTCCCTCTTCATCACACAAAATATTCATCTCATGCACAACCTCGATTTCAGCCAAGCATTTGTTTTCATACTCTGTCTTTTCAAACCTTTCAACTTTCATGCAATACATGAGCGTGAGCCATGGATATAGCACTATGGGTGGAATAGAGGTGGTTGTGGAGAAGAAAAAAATGAGGGAGATAGTCTCACATCGACTAGGCGTATCAACGGGCTATGGAGATGCCCATCAATAGATATCAATGTGAGTGAGTAGGGATTGCCATGCAACGGATGCACTAGAGCTAAATACGTATGAAAGCTCAACAAAAGAAACTAGTGGGTGTGCATCCAACTTGCTTGCTCATGAAGACCTAGGGCATTTGAGGAAGCCCATCGTTGGAATGTACAAGCCAAGTTCTATAATGAAAATTCCCACTAGTATATGAAAGTGACTAAACATGAGACTCTCTACAATGAAGAACATGGTGCTACTTTGAAGCACAAGTGTGGAAAAAAGGTAGTAGCAATTGTCCCTTTATTATTATTATTTTCTTTTCTTTTCTTTTTTGGGCCTTTCTTTTTTCTTTGGCCTTTCTTTTTTTGATTTTTTTATTTTTTTTTCATTTTTTTTGCGGAGGGGCTTTATAGATTCAGCCTTTCCTCCCATGGGACAATGCTCGAATAATGATGATTATCACACTTTCATTACAACACGAAATTACAACTCGATACTACAACAACAAAGTATGACTCTATATTAATGCCTCCGGCGGTGTACCGGTATGTGCAATGAAACAAGAGTGACATGTATAAAAATTATGCATGGTGGCCTTGCCACAAATACGATGTCAACTACATGATCATGCAATGGCAATATGACAATATTATGTGTGTCATATGAACTGAACGGTGGAAAGTTGCATGGCAATATATCTCGGAATGGCTATGGAAATGCCATGATAGGTAGGTATGCTGGCTGTTTTGAGGAACAATATGGTGGCTGTTTTGAGGAAGGATATATAGTGGGTTTATGGTACCGGCGAAAGTTGCGCGGTACAATAGAGGCTAGCAATGGTGGAAGGGTGAGAGTGCGTATAATCTATGGACTCAACATTAGTCATAAGAACTCATATAATTATTGCAAAAATTTATGAGTCATCAAAACAAAGCAATCAATGCATGCTCCTAGGGGGGATGTTGGTAGGAGTTAACCATCGCGCGCCCCCGACCTCCACATAAAGGTTGGTACTTTACAAATACCTCATGCTCTAACTTCGTCACATAGCGGTTCACCATACGTGCATGATACGGGAATCACTAACCTTAACACAAGTATTTCTCAATTTCATAATAACTCCACTAGCATGACTCTAATATCACTATCCTCATATCACAAAACAATTATCAAGCATCCAACATCTCTTTCTATTCAATGCACGTGGTGTGAACTTTTTTACTACATTGACATTGGATGTCTATCATGTGAAGACTAGTTTCTTTAGCCTAAACACATTACCATGCTATTTTAATATACTCTCAAATAGATATAAGTGAAGCATGAGATTTCAATCAATTTCTACAAAATATTACCACCACCGTGCTCTAGAAGATATAAGTGAAGCGCTAGAGCAAAAACTATTCAACTCAAAAGATATAAGTGAAGCACATAGAGTGTTCTAATAATTTCAAGGCCATATTTAACTCTCTCAAATAGGTGTGTCTAGCAAGGATGATTGTGGCAAACTAACAAGCAACGACTCAAATTTTACAAGACGCTCCAGGCAAAACACATATCATGTTGCGAATAAAAATATAGCTCCAAGTATAGTTACATATGGATGAAGACGAGAGAGGGGATGCCTTCCCGAGACATCCCCAAGCTTAGGATTTTGATTATCTTGAATTTACTTGGGGTTCCATGGGCATCCCCAAGCTTAGGCCTTTGCTACTCCTTGTTCCATAGTCCATCAAAGCAATACTCAAAACTTGAAAACTTCACAACACAAAACTTAGACAAAAATTCTCGTGAGCTCCGTTAGTATGAGAAAGCAAACCACTACTCAAGGGTACAGCAATGAATTCATTCTTTGTTTATATTGGTGTTAAACCTACTGTATTCCAACTTCTCTATGGTTCATATCCTCCAATATTACTCATAGATGCATTGGAATAAGCAAACAACACACGGAAAACAGAATCTGTCAAAGACAGAACAGTCTGTAGTAATCTGCAGGGTTTGCCTACTTCTGCAACACCAAAAAATTCAAACTAAACTCTTAAATTTGCTAAATTTGTCTACCAATCAGCAGAAAAAATAATCTACTAAAAAGCACGCTCCAGTAAAATCCCACGACCACTTTAGCGGGCGCTAACGATTCTGTTTTTCACAGCAAGATCATATAAACTTCACACAAGTCTTCCCAAAGGTTCTACTTGGCACAAACACTAAAAAAAACATGAAACAACATCTAATCAGAGTCTAGATGCAATATTTATTCCCTAACAGCAACAAAAACAAAAAACAAAAAATTGGGTTGCCTCCCAACAAGCGCTATCGTTTTACGCCCCTAGCTAGGCACGATGCAAGATAGATCTAGGTATTGCCATCTTTGGAAGGCAATCCATAAGTGGCTCTCATGATAGATTCATATGGTAATTTGATTTTATTTCTATGGACGTTTTCCAGGCCTTTCCTTAATAGAAATTGGAATCTAAGATTTCCTTTCTTCATATCAATAATTGCACCAATCGTTCTAAGGAAAGGTCTACCAAGAATAATAGGACATGAAGGATTGCAATCTATATCAAGAACAATAAAATCTACGGGCACATAATTCCTATTGGAAACAATAAAAACATCATTAATTCTTTCAATAGGTTTCTTAATAGTGGAATCCGCAAGATGCAAATTTAAAGAACAATCATCAAGCTCATGGAACCCTAGCAAATCACACAAAGTTTTTGGGATAGTGGAGACACTAGCACCCAAATCACACAAAGCATAGCATTCATGATATTTTATTTTTATTTTTATAGTAGGTTCCCACTCATCATAAAGCTTTCTAGGTATATAAACTTCCAATTCAGGTTTTTCTTCATAAGATTGCATCAAAGCATCAACTATATGTTTAGTGAAAGCTTTATTTTGACTATAAGCATGCGGAGAATTTAGCACGGACACCAACAAGGAAATACAATCAATCAAAGAGCAATTATCATAATTGAATCCCTTGAAATCCAAAGTAGTGGGTTCATCACTATGCAAAGTTTTAATCTCTTCGTTCCCACTTTTATCAATATTAGTATCAAGATCTAAAAACTCCAAATCATTGGGACACCTTAAAGAAGAATCATCTCCAATCCTATTCTCATAAAGATTAATACTAGAAAACAAGGATCTAATAGGAGACACATCAATAACTTTTAGATCTTCATCTTTATTTTCATGATAACTAGAAGAACACGATTTAATATAATCTTCTCTTTTAGCACGCATTCTAGCGGTTCTTTCTTTGCATTCATCAATGGAAATTCTCATGGCTTTGAGAGACTCATTGATATCATGCTTACATGAGATAGATCTAAGTTTCAAAGAATCAACATCAAGAGTAATTCTATACACACTTCTAGCCAATTCATCAACTTTGAGCAATTCCTCTTCAAGCAAAACATTGAAATTCTTTTGTGAGACCATAAACTCTTTAACACTAGTTTCAAATTCAGAAGGCATCTTTCTATAAGAGTTGTTGTAGGAATTACCATAATTATTAGAGGAATTACCAGGAAAAGGCCTAGGATTAAAATTACCTCTACAAGCATTGTTACCAAAATTATTCCTGCCAACAAAATTCACATCCAAAGATTCATTGTTATTCTCAATCATAGTGGACAAAGGCATATCATTAGGATCGGAAGAAGCACTCTTAGCAGCAAACAATTTCATAAGTTCATCCATCTTTCCACTCAAAACACTAATTTCTTCGATAGCATGCACTTTTTTTACTAGTAGATCTTTCGGTGTGCCATTGAGAATAATTAACCATAATATTATCTAGGAGTTTGGTAGCTTCTCCGAAGGTGGTTTCCATGAAAGTGCCTCTGGCGGCCGAATCTAAAAGATTTCTAGAAGAAAAATTCAAGCCAGCATAAAAGTTCTGAATAATCATCCATAGATTCAAACCATGTGTAGGGAAATTACATATCATCAATTTCATTCTCTCCCAATCTTGTGCAAGATGCTCATGATATAGTTGCTTAAAATTTATAATATCGTTTCTAAGAGAGATGATCTTAGAAGGTGGGAAATACTTAGAGATAAAAGCATCTTTGCACTTATTCCATGAATCAACACTATTTCTAGGCAAAGAGGAGAACCAAGTTTTAGCACGATCTCTAAGTGAAAACGGAAATAACTTCAATTTATCAATATCGTTATCTGTATACCTTTTCTTTTGCATATCACATAAATCAACAAAGTTGTTTAGATGGGTAGCGGCATCTTCACTAGGAAGGCCGGAAAATTGATCTTTCATGACAAGATTCAACAAGGCAACATTGATCTCACTAGATTCAGCATCGGTAATAGGAGCAATCGGAGTGCTAATAAAGTCATTGTTGTTGGTATTGGAGAAGTCACACAATTTTGTATTATTCTGAGCCATAGTGACAAGCAAGCAATCCAACACACACAAGCAAACAAGAAGCAAGCGAACGATAAACACACGCTGGAATAAGGGCGAATAAAACGGCAAGGGTGAAGTGGGGGAGAGGAAAACGAGAGGCAAATAAATGTAATGCGAAGGATAAGGGTTTGTGATAGGTACTTGGTATATGACTTTTGTGTAAGCCTCCCCGGCAACGGCGCCATAAATTCTTCTTGCTACCTCTTAAGCTTGCGTTGTATTCCCTCGAAGAGGAAAGGGAGATGCAGCACAGTAGCGTAACTATTTCCCTCAGTTTTTGAGAACCAAGGTATCAATCCAGTAGGAGACCATGCGCTAGTCCCTCGCACCTGCACAAACAAATAAGAACTTTGCAGCCAACGCGATAAGGGGTTGTCAATCCCTTTACGGTCACTTACGAGAGTGAGATCTGATAGAGATGATAGTTTCTATTTTTGGTCTAATAAAACAGCAAATAAAAGCGGTAAAAGTAAAGTAGATGTAGATTGATATGTTGATAATAGACCCGAGGGCCATAGTTTTCTCTAGTGGCTTCTCTCATGATAGCGATATTCTACGACGGGTAAACAAATTACTGTCGAGCAATTGATAGAAAAGCGAATAATTATGAGACTATATAGGCATGATCATTGTATATAGGCATCACGTCCGAGACAAGTAGACCGACTCCTGGCTGCATCTACTACTATTACTCCACACATCGACCGCTATCCAGCATGCAAATAGTGTATTGAGTTCATACGAACAGAGTAACGCTTCAAGCAAGATGACATGATGTAGAGGGATAAACTCAAGCAATATGATGAAAACCCCATCTTTTTATCCTCGATGGCAACAATACAATACGTGCCTTGCTGCCCCTACTGTCACTAGGAAAATGACACCACAAGATTGAACCCAAAGCCAAGCACTTCTCCCATTGCAAGAACTATAGATCTAGTAGGCCAAACCAAACCAATAATTCGAAGAGACTTGCAAGGATATTATGAGCACACATAAAAATTTAAGAGAAGAACCAAATATCTTTCATAGAGAACCTTGATTATAAACTCACAATTCATCGGATCTCGACAAACACACAGCAAAAAGAGATTACATCGAATAGATCTCCTCGAAGACCGAGGAGAACTTTGTATTGAGATCCAGAGAGACAGAGAAGAAGCCATCTAGATACTAGCTATGGACCCGAAGGTCAGTGGTAAACTACTCACAGCTCATGCTGAGGGTGATGATGATGATGATGATGGCCTCCGTGCTGGATCCCCCTCCGGTGGAGCTCCATAACAGGCTCCAAGATGGGATCTCCACGGGAACAGAAGCCACGGCGATGGAATTAGGGTTTTCTCTATGTGTCTGGAGTTTCTGGGGTACGTGGATATATATAGGAAGAAGGAGGGCACCGGGGGCCACACGAGGGAGACTCGAGGCAGGGGGCGCTGATGGATTCTCGCCCCTCGTTGGTTACCCCAAGTGGAAGGTTTGAGATGCAGTGTAGCGGAAGTTTTCCCTTGGCAAAGATACCAAGGATCGATTTCCCTGAGACTCCCAGTTTCAACAAGAGGTGTCAACTGCTAACGGCGCCAGATATTAGCAATCAACGTGGACCTGCACACAGATACAAATAACTTTGCTCCCAACGAGTACAGAGAGGTTGTCAATCCCTCCGGCCTTGTAGTTTACAAAGGATCAAACGCAAGTGATAATAGTGATAGGTATTGCTGCAAATAGTAAATAAAAGCGGAAAGTAAATAGTGGATGTGATCAATGATGGTAATATGGACCGGGGTCCCATGATGTTCACTAGTGATGTCTCTCTCCCAAAAGACGATAAAACAGCTATGTGAGGTAAACGAATTACAGCTGGGCAATTGACAGAATTACGTGCGCAAACCAATGCTAACTATGTTGCAAGAAAGGTAGAGGTTCAAAGCATGGGCGGTACGCCAAGGCAAGTAGACCAAAATCCATCTGCATCTACTACTAATCATCCACCTTGAGATATCTATCCAGAACATCTCCCTGGTATTAAGTTGCGAGTCCCACCCATAGTGTAAACTCAAAGCAACAGACAACTGCATTAAAAGAACTTTGCGTAAAGTAACCAATCCTTGCACCCGCGGGCACAAGCACTGTTGTTTTCCCCCTTGTGGCAACAGCATATCCCCTAGACTCATGTTTCTGTCACTCAAGCTAGTCATCGAGGGGCATGAACCCACAATCAAGCATAACGTTCCCTCTTGGAGTCACTACCTACTACTTGGCCAAAGCAATAAATAACAACGGAGAACATGCAAGAATTACTTACGAACATAAATATAAAAGAGGTAGATCAAATATATTACTCAAACACAATCTGAACATAATCTCACAATCCATGGGATCCCAGCAAACTCATCATAGCAACAGCATAAGGATTACATATGTGCCTCGATCATGTAGGGCAGCTCACGAGGACTAATTAGTGAAGCACAAGAAGGGGAGGAGAACATCACATAGCTACTGGTCATGGATCCATGGTCCAAGGGAGACTACTCACAACTCATCCGGGAGGCGTCCATGGTGGTGGAGAGGCTCCCGGTGGTGATCCTCCCCTCCGGCAGGGTGCAGGAAAGAGTTCTCCTGGTGCTCCCGATCTTGGAAGCGCGGCGCCGGCAGAAGAGATGAGATCGCAAAAAAGGGTTCCCGTCTCGAGGGCGCCTGGAGCCCTGGTGGCCCCCCTCCGGCCCTACTTCGGCTACCGGGAAGCTTCTGGAACGCTGATTTTCTATATATTTTTCCGGGATTTTTCTGGCAGTTCTCGTAATGGGAAAACCTGAAATACAAAAACAGCAGAAAACAGAAACTGGCACTGGGGTGCACTGAGTTAATAGGTTAGTCCAAATATGATCAAAAGTGTATGGAAGTGTATAAATATCATAGCAATATCACCCAAAAGAGGCATGGAGCAAGCAGAAATTATAGATACGTTTTGGACGTATCAACATCCCCAAGCTTAATTCCTGCTCGTCCTCGAGTAGGTAAATGATAACAAGAATAATTTCTGTGGTGACATGCTATTAACCATATAGGACTCTTTTTATTTTTCATAGTTATATGACAAAAGCTTACTGAGACAATGAATCTATAGTAATTAAGTTGCCTCATGAGAAAATCACAAAGAACTGAAAGTTTTACAACATGATACTGAAACATCCAATAGATTTGTAATGAGCATGGTGTGCAAATATGATAAAGTGATATCTCGCTTGCCCCCTTTAGTGAAGCAAAACATAAATGCAGGGGCACCTCCAAGGTTTAAGTGATGACTAGATACAATGATTTCAAAATAAACGATATCATAATCATGCAAAAGACAATGCAACTTTGGGATAATGCACATTACACTCAGAATGACAATCATGCTCTCAGTAGTTGGTGCTTTAAAAGAAGGTGGAGACTCTCAAACCGTGGCTTTTGTTGGCAAGGTTGAAAACCCGTAGTCGGAAACAAAGACAAAGCATGTACCATAGCTCTTGGTTTTAAAAAAAGAGGTAATAATTATTATTTTTAGATCATGCAGGTTTCGTCAACGAATGCTAGCAGACAACTCAATTACTTCTTGAGATGGACAAGTTTCGAGGAACGGCTCCCGAATGAGGACGATCACATCCACTTAATCTCCTTTGTTTATCACTTCCAAAGTTTTCTGATTTCTCATGAACAAAGCGTGAAGGAGGGTTTGTTCGTTATATTATTTTTGAGCCGGGCGCACCCAATGCCAATTCCTTCTCGTATTATGGGTTTGCACATTAGACATGCAATCCCGGGGTGAAGCTTGTCCAACTTAAAAAGATCATGAATTAATTACTACTTCCTCATGGACTTAAAACAGAGGCACAAAACAGAAATGCATTTTTTTTAATAATTTCGAGATGGTACATGAAAGTCTTCGTTAGGAATGGCAGGTAAATACCATGTAGGAAGGTATGGTGGACTCATATGGCATAACTGGTTTAAAAGAATTTGGATGCACCAGCAGTCAGTCCGCTTAGTACAGGTGGAGGTTAGCAAAAGACTGGGAGCGACCAACTAAGAGAGCAATGATGGTCATAATCATGCAGAGCGACAAAGCAACATTGAATCAGGCATGGTTGTTATATCGCTACTCAGAAACAAAAGATCATCAAGGCTTGACAGACTTTCTTTACAGTCTTAAATATGCGTGAGCATACGCGAAGTCAATCAAAATAAATTCTTGAAGGAAGATATTACTAAACCATACCACATCATAGGCAAACAAATCATGTTGGTACTCCAATAACACATTGGAAACCCCCCAGCTATTTGAGACTAACCATAAGAAAACATGAACTACTAAGCACCATTATGCACGTAGCATCTTTATCATAAACATATCAACCAATGCAACAGAAGCAAACTCTCTTGATAAGATAAGCATGATAACTAAAGAGAGTTCAAGCAACCAACTAAACAAAAGCTCTTTAAAAAGATAAGCATTGAAACTAAAAGCTAAGCATGATAGTAGCTATTGAAAGACAAAGAACACACAAATCAAAGATAGACATGAAAATTCTATGTTATGTTCTAGGTAGAAGTGGAGCGTGTTTCTCTCCCACACAAAGAAAGCTGAGTTCCGACTCGTTATGAAAAGCTAAAGAAAACTAAAAAGGAAACTAAAAGCAAGACGCTCCAAGCATAGCACATAACACATGAAGTGATAAAAATATAGTGGAATGAAAGACGAACTAATAATGTTGATGGAGAAGGGGATGCACGGGGGCATCCCCAAGCTTAGACGCTTGATTCTCCTTGAATATTTCTTGGGGGGGCATGGGGGCATCCCCAAGCTTGAGCGTTTGACACTCCTGAATCTTTTTATCATCTTCCCTCGCAAACTTGAAAACTCCCTTCATACATAACTCATCATAATCTGATTAGCGAGGTTAGTACCCATAATAAAATAATTGTTCCTTGATGGAAATAAGGATATTCTTGAAGGTCTACTGTTTCTCAAGATTGCCAAAAGGTTTTTGCAAAGAAAAAGCAAGCTCAAGGTTTGCAAAATGAAGGAAAGGCAAAACAGGACAGAATCTGTGAAAAACAGAACAACAGGTAGTAAATGATTTTTTCGGGGCACTTCTGCAACTCTAATCAAAAAACTCAGAACAGACGCACGAAAGACAATTGTATAGAGCACGCTGTCGAAACAATTCAGACCAAAAAGATGATCTGGTGATTTTATACGAATTTTTCTATCCAAGGACAGGATCTGTTTCCTGGACAACACGTCACAACTTTTGAACTTTCTTGCAATCAGAGGCTATACTTGGCACAAAGTTGAAAAGCAAAGATACAATGATGATGCTACTGTAGTGACAACATCAAGACACAACAAAAGCAAAATAATTTTTTTATTCATGTGGGATGCCTCCCAAAAGCGCTTTCTTTTATGCCTTCAAGCTAGGCATAAGACTTTAATGATGCTCTCGTAGGAATAAGAGTTGAAGTACAAAAGAGAGCATCAAGAAGCAAATACCAAACACATTTAAGCCTAACATGCTTCCTATGCATAGGAATATTGCAATAGAATAATTCATTGAAGAACAAAGCAATAAGCATAGGAAGATAAAACAAGTGCAGCTTCAAAACCTTCAACATAAAGAGAGGGAACTTGATATTATTGAAATATCTATAAGCATATGTTCCCTTCTCATAATAATTTTCAGTGGGATCATGGATGAACTCAACAATATAACTATCACATAAGGCATTATTTCCATGATCCAAAAGCATAAAAGTGTCATTACTCTTCATATAAGCAAAATCTTTCTTATTAGGAATAGTGAGAGTAAGACTATCATAACCATCATGGTAATCATCGTATTTAGGAGGCATATCATCATCAAAGTAAATTTTCTCCTCAAAAGTTGGGGGACTAAAAATATCATGTTCATCAAACGTGTCATTCCCAAGCTTAGAGCTTTCCATGTCATTAGCAATATTGATATTCAAAGAAAGCATACTAATAACATCACCACCATCATGATTGTTATGCAAATAATAAAGTTCCATAGGTTTTTTAATTTTCTCTTCAAACACATCATGTCCCAAAGCAAGGTAGAGCTTATAAAGCTCTCTCATATTTTTGTTGTTTTCCATTAAGCAAAACTAGTGAAAAGACATAAAGAAAACTGAAAGTTAAACTAACAAGACTAAAAAGCAAAGATAAAAGATAGCGTGTAACTCCCCTATCTTGAAGAGTGGAGTCCCCGGCAATGGCGCCAGAAAACTTTGCTTGATGGCTTCTCGCCCCTCGTTGGTTACCCCAAGTGGAAGGTTTTTGAGATGCAGTGTAGCGGAAGTTTTCCCTTGGCAAAGATACCAAGGATCGATTTCCCTGAGACTCCCAGTTTCAACAAGAAGGTGTCAACTACTAACGGCGCCAGATATTAGCAATCAACGTGGACCTGCACACAGATACAAATAACTTTGCTCCCAACGAGTACGGAGAGGTTGTCAATCCCTCCGGCCTTGTAGTTTACAAAGGATCAAACGCAAGTGATAATAGTGATAGGTATTGCTGCAAATAGTAAATAAAAGCGGAAAGTAAATAGTGGATGTGATCAATGATGGTAATATGGACCGGGGTCCCATGATGTTCACTAGTGATGTCTCTCTCCCAAAAGACGATAAAACAGCTATGTGAGGTAAACGAATTACAGCTGGGCAATTGACAGAATTATGTGCGCAAACCAATGCTAACTATGTTGCAAGAAATGTAGAGGTTCAAAGCATGGGCGGTACGCCAAGGCAAGTAGACCGAAATCCATCTGCATCTACTACTAATCATCCACCTTGAGATATCTATCCAGAACATCTCGCTGGTATTAAGTTGCGAGTCCCACCCATAGTGTAAACTCAAAGCAACAGACAACTGCATTAAAAGAACTTTGCGTAAAGTAAACAATCCTTGCACCCGCGGGCACAAGCACCGTTGTTTTCCCCCTTGTGGCAACAACACATCCCCTAGACTCATGTTTCTGTCACTCAAGCTAGTCATCGAGGGGCATGAACCCACAATCAAGCATAACGTTCCCTCTTGGAGTCACTACCTACTACTTGGCCAAAGCAATAAATAACAACGGAGAACATGCAATAATTACTTACGAACATAAATATAAAAGAGGTAGATCAAATATATTACTCAAACACAATTTGAACATAATCTCACAATCCATCGGATCCTAGCAAACTCATCATAACAACAGCATAAGGATTACATATGTGCCTCGATCATGTAGGGCAGCTCACGAGGACTAATAAGTGAAGCACACGAAGGGGAGGAGAACATCACATAGCTACTGGTCATGGACCCATGGTCCAAGGGAGACTACTCACAACTCATCCGAGAGGCGTCCATGGTGGTGGAGAGGCTCCCGGTGGTGATCCTTCCCTCCGGCAGGGTGCCGGGAAGAGTTCTCCTGGTGCTCCCGATCTTGGAAGCGCGGCGGCGGCGGAACAGAGATGAGATCGCGAAAAAGGGTTCCCGTCTCGAGGGTTTCGGGACACGATATAAATATATGCCAAAGGGGGGCATCAGCGGAGGCCTGGGGGGCCCAGGCGCCCCCCCGGCGCGGCCAGGACGGGGGCCGCGCCACCAGGGCGCCTGGAGCCCTGGTGGCCCCCCTCCGGCCCTACTTCGGCTACCGGGAAGCTTCTGGAACGCTGATTTTTTATATAATTTTTTCGGGATTTTTCTGGCAGTTCTCGTAATGGGAAAACCTGAAATACAAAAACAGTAGAAAACAGAAACTGGCAATGGGGTGCACTGAGTTAATAGGTTAGTACAAATATGATCAAAAGTGTATGGAAGTGTATAAATATCATAGCAGTATCACCCAAAAGAGGCATGGAGCAAGCAGAAATTATAGATACATTTTGGACGTATCAGGCGCGCTCTGGGAAGGGGGTTGCGCCCCCACCCTCGAGGGAAGACCCTCTGTCCCCTGACTTGGTCCTCAAGTTTCCTATGCATGATGTTCTCCAAAAATATCTCTTGCGAAGGTTTCATTCCGTTTGGACTCCATGTGATATTCTTTTTCTGCAAAACCCTGAAATAGGCAAAAATCAGCAATCTGGATAGGGCCTTTGGGTTAGTAGGTTAGTCCCAAAAATGATATAAAAGTGAATGATAAAGCCCATTAAACATCCAAGACTTCATAAATAATAGCATGGAACATTCAAAAATTATACATACGTTGGAGACGTATCAAGCGGAGTCGCCCACGTTCCATCCAACCGTCACGCGCCAGCCTAGCCCGTAGCCTTTTTGGGGCCCGCGGCGCTCCGTCCTCGACTAAGGCTTCGCCCCGGAGCCAACTCTGCACGCGCCTTGGGCCCTGGGGCTACTATCGGCGTCCTGGGTACCAGGGTACCCAGACTTGCCTGTCTACGGGCCACGACGTGCTCCTACCACGGCTTGGTATGGCCCAGCTGATCGACCAGCTGCCCTAGGCCCTCGCGAGGGGGCTAGACCTCATGAGGAGTACAACGTCAAGCCCCCTCAGGAGCGGCCTCGGCTAGGTTGCTCCGGAGGGGCGGAGAATCCTAGGCCAAGCCTGCCTCAGGAGGAGGCAGTGACGCACCGCTCCAGCAGGTGCCAGCGCGCGCCCGCGGTGCAGTTGCCATTTTGGTGCAAAGGAGATAGCGCAGGCGCAGGTTCCCGAGGAGCGAGACAAAGGTTTCCCCTTCGGTGCAACAAGACCGAAGACCTCAAGGACGATAGGGAGGATGTCACCACCAAGCCCACCATCTCGTCACTGCCTGATCCTTTTGCAGGCGAAGTCTGCTTTTGTCAGGATAGGAACGTCCTTGTGTTCCTGCTCAAAATGGCCATTGTGGGATCCCTTCCCGCCTAAACATTTCGGGGGAGGAGGACCCTGGCTGCCTATATACGTAGCTAGGATCCCCACTATGGAGGGACAATTCCAGGCAGATCCATAAACTCTACCCTCACGCAAAGGAGCAAGAACTCTTGCCTCCTGACCCTCCTGAGCTCAGGAACCATTGTATTAGTACATATTCAAGCCCTCCCGAGGCCAATCCACCAAAGCAGGAAGTAGGGTTTTACACCACAAGGTGGCCTGAACCTGGGTAAACTCTTGTGTGCTTTACTTGTTGTTCGCTTGAATTTTTTCACTGGACGAGGGCGAGATGCTAGGTAGACATGAGTGAGAGAGATCTTCATTCACGCCCCTGTGTTCGAACTTCTTGGGTTTGCGGAGCCCATAATCCGACAGCCTCTAGCGCAGACGCCTCCCCCTTCGCTTTCTTCGGCGGCGCAGACCTACAAGCACGTGGCAAGGTACCATGAATCAGCAACGTAATCAAGAACGAAGACAAAGATAGGCCAAGGTACTAACCGATCCACTACGACGACACCCCACGACCTCTTCAGGACCATGGGGCCCAATGTTCTCGTGGCCTGCGCCGCGGGAGCGCGGGTCCCCAAGACCGGCGGCACAGTAGCGGCGCTTGGCGATGCCGTTGTTGGGCCACCTCCTCGGGTGATCAGCGCCGACCGGCTCTTCGTCGGGACCCCCACCGGCGGCTTCCGTGGGGAATGTGCTTGGACCTCGTGACAGCTCTAGTCGAGGGAGCCACCTCCTCCACCGGGTGGTCACCATCGCCATCATCGTCAGGCAGGAAGCGAAGGAGTTCGGGCGTGCGCGGGGGAGAGAACTCTCCCGTCCCCTCCATAGTGTCCTCCGAGCCGTCTTCCCTGCTGGAATCCCCCGAAGACACCTCCACCGGCGCGGCCACCACTTGAGCTTCAGGGGCCGCCGGAGGCACAATCCCGCGCGCATCAAAGATAGGCATGGAGGCCACCACTGTTCCGCCGTCCTGGCGGTGATACAAGGGAATAAAGGGAGCAGGGGGATACCCCAGGTCAGCCCCAACCAGCAGATAGAGGGATGCCTCAAGATGATCAGCATACAACGCGTCATGGCGCAGCCGGAGGTTGTCCGACTCGTCGCCTAGCATACATAGGGTGCGCAAGCGGGCCTGAAGCGGAGCTGCGCGTCATGTCAAAAATTCCTTGCCGACCATAGCCCCCATCAGCTTCGCCGCCTCGGGGTCATCCGGCATTAGGTCCGCGGCCATCTTCTCCAACACCTTCTCTGCCCGAGGATGGGTGAGCTTCGCGCTGAGCCACCTATCGCTTGACTCGGGCGCAGCCACCGGCAGCGCCAACCAAGGATGGGAGCACTTGGCATCCATAAGGACCCACTTGTTCCTAAAGTTCTCGGGCTTCTTCCCGGCCTTCGAAATCGTGTTGGCCCCATTCGCTGCGATGATTCAGAGGTAAAAGAAGTGGCGAAGGAGCACCACAGACGGCATCACCCCCAAATGCCTCGAAGTAAAAGGCGAAGTTGGACAGAAGGAGGACGGAATTGGGATGCTGATGAAGGGCATGAAGCTTACAATGGCTAAGGACGGAGAAAAGGAAATTGGAGAAAGGAGGGACGAGCCCCGCAACGATACTGCTCGAAAATAATGGGTAGAAGGTACTCTTGGAATCCTCCGGCATGGTGGAGGCAGCTCGGACGGCGGTCTTCCCCTTCTCATTGGTGCCCTCCGCCATCATCAGGAGTAGGGCGGTGTGGTTCGCCTCCGAGAAGGATGGCGCCCACATGGCCGGCTCGTAGCAAGCAGGCGGAGCGGTGGCCATCGACTTGCCGGAAGCCATCGGTGAGAATTTGGACGGAAGGCGGCAAGGATCTGGGACTTCGCGGAGAGGAGGAGAGAGAAAGCGGATCTGGAGCATGGCAAGAGCTAGCAATGAAGGCACAGCGGCATGCACTTGCCTTTTGTCAGCTATGTGGTTGCCGAGGCGGCGTGGGAGTGCAGACGCCCACGTCCCGTCAATCGGCACGCTTCAGTCAGAACCGCAGGCTTTGGGGCCTGCGGCGCTCCGCACTTGTCCCTTGACTTCGTCACGAAGCCAAGCCCGAGCGCACCATGGGCCTGGGGGCTACTGTCGGCATTTTGGGAACAGGGGTACCCAGACTTGCCTGCCTACGACCCAGAGCATGGCTCGCAAGGCGGCCTAGTGTGGCCCAGCATCTTCAGCAACACACAAGACCCTCCGAGGGGCCAAGCCTCGCGAGGCGGACGACACAAGGCATCCCCTGGGGCGGCCTCGCCAGGCCGGCTCGTGAGGGTCGGAGATATCAAGGCAAGGGGCACCTTGCGAGGTCCTCATGACTTGAGCAGTGACGACTAAAGCCAGGCGGGCGCCAGCGGACGTAGAGTGCCAGTTTCCTCTTCGGTGTTAAAGGAGCAGGAGCAGGCACAGAGTCCCGAGGCGTCAGGCAAAGGTTTCCATATCGGTGCAACGAGACCAAGACCAACAGGATGGCAGGATGAAAGTCATCGCGGAGCCCACGACGGCGTCCGCACCAGAGCCTTTGGCAACGAAGACCACCTTTTTGTCAGGATAGCTTGTACTAGCTGTCCCCCTTCAAATATCGCCGTTGTGGGATCCCTTCCCGCTCAATATTTGGGAAGAGGACCCTGGCCACTATAGATAGGGCCTAGCCACCAGCATAGGAATCATCTCATGGGAGACAGAGTTGATCTCATCTTGAGTTGATCGGATCATCGCAACCTCACACACACCACAAGCTCACCCGAGCTCAATAACACCTCTCCCCAGGAGGCATTTCGTCCATGTACTAGTTCTTCTTATGCCTACAAGGCAATCCACCACACCACACTGGATTAGGGTGTTACACCACAACGGTGGCCCGAACCAGTATAAATCTTGTGTCTCTTGTTCATTGGATCTGACGAGCTAGGCTTTGGTTTCTTGGGTAGACGAGCTAGGGCGGAAGGAGAGATCTTCGTGCGCACCTGAGAGTTCGAACCTTAAGGGTTTTGCCGGAACCCGAAATCCGACAAAACTCTCCATAAGTATTTACAGAGATTCAGTAAAGTTCATAGAAATACTCCAAATATCCATTCGGCAAGTGTCATACCATCTTTCAGTCCAATGTGCGCAACCGTTGCGTTCGTTCCAAGATGAACGTGTGGTTGCCCAAGACTGTGAAGGAGCTATATTGTCGGATTTAGGGTTCCAGCAAAACCCTTAAGGTTCGAACTCTGGGGTGCGCACAAAGATCTCTCCTTCCGCCCTAGCCCTTCTACTTGACAGTTCCAGGCCTAGCTTGTCAGATCCAATGAACAAGAGACACAAGATTTATACTGGTTCAAGCCACCGTTGTGGTGTAACACCCTAATAATGTGTGTGTGGTGGATTGCCTTATAGGCTAAGGAAGAACTAGTATATGGATGAACTGCCTCCTGGGGAGAGGTGTTCTTGAGCTCAGGTGAGCTTGAGGTGTGTGTCCTTCTATCTGATAAACTTGAGATGAGATCAACTCTGTCTCCCATGAGATGAGATAAACTCTATCCCTCATGAGATGATATCACCCCAATGGTGGTGGCTAGTACAAGCTATCCTGACAAAAGGTGGTCTTCGCTGCCAAAGGCTCTGGTGGTGACGCCGCCGTGGGCTCCACGATGACCTCTGCCATGCTGTCCTGCTGGTCTTGGTCTTGTTGCACTAATATGGAAACCTTTGCCTGACGCCTCGGGACTCCACGCCTGCAACTGCTCCTTTAGCACCGAAAAGGAAACTGGCGCCCGCCTGGCTTTAGTTGTCACTGCTCACGTCATGAGGACCTCGCGAGGTGCCCCTCGCCTTGATATCCCCGATCCTCACGAGCCGGCCTAGCGAGGCCGCCCCAAGGGATGTCCTGCGTCGTCTGGCTCGCGAGGCTTTGCCCCTCGCGAGGGTCTTGAGTGTTGTTGAAGAAGTTGGGCCACATTAGGCCGCCTTGCGATCCACGCTCTGGGCTGCAGGCAGGCAAGTCTGGGAAACCCCGTTACCAGAACGCTGACAGTAGCCCCCGGGCCCAAGGCGCGCTCGGGCTTGGCTTCGCGGTGAACACAAGGGCAAGCGTGGTGCACCGTGGGACCCAAAGCCTGCGACATTGTCCGACACTTGGCGGTTGATGGGACATGGGCGCCTCCACTTCCCCATGCAGCCTCGATGGCTGTGGACTTGACAGGTCCCTACATGCACAGCAAATCATCATTACATGCCTTCTCCTGGCTATAAATAAGGCGGCAAGTGGAGCCTCTGCCGCCCATCTCCTTCCTTTGCTCTTCTCGCCTCTTATTCCCTATGCTTGATCATTCTGTTCATGGCGCCGATTCGACGATTCTCTACCGCCGAGAAGGGGAAGACCCCTCGCGAGGAGTTAGCAGTACTTCCCCCGAAGAAGAGGTCGCTCTTCCCTCATGGCGCCGCCATGTAGCCGGAGGTGACGAGGCCTTGGCACAAGCGTCCTCCCCTTGGCTATCCATTGCCCCTTTGTGCCAGGGCATCGGGCCATGGAGACGGAGCTGGCGCTCAGCGCCACCCGTGACGTGGCCGCACCGACCGCGCCGTTGTGGTGCGCGCTGCTTTCCAGAGAGCTCACGCCGGAGGCTCCTCCCGTGAGTTCGTGGTGTGGGCAGCGATGCCTCCTAGATCTTGGATTCGCCTCCCACCATTCTTTGCTGCGGAGGTGCCGCCGAGGGGGCCGCTCATGCTGTGGTTGCGACACACCGAGTGCCGGGCCCCGGTGACGAGGGCGGAGGTCGAGGTCATTTCTTCAGGCAAGGTCTTCATGACTCATGGATGGGGCGAGGTCGCCCGCTCTTGCGGCTCGGAAGGCGCCCTCGCCATCCACTTCGAGTTCGACGGCGTTTCCGTGCTACACTTCAAGGTGTTCGACGAGGAAGGACGCCGCCTGGAATATTTCCCCGGGAACGACCACTAGGTGTATGCTGCTGGCGACGTGCCGGATGTCGATTCCGCCGCCAACTTATCCAGCGGGAGCGATGGCCTCCGAAGGTTTAGCAGCTTCTCTGAGTCCGCCGAGTCCCCGGAGACAAGTGACGATAGCTACGCGCCTCCGAGCTCGCGACGCGCCCGAAACGCGTCGGGCTTGCGAGCACGTCATTGGTGGTGACCCGCCTAGGGTCGGAGGTGGCCCGCTATTGTTGGCGTCGTAGTGGGGGTCTCCTGAAGACCCTTGGTGGCGTTCCCTGCGAGGATTCAAAGCCGAACCCATGGGGGTGTGTAAAGAACTTGTAACGCTTTTTCTTTTATCCTACTGTTTCACCAGCGCACTCTGTTTGCGAGCCTCGTTTCAGCAATATCGCCACCCTTCTTTACCCTTTCGGTTGCATAGTGATCTACGCCGACAGGCCCCAGTCCCAAGACAAGCTGCAGTTGTCACTGGTATGCCAGGTCGTGATGCCGTGGTCAAGGCCAGGAGGCACTACTCGGAAAAGGGCTATAGATGGAATTGTTACTAATGGTGCACCAGACATGTGGTGCGCCATTACTATATACTAATGGCGCACCATGTGTCGGTGCGCCATTAGTGTCCAAATACTAATGGCGCACCACATCCACGGTGCGCCATTAGTAACATTTTTTTTATTTTTTCTTCAAAACTACTAATGGCGCACCAGTGTATAGTGCGCCATTACTAGTTAAACTAGTAATGGCGCACCACATCCACGGTGCGCCACTAGTAGTTTTTTTTCAAAAAAATTAAAAATATTTTTTCAATTTTTTTTTCAAAACTACTAATGGTGCACCAGTGGATAGTGCACCATTACAACTAGTAATGGCGCACCACATCAACGGTGCGCCATTAGTATTTTTTTTCAAATTTTGTTTTTTTTTTCAAAACTAGTAATAGCACACCATGGGTATGGTGCGCCATTACTAGTTGAACTAGTAATGGCGCACCATATCCACGGTGCGCCCTTACTAACTTGGCCCAATATTTCACAAACTGCACACCCCACCCCCCCGCCCGTGGACCGCCTTTTCCAGTTTAAAAAAGGAAATGATGGAAATGTAAAAATAAATAAAAGAAAATAAGTTTCCCATGTGATATGTGGTCTACTTGTTGGGAAAAATTACAAATATGAATTTTGACTTTATTTGCAAAATATCTCTGGAATTTAGTAAAACGGGCATAACTTTTGCAAACGAACTCGGATTAAAAAGTTTTTTATATGAAAAATCATCTAATCGAAAAGTTACATCCGAATTTAACCAGGGGAACATCGTTAAGCATTTTCAAAATCCCCAAAAACCTAACAGAAAAAAGTTACAGGGCTTTTAAGATCTAGAGGCAAAAAAATTCTAAAAAATTCAAACTTACTAGTGGCGCACCGTTTGCTAGGTGCGCCACTAGTAACAGAAAAAATAATTAAAAAATTGGTTTCGAAAAAAAAATGATTTTTTTTTTCAAAATATGATACGTAATATGACCGGGAAGTTTGAAATATATTTTCAAAATTTCATCATACTCATGAACATGAACAAACTCCTAGACATCAAGAAGGTTTAATAGGATTGATATGATAGATATATCAACAAGTGCCTGTGAAGTGAGCTGGTGCTGGGGTTGGATAGAACTACGAAGTTAAGAGCATCTCCAACAGCCGCGCTATACAAGCGCCGCGCCCTAAAAAGGGCAGTTTTAGCGCGCGCGCAACGCGGCGGGCAGCTCCAGCGGGCGCGCAAAAACAGCGCGCGCGCCATTTCCAATTCAGCGCGCTAGCCGAAAGGCAATCCCGCGCCCGTTATTTGCTGCGTCGGCTCACGCATGCGCGACTCTCCCGCGCTCGCTCGCTCCTCTCTCCCGCGCTCGCTCGCTCCTTCACTCTCGCGACCGCGCTGCCGCCCCCATCCGGCCGCGTCGCCGCCGCCGCTCGCGCCCCCGGCGACCGTTCAGCGCTTCCCCGGCCTATCCCGCGCCACCGTCACCGCCCGCGCCCGCCGGCGAAGCGCTTCCCCGGTCTATCTCCGCTGCGGCCGCCACCCGCGCCCGCCGGCGACCGTTCAGGCGCTTCGCCGGCCTCCCCGCGCCGCTGCGCTTCCGCCCCACCCCCTCCTAGTCCGACCGGACCTCGCGCGCCTCCGACGTCCGAGGAACAGCGCCCGAGGGCTCGCTGCCGCGCCGCGCCCGCAAGGTGTTCGACAAAACACCTACAAGGTATGTATTGCTCCAAACTTACGAATTTGGTGCATATTTTGAATTGTAGTTTTGATAGTATTGTATTGAACATTGTAGATGAGTTCGTCGTATGATTCTTCTGAAGATGAATTTGATATGGAAGAGGAGGAGGATCTTGCAATGATCATAGCTATGCATATCAATAAAAAACCGAAGCACGGTGGTTCGGTTATGGGTAGGGATAAAATTTGGAGAGATAGGATTGATGCCCATAACAGATTGATGAAGAACTATTTCGTGGAGAATCCCACATACCCGGAGTCGTATTTTCGTCGCCGGTTTAGGATGAGCACGGACTTGTTCAAGCGCATTGCAGAGAAACTAGCAAGCCATGACCGGTTTTTCCAGCAAAGGAGGAATGCTGCTGGAGAGCTCGGGCATAGCACCTTTCTGAAGGTGATAGCCGCTTTGCGTATGTTGGCATACGGTATCCCGGCCGATCTAGTTGATGATCACTTGGCTATGGGTGAGAGCCAAGCCATCATGTGTGTCAAGCGCTTTGCAGTGGGAATTGTGCAAGTGTTTGGCGAGGAGTATTTGAGATCTCCCACTGCTGAAGACGCCGTAAGGCTATTGGCGATGAACAAATCTCGCGGCTTTCCTGGCATGCTTGGCTCAATAGATTGCATGCATTGGAGTTGGAAGAATTGTCCAAAGGCATGGCATGGGCAATTCCACGGCCAAAAATAGGGTTCCACTATAATCCTTGAAGCGGTGGCCGATCAGGAGACTTGGATTTGGCATGCATTCTTTGGAATGCCTGAATCTTTGAATGACATCAATGTTGTCAACCGGTCACCACTGATGAATAAGGTTGCGAATGGTGAGTTGCCACCGGTGCAGTTTGTAGCAAATGGCCATACGTACAACTATGGCTATTATCTAGCGGATGGCATCTATCCAAAGTGGCAAACCTTCGTGAAGCCGTTGAAAAAGCCAGAAGGTAAGAAAAATCTTGATTTCCACAATGCTCAGGCGGCTGCTAGAAAAGATGTGGAGAGAGCATTTGGGATTTTGCAAGCCCAATTTGCTATTGTGAGAGGACCGGCTAGATTTTGGGATCAAAAAATGCTTTGGTACATCATGCACACTTGTGTGATCATGCACAACATGATCATCGAGAATGAGCGTGGCCAAGATTTAGACTACTCACAGTATGAGCTCTTAGGACATCCCGTGTGAGTGCGACGGAGGGCTGAAAGGGTAGCCCGTTTTGTTGCCTCCTATCATGCCATTCGGCGTCCCGCAACGCACAATGATCTTCAGAAGGATCTGATTGAAGAGTGGTGGGCATGGCATGGACGACAAAGAGCATGATTTCATTGCATTATTTGTATTGTATTGTTCATGAACTATTGGTTGTGTTTATTGCATTATTTGTTGTACTGAACGATAAACTATTTGTTTGAGTTGTAATAACTATTTATTATTGATTTATTTTGTTTGTTTGATCGTTTTTCTTCTATTTTTTGAATTGTATATGTGGTTTGTGCTTACTGCGCGCGCTGCATTTTTGGGCACTGCTGGGGCGGCGCGCGCGCTGCATTATAGCGCGGCTGCTGGAGCTGGCGCCTATTCGCGCGCTAAACCAGCCGAAGCACGCGCGGCAAATGCGTTTTTTGGGCGCGGCGCGTAGCGCGGCTGTTGGAGATGCTCCAAGTGTGCTCGGGCTGGAGTAGTGTGAGGATGGGTGACCTTCCGGGAAGTTTGACCACAGAGTGCAATTTGACTTGAGATTAAGCAAATTGACCCGAGATTAAGCCATAATGACCAGAGATTAAGAAAAAAAGAAAAACAAAATAAAAAAAATTGGAAAAAAAGTTGATTTTTTTTTAAAAACAATTACTAATGGCGCACTTCTATGTGGTGCGCAGATACTAATGGCGCACCGTGGCCTATACTAATGGCGCACCACTGGTGCGCCATTAGTATCTGGTATACTAATGGCGCACCTATGGTGCGCCATTAGTAAAAATTACTAATGGCGTGGTACTAATGGCGCACCAGTAGTGCGCCATTAGTAGGCAAAACTGGTGCGCCATTAGTAGGCCTTTTTCTAGTAGTGAGGTGAGCGGCCCGAGGTCCGGTAAGAGCTCCTGAGGCGCGATGCTCAAGAGGTCCCCCTTAGCGTGCAAGCGGCTTCCCGAGGTTAAGAAAGCGATGCAGTATTGCTGAAACGTTACTTCTAAATCCTGCTGAGTGAACATGGGTAAAGCATCTAGGGATCGATGACTTATCTTGGCGATTGTGGGGAGGATCCTCGTACAGTGTGCCTGGCTCGTTAATTAGGCTGAGATTTTGCGATTCCCTCCCGCTGGCCCTGGGGTTCTGCGTCGGCAGGGCCAGGCCCGCGCGTACCTCAGCCGCCGCTGGCATTGATCGGAAACTAGGACAAGACCAGGGAGTGAGGGGCTACGAGTCCAGTTAGGCCGCTGGGTCATGATGCCCAAGAGTCCCCCTTGACGTACGAACGAACCTGAAAGAAGGGAATGCTGGACTCAGGCCTTGATGTTTTGCGTCGGCAGGGCCCGGCCCGCGCGTATCTCATCCACCGCTGGCCTTGACCAGAAACCAGGACAAGACCATGGAGTGAGGGGCTACGGGTCCAGTTAGGCCCTTAGGTTGCGATGCCCAAGGGTCCCCCTTGATGTACGAACAGGCCCGAGCTCTCTGGACCGACCCCCCCTCCTTTCGCGCTTCTCGGTGCTCTGCGTCCTCGGGTCCCGACCCTCGAGCGAATCTTAGCTGCCGTTGGTATGCCAGGTCGCGATGTCGTGGTCAAGGCCAAGGGGTGAAGGCTGGAGAGTCAGTGAGAGCCCCTAAGATGCGGTGCTCAGGGACCCCCCTTTTACGCGCAAGCAAACCATGTGATGAGGGGAGTCCGGTGGGACTGCCTGTCACCGTGCTCTTGAGACTCCGGTGGGTTAGCCTGTAGCAAAACAACTTAGGGCCACGCCCGCGTTGGACTTCCAATAATTCCGTTGGGAGATGAAGGCACCAGGGACCTGGTGAGGTGACGCTTGTGGAGCGGGCCGCGGATCAGAGCTCGGTCCGTCTGGTTTGTCAACTTTGCTAGGACGGAGCCGAGCACAAGCACCGTGCCAATGTACGCAGCTTCATCGCGAGATGAGCAGAAGTCCATTGGGTGGCGGTGGAGACCCGGAAGTGCGATGGTTAGTTGATCGATCTGTATGTAATATGACTTAGGATGGTAACACTAGCTTTGGTAAAATGCAAGGGAGATACATGCCACCAGGGTAAACCTGCGCGGCCTGGGGGTGGCGCGTCCCGAGGGGCGCCCCCAAAAGGTGACCTGAGATGCGAAAAGATGCACGCCGTAGGGACAGACCCGTGTGGCCTGGGAATAATGCTGCCCGAGGGGCGCTCCCAGTTGAACAAAAATTGAAAGATGTCACCTAGCATAGTTGCTGAAGTAGTATCGGTGTAGCTGAGGGTGCGCGGTGAAGGCGCTGCTCCTCACGTGCCGTCTGGCCCCAGCCCCTCGCGAGGCTCCGGGGCTCCCCAGATCTCGCGGAGGGCCGAGGCCAACTCCGCCCGGATCTCCTTATGCCTGGCCTAGTGAGCAGCCAGGACTTCCCGCATGTGGCGCTGGTGCAGGGTAGCCTGGCTTGGCAGGCCGAAGGGCATGCGCACGTAGCTGTGAGGGGGACCCTGACACCGGCTCACCTGGGAAGGCCAGTAGAACTCCTGAGACGCAATCTTGTTGAGTGTCGGGACGTGGACGGAGACGCGTAGCCCGTCTCCTAAGCCTGGGACGACAACTGCCCTCGGAGGAGCTGGGCGGCGCTCGCCTCGCATGGCTCTTGGGTAATGTAGGTCTTCGATGGTCTGGCTGATGAACTCCTGAGCGCCTGGTGCCTCGTGCCTTGAGGCCTCCGGAGGGAAGTGTGCAGTGAAGCACTCTTCCACATGGTGCCCGAGTGCCTCCCTCGTGACGTTGGCTAGGTCTGAGGCCCTCCAGAGGAGAGCCCCCGAGCCCAGCCTGAGAGGGGCGCCTGGCGCGCCTTCCTATGCGAGAGGGGGAGGAGGCCGTGTGGTGCTGCCTCCCTATGCTGCGTCCTCATGAGGCTTTAGAGCCAGCAACTGCTTCTTCTTCTTGGGAACGACCTCCCGTGGGTAGATGATGTTGTCGCTGTCCGGATCCTCAACCGCCGCCGCTTGGTAAGCGCGCTCGAGCGAGCACACTGCATCCTTTTCCTCGCAGGCGATGGTGATGATGTTGCCGCTTCCAGGCATCTTTAGAACATTATAGCCATCGTGAGTTACTGCCATGAACTTAGCCAGGGCCGGATACCCGAGGATGGCATTGTAAGGGAGATGGATGTGGGCGACATCAAAGTCGATGAGCTCGGTGTGGTAGTTGTCATACTTGCCAGAGGTTACAGGTAGGCTAACTTGCCCCACAGGAGTGGTGGAGCCACCAGTCACTCCGGAGAAGGGCTTGGTAGGCAGCAACTGTTTGTAGGGTACTTGGAGGCTGTCGAATGTATTGATGGACATGACATTAAGCCCTGCGCCATAGTCGATGAGGGTCTTGGTAACTTGGACATTGCTGATGACGGGAGAGCAAAGCATCGGGAGGGCGCCAGCCGTAGTTGCGCATTTGAGCTGGTCTGCCGAACTGAAGGTGATGGGGCACCTGGACCACCTGAGCGGACGGGTGGCCTCGAGCTTGGGGAGAGCAGCGTTTACTTCACGGGTGAACTGCTTGAAGAGGCACTGAGAAGCTGGGGCCTGTTCTCCGCCCAAGATGCAAGCGATGGCATGCGGCCCTTGCAAGCCCCCAGCCCCTTCGTCCTGGTCGTCCTTCCTCCTTGGTGGTTGCAGAGGTGGTAAGCCGGCCTTGCGCTTAGAAAGGTCCTCTCGGGGCTGATCCCTCCAGACATCCTCGCAGGGCTGGCCGCGCCAACGGTCCTCCCGAGGCTGATCATGCCACTCCTGGCGGGGTCCACAGTCGTCCCAGCATCCTCAAGTCCGACCTCCCCTGTGGCCGTAGCCACGGCTGCAGGGCTCGGGGTGTTGGATGACACGTCCTTCACAGAGAGCCCTGAGCTGTTGACAGTCATGGGTGTTGTGGCTGTGCACCTTGTGGAAGGCGCAAAATGCCTTCTTGGGTGGATCTGGGTAGTCATGGCCATGCTTCATCTCTGGTTCAGCTGCAAGCACTACCGCTCCCTTGCGGTTTACGTCATTCCTCTTGGCCTTCTTGTCTTCGGTTTCAGCAGCGGGGAGCTCGACGAGCGAGAGGCGCCCCTCCTCTGCCCTGGCGCTCTTGGTTGCGAGGTTGAACATGTCCAAGGACGTGAACAGATCTTCGTGGATGGTGAGCTCTTCTTTCATCTTGATGTCGCAGACACCATCTGAGAATGCCAAAATGATGGCCTCGTCCGTGACCTTGGGGATCTTGATGCGGACACTGTTGAAGCGCTCGATAAAATTCTACGGGGTTTCTCCTGGTTGTTGCTTGATTCGCCATAGGTCGCCCGCAGACGGGGGACGATCTCGAGTGCCTTGGAAGTTTGCGATGAACCAGTCGCGCATCTCGCTCCAGGCGGAGATCGATCCCGCGGGCAGGTTCAAGAGCCATGAGGGCGCGCCATCCTTGAGGGCCATGGGGAAACAGTTCGCCATGATCTTCTCGTTGCCGTCGGACGCCTCGGTGCTTAGCTCGTAGAGCTGAAGGAACTCCGCAGGCTCGGGGGTGCCGTCGTAGCGTGGAGGAAGGTCGGGCTTGAACTTCCTAGGCCAGTTGACGTTGCACAACTCTGGTGCGAGGGTCTTGCAGCCTGCTATCGACACCGGTGCTTGCTAGGGTAGTGGGACTTGGTCTTGGTATTCGCACGCCACCGCGGTGGAGGGAGCGCGGGTGCTCCGCCACGGGGCCGCTGGATCTCCTGGCAGCTTCCTTCCTTGCGCTGGCACCGCGCACGGGCGGTCATGCCGCGGGGCCAGACGCCTTGGGTTTTGGACGATGCCTGGACACTGGGGTATCAGTGGAGCTTCTTCGGCCTTGTTGTCCTCGTGGGGAGGCGGACAAGGCAGGGAAAGGGACGGCACCAGAGAGCCTCCAGCGGCGTTGACGAGCACGGCGATGCGGTCGAGCCAATCTTCATAGAAGTCATCGATGGGGCGGTAGCGCAGGAGCTCTCGCGCCATGAGAAACGCAGCATGCGTATCCGCGGGTCCACGCCGAGCATGGGACGAAGAGATCGCCGAAGTTAGCGACGGGGTAGCGGTGCGTCCATCGGGCCGCACAGATGGGTGTAGAGACGATGTCTGTTGTTCTTGTCGTGCCGGACGGGTGGTGGCGTTGGCGGAAGGCGATGGAGAATGATGGGGTGGTCCGCCGGCAGGAGCGGTCTGAGCGACGCGGGCGGCAAGGGCAGCATGCCGTTCAGCACGGGCTCTGCGAGTGTCGGCCATGGTCTGCTGGAACAATGGAGCACTGAACAACAGAAGAGAAGTCTTAGCGCACCCCTACCTCGCACACCAAATGTCAGATTTAGGGTTCCGGCAAAACCCTTAAGATTCGAACTCTAGGGTGCGGACGAAGATCTCTCCTTCCGCCCTAGCCCTTCTACTCGACAGTTCTAGGCCTAGCTTGTCACATCCAATGAACGAGAGACATAAGATTTATACTGGTTCGGGCCACCGTTGTGGTGTAACACCCTAATCAAGCGTGTGTGGTGGATTGCCTTGTAGGCAAAGGAAGAACTAGTACATGGATGAACCGCCTCTGGGGAGAGGTGTTCTTGAGGTCGGGTGAGCTTGAGGTGTGTGCCCTTCTATCTGATCAACTTCAGTTGAGATCAACTTTGTCTCCCATGAGATGCGATGAACTCTGTCCCTCATGAGATGAGATCACCCCAATCGTGGTGGCTAGTCCTATTTATAGTGGCCAGGGTTCTCTTCCTAAATATTGAGTGGGAAGGAATCCCACAACGGCCAAATTTGAAGGGGAACAGCTAGTACAAGCCATCCTGACAAAAGGTGGTCTTCGCTGCCAAAGGCTCTGGTAGTGACGCCGCCGTGGGCTCCGCGGTGACCTCCGCACTGTCGTCTTGCTGGTCTTGGTCTTGTTGCACTGATATGGAAACCTTTGCCTGACGCCACGGGACTCAGCGCCTGCACCTGCTCCTTTAGCACCGAAGAGGAAACTGGCGCTCTGCGCCCGCTGGCGCCCGCCTGGCTTTAGTCGTCACTACTCACGTCATGAGGACCTCGCGAGGTGCCCCTCGCCTTGATATCTCCGATCCTCACGAGCCGGCCTGGTGAGGCCGCCCCAGGGGATGTCCTGCGTCATCCGCCTCGTGGGTCTTTGCCCCTCGCGAGGGTCTTGAGTGATGTTGAAGAAGTTGGGCCACAATAGGCCGTCTTGCAAGCCACACTTTGGGCCACAGGTAGGTAAGTCTGGGTACCCCCGTTCCCAGAACGCCAACATATACACACTGGTGGATAAGTGTGCTCAGATGGAGGAGGTAAGGAAGTTGCCCGGAGAGTAATGTGCTAATGTTGATTCAGAGGATGAGGATGAATCAACCCGTTAGAAAACATGGCAAGAAGCACAATAAGAAGCCAAGAGACAAAGTAGTGATGATTGTGGAAGGATCAGGCACACCTAGTACTGGCAAGAAGGCCAAGGCAGAGGCCCCTGGCAAGGAAGCTGTCGCTTGCGCTGCCTATCGGGACGTTGCCACTAAGAAAGCTGGGAAGGGTGATGGGTCGTTCTGCAAGATCCATCGGACCAAGGGCCATGACCTTCAGGAGTGTTACCAGGTTGAGAAGCTTGTCAAGAAGCAGAGAGCAGAATATGATAAGCACGACAAGGAAAAGGGTCAGAATGCCACTGGTGTTAAGGGCCAAGGTGGTGAAGCAAACCGCCCCGGCAAACCCTTAAGGAACCAAGGAAACCCCACCAGGGTTCAAGAGAAGAGAGTCTGTGATAATGTGAGTGATGGAGGGGATGAGGAGGATACCACTGAGCAGGAGTTTCAGAAGGCGACCGACGCCCTGTGCATTGATGGGGTGCATCTTTGCACACCTCTCACCGCCAGCTCGGGGGTGGGCACGAGAGATCAATGCTATGGAGCCAGCGCCAAAGGCCCGGAAGCCGCTCAAATGGTCCCGCACGCCCGTCATCTTTGACGAAGAGGATCACCCTAGCCGCACCACTGTGTTGGTACGAAACGACACCTATGGGATCACTGGAATCCCTTCTACGGTTGCCGGGCGCGGAGTTGTGCAAAGAGCAGGTCTAAGAGTCAGTACAGTGATTGTTTACCCAGGTTCGGGCCGTGAGGATGCATAATACCCTAGTCCTGCTTTAGTGTATATATGAGTGTTCTTGAGTTCTTCAGCTAGCTACGGTACCTATCTAGCTTTCTAGGGTCCGAATCCCCCTCCAGTATGCCGTGGGCCTCCTTTTATAGTTAAAAGGGGCTGCCATAGTGGCACATAGGAGGTGGAAAGGTGTACAGTGTATGGGCTTATCCCACACCATTACGGGACAAGGTGCATTCGATGCGCTGCTTAGGTGTCTATTTACTTTATCGGGGACGGGAAAGAAGCCCGTCCCGTCCGTGGCCGCTCTGTCTGGTTGCGACATGCGTCCAGGCCAGCGAGGCAGGCAGCTGAGGTGGCGTTACGGTAGGGTCTTCACGAAGATCTGCATGCCACCACGCATGTGCTTGGCTAACTGGCCCACGAACCACGTATCGTCACATGGGTGCCTTCTTGAGCCAGTGGGTCAGCCGCCGCACTGGGGCGGTGACGCTGCGGCAAGGGCCTGCCGCAGACTTGATTCTGTTCCCGGCAAGGGTCTTGTCGGGGCCTCCGTGAGTGCCCTGCGGCAAGAGACTTGCCGGGGCGTCGGGGTGTCTTTGGCAAGGAGCCTTCCGGGGCCTCGCGGGTGTCCTCGGCAAGGAACCTCGCGATCGCCAAGTCTTCTGGTTCTCATCTTGGGAGTCATAGGTCTTTGTCTTCACAAAGATCTACATGCCATCATGCGGGCGCTTCCCGAGCCTTGGCTCTAATGTTGTTGGTATCATTGAAGCCCATAGGGTTCAAGGTTGGCTGCGACGGAGGCATCTGGGTGGATCGCCTCGGCAAGAGCCCTTGCCGGGTGGCGCGCATGCCACCCCGGCAAGGGTCCTTGCCGGGAGGAGCCTGTCTCCTTGCTTGGTCTTCTCATGCTGCCTGTCTTGGCGTCGTTCTGCTAACTCCGCGTTCCTGGCTTCCTTCTTCTGCCCTGTTATGTTCGGCCACAAGCGTGGCTCTGACTGCCCGTGCACAAGTAAGGGGTACAAAAAGAGCGCCCCTACTTTTGTACACTGACAGGAGCCCCCAGGCCTGGGCCATTCATAAGTGCAACGCATTGTTGGGCTAGGCCCAGAACGGTGCGCAGGCAGTGGGGTTGGATTCCCTTAGCTGTAGTAACTCCCCCAATGGTTGCGCTTCCCCCACGATCTGCGCTGATGTGGGGGTCGTGCGTGAGGCGGTTTGCTGCGTGCTGGTGTCACGTCGCAGTAAATGGTGGTGGAGGGTGGCCCGCGCTTTCCCCATAAAAAGGGGAAAAACCACATGCGCGTATCCCATTTATCCCCTTCGCTCCTCCAATCTCGCGCTCGTCGTTCTTCTCCTTCTTCCCCAAGCCAGAGCCTTCGCCTCCGCCCGCAGCCGCCGCGCTCCCTTCTGTCTCTGACCCCTTTCTTCCCCTTGCGGTTACAATGGCGCCCAAGTCCAGCAGGGGGAAGGCGGTGGCCGAGGTCACGGGGGGAGAAAAAGCTCCCGGAGAGCGAGCTAGCGGTGCTGCGAACGAAGCATGCCTACTTCCCTCCGACGGTCGACGCGGTCCAGCCCAAGGACTACTTCAAGCCCTTATGGGGGTGTGAGACGACGGGGCATCCAGCCACACACGTCATCCCTTCCCAATGCGCATAGGCTGGCCCAAATTGGTATCCTTTCTTTGTCGACTACTTCTATTGCGGCCTCTGTCCCCCTTTCTCCGATTTCTTCAATGACATCATGTACACCTATGGTTTCCATCTCCTCGATTTTACGCCGAACGTCGTGGCGTGCACGGCTTTTTTCGCCCACCTATGCGAGGGTTTCTCCAGGGTGGTTCCAAGCACGGCGCTCTTCCGCCATTACTTCTTCCCTCGTATCCAAGGGGGGAAGCCATCTCCGGCTGTGTCACCTGGATTTCACAGACCCAGGAAAAGGGCACGTATCCAGACGGTGCGCAGAGGGAGAGGTGGGACGAGTCGAGGAGCCGGTGGTTGTGGATAGAGGAAGAAGACCCACCAGAGTTCTGTCGAGTTCGTCGGAGCCCGCCAGTTCGTAAGGGATACTGGGGGTACGTCGACGTAAATGACTAAAACTATCGATCGCCACCACCAAGATCCATCGCCTTGCCCAGGCCGGGCTCACCCTCGAGATGATCAGGGCTGATTTCATCCGCCGTTGGATCGCGCTGCTGCACAATAAGGGGAGGCCAGCTTGGCTTTTGGAGAATGCGACCGACATCATGAGGATTGCCCCGGCCTAAAACATAACATCACGGTGATGCAGCACGGCCACATCTACCAGAAGTTCTTCCAGCTTGATGTGGATCGCGACGGCAGAGCCGAGAGGACCGGCAAGCCTGCCAAGGCCGGTAAGGTCGTCAAGGGGCCCCTTTTTGGGTTGCCGGTGGAAGTGGTCCCGCTAAGCAATAACTCCCGCCGGTCCGACATCATTTCCATGATGCTGGACTTCAACGCGCGCGGCCTTGACCCGTCTTGGGTCGAGCTGCTGGCGGATCAGGTGCAGGAGTTCACGACACTATGCAGACCGAGCTCAACTATATTGCCGCCAGGGCGGCGGAGGCGGCACTTGCCCTGGAGGCCGGCCGCGTGGGAGCCTACGCTGATGCTCCCCTTGTCGAAGACGTGGTCGAGGAGTCGACCAACGAGGTATCCGAGGCTGCTGACCCTCCTACCGTGATGAGGTGGCGGGTCCTGCGGCGGGCCGGTTCCGGTGAGCCGGTCCGGTCCGATAGCATCGTGCGACGGCAATAGCCCTCAGAGCTGCTCGGGCATGAGACGAGGTCGATGGCGGCTGCGGCGGGGAGCAAAACGGGGAAGACCAATGTAGCGAAGAGGACGGCGGCTGCCTCCTCTTCGTCCAGGCATGGCCGGACCCTATCTCCTTCTCCCCCTCCCGCAGGTGTTGCCATTGACGTCGACTTTGATTTTGGGTCTCTGAACCCAAGGAGGAAGAGGATGATAGCAGAGGATGAGGAGGAAACAGAAGACGAGTAAGCACCTCGCCCCTCATGTTATCTCCTGGTTTCATCCCTGTATATCTCTCCCCGATCCATGTCATCTCTACAGGGATATGGAGACGCTGGCCCAGAGGGTGGCGAAGAGGGCCAGGGCGTCGTCTGCCGACAAGCCCCCGGCGGGAATTTCAGGCACACCACTGGTGGTGGAGAGAAGCCCGGACAACAGCCCCCCGCATAAGTTTACCACTCATTTTTCCATGGGCGGGCACGAAGGCGTGAATTCTTGATGCTGACCTTGTCGGTTTTGTAGGTGGGGACCGGCAACAGGAGGGCCCAAAGGGGGCCACCCCCAAAATGTCGCCCCCTTCAACTACACTGCCCCGGGGGGCGTCCCCGGTAAGGTCACCGACTGCCGAGCCCCTGCCCATGGAGGAGGAGGAGACGGACTTGAATGCCGGCGGCTCCTCCCCGGCAATGGTTGTTGGCGAGGAGAGTGCCGCTGCTTCCCAGCCTAGTATGGACGATTTTCCTCTGTTCTCCAAGTTGAACCTTTGACCTTGGGCATCGTCTGGCTTTTTCTTTTGACTTTTAGACCCGCCCTTGACGGACCGAGCGGATGGCGAGCCCAACGTTGTGGAGGTCATCACGGACGCCTAGGCTGAGGTCGGCAAGGCCGCTGGCGAGGAGGCCGCCCAGGCCACGGTAGAGGAGGCGGCCCAAGGGTCTGCCGGAGGGACCAGCAATGCCAGTGCCGAGGAGGCTGGCGACGGGCCTGTCGGAGGAACCGGTGAGGCTGCTGCCAGGGAGGCCAGCAAGGCCGCTGCCGAGGAGCCCGGCAAGGCGGCTGCCAAGGACCAGCCTTCCTCCTCCGCCTCCTCTGTCTCGGGCCGCTACCTTAAGGTGAGTGTCGACTTGTTCGTCCACCTCCCTCGGATGGCAAGCAGCAGGGCGCCAACCGAGGGGGAGGTGTTTGATGACGAGGCGCTCGCCGCCGCTGGTTTTGAGGTCGTCGACGAGCCGGGTGCCGGCGGCGGTGGTTCTCAAGAGGAGCTACTTCTTCAGGCCATGAGCGCGAGTTTCCAGAAGCTCCAGGTGCTTTATTGTGCCCGCCTGGAGAAGGCAAAGTCCAGGTCGGCAGTGCTGGACAAGGCGGAGGAGGACTTCCAGGCATAGGTCGCCCAGACAAAAGTCTGGTTTGACGAGGCCGGGAACGAGCTGAGGGTTTTCCAGGAGAAGCTGGATGAGCGTGCCAGAGACCTCATGCTGGCGCATTCTGATTTTGAGAAAGCCTAGGAGGAAGCCAAGGAGCGAGCCGCAATGATGAGGCCGCCCACAACCAGTGCCAGGCCCAACTGAACTCACAGGAGGAAGATCTTCTCGCCCGTGAGCAGGCACTCACAGCCACCCTCCGTGGCAAGGATGAAGAGATTGACAGGCATGTCGCGCGGCGGACCCAGGGGCTTGAACAGAGACACATTGAGGCTCTCAATGCTCAGCCTCGGGTCCACGCTGGCAAGGTAACGGAGCTGGAGGTTGTGGAGCGGGACGGCTTGAACAAGCGGGTCCTGGAGCTGACCACAGAGAGGGACACGATCCATGCCACACCGCTGGTGGCGCAGTCTGAGGTCCTCAGCAAGGCCAAACAGCTCTCCACGGCCCAGGATTCCATCAAGGATCTGAAACTGGAGTTGGAGGGCCTCAAGGGGAAGCTCACAAAGGCCAATGCTCGGGCAAAGGCTCTGAACAAGGGCCTGGAGGAGGAGAAACGGCTAAGGAAGGACGACGTCCCTGGCTACGCAGAGTACGTAAAGGTTGTGGACCTATGGATCAGCTGCCTCATCGCCGTCGCGGAGGAACTTGTCGGATTACGGGCTCCGCAAACCCAGGAAGTTCGAACACAGGGGCGTGAACGAGGATCTCTCCCACACACGTCTACCTAGCGTCTCTCCCTCGTCCGGTGAAGAGATTCAGGCGAACAACAAGTAAAGCACGCACGAATTTACCCAGGTTCAGGCCACCTTGCGGTGTAAAACCCTACTTCCTGCTTTGGTGGATTGGCCTCAGGAGGGCTTGAGTATGAATGAGTACAATGGTTCCTGAGCTCAGTAGGAGAGCTTAGGAAGGTCAAGAGGCAAGGGTTCCTGCTCCGTTGTGCAAGGGCAGAGTTTCTGGATCTCCCCCTTCCATAGTGGAGATCCTAGCTACTTATATAGGCGGTCAGGGTCCTCTTCCCTCGAGATGTTTAGGCGGGAAGGGATCCCACAACGGCTATTTTGAGCGGGAACACAAGGACCTTCCTACCCTGACAAAAGCGGTCTTCGCCTGTGTAATGCCCCAGATGTAACACCTTCCAATTATGGCAATATATGAAACGTTGACTTCAACAATTCCATTCTGGGCTCTTCTTTCATTTCGGGTTTCTTCGTTTTGTCGCGTGCGTGTGTGCATTTCATCCATGTCATGTTATCATGTGCATTGCATTGCATTCGTGTTGTCACTTGCACCCGGTCCCACTCGCCTCTTCCCGTTGTCCGTTTCGAGCTCCGACACTCACACACGTGCCCGTGGCACCGCCGAGTCCTTCTTTCATGTGTGGCCGTGTAACGTTCTCGGAATGAGGTGAGACTTGTCGTGCGTTGTTGTTTTGTTACGTGTAGGCCGCCTGTCAAGTTTCATCGCGTTTGGAGTTCGTTTGGTACTCCAATGGTTAACCTAGTGGGCAAAAAGCACCTCTTCCTTTTGGCCCAAGACCCCCTCCACAACAGCCCACTAACCAAGCAGAACCCCTCCGATCATCTCGTTCGTCGGATCACGAACGTGTGGCCGAAAACCGCACCCCATTTGGAGTCTCCTAGCTCCCTATGCATATAAAAAGGCCACATCCCCTCCATTTTCGAGCGAAACCCTAGTCCTCTCCTTTTTTTCCTTTTTACCCCGCGCCCCGCAGCTCCTCCGGCCGACGGACACGTCCGCCCGGACGTGCCGGACCAACCAGAGCGCGCCACGTGGGCAGCCGCCGCTAGCTCCACCACACAGGCCCGCCAGGCCTGTCCCCGGCCCCCGCGGGCCTCCCTCCGCCGCCATCGGCCCGACGCACCCCGCGCCACACCTCCTGACACCGCCGGCGCGCTACTGCCCGGCGCCGCCGCTCGCCGCTGCGGCATCACCGCCTTCCGCCGCCGGCGAAGCACCGCCGCCGCGCCTCGGCCGGCCTCGCCACCGCCGACTCTCGCCGCCGGTCGCACTTCCGCCGCCGACCGCTCCGTCCTGTCGGCCGCCCCGCGGATCCCCGCCAGCCGCCGCCTCGCCCTTCTTCGCCGGCGACCGCCGGAGCCGCCGCCCGTCGTCTTCTCCGGTGAGCCCGTGGATCGGTACGAGATCCACCGGCTCACCAAACCAAACGGCCGTCCCCATCCCGGATCAAGTCCGTCCCGCATCTCCTCGTCCCGTTGACTTTTTCAGAGGGTATAAATTCCACAAAGTCCCAGATTTCTGTTATTTTGTTGCCTCCTTTGCATGGCTGTAACTTCGCGCTCGTAGATCCGTTTTGGGCGTGTAATATATCAAAATGATCGTGGGGATATGCTCTTCATTTTGTTCCACTCTGGCATGCTTGTTTGAGTTCATCTTGATGACCTAATCATCGTGGCAAGAGTGCTATATGTTTAGAAGTGTTGTTACTTGTAATTTTGTTGCCATGTTTGAGATGTGATAACTTGGTGCATGTTTATCCAAATGGAGCATATGATATGTCAAAATGTTCATTGTGAAGTGCTCTACATGATGGTTGCTGTAGCATTCATGTTAGGTGTCATATTGCCATGTTAATCTCTGTTGCAAAAGTGCATGTGGCTATTAAGTGCTGAAACTTGTTATGAGATGCTGATTTGAAGTGCTCATTGCTATTGATGTGTTTGTCTTCATGCCAAATGTCAATATGGTTTAGAAGCACCATCATATGGTATTTACTGTGGTGCAAACCACTTTGCATGTAATGCCTTGAGGTGATGTAAACAAGCTTGTAAACATGCCATGCCAATGTTGCCAATGTTTCTGTTTTAACTTGATGTTATGTTTGCTTGATGTCTCACTCAAATCCTTGCTTGTTTTGGAGTGGCCAATGGTAATTCCTTGTTGTCCATGTTATGCTCTATCGATACATGCCCTTACTTGGACATATGACCTGGTGTAGCCTATTTATTTCTTGCCCTCAAGTTGCTATAAATTATACTTGTCAGGTTTTTATCAGCATGATCAATTTGGTGTAGCTTGTTGCTATTGATCCATGCCTCCTATGTAGTTACTCCAATGGAGTTGTTTGCTGTATGATATGTCTATTAAATGTGCATGATCTTTATATACATAGTGGAGTTGATATGCATGTTGTTTTGTGCCTCCGAAGGCAGCATCGTGATGATGTTTTGCCTTCCCAGATTTTGACTAAGTCTGGATAAATTTATTGCAACTTGCCATGCTTGGTTAATTGTGTTCCAGTAGGATTTTGGGTGTGTTCTAAGTTCATGCTTGTTAAGTAACATGTCCAATTCATGTCCATGCCCTTTTTATCCATATTTGAGTGCTGTAGCATAATTATTTCTTGCTCCAAAGATGCCATGTGGCTGTAAACTGCAGCTTTGTGTGAATATTGTTTTGCTTGCCATTTGCAAACCGTGTGTCCGTTTCCGGCGATCTTTATATCGATTTCAACCGAAATCTTCCCCTCTATCCAGTGGCATGCTTGGTTTTCCAAGATGAGGCCTTATTCATCATCTTACCCTTAGGATCAAGTGCTTCCACATGCATACGCACATCATACTTGCATCATGTTGATTGTGCATTGCACCTTGTTTGTTTTTGTGCCATGTTGTGTTCTTGTGTTGAGTAGAACCGGGAGCCGAGACCAAGTACGAGGGTCCTACCGAGGTTGAGTACGAGGAGCCGTCTTACGATCCCATCGACGACTCGGCAGACAAGATGACTTGACCCAGATATCATTACTATCTTTGCCTATTGCTAGATGTCTCGCTCTTTAGATTATTGCCTCGATGCCCATGTTTGTTTGTCAGCCTCCTATTGTATCCATGAATCTCTCTAACCACCCAACCTAGCAAACCTTTGATTGGCTACGTAAGCTTCGCTCAGCCCCTCTTATAGCATTGTTAGTTGCAGGAGAAGATTTGAAGATTCTTGCTTTATGTTGAAGTTATTGTTGGGATATCACACTATTTAATATGTTAAACTAAATCATCTATATATTGGTAATGGGTGGAAGGCTAAGCTTCTTGCTTGGTGTTTTGTTCCACTCATGCCACCCTAGGAACTGTATAAACCGGTGTTATGTTCGTTGATTATGCGTCCCTAACACGGTTGGGGTTTATGGGCCCCCCTCGATAACCGGCTTAGCGCTATAGCTTTTCCAGCAAGGCCCGACATTGGTTTTACATTTGCCTAATAACTAAAATTTTGCATAGGGACTAGCTATCCCGTGGACTTAGTTAACAACCCCCGGGCCAGTGCTCCACATGAGTGTTGGTCCAAACTGAGCAGACTACGGGGCCGCCTTGGGGAAACCCGAGGTATTTGGTATACACCTGTAGGATGACTCATCCTGTCATGGCCTGAGACTAGATACGCGCGGCTACTGTCAGGGTGTCGGTACGCCGGGAGGTCTTGCTGGATTAGTTTTACCTTAGTCGGAATATCTTGAGCACGGGATTCCAAGAATACTCGGGTCTTCCCACCTTGGAGTTGCGACTCCGCAGATCGTGAGCTTGTGATGGGCTAAGTTGGGACACCCCTGCAGGGTTTGATCTTTGAAAAGCCATGCCCGTGGTTATGTGGCAGATGGGAACTTGTTAATATCCGGTTGTAGAAAACTTGACACCATTTTCAGAATACCCTACCAGCGTGAGTAACCGTGACGGTCATTTTCCGACGTGTTCGGGAAGTGAACACGGTGGGGTTATGTTTGACGTGCTTAGATAGGATCACTTCGTGATCACTTTGTCGCTTGTGGCACTTCTCTTCTCGCTCTAAACACGTAAGCTAGTGCTAGTGCAGCTGCAACCTTTGTTCTGCAGCCTTGTTCCACACCCAAGGCTTAGATAGTTTTGCTACCCGGGAACGGGATTGCTGAGTCCTCCGTGGCTCACAGATTCTACACAGCACCAGATGCAGGTACCATGGTGAACTACACAGGTGATGGCACAGAGTTGTACTGGGAGTTCGACGAAGAACGTGGGCGATACTACGTGTCTTACCCAGAGGATAAGTAGTGGCTTCTCCTAGGGGCGATTCGGACCTTGTGGCTTTATTTATGGTATCTTTCATTTGGATCTTCGTCCGTAGTCGGACTGTGATGTTATTTGGATGATGATTGCTGATGTAATGTATTGTGTGACGTGGCGAGTGTAAGCCAACTATTCTTTTTTGCAATTTCATCCCTCTTTTACATGAGTCGTGCAAAGATACCATACTTGAGATCATTCTAGTGTGAGCTTATACCTTTAAGTGGTGCCTCGACACGTAGGAGGTATAATCTCATACTGGGCATTACAAGTTGGTATCAGAGCCTTCTCCGACCTAGGAGCCCCCACTGATTGATCGAATCGTTGACGGTTGAGTCTAGGCAAACACTTGAACATGTTTTGAGTCTTATATATATATATATATATATATATATATCGGAGAGTAGGATTTCTTTTTACTCCTCATCCCTTTTTAACTCTGGTGAGGACTCCTGAAGATTACTCTATCTCTTCTACTCTCAAAAGTTCACTAAAATTTTTTTAGGATCACGCGAGTATTGTTTGAATTGTTCCGATGTCTTTGTGACGAGAACATTGTTCTCGATGTCTCCTGTCAATTAGGGGTTGTGGCACTGTCTCGGGAAGTTGAGCTCCGAGGTGTTGTCGTCAGAAATCTATCGCAGCACTTCTGGAATACTTAAGACGGCCGACATCGAAAACTCTTCTATGCGGTTAGTGGCAAGATAACCCCGACATCACCCAGTACTGGGGAGGTAGTTCGGGAGTATTGCCATAGCTTGTATAGCAGATACGTTTCGAAGGTCCGAGGTAGACGGTTTCCGGAAATAACTGGTTATGTGTTGAAGGATGGATACAGCTGGATGTAGGATTAGAGTTGAGTGCGTGATGCTTCCCCTGTATCCCCAACACCTGATTGCATAACTGGAAACTTTCGGAAATTAATAGGTGGGTTCATCTAGTAGTTCGTAGGCATTCTTCCAACGAATGCATGATGTGGAGTTTGGGGTTCTACATTGAGTGAAGTAGTTTTATGGGCGTTTGTTCCGATCGGGAGTTGCATCTTAAAGGGTCCTTGGCTATGCTGATCGGGGATTGCAAAACCCTTTTGTAACAAGTTCCATAAGCTTTCAGCACGAATATGTCGAACGAAACTTCTATCTTGTATTTGTTCTATCTGCTCCTTGTTGTTTTTTATTTACCTTTTGTTCTCCCAAGTGGCTTCTCGAGAAGATTTTATACCATTAAACTATGGATTACATTCGTTCATCTTGTTCGAATGTTCTTGTCAAGACTAATGTTGCAATTTCTAGCCGTTGATTCAGCTTATATATTTTCAATCAATGGCTAATAGTTGTCATCTCATTTAGGATGGATCCTAAAAGGGTTCCCAACGCTAACCCAGAGGGTGAAGAAGTTCCTGATCGGCCTCCTTCTCCTCCTCCTCCGTCTGAGGCCTAGAGAGCAATTATGCAAGCGACAAACCAGAACACCCAGATGCTTATGGAAATGATGAAGAACTTTCAAGCTAACCAAGCAAATCAAGGTGGTCATGGGAACCAAGGGCAAGGCAATTTGTTCAACCAACCTCACTTTGCTACACTCAACCAGTTCCTAGCAAACCAACCGAAGGCATTCAGTTACTGTGTGGATCCTCTAGATGCTAAAGACTGGATAACAGACATCAAGAAGCATTTTGATTGCAGTAACGTGAGACCTGAGGATTATGTCAAGTTTGCCGCCTTCCAACTCAAGGACCAAGCCGCTGATTGGTGGTAGCAGTACAAAGATTCCAGAGAAGGACGTGAAATCTCGTGGACTGACTTCTACAAGGATTTCTGCTCTCACCACATTCCAACTAGTGTCATCGAAGGCATGCGTGAGCAATTCCGCAACCTCAAGCAAGGCACCATGTCCATTTATCAATACAATGTCAAGTTCCAGAACCTTGCCCGCTATGCCAAGCAAGACATCCCAGATTCCAAGAGCAAGATTTATCAGTTCCGTGGTGGTCTGAAGGATGAACTCCAACTAGCTCTCACCTTGTTCGAGCCGAATGAATTTGATCAATTCTATAACATGGCACTTAAGCAAGAGGCAACCCAGCTCAAGTGTGAAGCTTCCAAAAAGAGGACCAGAGATGCTGTTAACTCCTCCTCTTCTTCCCAAGTGGTTGCAAAGCAACAAAAGTTTTGGCTTCCACCTCCTCAAGTGCTCCGCCCTCCCAACAACAACAACAACAACAAGCACTCTGGTGGCCGTGGTTTCTCCCACCCACCCAACCCAAGCAATCAGTCCAAGAATCACTTTTAAGCTTCGAAGTCAAGTGGTCCTTATCACCGTCCTCTCTCAGAAGTGGTTTGCAACAAGTGTGGGCAGAAGGGTCACTATGCTAACAAGTGTACTCAAAGGCGCCTTCCGCCTCCTCCACCTGTCAGCAATGCTATTGTCAAGCACAACCCCAAGACAGCAAGAGTGAATCTGATGAATGCAGCTCAAGCAGAGAATTCTTCAGATGTGATACTTGGTAATCTTCTAGTTAACTCTATTCCTGCAAAAGTATTGTTTGATTCTGGTGCATCTCTCAGTTTCATATCAAGGCCATTCTTTACCAAGCATAATTTCACTTCGGCATTTCTGGATAAGAAGTTGCAAATTATTTCTCTAGGCAAAAACATGACTTCAAATTTGATGGCTGCGGATGTATCTATTTGTATGGGTGATTACCGCTTTCTGGCTTCTCCGGTTGTTCTCGGCAACTCCGACATTGATCTTATTATTGGGATGGATTGGCTTTACAAGCATGATGCAAACATTGATTGTGCAAATAAGGAAGTCAAGCTTACTCATCCTGACGAAGACGTGATTATCTTCGCCTCTCGAGATAACACAATCAGGCTATTCTCTCTCAATGACAAGGGCGAGATTAATGCCATTTCTCAAATTCTGGTGGTCAATGAATATGAAGATGTTTTCGCTGAAGAGCTTCCAGGCATGCCTCCACACCATCAAGTTGAATTTGTTATTGAACTCGAGCCCGATAACGAGCCAGCATGCCGGCGTCCGTACAAGCTTTCCCCTGATGAGTTGAAGGAGCTGAAGAAACAACTCGATGAACAAGAGCGTATGGGTCTAATCAGGCCTAGTACTTCTCCTTGGGGTTGTGGTGTTCTATTTGTCAAGAAGAAGGATGGCATGGAACGCCTTTGTGTTTATTACCGGCCATTTAACAAGAAGACAATAAGGAACAAGTATCCGCTCCCCAATATCAATGAATTGTTCGAGCAGCTCAAAGGAGCAAAGGTGTTCTCAAAGCTCGATCTCCGGATGGGTTACCACCAGATTCGTATCCGTGAAGAAGATATTCACAAGATCGCATTCAGAACAAGCTACGGCTCCTATGAATACACGGTCATGTCTTTTGGCCTCGCAAATGCTCCACCCACCTTCTCGAGGATGATGCACTTCATATTCAACCCCTACACCAATGAATTTGTTCTCGTCTATCTGGATGACATCTTGGTATTCTCCAAGAATGAAGAAGACCATGCCAAGCACCTCCGTTTGGTTCTGGACAGGCTCCGTGAACACAAGTTCTATGCGAAGTTCTCCAAATGTGAATTCTGGCTGGATAAGGTCTTATATCTTGGCCATATCATCTCTGCTGAGGGTATTTCTATCAACCCCGAGAAAGTTGAAGCTATTGTCAACTGGGAACCCCCGCAGAACGTCAAGCAACTCCGAAGCTTCCTTGGTCTCGCTAGCTATTGCAGAACGTTCGTTGAGAACTTCTCCAAGATTGCCAAGCCTCTCTCAAACTTGCTGCAGAAGAATGTCAAGTACAACTGGACTCCTGATTGTGATGTGGCATTCAAAACACTCAAAGAGAAGATCATTTCTGCTCCGGTTCTTACTCCTCCGGATGAGTCCAAGCCCTATGAAGTCTTCTGTGATGCTTCTTTACAGGGACTTGGTGGTGTTCTCATGCAAGACAAGAAGATTGTGGCATACACTTCTCGTCAATTGAAGCCAAATGAGAAGAACTACCCCACACATGATCTCGAGCTAGCAGCAGTGGTACATGCCTTGATCACGTGGATACACCTTCTGTTGGGCAGCAAACTGGACATCTTCACCGATCACAAGAGCTTGAAGTACATCATCACACAGCCAAACCTGAATCTTCGCCAGACTCGTTGGGTTGAGATGATCCAAGAGTATGATCCAAGCATTGAATACACACCTGGCAAGGCCAATGTCATTGCAGATGCCTTGAGCAGAAAGACATATTGCAACAGTCTCCTTCTCAAGCCGTTTTAGCCTGAGCTTTGTGAATCATTCAGGAAGCTCAACCTCCAAGTTGTTCCGCAAGGCTTTCTTGCAAATCTTCAAGTTGCTCCTACCTTGAAAGATCATATCTGTGAGGCCCAACGTAGTGATGCTATGGTGCAGAAAGTGAAACATGTTATTGCTAAGGGTACTCCCAAATACAAGTGCTATCGTGTTGATGAGAAAGACACCTTGTTCTTTGAGGACATAATTGTGGTTCCCAAGGGTGATCTCAGGAAGCTCATAATGAACGAAGCACATGACTCCCTCCTCTCGATTCATCCCGGAAGTTCCAAGATGTACCAACACCTCAAGCAATCATACTGGTGGACTCGCATGAAAAGGAAGATTGCCCAATTCGTGAATGAATGTGATGTCTGCAAAAGAGTGAAGGCAGAACATCAACGTCCAGCCGGTCTCCTCCAACCTCTACCTGTTCCCGAGTGGAAATTCAACCACATTGAAATGGATTTCTTCACTGGGTTTCCCAAGTCCAAGAAGGGGAATGATGCTATCTTTGTAGTCATTGACAAGCTAACCAAAGTAGCTCACTTCCTTCCCATCAAAGAATCCATCAGTGCAGCTCAGTTGGCAGAGTTGTACACTTCCAGAATTGTTTCTTTGCATGGCATTCCGCAAGTCATCTCCTCAGACCGTGGAAGTTTGTTCACATCCAAGTTCTGGGACTCCTTTCAGTCAGCCATGGGCACTAACATCCGTTTCAACATTGCGTTTCACCCTCAGACTAGTGGTCAAGTCGAAAGAGTGAACCAGATCCTCGAAGACATGCTCAGAGCTTGTGTCATCTCTTTTGGCATGAAGTGGGAAGATTGTCTCCCGTTTGCCGAATTCTCTTACAACAACAGTTTCCAAGCAAGTGCCGGCAAAGCTCCTTTTGAAATCCTATATGGCAGAAAGTGTCGTACCCCGCTCAACTGGTCTGAGACTGGTGAACGTCAACTTCTTGGCAATGATTTGATCTCAGAAGCCGAAGAAATGTGCAAAGTCAAACGTGAGAATCTCAAAGCCGCTCAGTCACGTCAAAAGAGTTACTATGACAGCAAGCATCGTGATTTGGCTTTCGACATTGGGGATCATGTCTATCTCCGTGTTTCCCCTATGAAAGGAACCCAAAGATTCGGTATCAAAGGAAAGCTTTCTCCTAGATACGTGGGCCCTTTCAAGATTCTTGGCAAAAGAGGCGATCTAGCCTATCAACTTGAGCTTCCCTCCAACTTTGCAAATGTTCATGATGTTTTTCATGTGTGTCAACTCCGCAAGTGCTTCAAGACACCTGAACGCACCATTCCGTTCGAGGAGATTGATCTTCAACAAGACTTGTCTTACCGTGAGCAACCTGTTGCTATTCTTGAAGAAACTGAGCGCAAGACCCGCAACAAGTCAATCAAGTTCTTGAAAGTTAAGTCGTCACACCATACCGACCGAGAAGCTACGTGGGAACGAGAAGATCACCTTCGTTCCGAGTACCCTTCCTTCTTCCAGTCCTAGATCTTGGGACGAGATCTTTTCGTAGAAGAGGAAACTTTGTAATGCCCCAGATGTAACACCTTCCAATTATGGCAATATATGAAACGTTGACTTCAACAATTCCATTTTGGGCTCTTCTTTCATTTCGGGTTTCTTTGTTTTGTCGCGTGCGTGTGTGCATTTCATCCATGTCATGTTATCATGTGCATTGCATTGCATTCGTGTTGTCACTTGCACCCGGTCCCACTCGCCTCTTCCCATTGTCCGTTTCGAGCTCTGACACTCACACACGTGCCCGTGGCACCCCCGAATCCTTCTTTCTGTGTGGCCGTGTAACGTTCCCGGAATGAGGTGAGACTTGTCGTGCGTTGTCGTTTTGTTACGTGTAGGCCGCCTATCAAGTTTCATCGCGTTTGGAGTTCGTTTGGTACTCCAACGGTTAACCTAGTGGGCTAAAAGCACCTCTTCCTTTTGGCCCAAGACCCCCTCCACAAAAGCCCACTAACGCAGCACAACCATTCCCATCATCTCGGTCGTCGGATCACGAACGTGTGGCCAAAAACGGCACCCCATTTGGAGTCACCTAGCTCCCTATGCCTATAAAAAGGCCCCATCCCCTCCATTTTCGGGCGAAACCCTAGTCCTCTCCTTTTTTTTCTTTTTTTCCCCGCGCCCCGAAGCTCCTCCGGCCGCCGGACACGTCTGTCCGGACGTGTCGGACCCACCAGAGCGCGCCACAAGGGCAGCCGCCGCCAGCTCCATCGCACGGGCCCGCCGGGCCCGTCCTCGGCCCCCGCGGGCCTCCCTCCGCCGCCGCCGGCCCGAAGCACCCCGCGCCGCGCCTCCCGACACCGCCGGCGCGCTACCGCCCGGCGCCGCCGCCTTCCGCTGCCGGTCCAGCGCCGCCGTCGCGCCCAGGCCGGCCTCGCCACCGCCGACTCCCTCCGCCAGTCGCACTTCCGCCACCGGCCGCTCCGTCCCGCCGGCCGCCCCACTGAGCCCCGTCGGCCACCGCCTCGCCCTTAGTCGTCGGCGACTGCCGGAGCCGCCGCCCGTTGTCTTCTCCGGTGAGCCCGTGGATCAGGACGAGATCCACCGGCTCACCGAACCAAACGGTCGTCCCCGTCCCGGATCCACTACGTCCCGTTGACTTTTTCAGAGGGTATAAATTCCAGTAAGCCCCAGATTTATTTTATTTTGTTGCCTCCTTTGCATGGCTGTAACTTCGCGCTCGTAGATCCGTTTTGGGCGTGTAATATATCAAAATGATCGTGGTGATATGCTCTTCATTTTGTTCCAATGTGGCATGCTTGTTTGAGTTCATCTTGATGACCTAATCATCGTGGCAAGAGTGCTATATGTTTAAAACTGATGTTACTTGTAATTTTGTTGCCATGTTCGAGATGTGGTAACTTGGTGCATGTTTATCCAAATGGGGCATATGATATGTCAAAATGTTCATTGTGAAGTGCTCTACATGATGGTTGCTATAGCATTCATGTTAGGTGTCATATTGGCATGTTAATCTCTGTTGCAAAAGTGCATGTGGATGTTAAGTGCTGAAACTTGTTATGAGATGCTGATTTGAAGTGCTCATTGCTATTGATGTGTTTGTCTTCCTGCCACATGTCAATATGTTTTAGAAGCACCATCATATGGTCTTTGATGTGGTGCAAACCACTTTCCATGATATGCCTTGAGGTGACGTAAACAAGCTTGTAAACATGCCATGCCAATGTTGCTATTTTATACTTAGTGAAAAAACTGCTAAGTCTGGAATCTGTTTTAACTTGATGATATGTTTGCTTGATGCCACACTCAAATCCTTGCTTGTTTTCCATGTTATGCTCTATCCATCCATGCCCTTACTTGCACATATGGCCTGTTGTAGCTTATTTATTTCTTGCCCTCAAGTTGCTATAAATTATACCTGTCAGGTTTTTATCAGCATGATCAATTTGGTGTAGCTTGTTGCTATTGATCCATGCCTCATATGGAGTTGCTCCAATGGAGTTGTTTGCTGTATGATATGTCTATTACATGTGCATGATCTTTATATACTTAGTGGTGTTGATATGCATGTTGTTTTGTGCCTCCGAAGGCAGCGTCGTGATGATGTTTTGCCTTCCCGGATTTTGACTAAGTCTGGATAAATTTATTGCAACTTGCCATGCTTGGCTAATTGTGTTCCAGTAGGTTTTTGGGTGTGATCTAAGTTCATGCTTGTTAAGTAACATGTCTACTTCATTTCCATGCCCTTTGTCTCCATGTTTGAGTGTTGTAGCATAATTATTTCTTGCTCCAAAGATGCCATGTGGCTGTAAACTGCAGCTTTGTGTGAATATTGTTTTGCTTGCCATTTGCAAACCGTGCGTCCGATTCCGGCGATCTTTTTATCGATTTCAACCAAAATATTCCCCTCTATCCAGTGGCATGCTTGGTTTTCCAAGATGAGGCCTTCTTCATCATCTTCTCCTTAGGATCAAGTGCTTCCACATGCATACACACATCATACTTGCATCATGTTGATTGTGCATTGCACCTTGTTTGATTTTGTGCCATGTTGTGTTCTTGTGTTGAGTAGAACTGGGAGCCGAGACCGAGTACGAGGGTCCTACCGAGGTTGAGTACGAGGAGCCGTCTTACAATCCCATCGACGACTCGACAGGCAAGATGACCTGACCCAGATATCATTACTATCTTTGCCTATTGCTAGATGTCTCGCTCTTTAGCTTATTGACTCCATACCCATGTTTGTTTGTCAGCCTCCTACTATAGCCATGAATCTCTCTAACCACCCAACCTAGCAAACCTTTGATTGGCTTTGTAAGCTTCGCTCAGCCCCTCTTATAGCATTGTTAGTTGCAGGAGAAGATTTGAAGATTCTTGCTTCATGTTGAAGTTATTGTTGGGATATCACACTATTTAATCTGTTAAACTAAATCATCTATATATTGGTAATGGGTGGAAGGCTAAGCTTCTTGCTTGGTGTTTTGTTCCACTCATGCCACCCTAGAACCGTATAAACCGGTGTTACGTTCCTTGATTATGCGTCCCTAACACGGTTGGGGTTTATCGGCCCCCCCTTGATAACTCGCTTAGCGCTAAAGCTTTTCCAGCAAGGCCCGACATTGGTTTTACATTTTCCTAATAACTAAAATTTTGCATAGGGACTAGCTATCCCGTGGACTTAATTAACAACCCCCGGGCCAGTGCTCCACATGAGTGTTGGTCCAAACTGAGCAGACTGCGGGGCCGCCTTGGGGAAACCCGAGGTATTTGGTATACACCTGTAGGATGACTCATCCAGTCGTGGCCTGAGACTAGATACGTGCGGCTACTGTCACGGTGTCGGCACGCCGAGAGGTCTTGCTGGATTAGTTTTACCTTAGCCGGAATATCTTGAGCATGGGATTCCGAGAATACTCGGGTCTTCCCAACTTTGAGTTGTGACCCCGTAGATCGTGAGCTTGTGATGGGCTAAGTTTGGACACCCCTGCAGGGTTTGATCTTTCGAAAGCCGTGTCCGCGGTTATGAGGCATATGGGAATTTGTTAATATTCGGTTGTAGAAAACTTGACACCATGTTCAGAATACCCTACCAGCGTGAGTAACTGTGACGGTCATTTTTCGAAGGGGTTCGGGAAGTTAACACGGTGGGGTTATATTTGACGTGCATAGATAGGATCACTTCGTGATCACTTTGTCGCTCATGGCACTTCTCTTCTCGCTCTAAACACGTCAGCTAGTGCTAGTGCAGCTGCAACCTTTGTTCTTCAGCCTTGTTCCACACCCAAGGCTTAGATAGTTTTGCTACCCGGGAACGGGATTGCTGAGTCCTTCGTGGCTCACAGATTCTACACAACACCAGATGCAGGTACCATGGTGAACTACACAGGTTATGGCACAGAGTTGTATTGGGAGTTCAATGAAGAACGTGGGCGATACTATGTGTCTTACCCAGAGGATCAGTAGTGGCTTCTACTAGGGGCGATTCGGACCTTGTGGCTTTATTTATGGCATCTTTCATTTGGATCTTCGTCCATAGTCGGACTGTGATGTTATTTGGATGATGATTGCTTATGTAATATATTGTGTGACGTGGCAAGTGTAAGACAACTATTCTTTTGCAATTTCATCCCTCTTTTACATAAGTCATGCAAAGATACCATACTTGAGATCATTCTAGTATGAGCTTATACTTTTAAATCGTGCCTCGACACGTAGGAGGTATAATCTCATACTGTGCATTATAGCCTGCAAAGGGATCTGGTGATGACGCGGTGGTGGGCTCGGTGGTGACATCCTCCCTGTCATCCTTGTGGTCTTCGGTCTTGTTGCACCAATGGGGAAACCTTTGTCCTGATCCTCGGGAACCTGCGCTTGCGCTGCCTCCCTTGCACCAAAACGGCAACTGCGCTACTGGCACGCGCTGGCACCTGCTGGCGCGGTGCGTCACTGCTTGCATCACTACCTCTTCCTGAGGCAGGTCTGGCCTCGGATTCTCCGCCCCTCCGGAGCTACCTAGCCGAGGCCGCTCCTGAGGGGGTCTTGATGTCGTTCTCCTCGTGAGGTCTAGCCCCCTCACGAGGGTCTTGAGCAGCTGGTCGATCAGCTGGGCCGTACCAAGCCGTGATAGGAGAGCGATGCGGCCCGCAGACAGGCAAGTCTGGGTACCCTGGTTCCTAGGACGCCGACAGTAGCCCACGGGCCCAAGGCGCGTGCGGGGTTGGCTTCGAGGCGAAGCCTTAGTCGTGGACGGAGCGCCGTGGGCCCCAACAAGGCTGTGGGCTAGGCTGGCGCTTGACGGTTGGATGGGACGTGGACGACTCCGCTTCCCACGCATCCTTGGCAGTCATGTGTTTTGACAATCGCACAACCGATAGGCGGATTTCATACTGTCGCCCCTGCTTTCTTGCCCTTCAATCTCTTCCTCCTTTTCCTTGCCTTCTCCGCCCCCTCCTTCCTTGCCGCCATGCCGCACAGGACAAAGAAGAGGGGAACCGGCGAGTCTGCCACGCCTCCACCGGGGCTCGAGCCGGCGCTGGGTCGCTCCCTCATGGTGAATCGGGAGGGTTTGGACAAGGTGCGACGTGCCTTGGCTGACACATCTAACGAGTGGGGGCGACCTGGGTCTGGCTTGCCTCCTGGCCTTTGGCGGAGCTAAACGCCAATGACATCCAGCTCCACCTCCACGCCATCTTCGGGGGTCTCCTCCCCCCTTTTTCCGCCTTCTTCTATGCGGTGCTCACGCACTACCGGATTCGGGCGCTACACTTGGACCCTGGGTCCATCAACCTCCTTTCCAGCTTTGTGTTTCTGTGCGAAGCTTTCATCGGCGTTTCCCTGTCTGTGGCCCTGCTTCGCCACTTCTTTGTCCTCCACCTGGTCGACGGGGCAGTGCTCGGGGTGCGTGTCGCTGCGTGTGGTGGAGGCGACTGCTGCCTCCGGGATCGACTTCTCGCTCCGCTCTACCATGGCAGGGTTTCGTCGGCAGTGGGTGTATGTTGATGCTGCTGCACATAGCCCCAAGTTCCACCTTCCCGACGCGCCGGCGGTGCTGAAATCGGGCTGGGAACACGAGGCCCTCTCGGATCTGCAGGCGGAGCCAGTTATGCGTCGGCTGGCCAGCCTGAGGAGGAATGGGTTGACCCTGGAGATGGTGGGGAGGGACTAGCTCGTCCTGCGTGTCGCCCCGCTTCAGCACCACTCTCGCCCGATGTGGGCCCTCTCCGGTCTTGATGATCCTACGCGTCTTCAGCGGAAGCAGCTCCCCCCTGAGACGCTCTAGGGGTTGCTACAGCTACTCGTCAGCGGAGTGCCTGAAGCACGCCCTATCTCCGCGACTCCCTTGTACTTGGCTCCCTTGTACTTGTACTGCTGCCTCCGGGATCGACTTCTCGCTCCGCCCTACCATGATAGGGAAGAGCCTTTGCTGAGAAGATGCCTCGCTTCGATGCGTGAGACTGTTGCCGGGGGGCGCCTCTGATCCTCATGACGATCCCTTGGTGGAGGTGCCAGGGCTCACGAGCCCAGCCTTCCCTTCCGAGATGAATGCATCAAGAGGAGCCCCTGATCTAGGGTCCTCCCCGCACTCGGAGAAAGTAGATGAAGCATGGACGCCGGTGTCGATGGAGGTGGCGGAAGGTACCGAGGCACCGCTGGCTCCTGAGGTGGCTGAAGGTTGGGCACAGTAGTCTCCTGTCAGGGCGAGCCCGGAGGATGTCCTAGCTGAAAATGGAGTGCCGGTAGCGAGCGCCCGCTGCGGCCCTGCCGCGGGCCTAGGCGCGTCTGTCCCAAGCGACCTCCTGCCGTCCTTCGCGGTGTTGGGCAAGAGGCGGAGGTTGAGGGGCAGTTATGGCCCAGCCCCAAGGGCTCTGAAGAGGATGTAGCTGACTGTACCGAGCAAGTGCGTGTTCCTCAGCTTTTCCTGTTCTTCCTAACATGGTTCTCCTGACCCCTTGCTCCGCAGGGCTTCCCCTGACTCATTCCCGAGCCGTTCGGCAAGGCTCGCAGAAGCTTCTGCCCGCGTCCCTCCGCCGGATCATGCTGGGTCTTTGGCAGACCTAGCACGGGTTCGCGGGGCCGTGCCCGGACACTGCCATGTGGATCATGCTCCCAGCCCCCGAGTGCTTCTGGGGCAAGGCATCTCTTGGTGCGTCGAGGGCCCATCTCGTGCCCCGGGGCTTCTCTTCATCGTGGATCAGCAAGCTCTTGAGGCGGCCAGGGCGACCGACCGCCCATTAGGACCATGCCTGCCCCTCGCGCCGGAGGCAGCGCGCACTCCTGGGGTTAACCCGAGGCGCATGCTGAAGGAGAGGGAGAAGGAGAACCCCCTTTGGGTGGCGGGGATGTCGTGGACGAGCCCGGCCGCCTCCTGGAACTTGCGCTGCGTAGGAGTGTGGTTCGTCATGATCTTGTGCGGGAGGCGTCAGACGCCCTTAAGCGCCTCGAGGTCGAGGTTGCTGAAGTGGATAGGTGAGTCGAGGCCGAGGGCCTGCTTCTGGCGAAGGGATGGCGCCAGCTGAGGGCCGCCGTTAACTTGGGCCTGTTGCAACATGAAACTACCCTGAAGAAGGCGGAACCGTCCGCCGCCGCGGCTCAGGAGGCCTGCAACCGTGCCCTAGAAGAGGCTCGAGACGCCTACCGCCGCCGCGCAGCAGCTGAGGAGTGTGAGCGTGAGCTCGAAGCCTCGAATGCCACGCTCGAGCGTCAGGTTCGTACATGAAGGGCTTCCCTTGCCACGCCCGCGGCCGATGATGACAGCCCAGCGGGCCTCTCAGCGCGAGAGGAGGCGCTAGTGTAGGATCGAAAGTAGGTCTAGAGGGGGGGTGATTAGACTACTTGACAATATAAAAAATCTGCCTTTAGATCATGCAAAGTTTTTGGCAGTTTCACAAACAAGATCAGTTCAAGTAACACCCTACACATGCAATTCTAGAGTTTATGCAGCAGAAAGTAAATTGCACATGTAAAAGAGAGGTGGAGAAGATCAAACGCAGTTTGGTGACACGGAGATTTTTGTCGTGGTTCCGATAGGTGGTGCTATCGTACATCCACGTTGATGGAGACTTCAACCCACGGAGGGTAACGGCTGCGCGAGTCCACGGAGGGCTCCACCCATGAAGGGTCCACGAAGAAGCAACCTTGTCTATTCCATCACGGCCTACGCCCACGGAGGACTAGCCTTACTCGGGGTAGATCTTCACGAAGTAGGCGATCTCCTTGCCCTTACAAACTTCTTGGTTCAACTCCACATCACGACGGAGGCTCCCAAGCGACACCTAACCAATCTAGGAGGCACCACCCCCCAAAAGGTAATAGACGGTGTTGATGGTGATGAACTCCTTGCTCTTGTGCTTCAAATGATAAACTCCCCAACACTCAACTCTCCTCACTGATATGGCTGTGGTGGAAGAAAGATTTGAGTGGAAAGCAACTTGGGAAGGCTAGAGATCAAGTTTCATATGGTAGGAATGGAATGGCTTGATCTCAACACAAGGGTAGGTGGTTCACTTCTCAGAAAGTGTGTGGTAGAAGTGGTGGTACTTTCTGATGGCTCTCCTCACGAATGAGGAGGGGGTGGAGGGGTATATATAGCCTCCACAAAAAATCCAACCGTTACACACACATTTGACCAATCTCGGTCAGACCGAAGTGAAAACTCGGTTAGACCGAAAGTTCAAATATAGTGAACGTTGGGATTTTCGGTGGGACCGAAAATACCATCTCGGTGAGACCGAAGTGAGTCAAAGGTTAGGGTTTGCCATTTCGGTGAGACCGAAAATATAAACTCGGATATTCCGAATTGATGTCAAGTGATCACAGAAGGTTGGCAGCCCTTTTTCGGTGAGACCGAAACTCAGAATCGGTGTGACCGAGAATCTAGGGTTTGGAGAAACAACTGAAGTGGTTCATCTCGGTGGGACTGAGTTGGAGAAATCGGTGTGACCGAGATTACTTATGGGTGTGTGTTAAGTAGTGAATAGTGCTGATAGTTGAGGGAGTTAGATCACCAAGCACTTGAGCAACAAGAACATTAACACAACCTCATCCCCTTTTAATAGTATTGGCTTTCCTATGGACTCAATGTGATCTTTGATCACTAAACCAAAAATGGAGTCTTGAGCTTTTGCCAATGCTTGTCTTAGCATTTTGAGGGGTCCACTTCTTCAGACATTTCCATACCCACATCATCGAACTTTTCTGAAATGATTCTCAAGAGAATATTAGTTCAATGATATATATGTTGTTATTAATTACCAAAACCACCCGGGGATTAGTTGCACTTTCAATCTCCCCCTTTTTAGTAATTGATGACAACATATAGATCAAAGCTTCGACAAAAGATATAATCAAAGAATAATATCGTCGCTTTGAGAAGTATGTGATAAACAAGAGCTCCCCCTAAATTTGTGCATTATTTAAAATTTGCGTTTGAATGCAAATGCACAATCGATTAGGATTATGGGTCACTCTTCCATGTCACATACATCTTGGTGGAGCGCACAAAATGATAAGAAAGAATAACATGCACTCAATCACCAAGACAAGAGTAAATAGCCATACAATAAGAAATAGCATATGATAAACAATAAGCACACATTAAAGCATAGTATGACTAAGCACTCATTAAGGTAGCATCAAACGTAGTAGCAAGCACACTTAAAGTATCTGGAACCAAAAGAAACCAATGTATCTCAAGGAAAACGGCAAAAGAACGAAAAGACGAAAGAGCACTCTCTCTCTCGAAGCCCTATGATCTATAACAATTTCTCCCCCTTTGGCAACAAGTTACCAAAAAGTTCGAAAAGGTATAGAGCTAAACGTCACTGCGGGCTCGGCTGGCTGCTCCCGTCTGGGTCGATGTCGGTGTAGAGATAGCTGCGTCGGCGAAGACTTCTGCTGATGTCTGCGCTGGAGGAGTGGATGCTGGAGCTGAAGGAACTGCTGGAGCTGTAGCTGGTGCTGAAGTGGTAGCCCTGGAGTCTGTCACTGGGATAGCTGCAGACCTGGATCCTCTGGGAACCGGAGCAGTCTGGCGATGAGAGTCCTGGACTATGTCATCCTGCATAAGCTCTGCTCTCTCCTGCCTAGTCTCCTCCATGTCTGCCTCAAGTTTGTTGACAGACACCTGAATCTCAGTCAGCTTCACGTCCAGAGCGTGGATCTTGTCCTCGACGATCCTCTCAAGGCTCTCCTGAGATTGCTCAATGCTGGCCAGGCGTTGTTCAATTCTCCGGGTTGCTTCAAGAATCTGATCTCCGAAGCTCTTTGGCTTAGCTGCTGCTGCTGCTGCCTCTCTGTCAGCTTTGGCTTTCTTTGCAGCTTCGATCTTGGCTTGCCCTTCAACTGAGGTGGGATCCTCTTCATCCATCACAACTACGTTGTCCTCATGCTCTGGCTGCAGTGGTAAGTGCTTCCTATCCAACATGAATTTGCCCGTGCCAAACTTGGCGTTGATAAGCATCTGTATCTGCGGTGCAAACCCACACGACCTCTTCTGGTCAGCTGCAGTCCTCTTAATGGTTTCAACCATCAAGTCCATCACCTTAAAAGGTGCCTTCTCATCGAGAATGTGCAGCATGTTGATAGAATAGCCTCGTATCATCCGGTGGTCACCTGACTTAGGCATCAAAGTATGCCTCAGGATAGTGTTAGTGGTGGTCAGACCTGCCTGGAGATAATACACTGAGCCGAGTTTCCATCCCTCCAAATCAGCAGCTGGGATCTCCTTGTACATATTCTTCATAGAATCATGACTCTTCTTAGGAATCCCATAGACATCAATGTCGTCCTCTCTCTGCACTGGAGCGTTCAGAAGTTCTGCCCATTCTGCAACAGTTGAAGAAAACCGTTGACCTTCAGTCATCCAGGTGATCTTGCCATCGGGGTAGAAATGGGCTGTGGCATAGAACTGCATGATCATCTCGTCGTTCCATGCTGTCAGTTCTTGACCCACAAAGTCAGCAACTCCACATGCAGTAAAGCTCTCATGCACATGGGGAAAGAAGTCCCGATGCTCTCTGCTGTCAATGTACTTCCAGTCGACATACCTGGTGTCAGCAACAATGGGCTTCTTATCCATTAGCACGGTCTCATAGAAATCCTGCTGCTCTTTGGTGTGGAATCTGGGGTCCACAGCAGTCCTTCTTCTTACGGCATATGGATCAGATTGTCTCCATAGCCTGAGACCTTTGTCCTTCCTTGCCTTCATATCCTCAGCTTGAGGATGAGCATCATTGTGGAGTGGCAACTTGGGACGGAGCTTGAGCAACACATGCTCTTCATCTGACTGAGAAGGTGGCATCTCACCTTTGTTCTTCTCAGAAGCTGGAATGCTTCTGGTTGTCCTCTTGGGCTTGGCTGGAGCTGCCTTAGCTGGAGCAGGCTTCTTGGGCTTGGAGGAGGTTTGAGCCCGAATAGCATCACCCATGAACTTAGCTTTCTGAGGAGGAGGCTGGGGTGCATCTTCTTCTTCTTCTTCAGCATCATCAACTTGAGGTTCAGCATAAACAACTCTCTTCCTTTTGGAAGTCTTCTTCACCTTGCTTGGAGCTGGCTCTTCCAAGTTGAGCTTCTTGGCAACTGCAGACTGCTTCACTTTGCTCGTGCCTTTCTTTGGCTGCTGCCCTTGGAGCTCTTTGGCAACCACTTGCCTCTTTGGCTTGGAGGTAACTTCCTCAGCAACAAAATCGGAATCCTCAGAATCAGACGTTCTCTTCTTCCTGGTTCTCGTAGCAGCAGGAGGCAGACCACTAGGGGTACTCCTCTCACCATCATCACTAGAGCTGCTAGCCTCAGGACTTGTACCTGCCTCTGGAATCTCAGCAAACGGTGATTCGGACCTGTTCTGGCTGTCACTGACATCTGACATGGCTGAAAGACCTGTGAATAGATAAGGTGTAGGCAGAGTAGAAGAGTTATCACAACTGCAGAAGTTTTTGCAAAAAAATGAGTTAAAAACTTAGTTTTGAGTTTTCACAGAATGTATTTCGGTCAAACCGATTTCACGTTTCGGTGTAACCGAAGTGTTCAACAGAACCTACACACCACTTTCGGTCAGACCGAAATGGGTTTCGGTCCTACCGAAAAACTAGGGTTTCATAGAAACTTCACTTCGGACATTCCGATTTTCACAACTCGGTCAGACCGAACTGTGTAGTGCAATGGTCAGAGACCAAATCGGTCAGTCCGAGTTTCAGGAATCGGCTTCACCGAGATGCATTCCGTGGAAACCTAAACCTAAGAATTTTCCTCGAAACTAAACGATCTGAACAATGTATTGGGAACATATCAAACGTGGATTGAATCAGGGCAGTCCTATCATGCAAGAATCAGAAGTGGAGCATGAATAGGGATCGAGACACACCCTAACTTGGTGGTGTCCCTCTACGGCGGCAACGGCGGAGAAGATTACCGTTGACGGCGGCGGAGACCTGCGGCAAGGGCACACAGGCGACGACGGCGACGATCCTTAGATCAGGGCGGCGGCAGCAGGGGTCTTGGAGGGCGAACGGTTTGAAAGGAATAGATCGCGCGCAGCCCTCAGTATATATAACCCCGTACTGTCGGTGGGACCGAGTTGAAAAACTCGGTGTCACCGAGATGTATTTCTGCTGTGCAGTTACACATATCGGTCAGACCGAGATTTTGAACTCGGTTTCACCGAGATGAAACCTAGATCAATCTAAGTGTTTCGGTTGGACCGAGATTGAGAAGCCGGTCAGATCGAAATAGACTTAGAAGGTTTTGGAAGTCAGCCTTAGACGAATCGGTGGTTCCGAGTGCTCCTCACTCGGACTGTCCGAAAAAGACTTGTTCAAAGTTGTGATATAAGCATGAATAGATTTTTGAGATAAGAAAGCATAGATAGCTAGGGAAGGTGCTTAGGCATTCTTGTCCATCCATTTGGCCAGAAAAAGAAACCAAAACAATCAAAACAACAAATGGATGTCCTTGAATGGATAAAATCATGCATCCAACATGCTCACACAATAAGATAGCAACTGAAATATGTGTCAAACATGCACAACCAAAACTCTAGCTACTAGCACACAAAATGTCGATGACTAGGTCATCTATATATGAGTATATTGACTTAGGAGTCAAATGAGAACATTTGATCATAGGTCATACTCATCGTTTAAGCACAAGTGGGGTTACCACTTTTACATAAAGCATTTATGTGTTCACATCATTTGGAGATGTTTTAGCTCAATTTTTAGAGCAAAGCTCCCCCTAGATGTGAGAACCCCTTTTAAAGGGTCAAACTAACCTTGGGTTGTCGTAGAAGACTTCATGTAGATGTTGAAGATGTGGATGCTCAATGTTGATGTAGATCATCATGAGTTGGGAGCAATCCTTTGGATTAGGGCACTTTCAATACCTACATGGGTTAGCCCCACAAGGAACAAACAAGAATATCCATGGACATGGAGTGAAGTGCACAAAAGATGATGTCCATGAAAGCAATGATTACCTTGTCCCTTGACTTACCAACAAGAGGGTTTGTGACTCCATGAACAAGTGCATGATGTGGAAGTTGATTGCACAAGTTCTTGCCAAAATGAATATGAGTGAAGTTTGTTGGCGGAGTCACCCTCAAGAACCTACTAGTTCTTCTTCTTTGGGATCCACATCATCTTGATGGGAATCCTTGGTGTTGTAGTTGAGCTTGACGAAGTAGAACTTGATGTGTCCTTGGGAACCCACTTGACCATGGCTTGAGGTGCTTCAATGAATGCATCAATTTCCTCTTGAAGCTTGTCCTTGGCCTTTAGCTTGTGGTCTTGTGGTGGAAGGTCATCTTGAGCTTGTTCCACATTGGAAGAAGTAGGATCATACTTCTCCTTTTGTGAGACAAACTGTGGAGTAGGGTATTGACCTTCTTCCCACTCAACACCTTCGGCGTTGAACTTTCGCTCAAAACCAATCCCTTGATTCTTCCGGTGTCTTCCTTGTTTGCGAACAATCTCCTCAAAGTTCTTGCTTCCGGCAAGACTCTTGTAGACACCTTTCTCTATGATTTCCTTCAATAAGCTATTTTCTTGCTCAAGTGTAACTTGGCTTGAAACATTGTTAGTGGAATCAAGAGAACTACTAGAAGTAACAACATTTGATTTAACATTGTTATTGTTACTACTAGAGGAAGAATTTTTCTTATGCTTGTCATGCTTAGTCTTCTTCTTGTGTAGCTCCTTGATGACTTGTCTTTCCTCTCCGAATCCTTGCTTCTCCGAGAGGGTCTTCGTTCATAACGATCATCTCTACTCCTTCTCTCTCTCCGAGGTGACTCATCTCTTGCTCTTCTTCTTGGAGATTCTTCTCTTCTCTTGTGGGGAGCCGTACACTCATTTGAGAAGTGTCCGGGTCTTCCACAATTGTAGCAGTTTCGATCACGACTAGAAGATCTCTTTCCATCATATGATCTAGACTTTGAGCTTCTTTCTTTGCCTCTATTCTTGTAGAACTTGTTGAAGTTCTTGACCATTAGGCTTATCTCTTCATTGGAAACTAGCTTGTCACTTGAGGTAGTAGGAGCATCACTTGTAGCTTTGTAAGCACCACTTGACTTGTTGTGAAGCTCTTCCTTATCCTTAAGTGTCATCTCATGAGCAACAATTCTTCCAATGACTTCAGTTGGCTTGAGAGTCTTGTAGTTTGGCATCATTTGGATCAAAGTGCACACGGTGTCATACTTTCCATCCAAAGCTCTGAGAATCTTCTTAATGATGAATCGGTCGGTCATTTCCTCGCTTCCTAAGCATGCAATCTCATTTGTGATGAGAGCAAGCCTAGAGTACATTTCAGCGACTCCTTCACCATCCTTCATCTTGAACTTGTCAAGTTGACCTTGAAGAATATCTAGCTTTGATTCCTTCACAGATTCAGTACCTTCGTGCATTTCAACCAAAGTATCCCAAATCTCCTTAGCATTCTCAAGACGGCTGATTTTGTTGAACTCTTCGGGACACAAAGCATTGAAGAGAATGTCACAAGCTTGAGCATTGTTTTGCAACATCCGCAACTCTTCGGGTGTAGCTTCGCGATCCGGAACTTTTCCTTCTTCAAAGAAATCACCTTGCATGCCAACACAAATAATGCCCCATGCGGCTGGGTTATGACCAAGAATAAGCATTTTCATTTTATGCTTCCAACTAGCAAAATTTGTACCATCAAAGTAAGGACCTCTACGATAATTACCCTCACTAGACGCCATACTCTCCTAGGTTGTGAAACCAAGCTTATGGAGTCCAATGCAATGGAAACCAAGGCAATGGAGACCAAAGCTCTGATACCACTTGTAGGATCGAAGTAGGTCTAGAGGGGGGGGGTGATTAGACTACTTGACAATATAAAAAAATCTGCCTTTAGATCATGCAAAGTTTTTGGCAGTTTCACAAACAAGATCAATTCAAGTAACACCCTACACATGCAATTCTAGAGTATATGCAGCGGAAAGTAAATTGCACATGTAAAAGAGAGGTGGAGAAGATCAAACGCAGTTTGGTGACACGGAGATTTTTGTCGTGGTTCCGATAGGTGGTGCTATCGTACATCCACGTTGATGGAGACTTCAACCCACGGAGGGTAACGGCTGCGCGAGTCCACGGAGGGCTCCACCCACGAAGGGTCCACGAAGAAGCAACCTTGTCTATTCCATCACGGCCTACGCCCACGGAGGACTAGCCTTACTCGGGGTAGATCTTCACGAAGTAGGCGATCTCCTTGCCCTTACAAACTTCTTGGTTCAACTCCACATCACGACGGAGGCTCCCAAGCGACACCTAACCAATCTAGGAGGCACCACCCCCCAAAAGGTAATAGACGGTATTGATGGTGATGAACTCCTTGCTCTTGTGCTTCAAGTGATAAACTCCCCAACACTCAACTCTCCTCACTGATATGGCTGTGGTGGAAGAAAGATTTGAGTGGAAAGCAACTTGGGAAGGCTAGAGATCAAGTTTCATATGGTAGGAATGGAATGGCTTGATCTCAACACAAGGGTAGGTGGTTCACTTCTCAGAAAGTGTGTGGTAGAAGTGGTGGTACTTTCTGATGGCTCTCCTCACGAATGAGGAGGGGGTGGAGGGGTATATATAGCCTCCACACAAAATCCAACCGTTACACACACATTTGACCAATCTCGGTCAGACCGAAGTGAAAACTCGGTTAGACCGAAAGTTCAAATATAGTGAACGTTGGGATTTTCGGTGGGACCGAAAATACCATCTCGGTGAGACCGAAGTGAGTCAAAGGTTAGGGTTTGCCATTTCGGTGAGACCGAAAATATAAACTCGGATATTCCGAATTGATGTCAAGTGATCACAGAAGGTTGGCAGCCCTTTTTCGGTGAGACCGAAACTCAGAATCGGTGTGACCGAGAATCTAGGGTTTGGAGAAACAACTGAAGTGGTTCATCTCGGTGGGACTGAGTTGGAGAAATCGGTGTGACCGAGATTACTTATGGGTGTGTGTTAAGTAGTGAATAGTGCTGATAGTTGAGGGAGTTAGATCACCAAGCACTTGAGCAACAAGAACATTAACACAACCTCATCCCCTTTTAATAGTATTGGCTTTCCTATGGACTCAATGTGATCTTTGATCACTAAACCAAAAATGGAGTCTTGAGCTTTTGCCAATGCTTGTCTTAGCATTTTGAGGGGTCCACTTCTTCAGACATTTCCATACCCACATCATCGAACTTTTCTGAAATGATTCTCAAGAGAATATTAGTTCAATGATATATATGTTGTTATTAATTACCAAAACCACCCGGGGATTAGTTGCACTTTCAGCTAGTACTCGAGGCGATGGAGCTTAACATGGAGCGCGAGCGCCTGGAGACGATGGAGCGCCAGGTAGCCGAAGCCGAGGGCAATCTTGATGATCATGAGGATGTCACGAGGAAGGCTGCCACGGAGGTAGAGCGCCTGCGGAAGGATTACCGCGAGAAGCTGGGGCTTCACGAGACTCGCTTCGCTGGTAAGCGCAAGGAACTCCAGAAGGAGGTCACGGCTCTCAAGAGCAAGCTGGCGGATGCCGAGCACCGTCTGCAGGTTTCAGAGAAGGCTCGCGCCGCAGCCGATCGTAGTGAGCGGGCGTTGAAGAAGGCATGTGCCGCGGCGGAGCTCCGCGAGCGGGCGTCGGAGAAGGCAAGTGCTGCCGCCAGGGCGGAGTTGTCCTGCTTCCACAAGTAGGTGGAAGACATTTCCACTATTGCGGCCCAGAACTCCGAGGAGGCCGCGCGAGCTCGTGGAATGTAGCACACCCGCTCTTAGATGTTCGAGGCCTTGCGGCACAGGGCTGGCCGAGCCCTGGACGAGCTCCTTGACTCGAGGCTTGATGACCCTCTGGTTGATGATGACGCCAGATATCTCGGGTTCTTCACCAGAGTGGTGGACCGTCTTGAAGGCGGGGTCATGAAGGCTCAGTAGCTTGTTGATGAGAAGAGTCGCGACATCCTCAAGCGTGCGGTCTCCCGCATCTTTGGTAACTTGTTCCGCCTTGCCCCGAGTACGGACTTCGGGGCCTTGCTGGAGCCTGTGCCCGAGGCGGTTGCTGGCCCCTTGGAGGGATGGGTGAGCGATCACGTGGACGTGTTGGTAACGAAGCTCGTTCCAGCCATCGACGATGCGCCGGTGCTTGGGGGGTGACGCCGACGGTCCTGATGATGCCGATGCTTAGTCCCGCTCCTGCTGTAGGTTTGTTTTTTGGTTGTGGCTCTAGAGCCGGGTAAGATGAATGTCACAAGACTTAAGCTTTTCATAATGTAAGGTTGGGTTGAAGCACTCCCTTGTGATGTTCGCCCCTGAGGCTAAGGCCTTAGGCCCTTGTTGTGTTTCCGAGAGGGGCATCCGCCGACACTGTCCGGGCGCATCTCGCGAGTACCTGCAGTTGGCGCAAGAGTGAATGGCGGTCCGGCCGCGGACCAGACAGGACGTGCGCCCACGCCCTGGCCCATGCTCGCGAGGGGTGATTGGATGGGTTCCCGGTTATAGCCCGACTTAGCCGAGCAAGGGGGAAAACGGAATGGCCGAAGGAAAACTCAGCGAAAATCGCAAAACACGGACGGAAAACTCTTCCCCTTTATTTCAAAAAAAAAAACGAGCCGCGCGGCCGTGAGATCGACTCGAAAAGGAAGATACAAGGGAGGCAAAAGCGAATGGGAAAGGGAGGGGCCGCATCCGGCCCCTGAGCAGGTCTTCGGTCTTCTCCCCAGTGCGGAGTGTAGGGCTACCACCGGCGGGTGTGGGCATAGCCATTAGGGCAGCGTCGACGGCCAGCGCGGAGCATGGTGGTGCTTCCACTAGGACGTGGGAGGGAGCCCCCGTGAGGCCCTAGGGCGGTGCTCCGGGGACTCCGGGGCATGTACATCCCAACTCATTATTACGTGAGAGTGTCACGAGCGGAGATCTTCTAACGTGCCCGCCCCTTCGCTTTGAGGGCCCCGCCCCACGCTAGTCCGCTCCCGCCATTAACTCACCAGAAGGCGGCATTCATGAGGTGGGACACTGCGCATGGTGGGGGGATGGGACCTTGGCTATAGGCCCCCATGCCGAGCACTAGGCACACCTCTTACGCGATCTCCGAGCGTGCTTCGTCCCTGGGGACTAACATCGTCCGGAGACGCGGCGTCCTGAGGTGCGAGGGGGACCCCGTCCCACCCACGCTCCTAATGACCCCTGAGCCCTCCTGCTCAGGGTCGGGCCCAGAGGGTATGGGATTATGTGAGCGGGGGGATGGAGCCGCAGTCTTTGGCCCTCCTGGTGTGCGTAGGACGGGCTGCCGTACTGCCTCCAGACGCACCCTCCGCAGCCCGGGGGATGGTGCGCCGGGAGGCGCGGCGTCTTGAGCCTGAACGGAGGGAGAGAAGGCCCCTCCCCACGGGCATCATACCCACCGACGGCGAGCCCCTGGTGAAATCCAGGGTGGGCTCATGCGCGACAGGTCACGCGTGAGGGGATGAGGGCCTGACCCTAGCCTTCCCTCCCTTTCTGTTTTGACGCGGTACCTGGGGTGTCTCCTTGGCCTACCGAGGCTTGGGCCAGAGATGTCGTTGGCCTGAGGCCTACGGTCAGTGCCGCGAGTGCCGGCCTCCGGAGGCACCCGCGGGCGTTTCATTCGTGCTCCATGGCCGTCGGTGGTGACGGCGGAGGGTCGAGGGCTAAGGGCGGGAGGTCGGCCTCCCGACCTTCTGCCCAAGAGCCCCCTCGTGCCGGTGCCTGATCGCATCCAGCATCGGGCGTAGTCCTGCGGTTGCTCCCTGGCGGTTCCACGGTGGGGGCGGTACTTGGGTACGAAGGGCTTCGAGGCAGAGGGGCGGCGTCATACGTTGGGTTCAGGGGGTCATACACCACGTCGGCCTCGTAGGTTGCCGTTGGTCTTGACCACTTGGGTGACCGGGCATGGCCGGCGCAGCCCCCGATTTCTGGCGTCATTGTGCGGAAGCAGAATGGCTCGGCCCCGGTGCTGGCGTCATCGACGAGCTCGGCCACCCTGAGGAGCAGTGCGTCGTGGCCAGCATCGAGCAACCAGCATCTTAGCAGCTCCCTTGCCACCAGCAACGCGGCCCTCATGTTTGCCATTTCGCGCCGGTCCCGCGAACTTGCTGCCGCGTGCTCGGCGGCCCGCGCTGCTGCGCGGCTCTGGCGCTGCGTAGGCGGTGGGTGCTGCTGGTCCCCCAGCAGCAGGTCAGTGATGCTCATCGCGCCATCCGCCACGATCAAGGCCGGGTGACGGCGGGTCCCGTGGCCGAAGGGCGACGCTCGAGCGGTGCGAGCGCCGCGGGACTCCACGTGCGTCTGATGCGCTTCCGCCATCGTGGTCGCGATCGGTTGAGGTGGGGTGACGCGGGGTCGACGGATGAGAGCGGGACGAGGTCGTCGGAGAGGCGAGATTTCGACATGCCCCCTACCTGGCGCACCAAATGTCGTATTACGGGCTCCGTAAACCCAAGAAGTTTGAACACAGGGGTGTGAACGAAGAGCTCTCCCACTCACGTCTACCTAGCGTCTCGCCCTCGTCCGGTGAAGAGATTCAGGCGAACAACAAGTAAAGCACACACGAATTTACCCAGGTTCAGGCCACCTTGAGGCGTAAAACTCTACTTCCTGCTTTGGTGGATTGGCCTCAGGAGGGCTTGAGTATGAATGAGTACAATGGTTCCTGAGCTCAGAAGGAGAGCTTAGGAGGGTCAGGAGGCAAGGGTTCCTGCTCCTTTGTGCGAGGGAAGAGTTTCTGGATCTCCCCTTCCATGGTGGAGATCCTAGCTACCTATATAGGCGGCCAGGGTCCTCTGCCCCGAAATGTTTAGGCGGGAAGGGATCCCACAATGGCTATTTCGACGGGAACACAAGGACGTTCCTATCCTGACAAAAGCGGTCTTCGCCCGCAAAGGGATCCGGTGATGACGCGGTGGTGGACTCGGTGGTGACATCCTCCCTGTCGTCCTTGTGGTCTTCGGTCTTGTTGCACCAATGGGGAAACCTTTGTCCTGCTCCTCGAGAACCTGCACATGCGCTGTCTCCCTTGCACCAAAATGGCAACTGCGCCGCTGGCACGCGCTCGCACCCGCTGGCGCGGTGTGTCACTGCCTCCTCTTGAGGCAGGCCTGGCCTTGGATTCTCGAACCCTCCGGAGCTACCTAGCCGAGGTCACTCCTGAGGGGGTCTTGATGTCGTTCTCCTCGCGAGGTCTAGCCCCCTCGCGAGGGTCTTGAGCAGCTGGTCGATCAGCTGGGCCGTACCAGGCAGTGATAGCAGCGCGTTGCGGCCCGCAGACATGCAAGTCTGCGTACCCTGGTTCCCAGGACACCGACAGAACTCACTGCGCAGCTGGCCATTATGGGCATGCCAAGCTTCAGGTTCTCCCATGAGGTGAACCTCTCCATCCACGCCATCTTGACCGTGTTCTTCGAACGCGTTCTTGAGGCCCTAGGAAAGCTCCACTCCGACCGGGCGGCTTGTCTAGCCGATGAGTCCCGGAAGCTCTGCCAGGGCGCCCTGACCAAGGACCTCACCAAGATGGCCTATTGGAACCCCGACCTCGACTTCGATGCCGCGCTAGATAGCTTGCCGGATGATGTAGATCTCACGGTGCTCAAGGAGCGTATCAACCCCATCATCGATTGCATCGGCGTAGTTCTGAGGATAGAGGGCCAACGTCGGGATTAGGCACCCCGTTTCTTGTTGCCGTTGCAGGTTCAGAACCGAGATAGTTTTTATCATTTGTCAGAACCGCGGCGACAATTTATGTAATATAACTCTACAATATTTCGTAGCAATGCATGTTATCTTCATGTTTGATCCTTCTCTGTATGTCTACCCTATGTTTAATTGTGAGGGACTGCCGGCGCGTAACCCAGGCCATGGTGTTTTGAGGACGGATCCTCCACAGCCTGCCGGGTATGCTTGCTGCCGGGAAAGCCAACCTACCGTTCCCAGCGCAGCCGTTTGAACTGTCGAGCAGCTCGAGACAGGACAAAAGCGTTGCTAGTAATGGAAAGGCTTCCCTACCGTTCTCGACGCGGCCACTCGAACTGTTGAGCGGACTCGAAACAGGGCGAGGGCTTTGCCAATAGTGGAAGGGCCCCATTGCATACAGGTTTATCATACAGAGAGCGAGATCTCCAAGGAGAATAACCTTCATGTGAAATGGAATTACTCAAAGACTTGCGTGACTTATCTTTTTTTTGTCGTCGCGTGGGCGCCCACCAAGCTCGCTGATGATGCCCCGCTCTTGGCCATGTCCTTCCCGGGAAATGATGGCCATGAAGAACTGCCACACTAACTGCTAGACCAGATTTTCACAACTGTGCCTCCCCTACCTGGCGCACCAAAGATGTCGGTACGAAACGACACCTTCAATGAATCCCTTCTACGGTTGGCGGGCGCGGAGTTGTGCAAAGAGCAGGTCTAAGAGTCAGCACAGCGATCGTTTACCCAGGTTCGGGCCGCGAGGATGCTTAATACCCTAGTCCTGCTTTAGTGTATATATGAGTGTTCTTGAGTTCTTAAGCTAGCTACGGTGCCTATCCAGCTTTCCAGGGTCCGAATCCCCCTCCAGTATGCCGCGAGCCTCCTTTTATAGTTAAAAGGGGCTGCCATAGTGGCACATAGGAGGTGGAAAGGTGTACAGTGTATGGGCTTATCCCACGCCATTACGAGACAATGCGCATTCAATGCGCTGCTTAGGTGTCTATTTACTTTATCGGGGACGGGAAAGAAGCCCGTCCCGTCCGTGGCTGCTCTGTCTGGTCGCGACACGTCTCCAGGCCAGCGAGGCAGGCAGCTGAGGTGGCGTTGCGGTAGGGTCTTCACGATGATCTGCATGCCACCACGCTGGTGCTTGGCTAACTGGCCCAGGAACCACGTATCGCCACGTGGGTGCCTTCCTGGGCTAGCGGGTCGCCCGCCGCGCTGGGGCGGTGACGCTGCAGGAAGGGCCTGCCGCGGACTTGCTTCTGTTCCCGGCAAGGGTCTTGTTAGGGCCTCCGTGAGTGCCCTGTGGCAAGAGGCTTGCTGGGGCTTCGGGGTGCCTTCGGCAAGGAGCCTTGTCGGGGCCTCGCGGGCGTCCTCGGCAAGGAACCTCGTGATCGCCAAGTCTTCTGGTTCTCATCTTGGGAGTCATATGTCTTTGTCTTCACAAAGATCTGGATGCCATCATGCGGGTGCTTCCCGAGCGTTGTCTCTAATGTTGTTGGTCTCATTGGAGCCCATAGGCTTCAAGGGTAGCTGTGACGGAGGCGTCTCGGTGGATCGCCCTGGCAAGAGCCCTTGCTGGGTGGCGCGCAGGCCACCCCGGCAAGAGTCCTTGCCGAGGGGAGCCTGTCTCCTTGGTTGGTCTTCTCGTGCTGCCTGTCTTGGCGTTGTTCTGGTAACTCTGTATTCCTAGCTTCCTTCTTCTGCCCTGTTATGTTCGGTCACAGGTGTGGCTCTGACTGCCCGTGCACAAGTAAGGGGTACAAAAAGAGCGCCCCTAATTTTGTACACCCACTACTAGGAAAAGGGCTATAGCTAATATGGACATTAATGGCGCACCATAGCGTCTTTTGTACACCCAATTTTCTTGACCTAGAAGGTGGCCGATTCTCAACCAAAACAAAAATTAATCAGCATGTACCTTGACATGAACCAACATTCTTGACACATCCCTCGACAACTAGGTTATCTTGAGAACTTAGAGGAGTTGTGGCTTTGGAAAGAGGCCTTGGAAAGCTACTCCTACTAGCTAGATGGAGATCTGTGCTCTGCTGTGGCACACACTAGTTATTTGGTCAACTTAGAGATCTTGTTCCTTGACAATAACCAACTTTTTGACCAATCTTATTTCTATTTAGAGCGAACATGGCCCACAACGATGAGGCCGGCAGTTCGGGCAAGGCATGTTGGCAGCTGTCGCAAGAGATGGAGGAAGAACCTCACCGCTATGAGGATGCCGGGGAAGACACTGATCCCGACTACACAACCCCTAGTGGCGTCGGGGATGACACCACTGATGGTGCCGCCGAGGATGCCACCACTGATGATGACACCACTGATGCCGTCGAGGATGCTGCACGCACAGATGGCAGCCAACCGAAGAGGCAGCGGAAGGACCGGTGCCCGAATGTGCTCGGCACCGTCAAGGAGGAATTTACCGAAGTGTCCTCCAGTGGGCATCCAACGGCGCCCAAAGAATTAGTCAAGGGGTACGCGGGACAGCTTGGGTGCATTCTCCGGAGCACCATCTTGATCAACACGGAGAACCTAAGGCATCATGACCGAGGGAATTTGCGCAACCTCCTCTTCACGAAGTTGCACGAATGATACAAGTTCCCCGGTGAGTTTGCAAACACATGCCTCTCAAGGAATAAAGTGACTAGTGCCGCCCTCACAAAGATGAGCACGCCCCTGGCTACTTGGAGAGCCGCGCTGAAGAGTATGATTGAAAAAGGTGATAGTTATGAGAAGATGAAGGAGAAACATCCTTCGATCAGCGAAGCTGACTACCTCGAGTTCAAGATCAAGCGCGAGAGCAACGCATCCGAGGAATCAAGTCTGTGAGGGAAAGATATGTGGGACTTGAACTTAGGGGTCCACACACTCAGTCCCGGCGGTTACAGAGTGGCGGAACCTATATGGGACAAGGAGGACGCGGAGCGTGCCGAGCAAGGCCTACGGCCTCTCTTCGATGAATACAGTGACAAGCAGACCAAGAACTATGTCAGGGCCCGGTACAAGATTGACATGGTAACAAAGGAGCTTACCACGGATCCGAAGACCAAGGCGCTTGAGCTTGTTCTGGTAAGGA
>LR738710.1:332879337-333047604 GCA_902687465.1 Secale cereale
GCGTAATTAGCTCCATATGGTTGCATTCTAATTAATGAAGCCAAACTTCTAAATGGTTCACGTTCCTTCCGCAGGAAACTGAAAGCAGTAGCGTGGGGTTGTCTAAGAGCTCCCCTTGGGAAACCACTTTAAATAGGGCATTCAACGTAATGAAAAAGAAGGATAAGCTCAGTAAGCCGTCGTCAGCTGGACGTGTGGCCGGCAAAGGCTTGTCCACGAAATGGTCAGAATACTATACCGCTGGGCGAAAGGAGAAAAAGACCAGCTCGGAAAGCCAGGAGTGCAAGGTTCAAGAACTCAAGGCAGAAGTGGCTCGGATTCTGGAGATAGTCGAAGAGCAAGTGCGAGACCAACTGGGAGCGACGATCACCGCCATTGTGCCTACCTTGATTGAGGGGCTGCAGGCGTGGATTGCGGGCAGCCAACAGGGGCCGCCCCCGATTCCCAACTTCACGGGCAGCAAATCGCACAACGCGTCGGCGGTGCCATTGGTGTCTTTGGCGGAGGCGGCATTGGTGTCTCCGGCGTCGGCGCCGGCATTGGACCTTAATGCACCCAGGTGTGGGAAGAATACATCGGCCGGCACCTTGGCGGGAAGCGGCCCCTACGTCACTTGCACGTCCGCTGTTGGCGGTGCCTCAACATTAGCCAAGCTCGACACCATCACAGTAACTAATTAAGCCTCTCTTGGCCGATGACTTCATCTCCTTGCCTTTGACTGGGCATCCCTGATGCCCTACATGTTTTCGCAGGGCGTCGCCGACGTTCCATGCACTCTCCTACACTTCGTGGACGGCAAGTTGATCGATGTTGCCAAGGCCAGAATCGTTCAATCGGGCAGCCGCGTGTTCCACGGTACTGCGATGCCATCCACCGTTTATAGGGCTCAACTGGTTCGGGTGCTGCGGGGCTTCAACGACTTGTTACCTCCGTATGGACCCCCTGGGGCCGACGAAGATGATGCGATGACCCTCAGCGCCTGCATAAGCCGGCCCATGCTTTGGCCGAAGAGCTAGATTTGTTTGGGGGGCTGGGACACCACCCCAGAGACAACACCGCTAGTCGTGCCGGCGCCAAGCCATGGCAAGACCGCCGCAACGCTACCGCCGTCAGCTGATCCGGACATGCATATGGCACAGGATCCGAACGATGATGACGGTACATTTACCAACGTCGATAAGTACTTCAACGAACATGGGTACGATGACGAATTCTTGGGGCCTCCTTCTCAAGAACCCAACCCTGCAAAAGACGATCGCGATCTAGCTGGTACCGCGGAGAAACCCAATTGGAACAGCCGTCGTTTGGCGTTCATTTCACAGGAGACGCCTCCAGCAGCCGCCTTCACCGAGCCTCAGATAGCTGAGGTGCGAAATATTATTAGCCCCAGCACACTCAAGAAGGTGGTCTCTGAGCAGGACTCGATCCCATTACAGCAGAAGAAGCAGAAGGGACGGAAAAGAAAGAATAACAAGGGTGTGAGCCAGCCAGCACCGAGTACGATCCGTGCTCAGGACGGGCCACCTTCACCTAAGGATATCTCGAGGAGGCTGCATGTGGCAGGTAGGCTCATGCTACCGACTAATTTTCTCAATGTTGCAACCGATGCTATGCGGAGTCTGCATTACATTGTTCTTTCTTTGGAGAAGAGGCGTCTCTCCGAGAATGATGTCGCATACCCGGTTTTCGTGGCCAAGGTGCCAGACCGCAAGGGCTTGGTGGATAGCGCCATCGGGAGTATGATCGCCCTGCGGTTTGATGACATCATTGCTATGTTTAACCTTCATCCGCTGCACTACACCTTCGTTCGGCTATTTTCCCCGAGTATGGAGATGCAGATCATTAGAGACAAGACCCTGGACATCGTGATAGTGGACCCCTTCAACATGCATGCCAAGATCTTGGGCAGCGCTAGGCACCGGCAAGTCACGAGTTCATACCTCGAAGGCGTCATTCTGTCGAACGCAGATAAGGATAACTTCCTCGTGCCTTACTTTTCCGAGTAAGTCATCCCCTCACCGCCCCGTAACATATGATTTCTTAGATTTCGATCGTTCTTTTTTTTCTAACATTCTGTGTTTTGTGCAGTGACACAAATTGCACACTCATCCTCTTAAGCCCACGATATTCCATGGCCACGTATTTTGACTCGGACCGTCAGTCGAAGAAAGACTACTCAAATGTGAAGAAAGTTGTTGATGAATGTCACATCCTGATTTTCATGCCACGACACTTAAGCTAATAATAATGCTAAAATGTGGTTTGGCAAAAACTTTTGAGTGTTTTTGACATTGCTTGATAGGTTTTCTGTTTTTTGTTTGCAAGTGCTCTAAAAATCAAATAAATCATCCAACTCTTATACTTCATCTCCTTGATCAAAAACCTTTTCCCAATGATCATGCCATGTGTATAGAACAATATGGTATTTTCTTATAAAAATAATTTAGCCAAATAGTATTTTCTAAAATTAGTTTTCCAAAAACCCCTGAATTGAGGTTTGCACTGCAAGTACCTTATTTAGGGTGTGAAAAATCTTTCAAAAAGTTTATTTGAATCCTATTAGGTATAGGACTCCCTTAAACCACGAAAGTATAATTTTAAAAGTTATTTTCCTATTTTATTTAAAAGATTTTTCTTTAGGCCAGAAATGGTCTTTAATAGGTTAAAATTATTTAACTGTTTCAAAATTCAGGGAAGCTCATAGGACATATATTGTCCATATATAAGAGTTTCAGCACATGGTCATGTTCAAAATATTGGACGAATCTTTCAAAAACCCTTTCTGGATATTTCAAGCTTTTGAAATATTTACAAAGGAAATATTCTCTAAATATTCTAGGGAAATTCTATCATGTCAGATGTGACATATTTGATGATCTTACAAAGCCTCATGCCTTGAAGATCAAGAAAACATCATCTAATCCCCTCAAAACCATTTCTGTCCATTTTGAAGTTTGTGCAACTTTACATTGCCAAACTTGTCCAAATGCTGTCAAACTTGGTACACATGCTAAAATAGTCTAATTATGCATCTAGACCAAATGTCACAAGTATTGGAGAAGCATAACTTGACCTAAGTGCCCCAAAACCCTTTCTGACCAGATCCAAATTTGAACAACTCTACATTGCCAACTTTTTACTTGTGACCTCAAATTTTGTGGACATGATCACAACCCCAAATGATGACACTACACCAAGTGGTGCATCAAGGAGGGATGATTTGCATGACTGAATCTTGGAAAAGTCATTTTTGCTAATTTTTAGGGTTTACCAAAGTTACATTGGTAAGTTTCTTCAAATGAGCTCAAACTTGGTGGAATACGCTATTTATATATGCCATTTGATCATGTTAAGTCTCATGTCAATTGGAAGTCATTTGCTTGCCCAAAACCACATCAAACACCTTCTGCCATTTTACCAAAACCACTGTTTTGCCCCCTTTTACTATTAACCTTTGATTCAACTTTTTACCACAGCATCTCCTAGTCACCTTCTACCTCCAGTAAGTCTCTCATGCCCTCATCTCAATCATTGGTGGGGCAAAACCTCACTTCTTCCCTCTGTTTTCACCATGGCAGCACCTCTTTTTCCCCTACCTCTTCCTTACAGACTTGCCTTCGATATTAAGCTTCAAAGAGCCTCTCAGAAATCCCCAGGAGCTAGTGGACAAGCTTGGCCACGCACGGGACGCCAGTTGCATGCCATGGCATGCAATGGTCGCACTCTAGAGCGCGCTACAATGCTCTGGCGCACTGTAGCCGCCCCCATCTTGATGCCCTGACCACATCGGGAACCCCAGCACGCCAAACAACGCCCCTCGACGTCGGCGTCACAGGAAGGTGTTGTCCCCGTCCTCTCTCCCCCTCTCTCGCCCCTGCTCGCACGCGCGCTGGCCGCCTGAGCACGCCAATGACGTGGCTCACACGCGCGGAGCCTCTGGCACGCCATGCTCCCCCTTTCCTTTCCCCTCGACCTGGACGTCCCTCACGAACACCCTAGACATGATCCAGAGCGCCGGTTTGGCCTCTGCCATCCCCTAGGGCGTGGCCGTGGACGTCGTCTGCGGTGCACCGCAGCCCCTCTATTTAGAGGCCCTCCCGAGCTCTCCTATGGCCTCTTTCCGCTTTCCCTCTCTGACACGAACATCTCGGACAAGCCCCCTCTCCCCCTGGTGCTCTCTTTCCCTCTCCATGGCCACCATGGTCGCCGTCGGCCTCTGCCTGGCTCTGGTGAACCAGAGCCTCCCCTCATCTTCTTTGACCACCAGGAGGAGGACCGAAGGACCGCGGAGCCCCCCCACTCATTCCTTCCCTTTCCCTAGCACCCCTGGCGTCGCGGCCATCTTCTCCCGAAGCCTCCCGCCGGCGCCAAGGTCGCCATTGCTCCCGTTCCTCCCGGCCCGCTTGAAGACCCGGGAAGGACGCGGCTCGTTCCCCTGAATCCTTTGGTGCGCCAGACACAACCGGGGATGGCCAAAGTCGCTGGGGATCAGCGCCGGCGTGCGCTCTGCCTCGCCTCCTCTGCTTCGAGCGGAGGAAGAAGAAGGTGCCATGTCAGCAGTGGGCCCCGCCCGTCAATGACTCAGCGCATGCCTCAGCCATTGACCGGTGGGCCGGCCCCGTTTAAATGGACACGGGTCCATCTAGTGCCCGCTTTCCGTGCAAGAAGGCGTAGTATCCAAATACGCCTTCAGCGTCAGCTGGTCCTCCGCACGCCTGAGCCACTGGGCCGGCCCAGTGGCTGTCTCGCGCCCAGTGCGCTGGCCTGGCCATTTCGGCCGAACTGGTACAACTTTTTTCCCTTTTCCTTTTTCCAGCAGATTCAAACTTTTCTAGATAACTCATTTCCAACCCAAACTTGATGATTCAAATTTCCTATGACTCCATAAATCAAGATCCATTTAATGAGCCATGGTGAACATTTTTACTCTGCCTAGTTTCTCCTGGATCTAACAAAAATGTCATTTACCCACATCAGTCCACTTCAAAAATCCATAGTATATTCATTTGGACTCCAAATCTGGTGAAACCAATTTCTAAATGTTTCAAAAATCATGCCTGATTTAATGGGTACTTTTACTCATTTTTATAAAAAGGCATTCTGTAGACAACTTACAGATCCATTAAATCCCTTATATCCTTCATATTGAAATGTTACACAGTATCCATTGATCCAATTCCTATGCAACCACCTTGGTCATTTTTCATATGACCAGAGGTATCCTAGAAATGTCCAACTCCTATTTTTAGAGCACTTTTATTTTTGTCTTGTTGTGTTGCTTATTTTGATTGTTTCTGTCGTTAGTTGACGAAATAGACGAAGTACTTGGAGATGGACCAGAAGGTTTGAAGTCTTTGAAGGACAAGGCAAGCAGCCCTTTGACCATGTTGAACCCTTTTATGTCATGAAAGCATTTTCATCGTTTTATCGAGTGCATGATATATCTTGAATGGCAACCTTGCTAGGCTTGCCTTAGTTGCATACCCCGTTGACACTTGCTATGTGCATGACTCTATTATGTTTAGAGTTGTGTTGGTTGGTTGAAGAAATATGCTATAGTAGTTGGCAACGCAAGATGGGTCAGGGTTATGCATGGAAAGAAACAAGTGTGGTTTGACATACTTTCAAATAACCTAGTGGGTGCCACTAATGCCCCTGGGAAATGATGAGGAACTAGGGCACTACTTGGTGGAGAAGTAGTGTACCGAGGCTTGATGAAAGTGTTGTTTACAGAGATGGATTAGATTTATGTGTGATTAGCGTCCCAACCAAACATGTGCAACCACTCTACCCCTTATGGGATGGGGCATTATTGACTACTTAGGCTGATACTAGCATGGTGCCCACATCACTATTGATGGGGGAGACTTGATGTCACTCCCGGGATGGGGTCATGCTTGGATAGGCGACCATGACTGTTTTTACAGGGCAGCAGACACACCGTTGGTCCCTTCGTGTATGTGTGACAAGGTAAAAAGGGCAAGTCCCACGATCTTTCGTTTGTACACGAGGGCTGTGCATCAACGAGTGGACCCTATGTTAGTGTCGTCTAGGGAAAGATAGTGATCGGGTGCTTACCCCGGGTACTTGAGGTACCGCGGGTCGTGGATGACACGGAAGTTCCCCGGTTCTTGTGGGTAAAGTGTGCAACGTTTGCAGAGTGCAAAACTATTCGAATAGCCGTGTACACGATCAAGGACAGTTGGGTGGTGCTGCTTAGACTATGTCCATAAGTTTCTGGAAAACTACATGGTTTGGGTAAATCTGTTGACGTGATTCATGAGAATGTCACGATGAGCTTGAGCATGAAGTGTTCATAACTCTTTCTCGATGTTGATGTCTGCAACCTCCTAATACTTTTTGCAGACGCATTCATATGCTTGATAAATGTTGATCATACTTGCACGAGAAAAACTAGTTTTCCGCAAAACTGCCAACTTAGCAGTAGAGCCTTGCATAATTATTCTGTCATCACACTTGGGTTGCTTGCGAGTACATTCAAAGTACTCATTGGCTTGCCACTGTTTATTTTATTGGCCAGGCATGAAAGAACAGTATTTGATGAAGAATTCTTGGTGGCGAACATGCGAGCTAGGACGCTTCCCAGTCAGAATGCCTGTAGGGTTAAGGCAGATGGCATGGGTCCAAGTTGTTATTGAAGATTTCCGATGCAATGATATACTCAAGACTTGACAATAATGGTCAAAATTTGTGCAATACGGTATGTATGGATGTAAGACTCTTGTTATTCAGCTTCTGTGTGTTCAATGAGCATTGATCTCTGGGATCACTGTGCACGTGCATTTGGTGATCACGACTTATGAGTCGGGGTCTCCACAGAGCTGGTATCTGAGCCATCCTGACTGTAGGAAGCCTTAGTTAGCATGGTCGTTAGTTAGGGTGAAACTATTTCCAAAACTATTACTAGTTTTCAATATTATCTATACTTCTCTTCCCTTCTCAGTTTTTTGAAAACTAGGCTATACATTCCTTATTGATCTCTTCCCCTTCAAAACATTTGGTCGTTAGAACCCTTATACCCCTCACCACTAGATTTTCTGTAATCCTCGTGGATAATCTAGAAGGGTGATACCTTGCCACACACTCACCCACCTCTTCTGAACACAAGATTGCCGACACCATAACATTATGATGCCAACAGAAGATACATCCTCGAGGAATGAGGACATGAAGACCTAGAAGATAGTGACACCCTTGACACTGCCCCAAGATGGTGCAACCTTAGCCTACAATGACTAGGGCACAGGGTGTGCAAGATCATGATATACATCGCTAATAGAGTAATCATGCCACTACCGTTGTTGTATCTGAAACCACCGGTGGATGAGAACCTCGCCATTTGGTCCGCCTCACTATAGTAAGCAGGAAAACGGTTCTCTTCGTCCCCCGCTCTCGGTGTCGATGTTGTCATCAATGTAACCGACATGTTGGACCTCTATTATGCCTTGGTATTGTCATTGCATAAGGATTACCTACCTAGTACCGTCGACACCTTAGAAGACAAAAGGGGTTGTTATGATCAAGAAGACAAGAAGAGACCAAGTCAACGCCAGCTACGAGGAGACAACTTCACCACGTCATCTCATCAGGCGAGAAGTTGTTGAAGATTCTTCAGCTTCAACCCGGATCGTTCAACAAACAACTACAAGGGACATAGCAACACCTGAGGAAAACTCAGAAGACTGCCCGAGGCACAAGACGCGACTACTGAGTCCGAGAACCCCTAGGGTAGGATGAGTCGTGTACCCCCTAAGCGCAGTCGAGTCCATATGATGGTTCTAATAGAACCATGATTGTGTGTTGCTTGTTTCTTTTTGTTTGTGTTTTGATATAAGTCGCACTTTTGTCCTAGGCAACAAGTACACGACTATATCACCTTCCTTACCTTGTTTCTTTTGTTTCGGTCTTTTTGCACCTATTTGTTTTCACTTGCACTATAGAACCCCCTTTAGGCATTCTCCCCCTCTATGCTACTTTTTCCCTCTCTTCTATATCCTCAACTGAAGACCAGCAAGACAAGAAGTGCCAAGGATTCTAACTCAGCAACCAACTAACAATGAAGACTTCTTCTACAACCTCCACGACCAAGTGCAACCCCGTGAAGTTATGTTTACCCCTCAAGATTAGAAAATCATTCCCAGACCCTTCGAGACTTCGCAGATACCCCAGAACGAATCCTTAACCATGTGCCTAACCCATAGAATTACAAGAGAACCAGTTAAGCCTCTATAACCTTGCACAACACTGGGTTCGTAAAGGAACTAGTGGACATAGTGAGTGAGCACATTTTCATCCTAATATAGCACAAGAACTGACGATGCTATATAAAGACCAATTTGAGGATATAGGACAGATGATTTGGTGACTTTATATCAGTGACTTCGAGGAATTATCTGAGACTCTTCGGTGGATTACAAGGTTTTCATGTTGGTAGATGAACTTGGTGGGATCATGTTGATAGAGTAGCATAACTTTCATTACCCCCTGGTGTAAACTGGATTTTGTAGGACAATTATATTTGCAAGATGAAAATCTTGGAGGTGCAAGGATTTGACTTGATCAGATGATGTTGATAGGATATAGTTGTTATGATAATGACTTGGGGAGACATATAGAAATTATCGTTGGAAATGAGATTTGGATTTAAGAAGTTGATTCTAGTTGAGTTGCTAAGTATGTCTACATGGTTCGGAGTAAATTGGATTTAGACTAATAATCTCGATCATGATTCCATGTTTCTCGGTGGACAATAAACTAGGAGATTGGATTATTTGTCGGAGTTGATTTAGGGATCTATATAATCATGACCTTGGAGTTTACTTGACCATGATGGTGGGAATTTGGTGAACTTACTATAGAATACATAGCCCTTCCAAGTATTTGGGTATTATAGGGACTTCAGATCTTGTGGAACACCGTAGTCATCAGATTTGTTGGATTATGTGGTGATTGATGGAAGTTAACGGGCTGTTGGAGTTGATCTATAGGAAGTAAACAAGATCTTGGAGTGGCATATGACGTGTTTCCTTAGGATAGAGATGCACTATCTTGGACCTTGCAAGAATAAGCTGAGCACTTGAATTGTCGTGTTCAATTCAAGCTTAGCAGCTTGTATGCCTTATCCATGGATTCTTAGGGGTAGCCATACATATGATTTTCGCGGATCGTAGACATGTATAATTTTGTTAGACCTCCGTTTGGGAGTCATGAGGATATGTATGGCATGAGTGGTTATTGGAGTTGACCTATGCGAGATGATGCTTTCGGTGGTATAAGGATTGCAGGACTAGGAAGAACTATTGGCATCTCAGAAACCGTGCTTAAGGATAAGATGATAAACGTTCACTCACACACTAGAATCCTTGAAACCCATAAGCCCCACCAAGCCACAACATGGTCAGGTTCTGACCACGGGCGTTGACTCTAAGTCAATAAGACCGTTGCCAATATTCAACGGAGACCACCACCAATACCCCAGCCCACCTCGCGTATCCCATAGACTTCATGGAGTACTTGGACAAGTTGGGTAACATCATTATTTGATGACCTACTTGTCTGCCCGAAGACAAAAGAAGAGACGGTCAGCTGGATAGAAGACATTTGAAGACTGCCATGTCAAGAAGGAAGAACTACACCAACCACCGTCATCAAGAAGTAAACTTCCGCGTCGAAGATCAGGCGTATCTGCAAATCACTCCTCTCGAAGGAACCAAGCATTTCCATGTCGAAGGGACGCTCACACCAAGATTTATCGACCTTCTTCAAGACCACTTCAAGGCGAAGAACAGACGGCTACCAGCTAGAATTTACCAGATGAGTTACCCACCGTGCACCAAATTTTCCACGAGTCACCACTCTGGAAAATACTTTTAACTTCCTAACTAGCCCTGTCCCTGCAACGACATCGATCACTAAGCCTTTGACGTCTAGCCCAACCTAACCTATGCAAGAGACCCCTCAGTAACCTGCATCAAAAAGGGCAACATGCGAGAAGCCACACGACCAAGTACTTCAAGATTCCATGGAGCACCACTAGGAAGCAGAACCAACAAGAGGAAGTGAAGACTACCCATATCCAATTTTTCGTATTCTTTTCCACGCCTAGTCTGGGAATCTCGGGGACGGGAATCTTGTAAGGGGGGTAGGTTTGTCACATCCTGATTTTCATGCCACAACACTTCAGCTAATAATCATGCTAAAATGTGGTTTGGCAAAAACTTTTGGGTGTTTTTAACCTTGCTTGATTGGTTTTCTGTTTGCTGTTTGCAAGTGCTCTAAAAATCAAATAAATCATCCAACTCTTATACTTCATCTCCTTGATCCAAAACCTTTTCCCAATGATCATGCCATGTGTATAGAACAGTATAGTATTTTCTTATAAAAATAATTTAGCCAAATAGTATTTTCTATAATTAGTTTTCCAAAAACCCCTGAATTGAGGTTTGCACTGCAAGTACCATATTTAGGGTGTGAAAAATCTTTCAAAAAAGTATATTTAAATCCTATTAGGTATAGGACTCCCTTAAACCACAAAGGTATAATTTTAAAAGTTATTTTCCTATTTTATTTAAAAGCTTTTTCTTTAGGCCATAAATGGTCTTTAATAGGTTAAAATTATTTAACTGTATCAAAAATATTTTTCAAAATTTATGGAGGCTCATAGGACATATATTGTCCATATATAAGAGTTTCAGCACATGGTTATGTTCAAAATATTGGACAAATCCTTCAAAAACCCTTTCTGGATATTTCAAGCTTTTGAAATATTTACAAAGGAAATATTCTCTAAAAATTCCAACGAAATTATATCATGTCAGATATGACATATTTGAGGATCTTACAAAGCCTCATGCCTTGAAGATCAAGAAAACATCATCTAATCCCCTCAAAACCATTTCTGTCCATTTTGAAATTTGAGCAACTTTACATTGCCAAACTTGTCCAAATGCTCTCAAACTTGGTACACATGCTAAAATGGTCTAACTATGCATCTAGACCAAATGGCACAAGTATTGGAGAAGCATAACTGGACCTAAGTGCCCCAAAACCCTTTCTGGCCAGATCCAAATTTGAACAACTCTACATTGCCAACTTTTTACTTGTGACCTCAAATTTTGTGGGCATGATCACAACCCCAAATGATGACACTACACCAAGTGGTGCATCAAGGAGGGAAGATTTGCATGACTGAATCTTGGAAAAGTCATTTCTGCTGATTTCTAGGGTTTACCAAAGTTACATTGTCAAGTTTCTTCAAATGAGCTCAAACTTGGTGGAATACCCTATTTCCATATGCCATTTGATCGTGTTAAGTATCATGTCAATTGGAAGTCATTTGCTTGCCCAAAACCACATCAAACACCTTCTGCCATTTTACCAAAACCACTGTTTTGCCCCCTTTTACTATTAACCATTGATTCAACTTTATACCACAGCATCTCCTAGTCACCTTCTACCTCTAGTAAGTCACTCATGCCCTCAGCTCAATCATTGGTGGGGTAAAACCTCACTTCTTCCCTCTGTTTTCACCATGACAGCACCTCTTTTTCCCCCTACCTCTTCCTTACAGACTTGCCTTCGATATTAAGCTTCAAAGAGCATCTCAGAAATCCCCAGGAGCTAGTGGACAAGCTTGGCCACGCGCGGGACGCCAGTTGCATGCCATGGCATGCAATGGTCGCGCTCTGGAGCGCGCTACAATGCTCTGGCGCACTGTAGCCGCCCCCATCTCGATGCCCCGACCACCTCGCCCCTCCCCCCAGCACGCCAAAAAACGCCACTCGACGTCCGCGTCATGGCAAGGTGCTGCCCCCCTCCTCTCTCCCCCTCTCTCGCCTCTGATCGCACACGCGCTGGCCGCCCGAGCACGCCAATGGAGCGGCTCACACGCGCGGAGCCTCTGGCACGCCCCGCTCCCCTTTTCCTTTCCCCTCGACCTGGACGTCCCTCACGAACACCCTAGACATAATCCAGAGCGCCAATTTGGCCTCTGCCATTGCCTAGGGCGTGGCCGTGGACATCGTCCGTGGTGCACCGCAGCCACTCTATTTAGAGGCCCTCTCGAGTTCTCATGTGGCCTCTTTCCGCTTTCCCTCTCTCACGCGAAACTCTCGGACAAGCCCCCTCTCTCCCTGGTGCTCTCTTTCCCTCTCCATGGCCACCTTGGTCGCCGTCGGCCCCTGCCAGGCTCTGTTGAACCAGAGCCTCCCCTCATCTTCTTTGACCACGAGGAGGAGGGCCGCAGGACCGCGGAGCCCCCCCCCCCACTCCTTCCTTCCCTTTCCCTAGCGCCCTTGGCGTCACACCCGTCTTCTCCCAAAGCCTCCCGCCGGCACCAAGGCCGCCGTTGCTCCCGTTCCACCCGGCCCGCTTGAAGACCCGGGATGGACGCGACTCGTTCCCCTGAATCCTTCGGTGCGCCAGAGACCACCGGGGACGGCCGGAGTCGCCGGGGATCAGCGTCGGCGTGCGCTCTGCCTCGCCTCCTCTGCTTCAAGCGGAGGAAGAAGAAGGTGCCGCGTCAACAGTGGGCCCCGCCCGTCAACGACTCGGCGCACGCCTGAGCCACTGACCGGTGGGACGGCCCCGTTTAAATGGACACGGGTCCATCGAGCACCCGCTTTCCGTGCAAGAAGGCATAGTAGACAAATACGCCTTCAGCGTCACTCGGTCCTGCGCACGCCTGAGGCACTGGGCCGGCCCAGTGGCTGTCTCGCGCCCGGTGCGCTGGCCTGGCCATTTCGGCCGAACTGGTACAACTTTTTTCCCTTTTCCTTTTTCCAGTAGATTCAAACTTTTCTAGAGAACTCATTTCAAACCCAAACTTGATGATTCAAATTTCCTATGACTCCATAAATCAAGATCTATTTAATGAGCCATGGTGAATATTTTTACTCTGCGTAGTTTCCCCTGAATCTAATAAAAATGTCATTTACCCATATCAGTCCACTTCAAAAATCCTTAGTATATTCATTTGGACTCCAAATATGGCGAAACCAATTTCTAAATGTTTCAAAAATCATGCCTGATTTAATGGGTACTTTTACTCATTTTTATAAAAAGGCATTCTGTAGACAACTTACAGATCCATTAAATCCCTTATATCCTTCATATTGAAATGTTACACAGTATACATTGATCCAATGCCTATGAAACCACCTTGGTCATTTTCCATATGACCAGAGGTATCCTAGAAAAGTCCAACTCCTATTTTTAGAGCACTTTTATTTTTGCCTTGTTGTGTTGCTTACTGTGATTGTTTCCGTCGTTAGTTGACGAAATAGACGGAGTACTTGGAGATGGACCAGAAGGTTTGAAGACTCTGAAGGACAAGGCAAGCAGCCCTTTGACCATGTTGAACCCTTTGATGTCATGAAAGCATTTTCATCGTTTCATCGAGTGCATGATATATCTTGAATGGCAACCTTGCTAGGCTTGCCTCCGTTCCATACCCCGTTGATACTTGCATTGTGCACGACTCTATTATGTTTAGAGTTGTGTTGGTTGGTTGAAGAAATATGCTATAGTAGTTGGCTACGCAAGATGGGTCAGGGTTATGCATGGAAAGAAACAAGTGTGGTTTGACATACTTGCAAATAACCCAGTGGGTGCCACTAATGCCCCTGGGAGATGATGAGGAACTAGGGAACTACTTGGTGGAGAAGTAGTGTACCGAGGCTTGATGAAAGTGTTGTTTATAGAGATGGATTAGATTTATGTGTGACTACCGTCCCAACCAAACATGTGCAACCACTCTACCCCTTATGGGACGGGGCATTATTGACTACTTAGGCTGATACTAGCATGGTGCCCACATCACTATTGACGGGGGAGACTTGAGGTCACTCCCGGGATGGGGTCGTGCTTGGATAGGCGACCATGACTATTTTTACAGGGCACCAGACACACTGTTGGTCCCTTCGTGTATGTGTGACAAGGTAAAAAGGGCAAGTCCCACGATCTTTCGTTTGTACACGAGGGCTGTGCACCAATGAGTGGACCCTATGTTAGTGTCGTCTAGGGAAAGATAGTGATCGGGTGCTTACCCCGGGTACTTGAGGTACCGCGGGTCGTGGATGACACGGAAGTTCCTCGGTTCTTGTGGGTAAAGTGTGCAACCTCTGCAGAGTGTAAAACTATTCGAATAGCCGTCTACACGATCAAGGACAGTTGGGTGGTGCTGCTTAGACTATGTCCATAAGTTTCTGGAAAACAACATGGTTTGGGTAAATCTGTTGACGTGATTCATGAGAAAGTCACGATGAGCTTGAGCATGAATTGTTCATAACTCTTTCTCGATGTTGATGTCTGCAACCTCCTAATACTTTTTGCAGACGCATTCATATCCTTGATAAATGTTGATCATACTTGCACGAGAAAAACTAGTTTTCCGCAAAACTGCCAACTTAGCAGTAGAGCCTTGCATAATTATTCTGTCATCACACTTGGGTTGCTTGCGAGTACATTCAAAGTACTCATTGGCTTGCCACTGGTTATTTTATTGGCCAGGCATGAAAGAACATGATTTGATGAAGAATTCTTGGTGGCGAACATGCGAGCTAGGACGCTTCCCAGTCAGAATGCCTGTAGGGTTAAGGCAGATGGCATGGGTCCAAGTTGTTATTGAAGATTTCCGCTGGAATGATATACTCAAGACTTGACAATAATGGTCACAATTTGTGTAATACAGTATGTATGGATGTAAGACTCTTGTTATTCAGCTTCTGTGTGTTCAATGAGGATTGATCTCTGGGATCACTGTGCACGTGCATTCGGTGATCACGACTTATGAGTCGGGGTCCCCACAATGAAGTTCTCCCTGGCTACGCCAAATCTGGAGGCACCTTCAAGAGGCCAATTTGTAGGTACAACATGCATGTGTTCACCCACATAACGACGTTCTCCTGCGTCAAGCAGCCGCCTGGCGGTCAGAAGGATGCCTACTACGCCCTCTATCACATGTGGGCGATCGTACAGAACCATCATCACCTTCTGCTACTAAATAGTCTCAAAGCATGGGCGGCACGCTTGTCAGAAATCCAGGACGCGGACCTCAGACAAGAATTCTTTCGCATCCAGTCGGAATTTTCGGAAATCATCCATCAAGATATCCTTCGTACCTCGGGGCGGTTCTACCTCAAATATCAACCGTCCAACAGTGAAATAGAAACAACGCTACAAATGCAGGCTGACAAAGACCGCACATTCACGACCATCATGAAAGAAGGCGGCTACTTCAACGCTCTGGTCACCGAGTCGAGTCGAAAGTAGTATTGATGCTATGTAGTTCTGAAATATCGATTAGCTCATGTTGTGATTAAACTTTTTAATGAACTTGTATGTCTCTTTGGTTTGGCCAGTCGTTCAACTTATATGTAATCGATGCTATTTATTAGTAGGACCATGAATCGTGCTATATATTAATGTGTTGCTTTTTTCTTCTGATCCTTTTGTTGCATACTTATATATTGCTTATGTATTGTCTGTGAATTGCTACTAACGTTTTGTTTGTCTAGTGCATAGAGATGTCGTCGTATGTCGTGTACAAGGGTAAGGTTCCCGAAGTCTACGAAGACTGGGAGGAGTGTTGGAGACAGGTTCACCGTTTCACCGGTAACAGTTACAACGGGTACACCACTAGGGCGGAGGCGGAAGCTAGATACGCGCGCTATCTAGAGGGAGAGAGGAGGGAGCGGAGGAGGAACCGGATGAAGACCAGTTTCCTCGCGATGATGCTCATCGTGACCGCAGCTCTCTTCTATGTGATGGTAGTTTAGATATCGACTTCAAATGTGAAGACAAACTCGCTACTCTTGGTCTCGAGACTTGTAATGTTCTAACTTTGTTCGGTATTTTGAATTTGGAGACTAATATGATGAATTGTATTCAGAGACTAATCTTCTATTGTATTCGATAAATCTGCTGTTTTATATGTTGTGCTATTTATATTCTGTGTTGTAATGTATTTTGTAACCTGTGCACATATCAGAAAAGCAAAAAAAAGAATCCTAATATTCATAGTAGTGGCGCACCACACTGCACTTTAGTGGCGCACTGCAATAAACACACTAGTCGCGCATTATCTAGAAGTGCGCCATTAGTAACCCAGAGCACAAGGTAAATATGGCCCCCTGGGAGGCATACTAATGGCGCACTTGGGGACATAGTAATGGCGCACTGCCAAGTGCGCCACTATTGTCTGGTATACTAATGGTGCACCAGGGGTGCGCCATTAGTACTTGTTACTAATGGTGTGATGATAGTGGCGCACCTGTAGTGCGCCATTAATGGCCAAAATAGGTGCGCCACTAATAGGCCTTTTCCTAGTAGTGACCGACACACTGCGGTAGGATGTTTGCCACTGCTGGTCTCCCCAACAATTCGTAACCTCAAGGTCACAAAGATGTTAGTGGATGGCGAGGCTGGGTTGAATCTGATCTCCTCGACAGTTATCAACAAGCTTCAGATAGGAGAAGAAGAGCTAGAGGTTACCGGCAACTTCCAAGGAGTCAATCCCGGCAGGAGCCATTCCAAGGGAAAGATTACATTGTCGTAACATTTGGGGGAGAACTGAACTATCGGACTAAGAAGATTCTGTTTGATGTGGTTGATCTCCCCCTGCCGTACATTGGGATTTTTGGACGCCCGACCCTAGCCAAGTTCATGGCGGCATCTCACTATGCTTACAACACTTTGAAGATGCCTGGGCCACTGGGGATCATCACTATCCCATCAGATGAGAAGGATGCAATTATCTGTGTGGACAAGACGTACCGGGATGCAGTTGGAGCAGAGGCAGTGGTAGCAGCAGTTCCCCCCAAGGAAAGCAAAGGAAAGGGAAGGGATGGTAGGACCTCCGGCAAGGAGTCCGGGAAGCGTGCCCCCTCTGAGTGCACGACACCCGTTGACGACATGCCAGAGAGTTCCAATCGTAAGAGGTCCAAGGTTGTTGCACCCTAAGTGAAAAAGGTCTCGGCAGGGCTGGCTGGCGTTGATGGTACTTTCACTATCAGTGCTACCCTCGATGACAAATAGAAAGCGCGCTCGTTGCCTTCCTACGGGCGACTATCGATGTGTTTTCCTTGCAACCATCTGATATCCCTGGTGTTCCCTGGGATGTAATCGAGCACCACCTTGGTTTCTGCCCACACACCTGACTTTGAAGCAGAAAGTCCGGAAGCAGGCCTTGGAGAGGCAGCAGTTCATTACGAGATCAAGAAACTGGAGGCAGCTGGTTTGGTCAGAGGAGTATTGCACCCTACTTGGTTAGCAAACCTAGTGGTAGTCTGGAAGGCTAACGGGAAGTCGAGGCTTTGCATTGATTTCACATATCTCAACAAGGCTTGCCCAAAGGATCCATTTCCCTTGCTGCGCATCAATCAGATTGTGGATTCCACTTTATGTGGGGACCCCGACTTGGAAGTCAAGATCACCGAATGCACGTGTACAGTGATCCCAGAGATCAATGCTCACTGAACACACAGACGCTGAAATAACAAGAGTCTTACATCCATACAAATAGTCTTACACGAATTAAGGCCATTATGGCCAAGTCTTACATAGATAGAGCCTCACGGGCTGAATAGCAAATAACTCAAGTAGCGGAAGTCTTCGGTAAATGGGTAGAACCCATGCCATCTGCCTTAACCCTACAGGCATTCTGACTGGGATAGCGTCCTAGTTCGCATGATCGTCTCCAAAGAACTCTTCCTCATAATCCTGCTCTTCCATGCCTGGCCAATCAAATAACCAGTGGCAAGCCAATGAGTACTTTGAATGTACTCGCAAGCAACCCATGATGTGGTAACAATGCAATGGGACAATAATGAACAATCTAGCAGGAAGCTAGAACAATATGCTATCATCAAGTTTATGCATCAATAACCTCGCGTAATCTCGAAGACAGGTTACCGATATCAACATGAATATGATTCAACTCTTCGAGTCAAGTCACCATCCTTGACTCATCACACACATATCAACACCGATGAAGTAAAATTCTGGACATAGTTTAAGTAGCACCACCCAACTGTCCATGACCGTGGACACGGCTATTCGAATAGTTTCACACTCTGCAGAGGTTGCGCACTTTACCCACAAGATCCGGGGAACTTCCGTGTCATCCACGACCCGCGGTACCTCAAGTACCCGGGGTAAGCACCCGGTCATTACCTTTCCTTAGACGACACTAACATAGAGTCCACTCGTTGGCACACGGCCCTCGGGTACAAACAATAGATCACGGGACTTGCCCTAATTCAATGTTCATGCGTACGCGAAGGGACCAACGGTGCGTCCGGTGCCCTGTGAAAACAGTCATGGTCGTCTATCCAAGCACGACCCCGTCCCGGGAAAGACCTCAAGCCTTCCCGTCACTAGTAATGCGGGCACCATGCTAGTATCGACCTAAGTAATCAATAAAGCCCCGTCCCATAAGGGGTAGTGTGGTTGCACATGTTTGGTTGGGACGGTAGTCACACATAAATCTAATCCATCATTCCACCATGCACATGATCTACCGGCACATCACTTCTTTCTCAAGTGATGACTTAACACTTCATCACCCTCGGGCATTAGGGGCACCCGATGGGTTTATGAAAAGATTTCAACTACGAGGGTTCATATCACACATGCATCATATAAGCATCATGACCAACTATTTGCATGTCACCTAGCACATAGCAAGATCAACAATAAAGCATGCATCATGTGGTGGTTCATCTAGGTTACCATCGTAACCCTAATATCATGCATCGGAATCAACGGGTTCCGAGGAACAAGTGTATCATGGTCAAAGGGCTGCTTGCCTGGATTGGCTTGGTCTTCAAGGTCTTCAAATCCTTCTTCTTCTTCTTCCACAGCAACTTCGTCAAATACGGGATCTATACGTCGCATAATAACCACGGGAAAATAAGAATACAAATAAAACAGAAAAATCAAAGTGCTCAGAAAAATGTCAACTCATTTTTGTAAAATACAAGAGGGATTTCTAAGATGGGGAAAAATCTTAGTTGGAGTTTTAGAGTAACAGAATGGGATATATTGATTTTTGAACAGGAGTATTACTGCCCAAATTTGAATTTAAATTTGAACAGTACAGCAAAGTTTCATGGATTTGAATGAAGGTAGTACCATTAAATAGGTTGGAATATTACAAGATTTTAGGAGTTGGAATTATTTAATTTGGATCAATATTCTTTTCTGTATAAATGTTTAAATCATTTACAGAAAAGAAAAAGAAAAAGGGGTCCTGTGCACTGGGCCAGAAGAGGCCACAGTACACGGCCCAGACGGACTGGCCCAGCCGCACGGAGCCAGCGCGCGCGCACGTCAGGTTTTCAAACCTGACGGGCGGGGCCCGTGGGTCAGCGGCACAGAGGAGGGGGAGAGAGGTGGGGGGATGACAGGCGGGGCCCGCCTATCATCTCTAACCCCGCGGCCACGGCGACGGCGAGCTCACCGGCGAGGATTCCGGCCACGGCGACGGCAACGGAGGCCAGGGACGTGACCAGCGTCGTGTTGCGGTTGCTGTGGTGGTGGTGCGGCACGGCGGGAAGGTCTGGTTCGCCGGCGACGAGGTGGGCCGGCGGAGGCTCGTCGGAGGGTAGTTGCTGCGGCCGTTTCTGACTGCAAACGGAGGGGGAAATAGAGGGGAAACGATCAGTGGAGTGTGGCGGTTCCGAAACGAGTGGAAGGAGAGGCAGGGGAGGCCCGTACCCCGAGATCGCCGACGGCCCGACGCGGCGGAGCTTCGGTCGATCCCGAGCACTGGGGCGTCTTGGGGAGGAGTGGAGGGTGCTGGGGGTCTCAGTGGAGAGGTGTGAGGCTTGCGGTGGTGTTGGAGAAGCTCGGGAGGGCCTTATATAGCCGCGCCCGTGGTTCACCGTGGACCCGTGCGCCGGCGAGGTTGCAGGCGAGGCTGTGGAGGGTTCTGGAGCCTGGGAACACGCCGGGGAGGTCCGTGGACTAGCTCCACGTCCAGCTGAGGTGAGAGGAGGAGCGGGGGAGCGTCAGAGGCGCGCGCGCGTGTGAAGCAGAAGAATGGCCGAAGCGGGCGGCCGGTGCGCGTGCGACGACGTTCACTGGAGGGCGCAGGAGGAGGGGGACAGCGCCGGGGAGGTCGCGGACGTCGAGGCGACTCGACTGGCGCGAGGGGGAGGCTCGAGGTTGTCGGGGATCGGCGATTGGCTGGAGCCAGCGTGCGGGGTGCACTGTTTGCGCGCTCCAGAGCGTGCGTTTGACTGGCATCGCCGCGCTCTCGCCGGTTTGGTCCGTTCCAGCGTGTCCAACAGTGTCCAGCAAGTAGAGGGAGGAGTAAAGAAATGCCCTGAGGCCTTGGATGCCCTGGGGATGCAGAGAGAGAGTGAGAGTGTTGGTGAAATGGTAGAAACCTACTGTACAGCAAGGTAAAACAGAGGTTTCACCCCTCAATCATGGAGCTGGGGTGCTGGGGGAGTTACTGGAGGTAGCTGGTAACTCAATGAGCCCGTGGTAAGAAGTTGAGGCCATGGAGAAAAGTGAAAGTGGTCAAATTGGAGGTTTTAGCATTTCTGCAGAAGGTGTTTGATAAGTGTTTGATCAAGTAAATGAAGTCCACTTGACATGGCACTTGACAGGGTTTGAAAGACATGAGAAAATAGGGTGCTTCACCAAATTTGGGCTCATTTGAAGAAACTAGCCAATGTAACTTTGGTGAACCCTAGAAATCAACAGAAACAGTCTCATCTTGATTGAGTCAAGCTAATCATCTCCCCTTGATGCACCACTTGGTGTAGCATCATCATTTGGGGTATTGATCATGCCCACAAAGTTTGAAGCTCCAGATAAAAAGTTGGTAATGTAAAGTTGTTCAAATTTGCATTTGAACAGAAAGGGTTTTGAGGTGATCTGATCAAGTTGCTCTATTCAAAATCTTGTGCCATTTGGTCTAGGTGCCTTATTAGGTCATTCTAGCATGTGCACCAAGTTTGAGAGCATTAGGACAAGTTTGGCAATGTAAAGTTGCTCAAACTTCAAATATGGACAGAATGGTTATGAAGGGGTTTGAGGATGTTTTCTTGCTTCCCAAGGCATGGGTCTTGGCAAGATCATCAAATATGTCATATATGACATGATAGAATTTCCCTGGAATTTTTGGAGAAAGTTTCCTTTGTAAATATTTCAAAAGCTTGAAATATCCAGAAAGGGTTTTAGAGGGTTTAGCCCATTATTTTGAACATGACCAAGTGTTGAAACTCTTATATATGGACAATATATGTCCTATGAGTTTCTCTGAATTTTGGCAAATATTTTTGAAAGAGTTAAATAATTTTCCCCTATTAAAGACCATTTCTGGCCTTAAGAAAAAGCTTTTAAATAAAATAGGAAAATAACTTTTCAAATTATACCTTTGTGGTTTCTGGGAGTCCTATGACTACTAGGTCTCAAATAAACCTTTTGAAATAATTTTCTCACCCTAAATCAAGTACTTGCAGTGCAAATCTCAATTCAGGGGTTTTTGGAAAACTAAATTTATAAAAATACTTTTTGGCCAAATTAATTTGTAAGAAAATACTATACTGTCATATAACACTTGGCATGATCATTGGGCAGAAGTTTTGAGTATAGAGATGAAATCTACAAGAGATCATAGTTGACTTTAATGAGCACATGAAAAAGCAAATGAAGAAAACTCAATTCCAAATAAAAGCCAAATGATGCTAAAAAAAATTGCTGGTCCAAATTTTCATGCTTCAAAGTTACAAATAACATGTTACAAAATGCAGGGTGTGACACTTTAGGATGTGATTTTCTCTCCTTTTTTGATGCACATTCCGGATATCACCATATCATCATGTCCAAGGAAGGTAAAGAGAAGACGTCATTCATTACTCCATGTGGTACATACTGCTTTATCCGCATGACATTCAGATTAAAGAGTGTCGGGTCAACTTAAGGGTAGTCCAAATAGGTTTTGAACCGCAGTTGCATAGAAATATAGAAGCTTATATGGATGATATCATGGTCAAGACCAAGGATAAGGCCACCCTTATCCAGGGTTTGGAGGAGACATTTGCCAATCTGCGCAAGATCAATTTGAAGCTCAATTTGAAGAAGTGTGTGTTTGGTGCTCCCTCCGGCGAGCTGCTTGGGTTATTCGTGTCCCACCGGGGGATCGAAGCCAACCCCAACAAGATCAGATCCATTGAGCAAATCCAAGCACCAAGGACGATTAAGGATGTGAGGCGCCTAACAAGATGCATTTCCGCGCTAAGCAGATTCAACTCCAAGTCTGCCGAGTGTGCCCTGCCATTCTTTAAAATTTTGAAGAAGGTAGGACCTGTGAAGTGGTCCCCGAAAGAAGATGCAGCCCTGCAAGAGCTAAAGGCCTACCTCTCTTCTGTGCCCACCTTGGTTGCTCCCATATCCCAAGAGTGTGGTGTTGCTGTACTTGGTGGCAAGCAACCAAGTGGTCAGTGTAGCCTTGGTAGCACAACGAGAAGTGGAAGATACAGAAAGCAAGTACAACACAGCTGAGTTATAAGAGAATCAGGAAAGTAATGAGCACGACAACAAGAGAAATCCCAAGGAAACGGCAAGGAAGAAAGTGGTGTAGCGCCAAGTGTACTTCGTCAGCTCCTTGTTACAGGGAGCTAGATCGAGGTACACTGGTGTGCAAAAGTTGATCTTTGGTCTCGTTATGGCCTCAAGGAAACTGCATCACTACTTCCAAGCCCATGATATCGCGGTTGTCACTCGATTCCCATTGCAAAGGATACTCTGGAACCCAGAGGCTACTGGTAGAATAGTGGAGTGGGCTCTGGAGTTATCCATCTTTGGATTGAAGTATGAAAGCACATCAACTATTCAGAGTAGCGCATTTTTATTGCAGAATGGACGCCAACCCCTGACGAGGACATAATTGAGATAGCTATCCCCGGCAAGGAATCACCCCAAGAATGGATTGTGTAATTTGATGGTTCTTTTTCCCTTCATGGTGTTGGAGCTGGCGTGCTTCTTGTTTCCCCCTCCTGGGAGCTCTTGAAGTACGTCCAAATGCATTTTGCCTAGTTAGAAGCCACCAACAATAGAGCAGAGTATGAAGGGCTCCTTGCCAGGCTTAGGATTGCAACTGAATTGGGAATTAAGAAACTGATTATTCGAGGAGATTCAGAGCGTGTGGTGAGACAAGTCAACAAACATTACCAAAGTCCATTGAGGGAGGCATACGTTGAAGAAGTTAGGAGATTGGAGGAGCACTTTGACGGGCTGCAAACAGAGCACGTACCCCGTGTAGAAAACAGCATAGCTGATCACCTATCAAAGTGCGCTGCGCAGATGCATCCTGTGGAACCAGGAACTTTTGTTTTCCATCTCTCTCAATCCTCTGTATCCCCAGCAATAATAGCCAGGAAAAGAAGAAAGTTGGACTACGGTAAACCTCTCCCGGCAGAGCCGTCCGCTCCCTGCAGAGACCCTACTGGAAACAACTCCTCATAGCCTTCCAGACCACCCCCTCTAGCCTGGACAATGGACCCCGCGAACGAGGCTGGTGCTCCCACAGCAGAGGAGGTGCCGCTAGTCTTCGTTGCCGAGCCACAGGCTCCAGCTTGGGCAAGGCACATTGTCCACTTCCTCCAAACCGAAGAAGTCCCCGGCGACTAAGATGAAGCTGAAAAAGTAGCCCGAAGGGCCAGTATGTATTAGTTTGTCGATGACACTCTGTACAAAAGGAGGCCTAACAGTGTGAAATTGAAGTGTGTCTGCCTGGAGGATGGAAAGGAACTGGTGGCTGAGATTCACAAAGGAATGTGCGGCTCCCACATTGGATCAAGGGCATTAGTTGGGAAAGCATTCCGGCAAGGATTCTATTGGCCCACAGCCCTCCAAGATGCAGTTGAACTCATCACGACATGTGAAGCATGTCAGTTCCATTCCAAGAAAATACACCTGCCTACCCAAGCTCTTCAAACAATCCCTCTCTCATTGCCATTTTTGGTCTGGGGGCTCAATATCATCGGCCCCTTCCCCCGAGAAATCGGGGGCTTTGAATCTTGTTCGTTGCCATCGACAAGTTTACAATGTGGCCAGAAGTGACTACCGTGAGAAAGATTATTTCTTAGTCAGTTATCAAGTTCTTGAAAGAATTGTGTGTCATTTTGGATTTCCAGCAAGGATCATCACGAACAACGGCACGCAGTTCACGAGCCACGCCTTCATGCAATATGTTCATACCCTCGGATGCAAGATCCCATTTGCTTCTGTTGCACACCCCCGGAGAAATGGACAAGCTGAAAGGGCGAACGCTGAAGTGCTGCGTGAACTCAAGACAAGAACTTTTGATACGCTGCAGAAACACGACAAGCGGTGGATCGAGAAGCTGTCGGTAGTTCTCTGGTCCCTCAGAATGACACCAAACCGAGCAAACTCCCTTCTCCCTGGTCTACGGGGCAGAAGCAGTTATCCCCACGAAACTCATTTACGGGTCTCCTCGAGTGCTTGCCTACGATGAAGTAGCGCAAGTTGAGCACGGGCATGACGATGCTGTGCTACTGCAAGAGAACCGTCTCCGGGCCGCTACGCGTGATGCACACTACTACCAAGCCCTGCGTTGCTATCACGGCTCCAGGGTTCGTGCCCGGTGTTTTGAGGAAGGTGACCTTGTCCTTAGGCGCGTTCAGTCCGCCAAGGGTACAAACAAGCTGTCACCCAAGTGGGAAGGCCCTTACCGGGTGATACGAGTCCCCAGACCTAGCGCAGTACGTCTGGAGACCGAAGATGGCACTCAGTTGCAAAACTCAAGGAATATTGAGCATCTCCGCAAGTACTACCCAAAAGGCGCGGCTATGGGGCCCTGGCCGGCAGCCACCCAACCATACATGCCTTGCCTCAGCTTCATGTAACCCCTTGTACGAGAAAATAAGGAAGCGCTATAGTGGGGCCCCCAACTAAGATTGCATGCATGCACCATCACACCAAGATCACTACATAAGCATTTCATGAGCATTTACATATGCATATAGATTGGATTGCATCCTGCATTGCAGGTTCCTACCACGGACTTGGCTTCAACAAGGAGTTGAGAAGATTGCCTGGCACTGCAATCCCCGGCAAGCCAAACAGATAATTTTAACGTCATGTCCTTTAGTGTTCTCTAAGCTATAACTTGTGCATAAGGAAACCTCGCCACACTCTCTTGAGGCTTAGGTGCTCCCATCCCAGACTGGAACATTGCTTCGAGCGAGATGGTTGTAGTGGCCATTGTTAAAAGGGAGTTGGCGGGGGGCCGACCCCTCTGTTTGTTCCCCGGTAGACGTATTTCTCCGGCAGACAAAGAGGGTGCCGGCAAGGTAGCTTGCCTGGAAAACTCATTTTATTACAAAAAAGAGGCATTCCACATCTGCATGGACGTACACATGCACGGGTTCCCGGCAAGATTTATTTTTTTCATTCATATGCTGATACAAGTACAAGCATTATAAAAGACAAAGATGGACTCGAGATTACATTATTTGAATTAAAATTTGGCAATTTCCTACAAATTTAAGATTGAAAAAAGATAGGTCTCTCGTGATGCCTTTGCTCCTGTCCATCTCCTACAGAACGAGGTCGAAGAGGCTAGAGAGGGGGCACTGCTGGGACCCGACGCCTCCCCTGGATCAGGATGGCACCATCTCCTGGCTAGGAAGAAGGAACCAGAGGGCAGGGACGGATGGCAGCGCTGCCGAAAGCTCCAAGCAGGAACTACGGAGTCACTCGCAAACACGACTCGTCGGAATGGTCGCCCCCGTTCTTGATGCGTTGTGGGTTGCCGCCGCCCTCAGCGCCGCCAGCATCTAAAGACCCTTTTGCGGCAAGGGGCCCGGATACCATGCTCTCCGAGCAATTCTCCAAAGAGCATGGTCATCCCTAGAAGCCATGGCGTTAGAAGATGCTGCACGTCCCAGAGATGCATGCGAAGCGAAAAGCTCCCCCACATGGCGAGAGGGCAGCGCCTGAGAAGAGCTGGGTTCGCCCCTACTGGCGGCGAGTTCATCATATATCTCCTCTCCGGTGTAGCGAAGGGAAGGAAAATAGGGAGCAACCGACTACCACACACATGGCTCACCCCGAGCCTTGGTGTGGTGTCGTTCGTATCCTCGCCCACTGGACCCTAAATTACAGGTGGCCCGGCGGAAGGCACACCGGTGTCGCCACCTCCGGTGTTGTCACCGCGCCGCCCGAGTCTCTCTTTTAAATCTAGGAGAAACTTCAAGCTGGAGCCCGGGGGCTGGCCTCAGGCTCTCTTCTTCGACATAACCAGCAAAGGCAGAAGATAGTAAAGGAGGAATGTAAAGATGGATGGCCTTGCCCTCCTCCACCCCTCCCTTTTTATAGGTAGGGCGAGGAGGAGAGCTGCTCCATCAATGGGCGGCCACCGTCCTCCTCCGCCAATTCAAGACGGCTGGGCCCTCGCCATGATTCTCTACCACGCCACGCGCCTCTGTTACCTACCCCGCACGATGCATGCCGCATACGCGGATAAGGATAAGGGCGTGGTGGGAAGAGTAAATTGGCAGTTTCTACCCCGTGAGTTAAAGTCATTCACGGGCCATTACTGGAGCGGCCCCACCATTGTTGGCTTTACGCAGCGCGCAGGGAACTGGAAACTGGCCAGGATTCAAAACTCATGAAGAAGCAAAAAGAGGACCTCAATAGAGCGGCCTCTTCAGCAACCCTACATGTGCACTTATTAGGCCCTACCCCGACGACGCTTGGCAGCGCAGTCGGGACAGGCCCAGGGGCTTCTGTCGGTGCAACAAACCCTGGTCTGTTGCCCAGACTATGCATAGGCGCAAGGACAAGATTGAAGCACCAGCCCAAGCCCGAGTATAAGAGACCAAGAGATTCAAAGTACCATCTCAGAGCAGAGAGACCAAGGCCAAGCTAGAAAAGCAAGACATCACCAAGAGAAGGGCCTCCCTTGCCGGGCATGCGAGCTCGACAAGGGGCGAGGCCAGCCCCGGAAGCAGATAGAAGAGACACCCCGGCAGGGCCTGCCGGGGGCTCACGGAGGCCAAACCATCTCACCAAGCACTCAAGCGTGACCCACATCGGCAATCAATGCAGTGTCAAGCCGCAAGCTGATTAAGTGGCAGCCATTAGCCACTTGGCGGCAAATTCCTGTAAGAAGAACCGCAGGTGACACCCGTCCTGCGACGTGTCAAGAAGACAGGCGAGGAGCTGGCGAGATAGCCCGGCAAGCCTTGCCGGGCAGCAATTGATGTGACACTAAGCGGTGCATTTAATGCACCCTGTCTGCCCGCAGAGTTACGTATGATAGCATTGTTTGCTATCATGTTAGTGCATAATGACTACTTTACCACTGTGGTCGCCCCTTGATCTATAAAAGAAGGCCCATGGCAACCGTAGAGAGGGTTGGAAAATAGAGAAACCCACACCACCGTACGCGCATAGTCACGATTGCCCAAGGGCAATCCTTGCCGGGCAAGTGTACTACGCTCCACCACCACAATTCCATCATCAATCCACCGAAGGAGTAGGGTCTTATGCCTCGCGGCGGCCCGAACCTGGGTAAATTGCTTGTGTGCTCCCTGTCGTGCTTCCGTGTGCTGGTCTGCTCTTTGTGCAACGCGACATCCCCCTGTCGAATCATCAAGGGGCCTCCTGGTCCCATAGGTGGTCGTGGATATCCTGCGAAAATGAGAATATATAGGTGGAAGAAATAGGTCGGTGGACGCTCGAGGGGCCCACAAGGGGGGCGCCCTCCGTCCTTGTGGCTGCCTCACATCTCCCCTCACATGCACTCCAAGTCCTCTGGATGTCTTCTGGTACAAGAAACGTCCTTGTAAAGTTTCATTCTGTTTGGACTCCGTTTGATATTACTTTTCTGCAAAACTCAAAAACAAGGAAAAAACATAAACTGGCACTGGGCTCTAGGTTAATATGTTAGTCCCATAAATAATATAAAATAGCATATTAATGCATATAAAACATCCAAAACAGATAATATAATAGCATGGAACAATAAAAAATTATAGATACGTTGGAGACGTATCAAGCATCCCCAAACTTAATTCCTGCTCGTCCTCGAGTAGGTAAATGATAAAAATATAATTTTTGATGTGGAATGCTACCTAACATATTTATCAATGCAATATTCTTTATTTTGGCATGAATATTCAGATCCGTATATTTTAAGCAAAAGTTTATGTTGACATGAGAACAATAATGTTTCAAGCATACTAGATAGTAAATCATTAAGCCTCAAAAATTACATGGCTAAAGTAAGTTATCCCTACAAAATCATATAGTCCTATTAGGCTCCCTCTTCTCAACACAAGGTAATCATGCCCACCCCGGTGTCAGCCAAGCAATTGGTTCATACTTTTTAACGCGCTTCAGCCTTTTCAGCTTTTCACGCAATATATGAGTGTGAGCCATGGATATAGCACTATGGGTGGAATAGAAGGTGGTAATACACAAAAGTGGGGAGAAAGTATCATGTCAACTAGGCAAATCAATGGAATATGGAGATGTCCAACAATAGATACCAATGTGAGTGAGTAGGGATTGCCATGTAACAGATGCACCAGAGCTATAAGTGTATGAAAGCTCAAAAGAAAACTAGTGGGTGTGCATCAACTTGCTTGCTCATGAAGACCTACGGCATTTGAGGAAGCCCGTCGTTGGAATATACAAGCCAAGTTCTATAACAAAAAATTCCCACTAGTATATGAAAGTGACAACATAGGAGCCTCTCTATCATGAAGAACATGGTGCTACTCTCAAGCACAAGTGTGAAAAAAGATAGTAACAGTGTCCCTTCTCTCTTTTATCTCTCATTTATTTATTTTTTCATTTTGGGATCTTTGGCCTCTTTTTTTGGTGGGCTTCTATGGCCTCTTTTATTTATTTGGGCATCATTGGCCTCTTTTATTTTTGATAACCTCACATGTGACAATGTTCTAATAATGATGATCATCACACTTTTATTTACTTACAACTCGATATTACAACTCATACTAGAACAAATATATGACTCTATATGAATGCCGCCGGTGGTGTACCGGGATGTGCAATGATCAAGAGTGACATGTATAAAAAATATGAGCGGTGACCTTGCCACAAATACTATGTCAACTACATGATCATGCAAAGCAATATGATAATGACGATGTGTGTCATAATAAATGAAACGGTGGAGTTACATGGCAATATATCTCGGAATGGCTATGGAAATGCCATAATAGGTAGGTATGGTGGCTGTTTTGAGGAAGGGTATAAGGTGGTTTGATGCACCGGTGAAAGTTGTGCGGCAATAGAGTGGCTAGCAAGGTGGAAGGGTCAGAGTGCGTATAATCCATGGACTCAACATTAGTCATAAAGAACTTACATATTTATTGCAAAATAATTATTAGCCCTCGAATCAAAGTACTACTACGCATGCCCCTAGGGTGGAGGTTGGCAGCCCCGACCTTCGCGCAAAGGTAAACAATCAAGACACAAGCATTTCGATTCGGTTGCACATTTAGGAGACCATGCGTGCATGATACGGGATTCACGAACCTTAACACAATTATTTCCTCAACCCTACAATTTACTACTAGCATGATTCTAATATTACCATCCTCATACTCAAAACAATCATACTTTCTATATCGAAGTTTTTATTATAACTCCTTTGGATGTCTGTCATATTAGGACTGAATTCATAGCCCAAGCAAATTACCATGATGTTCTACAGACTCTCAAAATAATATAAGTGAAGCAAGAGAGTTCAACAATTTCTATAAAATAGAACCATCGCCGTGCTCTAAAAAGATATAATTGAAGCACTAGAGCAAAATTGCCTAGCTCAAAATATATAAGTGAAGCACATAGAGTATTCTAGTAAATCACGATTGAAGTGTGTCTCTCATAAACGGTGTGTACAGCAAGGATGATTGTGACAAACTAAAAAGCAAAGACTCATATCACACAAGACTCTCCAAGCAAAACACATATCATGTAGTGAATAAAAATATAGCCTCAAGTAAAGTTATCGATGGATGAAGACGAAAGAGTGGATGCCTTCCCAGGGCATCCCCAAGCTTAGGCTCTTGGCCGTCCTTGGATATTACCTTGGGGTTCCTTGGGAATCCCCAAGTTTAGGCTCTTTCCACTCGTTATTCCATAGTCCATCAAATCCTTACCCAAAACTTGAAAACTTCACAACACAAAACTCAACCGAAATCACGTGAGCCCCGTTAGTAAAACAAAGCAAAAAATCACTCAAGGTACTGTTGTGATCTTATTCTTATTTTATATTGGTGTAATATCTACTGTATTACAACTTTCCCTTGGTTCACACCCCCCGATACTAGCCATGGATTCATCAAAATAAGCAAACAACACATAGAAAACAGAATCTGTCAAAAACAGAACAGTATGTAGCAATCTGAAAACTTCGCATACTTCTGTAACTCTAAAAATTCTGAAAAATTAGGACGACATGGGGAATTTGTATATAATTTTTTTGTAAAAAATTCAGAAGGTTTTCACGTTCCAGCGAATTATTGAATTTTCTGCACTGGGCGCAAAAGTTTTAGTTTTCCAGCAAAATCAAATCAACAATCACCGCAAGCCATCCCAAAGGTATTACTTGGATCAAACACCAATTAAAACACGAAAACACAATTACTGCAGAATTAATAATGTGTGAAATTTGAAAAACATAACCAAAAAGCAAGAAACAACAATAAAATTGGGTTGCGTCCCAACAAGCGCTATTGTTTAACGCCCTTAGCTAGGCATAAAACGTGAATAGATCTAGGTATTGCCATAATAATGATAAGGCAAATCTTGAAAACTCATCTCATATTCCCTTCGTTCAGCAGCAAGTTTTCTTTGAGGCAAGCAAAAATAATCAAAAGGGCTAAATTTAATAGGATAAGAATCCCCAAGATCGATCTCGGGAGGAATTGGTTCCTCCTTCGGTCCTTCATATTGTATGACCAACTCATCATTATAAGTATTATTTTGGAAAAAAGTCATGGGCTTGTTTCCTAGAATGCATCCCAACCCATTGTTTTGTATAGCAAAATCGTCATTAAGTTCGGAAATCCTATCAATCAAAACTTCGGTGGGGACATTTTTTCTCATTTTTTTATTATAAGCAACATGATCGAGAGATTGCAAATGCATTATGTCTTCTTGATTAAACATAATACTTTCTATGGGAGGACGACCACCATCTACTTTATAATGTGCAAAAAATTCACTAGCTTATTTCATAATAAATCTGAACTCATGGGCTAGAAATATAGTAACGGCACGTTTGACAGAAGAATGCTCAATATTAGAAAACTCTAGGAAAATCCTTTGTATGCATGGATGCATATGAATAAATTGTCTTTCAAGTTCAACTATAAGCAGAGAGATAGCATCCGCGAGGCTATTAGTTCTATGAAGAATAGATCCTCCTAACGTAGGGAGTGATCCGACACAATAAAAAAAAATCTTGAATAACCCCCTTTCCAATAATGTTGCTACTACCTATGCAGAGTTTCTTAGTATGCAAGAGGTTCTTCATGATTATTAGCAAAGTCATCAAGGTTTCCTCCATCGTTACTATCATTTTTACCAACTATGACTTCCTAAAATTTGGACATGACGGAAAACCAATCTAACAAACAGTGTCACATCCCTAGCTTCACCCTGCACTAGGCTAGCACTTGTTTGTTGCATCATGTTTAAATTTCAATTAAAGTTGAAATGGGGATTGCAGAAACCCAAGCACCCCCTTTAATCTAACTAGGGTTTAAAAAATACTTCTCACTGTACCCAAAATGCCCTTCACAAAATGTTCATCATTTTTGGTCTTGGCTAAAACCTCTGCCAAAAATGGTTTCATAATTTTGGGAGCCATTTTGGATCTTTGAATTAAGTAAAAACTATTTGCATTTGGACATTTAAAATGCTATAAATAATTTTAAATGTCCAAATAATCTTGGAAGTAAATGAGGGTTGTTGGATTTAATCTAGACAGTGCCCACAAATATTTTCATGATTTATGAAAATGCTCTAGCATTTTTAATAAAGCAAAACAACTACAGAAAATAGAAAACAGAAAAGAATTAGAAAAGAGAGAGAGCGAAAGAGTCACCAGGGCCACTTACCTGGCCTGACACTGTACCGGCCCAGCCCACTGGCGCGTGCCCGTCGTTCTCTCCACCGCGCCAGGAGGACAGAGCACGTGTGCTTGCCGCACGCCGGCACGCACCCCGCCACCTCCTGCTTCCCGCCGCTGCCTGACACATCTGGACGAAGCCATGCTACCCCCCTAGACCCCTCTCTCCTCTCCCTCGCCCGTTGCTCTCTCTACCCTCCTCTGCTCCCTCTCTCTTGCCCGGGCCGAACGCGCTCGTCACCTCCGCTCATCATAGCCACAGCCATCGTCCACCTCTCGCCTCGAGGACGCGCCCAGAAGCTTCGCCTCGTCCCTCTCTTCCTCCTCACTGAGCCACCCGATGCCGGAAGCGCCTGGACGCCGTCTGCACGGCCATTCCCCTTGTCGGCCACCGAAGATCGTCGCCGCCGATTCGCTGCCTCCGGTGCCTCCCCACGCCCGCTTCGACGCCCACTGCAACCGTCGTGAGCCCCTGATTGTCTTCCCCCACCCCGTTCTCCCTCTGGCTCACCGTAGCTACTGCATCACCGGCAACCACACGCGCTGCCACCTGGCCTCGCCGCCGACGTGCCCTCAGCCATCTTTTGGTCCGGCCGTCTTGTCCAAAACGCTCACCGCCTCGTGTAGGTTCCGTAGCTGCCAAGCACACGCCGCGAAGACCACCGCAGCCTCATCGTCGTGCGCACCCGAACGCCGGCCGCCGCCGCGAGCTCTGTTCCGGCGAGCTCGCTCCACCCCAGCTCCTCCCGCTTGCCCTACCAGTTGTGCACGAGCCCCAGCTACGCGTAGGACCAAACGGTGGTCGATTTGGTCGACCGTAGGCAAATCTCGCACTCCTCCGCCGTGTCTGAAGACGCCGGCGACGAGCCGCCGGCCTGTTTGGGCCTTTGACCCGAGGTTTGACCCCCTGGGTCTATGACATGCGGGCCCCGCACGGCTAATTAACCTAGTTTAGGCTTAGACCTAATTAGCTTATCCTAGGTTAGTGTTAACTAAGTTTAGTTAGATTAGCTAGCCACTGGCAGTGGGCCCAGTCCCTAGTCAAACCCCAGTCAGCACAAGGTTTGACCGTGATTAGTCCATGTGTCACTGACGTGTGGACCCCACACGTCAGGTTTGTCCTGTTCGCCCAGTTGACTTGCTGACGTCACACAGATGTCATGCTGATGCAGTAAGTATTTTCTGGGATTTTAAATAAATCAGAAAAGATTTATTTATTTCAGAAAATATCCAAAACTTCTAAAAATCACATAAAATCAACCGTAACTCAGATGAAAATAATTTATATATGAAAAATTATCAAAAAAATTCAAGGAATATGTTTATGGCATTATCATGCATGTTTGAGAAACTTATGCCAGCTGATTAGGTCAAATCAATTAAATGTCATTTGAATATTAACATATGGAGTTTGAATTTGAACCTTTGGTTCAAACCAACTTCATTTAACATGGTTGCTAGTTGCATTAGCTCAATCAACATCATATTATTGCATTGCATTGATTGTGTTCCCTCTTGTTTTCCGGTGTTTGTCCCATCTCAGTAGACGATGTTCCGACGATGTGATCGACGATGCTGATGAAAACACAGTACCATCTTCAGAAGTGCCAGGCAAGCAAACCCCCATTAAGCATTCTAATACAATCCCACTCTCTCGCTCCTGCTCTCTTTTACTGCATTAGGACAACAACGCTTCAACTGTTACCTGCTGCGGTAGTTGAACCCCTTACCTCTCCATGACCTGTCATTGCCACAGTAAATAGTTAAAACCCACTAGCATGAGTAGGAGTTGTTTGAGCCATGTTGTGCCTACTCATTCATGCTTTCTGGTTATGCCTGCTATTGCTTAGAGTTGTGTCAGGTCTGATTCATTGGGGATGAATTGGAATGTGGTCATCATGTCCTACTGCTGAGAGCTAAGTGTGTGAACACGATTTGGTAAAGGTAGCGGTGAGAGGCCATGTAGGAGTACATGGTGGGTTGTCTCATTGAAACCGTCCTCAGGAACTGAGTTTTGTGTTTGTTGATCCATGAACATCTACTACCACACGCTGGGCCCTGAAATATGACCCCGCTCGACTTATTAACCGCCCTTGTCCTCTGTCCAGGAGTTGCAATTAGTTTCTGGTGTTTGTAGTATGCTGGAGGTCATGCACATCGCTGACCAGAGGGGTGGGCTGTGATGCGGTAGGCACGTGGCACGGTGTACCAGGACGCCCGTTTGGTGCCTCGAGAACCCTGTACACATCGTTCGGGGCCGTAAGTGGAAACCTCGGCCGGACTCCCTTCGGATGGAACCTGAATAGGCGATAAACGTGGACTAGGGACTTGTGTGGTTAGTCAGGTCGTGGTCTACACCCACGTCAGCTTTCGCTTGAAGTTTGCCGAGCACATGTCGTGTGCAGACGCTAAGTGGTGGAAACACGTGTGAAGAAGTACACCCCTGTAGGGTTACAAATGTTCTATTCGAATAGATGTGTCCGCGGTGAAGGACTTCTAGGTTGCTTATACAGTTCATAGACAAGTGAAAGTGGATACTGTAAATTGCGCAAGATAAGCGTGAGTGCTATGGATGGCCTTCTCGTAGCGAGACGGGAGCGGATCCATAGTGGTGTTTTGATTGGTGAATATGTGGACTCATGTGCGCCACCTGAAAAGAGTTACTTGTAGTCGTAGTTCAGGATAGCCACCGAGTCAAAGCTGGCTTGCTGCAGTCAAACTCGACCACCCCCTTTGTTGATACTGATGCATATGTAGCTAGTTCTAATGTAAGTCTTGCTGAGTACCTTTGTACTCACGTTTGCTTAATTTATGTTTTTGAAGAGAAACTTCAGTCTCACTAGTGGTTCTGTGTGGACTTTGACGTTTAGCTTGTTACCTCAGCTACGATCTTGTACCCTTGGGAGGGTCTTATAGATAGTCAGGCTTCTCAGCCCTTTTCATTTGTAGTTGTCTGTACTCAGACATGTTATGCCTCGGTTGCCTATATGCTCTGTATGTTGGGTCATGAGACCCACTGCTTGTAATAAATGATATGTTGGCTCTTCTGGGCCTTTATCTATATGAGTCGTTGAGTTATGTTGTGATTCCATGTTGTATAGCACATACCTGCATGTTATGCGTACGTGTAATGTGTATTGCTATGTGTGGGATCCGACACCTAGTTGTTTACCCTTGGTAGCCTATCTTACAGGTAAATGTCTCCTAGTGCTTCTACTGAGCCTTGGTAGCTTGCTACTGCTCAGGAACACTTAGGCTGGCCGGCATGTGTCCTTCTTCGTTCATGTGTCTGTCCCTTAGGGGAAATGTCACGCGTTGTTCCTTTAAGTCCTTATAGCTTGCTACGACTTGGGTTCATACGTTGATGACCGACACGTTCGTTGCTGGGTCATGTATGCCTGTCTCTGTAATTTAGCGCCACTTTTGGTTTATAACTACTCATGTCGGCCCGAGTTCTCTGTCATATGGATGCTAGCGACACTATCATATACGTGTTCCAAAATGCGCAAACGGTCCCGGGCCAGGTAAGGTGCCACCCGTGAGGATACCGTGCGTGAGGCCGCAAAGTGATATGATGTGTTACATGCTAGACCTTTGTGACTTAGGATCGGGGTCCTGACAAACGGGCAAGCGAAGAAGACGAACAAAAAAGGGTGAAGAAATTGCAAATCTTTTCGAAAATCGTTCTAGAACTGGGGGAGAGGAAAATGAGAGGCCAATGGAAAATAATGTAAGTCCGAGAGATGAGTGTTTTACGAAGGGTACATGGTATGTCTTGACATGGCGTAGATCTCCCCGGCAAAGGCGCCAGAAATTATTCCTGCTACCTCTTGAGCTTGCGTTGGTTTTTCCCTGGAAGACGAAAGGGTGATGCAGCAAAGTAGAGTAAGTATTTCCCTCAGTTTGAGAACCAAGGTATCAATAAAGTAGGACACAGTGCACAAATCGCCAAATACCTGCACAAACAATCAAACAACTTGCACCCAACACAACAAAGGGGTTGTCAATCCCTTCACGGTTATTTGCAAAAGTGAGATCTGATAGTGATGGCTAAACTGTAAAGTAAATATTTTTGGTATTGTTGGTTTATAGATTGGAAAGTAAAAAATTGCAAAATAGTACATCAGAAACTTGTAAGATGTAAAATAGTCCTGGGGGCCATAGGTTTCACTAGAGGCTTCTCTCATGATAGAAAATATTACGATGGGTAAACAAATTACTGCCAAGCAATTGATAGAAAAGCGCAAAGTCATGACGATATCTAAGGCAATGATCATGAATATAGGCATCACGTCTGTGTCAAGTAGACCAACTCCTGCCTGCATCTACTACTATTACTCCACACATCGACCGAAACGATTCTGCATCTAGAGTATTAGGTTGATAAAGAATAGTGTAACGCATTAAATAAGATGACATTATGTAGCGGAATTAACTCAAGCAATTTGATGAAAACGCCATCTTGTTATGCTCGATGGCAACAATACAATGAGTTCCATGTCCCTTTCTATCACTGGGATTGAGCACCGCAAGATTGAACCCAAAGCAAAGCACTTCTCGCATTGCAAGAAAAACCAATCTAGTTGGCCAAACCAAACCGATAGTTCGAAGAGAATTACTAAGATACCAAATCATGCATATAATAATTCAGAAAAGACTCAAATAATAATCATAGATAATCTGATCATAAATCCACAATTCATCGAATCTTGGCAAACACATCGCAAAATATGATTACATGAGATAGATCTCCAAGAACATCGATGAGAACATGGTATTGAGAATCAAAGAGAGAGAAGAAGCCATCTAGCTACGAGCTATGGACCCGTATGTCTGTGGTAAATTACTCACACTTCATCGGAAGGACAATAGGGTTGATGTAGATGCCCTCCATGGTCGAATCTCCCTCCGGCAGAGTACCGGAAAAGGCCTCCAGATGGGATGTTGCGGAAACAGAAGGTTATGGCGGGGAAAAGTGGTTTTGACACCTCCTCTAGGGTTTCTGGAATATATGAGAATATATAGGCGGAAGAAATAGGTCGGTGGACGCTCGAGGGGCCCACAATGGTGGGGGCGCGCCCTCCGTCCTTGTGGCTGCCTCGCAGCTCCCCTAACGTGCACTCCAAGTCCTCTAGATGTCTTCTAGTACAAGAAAAATCCTCGTAAAGTTTCGTTCCATTTGGACTCTGTTTGATATTCTTTTTCTGCGAAACTCAAAAATGAGGGAAAACGGAAACTGGCACTGGGCTCTAGGTTAATAGGTTAGTCCCAAAAATAATATAAAATAGCATATTAATGCATATAAAACATCCAAAACAGATAATATAATAGCATGGAACAATAAAAAATTATCGATATGTTGGAGACGTATCAACTGTCATGGGTGCCTAAATCTGCTTGATAGCCTTGATATTGTCGCGGTTGGCTTCTATCCCCTGCTGGGACACAAAGAAGCCAAGTAGCTTGTCGAAAGGGACACCGAACACACAGTTCTCCGGATTCAACTTCAGGTTGATCTTGCGCAAGTTTGCAAAAGTCTCTTCCTAGTCCTGAATGAGAGTCAATCTATCCTTAGTTTTAACCACAATATCATCCATGTAAGCCTCGACATTTCTATGCAGCTGTGGCTCAAATCCAATCTGTTATGCTCTTGCAAAGGTGGATCCAGCGCTCTTTAACCCCAAGGGTGTTCGTACAAAATAGTACGTGCCGCATGGGGTTATGAACGCGGTCTTCTCCTTGTCTTCCTTAGACATGAATATCTGGTGGTATCAAGAGTAGGCGTCAAGGAAGGAGAGCAAGTCACACCTAGAGGTGGAATCCACAATCTGATCAATCCGCGGCAAGGGGAACGGGTCCTTTAGGCATGCTTTGTTGAGATCAGTGAAATCTATGCAAAGCCTCCATTTCTCGTCGGCCTTGCGTACCACCACTGGATTATCTAACCATGTTGGATGCAATACTCCTCTGACTAGACCAGCTGCCTCATTTTCTTGACCTCCTCGGCAATAAACTGTTGCCGATCCAATGCTTGCTTCCAGACATTCTGCTTGACGGGCCTGGCGTGTGGGCAGACAGCAAGGTGGTGCTCGATTACCTCCCTGGGAACACCGGGGATGTCAGATGATTGTCGTGCAAACACATCAACATTCACCCACAGGAAGGCAATGAGCACGCTTTCCTATTTGGCATCGAGGGTGGTGCTGATGGTAAAGGTTCTGCCAGCGCCAGCCAGCCCTGCCGGGACCTTCTTCACAGCAGGTGCAGCAACCTTGGATCTCTTGCTATTGGAACTCTTTGGTAATTCGTCAATGGGCAGAGCGTACTCTGGAGAGGTACGCTTCCCGGACTCCTTGACGATGTCCAAGCTAGCTTTCTGCTTTTTTGTTTTCCTTGGCGGGAGCTGTGATCTTCATGGCCTCTGCCGGAACCACCTCCTGGTACATCTTATCCACACATATGACTGCATCTTTCTTATCTGACGGAATGGAGATGACACCCATCGACGCTGGCATCTTCAAGGTGTTGTAGGCATAGTGGGATGGCGTGATGAACTTGGCCAGGGCTGGTCGACCAAGGATTCCATTGTATGGCAGTGGGAGATCAACCACATCAAAAATGGTCTTCTCAGTCCGGCAGTTCAACTCTCGTCCGAACGTTATCGGTAGACTAATCTTACCCTTAGGACGACTCATGTCGGGGTTAATCCCTTGGAACATGCCAGTAACCTTGAGCTTTGCATCTGATATTTGGAGTTTGTTGATGACCATTGGACAAATCAGGTTCAACCAGGCCCCGCCATCAACCAACATAATTGTGACCTTGAGATTGTGGATCATTGGCCAGACCAACAACGACAAGCACCCTACCACTGTAGTGTGATCACGGTGGTCATCTTCATCAAAGACGATGGGCGTGTGGGACCACTTGAGCAGCTTTTGAGAATCTGCCGCTGGCTCCATAGCATTAAATTCACGCGCCGACTGTTTAAGTTGGTGGTGAGAGGGGTGCAAAGATGCACCCCCCATCAATGCATAAGGCGTCAGTGGCTTTCTGGAATTCATGCTCGCTGGTTTCCTTCTTATCTTCTCCATTACTCTCGCCTTACGGCCCCTGGCAGGTTTTCCTTCATACTAAGATGTCTTGCCGGGGCGATTTGCTCCACCCCACAGCCCTTCCCGCCAGTGCCATTATGATCCTTTTCCTGGTCACGCTTCTCATATTCAGCCCTCTGCATCTTGAGAAGATGCTCAACCTGACGGCAATCTTGAAGATCCTGGCCTTTAGTCCGATGGATCTTGCAGTAAGGACCATCACCTTTCCCAGATTTCTCGGCAGTCGGGGCTACCCGGCAGTCAGTGCACGCGACAACTTCCTTGCCGGGGGCCTCGGTCCTGGCCTTCTTGCGGTACTAGGTGTGCCTGATCCTTCGATAGTCATCACCACTTTATCTTTGCGCTTCTCATTGGACTTCTTGCTCTTCTTCCTATGGCTGGTGACATCATCATCATCCTGTGTGTCGACGACATTGCCATTTTCTTCTCCAGGGAGCAGCCTCCCTTCCTCCATGCGGGCACACTTGTCCACCATAGTGTACAGCTTGTTCATAGTCTTGGGTAGCCGCACGTTCATCTTGGAATGCAGCCTGCGGTTGCGCACATTGGACTGGAATGCATCTATCACTGCTACCGGGTGGATGTCTGGAATGTTTCTATGCACCCGACTAAACCTCTACATGTACTTCCACAAAGGCTCTCCTTCTTTCTACGGAAGAAGCTGCAAGTTGCTAGGCCGCCCTGGTTCTTGATGGCCGCCGGTGAAGGCGCCAACAAACTCACGGCACAGATCAGCCCAGGTCGAGATAGAGTTACCCGGCAGGTGCGTCAGCCAAGATCTCACATTGGGCTTGAGCGACAAATGAAAGTAAGTAGTAAATACCTTTTCATCCCTTCCTACGGCGGCTTGAACAGCGATGCTGTAGATGCTCAAGAACTCTGTTGGGTTTAATCTTCCATCATACTTCTCCGGTATCTCTGGCTTGAACGTGCGGGAAGATGGCCAACAGAGTTTCCGCAACTCACGGGTGAAAGCAGGGCACCCAACCTCAAAAGGTAGGTACTCGCTCTCACCGAGCGCAGGCTCGTCAACGTTGAGGCCATCGCGCCTATCGAACTGCGGAGGGTTGCGCGGTGTTGCTCGATGGTGATGCGCGCATCCCCCCTCCGCCTGTCCTCTGGGGCCCGTCGCTGATCCTGACATGCTTGAGGGACATACAAGGCCATCGACACATCGTCGGGTGCTTGGTCGTGTGGTTCCGGCTATGGTCTCCGGGTTGGCTCCCGCAGAGGGGACTGTACTGTGGGCCTGACCCACTCCGTGCAGCCAGTGGCTCGGGTCATCGTAGCCGCCACTGGATGCTGTGACGGACTGCCCGTTATGATCCTCCCGCTTCGATGAACCAATCAAACTCAGAATGGTGGCTCTCCACTCATCCATTTGATCAGCCGCCGATGAAATCTCAACAGGAGTTGGGCTCGTGCCATGGCCTCCGAGGCAGTGCTCGGCATGGATGATGATGTAGACCACAACATTGCTTGGCTTCTGGCGGCAATTGTATGAGTAGCGTTGTGCTCTCCCTGTCGTGAGCCGGTAGTCGAGGTCGCGTGGTGACGAGGCAAATGTACTTGGGGGTCGATGGCTCTTCCTGGCGCGTCGGTCCGAATGACTCCATTCAGGGGTGGCATGTGCCCAGTGGCTGCACCTACGGCGGAGTCAGCCAATGGAGCATTGTCCACTCTGAAGTGAGTGTCGCCGCTGTGACTACTTCTTCTAGGAGAATGGAGAGGGGGAGATTGAATTATTTCTCCACATGCGTTCGGCGGAACATGGCCGCTAGGGCTATATTGATGTTGTCTTCCTCCAGTGCCTCCGGCTCTCGCTTCGGTCGTGGGGGAGGTAATGATGAGGCCGCCTGCTTTGACCATGTCTCCCGCGGCATCCGTGGCCCCGTGTGCCTTTGCAGCCCCCGCGGCCTCAGCGGCCACGTGTGGAGAGGCTTTTGAGGTAGACGGGTGAGCCGTAGCACCGGATTTCTTCTTGGGCGCCATGGGTGATGGAGCCGCCGACGAAGAAGACGATGATGATGGTGAGGACGATGATGACGCACTGCGTACACGCTCGGATTCACGCAAGCGCTTTGTAAAGCCCCGGACACACTCGCTGGTGGTCGTTACTCCTGGCGGGATCTAGACTGCCGCACATATCAATACTAGTCTTTTCTGTGCACTTTGTCCTCACTCGTGCGTACCCGGGAGCAACTTCCCGGTCGGTCACCCATCCTGAAATTACTCCAAGATGAGCACGCTTAACTTTGGAGTTCCGTCCGAATGGGCTCCCGGGAAAGAAGGAATTCTTTATTGATATGAGTAGTCTATCATCCCTAATAAGCCAGACTATCACATACACCCCCACTCAGAGGAACCGACGTCCTCGTTGGGCCACATGAACGTTCCCTCTTGGCACAAACGTCTGTGCATCCAGTCCGATACATGTGCCATGCCGTGTGCCACGACGGCTCACAAACGTCATGAACAACATGACCGAGCACCTGTCCGCAAACATCCGTGTAACCGTGAGGGTCAGCTCTGATACCAACTTGTCACGCCCCGGACACACTCGCCGGTGGTCGTTACTCCTGGCGGGATCTAGACTCGCCCCACATATCAATACTAGTCTTTTCTGTGCACTTTATCCTCACGCGTGCGCACCCGGGAGCAACTTCCCGGTCGGTCACCCATCCTCAAATTACTCCAAGCTGAGCACGCTTAACTTTGGAGTTCTGTCCGAATGGGCTCCCGGAAGGAATTCCTTGTTGATATGAGTAGTCTATCATCCCTAATAAGCCAGACTATCACACGCTTCCCCCTACATGGCGCGCCAAAGATGTCGTGGGAAAACACGGCCACCTATGGGACCATCGGCCCCTTTTGGTTCGACAAGGGTAAGGGCACATTGCACAAAGAGCGGAGGGCACAGGGCAACGCGGCAACGATGACACAGGCAAATTTTACCTAAGTTAGGGCCACCGTGAGGCATAAAACCCTACTCCTGCTTTGGTGGATTGATGGGGTGGACCGTAGTGGAGACGCAGTACTCTTGCCCGGCAAGGTGGCCTGGGGGCGAGAGCAGCTACGCGTGTATGAGTTTACAATGGCCCGAATCCTTTCTACGGTCGCCACGGTCCTCATTTTATAGCTCAACGGGTTACCACAATGGCAAATCAGTCATTGTGTACTGATTAGATAGCAAATAGTGCTATCATACCTAACTCTGCAGACATGACAAGGCGCATTAAATGCGCCGCTTAGTGTCACATAAGGGCGTAGCCCATCAAGCCTTGTCGGGCCGATTCTGCCACCTCCTCGCCTGCATACATGACTGATAACCCACAAGTATAGGGGATCGCAACAGTTTTCGAGGGTAGAGTATTCAACCCAAATTTATAGATTCAACACAAGGGGAGCCAAAGAATATTTGAAGGTATTAGTAGTTGAGTTGTCAATTCAACCACACCTGGAAATTAATTATCTGCAGCAAAGTGATCAGTAGCAAAGTAGTTCGATAGTTTTGATAGTAGTGACAGCAGCAATAGTGACAGTAATCGTGATAACAGTATTTTTGTAGCAAGTGTAATAGTAGCAACAGCAGGTCAGCAGTAGTAACATAGCAAGATCAATATGGGACAAATTCGTAGGCATTGGATCAGTGATTTGTTGGATGATATTCATCATGTGACAGTTATAACCTAGGGCTATACGGCACTAGCTCCAGTTCCTCGATATAATGTAGGCATGTATTACGTAAATAGTCATACATGCTTTATTAAAAGAACTTGCATGACATCTTTTGTCCTACCTTCCCGTGGCAGCGGGGTCCATATTGGAAACTAAGGGATATTAAGGCCTCCTTTTAATAGAGAACTAAAGCAAAGCATTAACACATAGTGAATACATGAACTCCTCAAACTACGGTCATCACCGAGAGTGGGCCCGGTTGTTGTCACTCTGGGGTTGTCGGATCATAACCGTAGTAGGTGACTATAACTTGCAAGATCGGACCTAGAACACGGATATAATGATGATAATATAAACGGTTCAGATCCGAGATCATGGCACCCGGGCCCAAAGTGACAAGCATTAAGCATGGCAAAGTCATAGCAACATCAATCTAAGAACATATTGGACACTAGGGATCGGTCCCTAACAAAACTAACTCGATTACATGATGAATCTCATCCAACTCCTCACCGACCAGCGAGCCTACGAAGGAATTATTCACTCCTAATGGGGAGCATCATGGAATTGGTGATGGAGAAGGGTTGGTGACGACGAGGAACAAAGATCTCCCTCTCCGGAGCCCCAAACGGACTCCAGATCTGGCGTGCCGAGGAAGAACGGGAGGTGACGGTGGCTCCGTCTCGTGGATCGCGATAATTCTTTCTCCCTAATTTTTCTCCAAAAATAGGAATTTACAGGATCAGGGTTGTCATCTGCGGGCCCACCAGGTGGGTACAACCCACCTGGGCGTGCCAGGAGAGGGGGGCATGCCCTAGTGGATTGTGCCCACCCAGGGGCCCCTCTCTGCTGGGTCTTGGCTGAAGTAATTCTCTTTTATTCCATAAAAAATCCTCGCAATGTTTCGTTTCATTCCGAGAACTTTTATTTCTGCACAAAAACAACACCATGGTAGTTATGCTGAAAACAACGTCAGTCTGGGGTTAGTTTCATTCAAATCATGCAAATTAGAGTCCAAAACAAGAGGAAAAGCGTGAGAAAAGTAGATACGTTGGAGACGTACCAACTCCCCCAAGCTTAAACCATTGCTTGTCCTCAAGCAATTCAGTTGATAAACAGAAAGTGAGAAAAAAAACTTTTACGAACTCTTTTGCTCTTGTTTGCATAAATAAGCTCAAACAACACCCAGGTTTTTAGCCAGCATTATGACTAACCCTGTCGACCATAATACTTAATGATTATATTAAATCATATCAACGACATAATCAGCTAGTGAGCAAAAATAAGATATCACAAACAACAACATGTTGTCAAAACAACCATGATACAATATGAAAATAGTGGTATCTCGCTAGCCCCTTCCGAGACCGCAAAACATAAATGCAGAGCACCTGTAAAGTTCAAGCAGCGACTAAACATTCTAATCCATGGTAGAAAAGATCCAGTCATGATAGCACCCAACATTCACTACACACAAGGCATAGGCATGACAACAGTGCTCTCAGATCTGGCGCTTATTAGAGAAGGGGATGACATAACATAAAAGTAAATAGAAAGTCCCTTCGCAGAGGGAAGCAGTGATTTGCAGAGGTACCAGAGCTCAAGTTTTTTAAAACAGAGGTAAATGAAACTTTGAGAGGTGCACCCTTTTCATTCACTTCACGACTATCAGCTACCGATATCTCCCATGCTAAAAGAGCTAGTGGCGGTTCCCAAGCAGAAAAGTAAATGTTTGAACTCCATTGGGAGTTTTGGTTGTTTATTTGTGAGTTTTTTGTTTTTGCAGTTTGGGACTGGGAATCCCTATTACCGCCCTTTTCTCGTCCAATGGCGAGTGAATAAACACTCAACATGAGAATAACCCACTTAGCATGGAAAATACTGACCACCTCCTGTTGTTCCATGAACGATCCAGACACACAAAAATGATATTTATTTGAAGTTTTGAGAGGTGGCACATGAAAATTTACTTAGGACAGAAGGGTAATACCACATATAGGTAGGTATGGTGGATTCGTCTAGAATAACTTTGAGTTTTCAAATTTGATGCACAAGCAGTATTCCCGCTTAGTACAGGTGGAGACTAGCAAATAGGTTGGGAAGCGGCCAGCTAGAGAGCAACAATGGTCATGAACATGCATCGTGCATAATAAACATTGGACACCCGCATGAGTAGGATATGGACACCATGAACATAAATATCATAGAGGCTTTGTTGGTTTTGATTCAACTACATGCATAAACAAGTGCCAAGTCAAGCCACTTGAACATCCAGAGGAGGATACCATATCATCATACTACATCACAATCATTTTTACGCTATGTTGATATCCAAGATAAATCATTATTACTCCTAGCTACTTATGCATGTCATGAGAAACTATAGTCTCTAATTGTCATTGCAAACATGTATAATCATAATGGGCTGAATCATGGGAACTAGGCTAAACATATTAACACAAATAGAACAAGTCAAGTTTATACCAGTTTCTCCTTGCCATGGCCAGTTCATCAAATATCGTCCTTATTGACTTTCACTTGCACGACCGAATGATATGAAAATAGTAATAGTGCAAGAGTGTCGTGGACTAAGCTGGAATCTGCAAAGAATTTTATACAACAGGAGAAGACAAGGTAAATGTGCTCTTTATTAGTTCAAAAATTATTCAAATGAGATCCACTCAACAAATTCATCATGGTGTTCTCGTTGGTACAACTCGAATAAAAACAAAAGAAGTTCAGAAAAACACACTGTCGGCGTTCTGGGAATGGGGGTACCCAGACTTGCCTGCATGCGGCCCATGGCGTGGCTCGTCAGGTGGCCTGATACGGCCCAGCAGCTTCAGCAACCAATCAAGACCCTCGCGAGGGGCCGAGCCTCGCGAGGCGGAAGACGTAAGACATCCTCTGGGGCGGCCGCACTAGGCCGGCTCATGAGGATCGGAGATATCTAGGCAAGGGGAACCTCGCGAGGTCCTCATGACGTGAGCAGTGACAACCAAGGCCAGGCGGGCGTCAGCTGGCGCAGAGTGCCAGTTTCCTCTTTGGTACTAAAGAAGCAGGTGCAGGCGAGGAGTCCCGAGGCATCAGGAAAAGGTTTCCATATTGGTGCAACAAGACCAAGACCAGCAGGACAGCAGAACGGAGGTCATCACGGAGCCCACAACGACATCACCACCAGAGCCTTTGGCAGGCGAAGACCACCTTTTGTCTTGATAGCTTATATTAGCTGTCCTCCTACAAATTTGGCCGTTGTGGGATCCCTTCCCGCTCAATATTTGGGAAGAGGGCCCAGGCCAATATAAATAGGACTAGCCACCATCACTGGGATCATCTCATCGGATCGGGAGTTGATCTCATCTCGAGTTGAACAGATAGTAGGCCACACACCTCAAGCTCACCCAAGCACAAGAACCCCTCTCCTCAAGAGGCAGTTCATCCATGTACTAGTTCTTCCTCAGCCTACAAGGCAATCCACCACACCACACTGGATGAGGGTATTACACCACAACGGTGGCCCAAACCAGTATAAAACTTGTGTCCCTTGTTCTTCGGATCTGACGAGCTAGGCCTAGGGATCGGCGAGTAGACGAGCTAGAGTGGAAGGAGAGATCTTCATGCGCACCCCAGAGTCCGAACCGCAAGGGTTTTGTCGGAACCTAAGATCTGACATTTGGCGCGCCAGGTAGGGGTGTGCCGAAACTTCGCTTCCGTCGATCCGCGCTCCATCGTCCCATCCGTTCCACGGCCGACGCTCGCAGAGCCTGTGCTGAGCGGCGGGCTACCCTTGCCGCCCGCGTCGCTCAGACTGCTACTGCCGGTGGACCACCCCGCCGTTCTCCATCGCCTGCCACCGCCGCCGCCACCGGCCCGGCACGACATGAACAGTAGGCCTCGTCCTTGCACCCCTCCTTGCGGCGAGATGGTCGCACCACGACCCCATCGCTGACCCCGATAGTCTCGCCATCCCATGCACGTCGCGGACCCGCGGACGTGCAGGCTGCGTTGCTCATGGCACGCGAGCTGCTGCGCTACCGCCCCGTCGACGACTTCTACGAAGAATGGCTCGACCGCATCGCCAAACTCGTCAGCGCCGCTGGGGGCTCTCCAGCGCCGTCTCTCTCCTTGCCTCATTGTCACATCCCTAGATCAACCCGTGTGGTCTTTGCCTGATCATCATCACATCATGTTTAAATTTCTCAGAAACTGGAAATGGGGATGTTCAAACCCTAGCACCAAATGAATTCAACTAGGGTCAAATTAAAATCTTTCTCAATGAACCTAAAATGCCCTTTGGAAAAGTTCATCATTTTTGGATTGATTACAAACCTCTGCCAAAAATGTTGCACATATTTCTAGGACCATTCTGGATTTTTGAATTAAATCATACCATATTTGCATTTGGGCATTTAAATTTTATATATTATTTTAAATGCTCAAATAATCATAAACTAAAATGTCTACTGTTGGTTTTATTCTAAACAGTAGCCATGCTTAGTTTCATGATTTTTGGTAATGCTCTGGCATTTTTAATAAAGCAAAACAAAAACAGAAAATAGAAAACAGAAAACAGTAATATAAATAGAAAGCAGAGAGGGAGAGTTTTACCTGTGCAGCCCACCTGGCGGCCCAAGTGGCCGGCCCAGCCCACCAGCCGTCGCACCGTCTTCAACCTCCTGCCAGTAGGCAGGAGGGCGTGTGCCCGCGGCGCGCCAGCACGCGCACGGCCACCGACGGCCACCTCCTGCTTGCCGCTTCGACCTGGACGTCTCTGGTGTCTCCATGCACCCCCCGGACCCCTCTCACTCCCCCTCGATCTCTTCTCCCTCTTCTCTGGTCCTCTCTCCCGCACCACCGAAAACGCCCGTCGCCGCCGTTCGCCATTGTCGCGGCCACAGCCACCCCCTCGTCCCCTCGACGTGTCTACGAGCTCCGCCACGGACCCGTGAATCTACACGCCCACGCCCGCGAGCTCGGGAGCCTCTTAGCGTCTTCCCCGACCTCGTCTTGAAGCTCCGGCCGCCGGAGATCCCCCTCGACGCCCTGCTCTGCTCCGAGCCTCCCCCGAGCCCACGTCAACGCCTCTGCACCCACCGTGAGCTCCGCCGTTGTTTTCCCCTACTCCCCGAGCTCGTCTACACCTCTAGCCGCAGTAGCCGCCGCACCCGTGAGCTCCCCGCCGCCGGTGATGTCGCCGCCGTCGTTCTAGCCCCCGCCACTCGTGTCCGAGCTTACCTCTGCACTCAGTGCACTCCCGCGCATCGATTGAGGCCACCGGTTGCCCCTGCCGTGTGCTGCAACACTGTTTTCACCGCAGCCAGAACTCCGGCGCCGCCGCGAGCTCCGTTCCGACGAGCTTCGCCGTCCCCGTGTCCTCCCGTTGCCTCCATTAGATGCGCGAGCTCCCCAGCTACGCGTAGCACCAAGCCGCCGTCCAAATGGTCGCCGGAGGGCGATTTCCGAGCACCGCCGCCACGTTTGGCCTCGCCGGCGTCGAGCCGCCGGTGGGTTTGACCACCTTTGACCATGGCTGGACCCCCCTTTGTGTCACTGACATGTAGGGCCGGCGTTGGACTAATTAGCTTAGGTTGTAAATTAAGTGCTAACTATGGTGCTTAGTTTATGAGCCAATGACAGGTGGGGTCAGCCCCCTGCCTAATTTGTTCAGTTTAAAACTAAACTTAGTTAGGCCCTGAGAGACTGACATGTGGGCCCTGTGCCTATTTAGTTTAGTTTAATCTTCTGTTTAGTTTAGTTTTAAACTTTAGTTAGTGCTGAGAGACTGACCAGTGGGACCCACTGGTCAGGTTTGGCCTGGACTCGCCTGTTGACCTGCTGACATCACTCAGACGTCATGCTGACGCAGTAAAGCCCTTTTCTGGAATTTATATAATCTACATGATTTATTTATTTCAGAAAATAGCCAAAACTTCTAAAAATCACAGAAAATAATCTATAACTCAGATGAAAATAATTTATATATGAAAATTGATCAGAAAAATCCAAGGAATCTGTTTATGGCATTTTCATGCATATTAGAACAACTTATGGCTGCTGTTTAGGGCAATTTGAATAAATGGCATTTGAATAATCACATATGGAGTTTGAATTTGAACCTTTGGTTCAAACCAACTTCATTTAATTGTGTTGCTAGTTGCATTAGCTCAATAAACATCATATTGCCATGTCACATTCATGCATCATATTGTTGCATTGCATTGATTGTGTTCTTTCTCTGTTTGTCGGTTTTGTCCCCTCTCAGTAGACGACGTTCCGACGATGAGTTCGATGACACCGATGAAGAACTATTGTTATCTTCAGAAGTGCCAGGCAAGCAAAACCCCATTGAGCATTCCGATACAATCCCACTCTCTTGCTCTTGCGCTCTTTTACTGCATTAGGACAACAACGCTTCAACTGTTACCTGCTGCGGTAGCTGAACCCCTTTCGACTGCATGACCCGTCATTGCCACAGTAAATAGTTGAAACCCACTAGTATGAGTAGGAGTTGTTTGAGCCATGTTGTGCCTACTCATTTATGCTTTCTGGTTATGCTTGCTATTGCTTAGAGTTGTGTCAGGTCTGATTCATCGGGGATGAATTGGAATGTGGTGAACATGTCCTACTGTTGAGAGCTAAGTGTGTGAACACGATTTGGTAAAGGTAGCGATGAGAGGCCATGTAGGAGTACATGGTGGGTTGTCTCATTGCAACCGTCCTCAGTAACTGAGTTCTGTGTTGGTTGGTCCATGAAACAACTACTACCACACATTGGGATCCTTAATTGACTCTCTCGACTTATTAATCAACATGATCTCTGTCCAGCAGTTGCAACTAGTTTCTGGTGTTTGTAGTTTATTGGAGGTCGTGCGTAGCGCTGACCCTCGGGGTGGGCTGTGACGCGGCAGGTACATGGCACGGTGTACCGATCGCCCATTTGGTGATGCGGGAACCCTGTACACATCGTTTGGGGTCGTGAGCGACACCCCGGCCGGATCTCCCCACGGATGGAACCCAAATAGGCGATAAACCTGGACGAGAGACTTGTGTGGTTAGTCAGGTCGTGGCCGACACCCTCGCTGGGCCTCCGCTTGAAGGTTGCCGAGTACATGTCGTGTAAACGGCGGTAAGTGGTGAGAGCGTGTGTGAAGAAGTACACCCCTGCAGGGTTAACTATAATCTATTCGAATAGCCGTGTCCGCGGTAATGGACTTCTGGGTTGCCTATTACAGTTCATAGACAAGTGAAAGTGGATACTCTAAAACGCGCAAGATAAGCGTGAGTGCTATGGATGGCCTTCTCATAGGGAGACGGGAGCGGATCCATAGTGGTGTATTGATTGGTGAATATGTGGACTCGTGTGCGCCACCTCAAAAGAGTTACTTGCAGTCGTAGTTTAGGATAGCCACTGAGTCAAAGCTGGCTTGCTGCAGTCAAACTCCAGCACCCCTTTGTTGATACCGATGCATATGTAGTTAGTTCTGATGTAAGTCTTGCTGAGTACCTTTGTACTCACGTTTTCTTAATTTATGTTTTGCAGAGAGACGTCAGTCTCACTAGTGGTTCCGCGTGGACTTCGACGTTTAGCTTGTTACCCCAGCTACGATCTTGTACCCTTGGGAGGGTCTTGTAGATAGTCGGGCTCCTCAGCCTTTTTCATTGGTAGTTGTCTGTACTCAGACATGTTATGCTTCCGTTGCCTGTATGCCCTGTATGTTGGGTCATGTGACCTCTGTTTGTAATAAACGCTATGATGGCTCTTCAGGGCCTTTATCTATATGAGTTGTTGAGTTATGTTGTGATGCCATGTTGTACAGCACATACTTGCATGTTATGCGTACATGTAATGTGTATTGCTATGTGTGGGATCCGACACCTAGTTGTTTACCCTTGGTAGCCTATCTTACAGGGAAATGTCTCCTAGTGCTTACACTAAGCCTTGGTAGCTTGCTACTGCTCCGGAACACTCAGGCTGGCCGGCATGTGTCCTTCTTCGTTCCTGTGTCTGTCCCTTAGGGGAAATGTCACGCGTTGTTCCTTTAAGTCCTTGTAGCTTGCTACGACTTGGGTTCATACGTTGATGACCGACACGTTCGTTGCTGGGTCATGTATGCCTGTCTCTGTAATTTAGGGCCACTTTTGGTTTATAACTGGTCATGTCGGCCCGGGTTCTCTGTCATATGGATGCTAGCGACACTATCATATACGTGTGCCAAAATGCGCAAACGGTTCCAGGCCAGGTAAGGTGGCACCCGTGGGAATACCGTGCGTGAGGCCGCAAAATGATATGGTGTGTTACAGGCTAGACCTATGTGACTTAGGATCGGGGTCCCGACAGCTTTGGTATCAGAGCCTGACTGCCTGTAGGATTAGCAAGCCAAACTGGTCGAAGTTGTGTCTAGAAATTCTTAGTTATATAAGGGAATTGATTGTGGAAGGGAACGTGAGGCTCTTTTTACTCCTTTACCCTATGACCTTCTGATCTGAGTCACCCTCTTCTTCTACGGGGATTAAGAAACTAGGAATCTCATTCTATTTATCAGGATCACGTTAATGTGGATTCAACTCTCAGTTCAGTCTCAAGTACTTCTGTCTGTTAAACTGTTGGTCTCAGAACCTTGACATTATGATGTCGAGTGGTTATGCTATCTTTGTGCACGAGTCTTAAAAGTATTTTCAAGCATTTGCAGCCGTTATGCTGTCCGAGTCATTCTAGGTTTCTAAATAATCTGATGCATTTGCAAACCTTTCCTTCATGTTCCGATGTACCTTTGGGCCAGACTAAGCACACTAGTCAGTATGTTGAGGTACTCTGCTACCTCGACATATATGTTGGATTTATTATTATGACCCTAGGTGTCTTAGAGGATCACCCAGTAATCTAGCAATGCTTTATATTCTCAGTGTGATGATTTTGGCCATCATTCTCGAAAGCATCCCGTGATGCTATTTAGTTGGTAGGTATTCTATTCCTGGGTTCTTGAACCCGAGCTTCACCCTACTTACTTCATGTTGATAGTATTTGCTCGTTCCTTTAGGATACTAGTAACCTTGTGATAGTCCTCGAGGTCTGTGGTATATCATTCTTCCAAATACCATGAACCATCATGGCAGAAGTTCTTCTGAACCAAAAGATCACAACCCGAGTGCTCTTGAGTAGTACTCCATTCATATTGTGACTCTGCCAATTCTACTTTCTGCATGGGTTATCCGGAAGAAATATGTTGAACTCGTTCGACATGTTAATCTATGCATCCACAACTCAGAAGTTATATGTTCCTTGAGTTGTCTCCTTTTAGTTGTATTATGACCCTCTCTATCAATTGATAGTCAAGAGTAGTTGTGCACTCGTGTTCATCGATGCCTTTTACTCTTGTGGTCTATCAAGCCATTCTATTCTGGAATGACTAGGAGAAACAAACTCCAGTACCTTATCCATATTCAGGATTGGGATGAAGAAGTTGTACCTCGCAGGTGAAGAATGCTGATCCAGCTTCTAAGCTGTTCTATCCTGGAGTATTACCATCTTTATGTCAAGAATGTCATGGGAATTGCACAACCTCCTATGAACTCTTGATACCATGATACTTCTCACCCTCATCGTTCATTCCTCGGTCTCCGTGTTGTTGTAACCGGAATACTGACAAGTGAATCGTGATGTGTGAAATCAATACTCCTAGCAACTTCGTTGCTTGGTAGCAAATGGACGATAATCTCATTCTTAGTGTGTTGGTTACCAAATCACCATTCTAAGATTGATCATGCTACCTAGTCCACTTTCTTGGTGCACTCCTTGATTGATGAGTTAGGATTTTGTTAAGTCCTCGCTCATTTGATCATATTGTTTTGCCCTGAAAAGCAAGATTGTTCTCGAGATTAGTAACATATCGGTGGTTCGTGATTTTCCGAATATCTTCTCGGAAGTATTACCAGGTTGTTCTCTGACCGCTATGTTGAATTCGTGATCAAGTTGGTTTTCTTGTAAACCACCCCTTCTCCGAGAATCTGTATTGGATACCCTGAACTAGCTGGTTAAGCTAAACAACAATTTGGAGAGTTGTAAGATAAAAGCTTGCCTGACTTAGTTCCTTCTAAGGGATATCTTTTGTGTGTGTGTGTGTTGAAGATAGATGATATCCTCATCAATTGGTCCCTGTGATCAGTTGTTGGACCTATTGTCATATCAAAACTTTGATTTGAGCATGGGCTATCATCAAATCAAATCAGAACCAATGATATTCATAATGTTGTCTTACTCGTGGGTGTCCCTTGAGCATACCTCATTATATCCCCTTGGTGTGACTAATACTATCACTTGTTCACATAATTATGGAATTCCATCTCCATGGAAATCTGGATGGATTATTGTTGAGCCCATCAACAAACATCCTTATCTCCTCCATGATTTTGTAGGACAATAAGCTAGTGTTGGAAACCTTGTAAGCATTGCCTTCGTGTCCTGTTCATGAGATATATGTTGGATGAGAGAAGAGACTTTCCCAAATTCAGGTGTAATTGATGTAAGTTGCCACCGTGAGTTTGAGAAAGCTTGTTTTACCCCCTCTGGAATCATCCCAATTCAGTCATGCATACGTGCGAAGTATACTATGGCTTGGGAGATTAGCTACCTCCATTCCATTGGTATTTCCTAGCATACCAAGCCACTGATTGATCTGTTCAAGAAAAGAAGTTCATGCGCTAATCCCGAAGGGCCCGGACGGACATGCACAAGACTTCGCTATCTTCAATGATGATTCCCAATCTGAACTCGGTAGTAATTTATTATAAGACTACTATGTGGTCACGTTTGTCTGGGACAACGTGCTCACAGGTACGTAGCAGAACTAGCTCATGTTTTGGAGCTTGCTATCGTGATTCACTCCCCGAGAATCTCGCAACGCCGTCTCGTCGAATTGTGTTGCAAACATTCATTATTTCTAGACTTGATGAGTCTGGAATATCCTGACACCAACCAGAACTGAATCTCAGGAAGATATGATGGTTGGAGCATTTCCCAAGAACTATAATATTGGTCTCTCGATAACCGGTAAAGTGGATGTCGTGGCCAACACACCCAGCCGGAAGACCTGTTGTTGTAGAATCTTGATTGAAGAAGTTGGCCACCTCCCCATAAGGACTTCGTAGGATTTACTCCCTAGTTGTTCCTGATGGATTTTTGTGCTCCTGAAGTCCGACCTTTTACTTGACGTTCTAGGTACCAAACCATTTTAATAAATGGGTTGCGCTAGCACATCAAGGAGAACATTAGAAGCGGAGTGCTAAATGTCTCTCGGTCGATCATCCAGATTTCGTCCCCTTGGCCTCGCTAAGGTGAAATATGAGAAAGTGTTATCTTCCTTTGCATCTGCATTGTCCAGCACTATTCATCATGGTAGTATGTTGCGTTGCCAGGATCCTTGACACGGATATTGGTAAAACCTTGATGAATATGGGAATGCTCAAGTTCTTGAGAGCATGCACAAGCACTAGGTGTTATCCTCGACATCAACCGGGATTGCTTCCAGTGTTCTTGGTTATATTATACACTCTCAAAGAGTAGATTTACTCTCTACTGTTGGGTTTGTTCCCAGTTACAGAATCATTCCCAGCATTTGCATTTTGTTCCCAGCTTGCACCGCCAACGTGCCAATTTTCCATGGGTTGCCCTTCTCAGCATCTGCTGCTCAAGGTTATCTTCAAAAGTGGTCCTACCATGGGTCCCATCCATTTCCGATGATAAGTAAATCAACCTTGGTATTGTCTTTTACAAGGCAGTCCACATCATCCATTCTAGATGTAGAATGTCATTCCTTCGACTTCGTCAAACGATCGTTTGTGATTTGCCTCCGGCTGGTATAGAGCGTTTCAATGATCCCTATATCAAAAGTAATTCTTTTTGCCACTTAGGGGAATAACTCTACGAGTCACCTTCTCTAAGGTGCCCCGTCTAGTGGTATCGATCACCATCTTCTTAGGTGTGGAATTATTGCCACTAGGTGAACCTTCATCGTTTGTTTCACTCCATCCCCCTGGAGGTGTACTCTGTGTCTCATCTCAAGAGATGTTCCAACGTCTCACTCCAAGAGCTGATCTTGAGTTGCCCGATCTTTCACAAGATCAACTACTGCGGAATTTCTTTCGTTGTCACCGTGTTGGACAAAGACCTTAAAAGCAAGGGTTTCAAGATCAACATGATGCCAGCAATCAACATTCATATGAAGGACATTTGGATCATGAAGATTGTGTTAGTTAGTGTCCCCTCTGATTTCTTACCGTACGCTTGAATCTCGGGACGAGATTCTTGTTTTAGTGGGGGTGAGTTGTCACATCCCTAGATCAACCCCTGTGGTCTTTGCCTGATCATCATGACATCATGTTTAAATTTCTCAGAAACTGGAAATGGGCATGTTCAAACCCTAGCACCAAATGAATTCAACTAGGGTCAAATTAAAATCTTTCTCAATGAACCCAAAATGCCCTTTGGAAAAGTTCATCATTTTTGGATTGATTACAAACCTCTGCCAAAAATGTTGCACATATTTCTAGGACCATTCTGGATTTTTGAACTAAATCATACCATATTTGCATTTGGGCATTTAAATTTTATATATTATTTTAAATTCTCAAATAATCATAAACTAAAATGTTTACTGTTGGTTTTATTCTAAACAGTAGCCATGCTTAGTTTCATGATTTTTGGTAATGCTCTGGCATTTTTAATAAAGCAAAACAAAAACAGAAAATAGAAAACAGAAAACAATAATATAAATAGAAAGCAGAGAGGGAGAGTTTTACCTGTGCAGCCCACCTGGCGGCCCAAGTGGCCGGCCTAGCCCACCAGCCGTCGCACCGTCTTCAACCTCCTGCCAGTAGGCAGGAGGGCGTGTGCCCGCGGCGCGCCAGCACGTGCACGGCCACCGACGGCCACCTCCTGCTTGCCGCTTCGCCCTGGACATCTCTGGCGTCTCCACGCACCCCCCCGGACCCCTCTCACTCCCCCTCGATCTCTTCTCCCTCTTCTCTGGTCCTCTCTCCCGCACCACCGAAAACGCTCGTCGCCGCCGTTCGCCGTTGTCGCGGCCACAGCCTCCCCCTCGTCCCCACGACGTGTCTACGAGCTCCGCCACGGACCCGTGAATCTACACGCCCACGCCCGCGAGCTCGGGAGCGTCTTAGCGTCTTCCCCGACCTCGTCTTGAAGCTCCGGCTGCCGGAGATCCCCCTCGACACCCTACTCTGCTCCGAGCCTCCCCCGAGCCCACGTCGATGCCTCTGCACCCACCGTGAGCTCCGCCGTCATTTTCCCCTACTCCCCGAGCAAGTCTACACCTCTAGCCGCAGTAGCCGCCACACCCGTGAGCTCCCCGCCGCCGGTGATGTCGCCGCCGTCGTTCTAGCCCCCGCTGCTCGTGTCCGAGCTTACCTCTGCACTCAGTGCACTCCCGCGCATCGATTGAGGCCACCGGTTGCCCCTGCCGTGCGCTGCAACGCTGTTTTCACCGCAGCCAGAACTCCGGCGCCGCCGCGAGCTCCATTCCGACGAGCTCCGCCGTCCCCGTGTCCTCCCGTTGCCTCCATTAGATGCGCGAGCTCCCCAGCTACGCATAGCACCAAGCCGCCGTCCAAATGGTCGCCGGAGGGCGATTTCCGAGCACCGCCGCCACGTTTGGCCTCGCCGGCGTCGAGCTGCCGGTGGGTTTGACCACCTTTGACCACGGCTGGACCCCCCTCTATGTCACTGACATGTGGGGCCGGCGTTGGACTAATTAGCTTAGGTTGTTAATTAAGTGCTAACTATGGTGCTTAGTTTATGAGCCAATGACAGGTGGGGTCAGCCCCCTGTCTAATTTGTTCAGTTTAAAACTAAACTTAGTTAGGCCCTGAGAGACTCACATGTGGGCCCTATGCCTATTTAGTTTAGTTTAATCTTCTGTTTAGTTTAGTTTTAAACTTTAGTTAGTGCTGAGAGACTGACCAGTGGGACCCACTGGTCAGGTTTGACCTGGACTCGCCTGTTGACCTGCTGACATCACTCAGACGTCATGCTGACGCAGTAAAGCCCTTTTCTGGAATTTATATAATCTAAATGATTTATTTATTTCAGAAAATAGCCAAAACTTCTAAAAATCACAAAAAATAATCTATAACTCAGATGAAAATAATTTATATATGAAAATTGATCAGAAAAATCCAAGGAATCTGTTTATGGCATTTTCATGCATGTTAGAACAACTTATGGCTGTTGTTTAGGGCAATTTGAATAAATGGCATTTGAATAATCACATATGGAGTTTGAATTTGAACCTTTGGTTCAAACCAACTTCATTTAATTGTGTTGCTAGTTGCATTAGCTCAATAAACATCATATTGCCATGTCACATTCATGCATCATATTGTTGCATTGCATTGATTGTGTTCTTTCTCTATTTGTCGGTTTTGTCCCCTCTCAGTAGACAACGTTCCGGCGATGAGTTCGATGACACCGATGAAGAACTATTGTTATCTTCAGAAGTGCCAGGCAAGCAAAACCCCATTGAGCATTCCGATACAATCCCACTCTCTCGCTCTTGCTCTCTTTTACTGCATTAGGACAACAACGCTTCAACTGTTACCTGCTGCGGTAGTTGAACCCCTTTCCACTGCATGACCCGTCATTGCCACAGTAAATAGTTGAAACCCACTAGTATGAGTAGGAGTTGTTTGAGCCATGTTGTGCCTACTCATTTATTCTTTCTGGTTATGCTTGCTATTGCTTAGAGTTGTGTCAGGTCTGATTCACCGGGGATGAATTGGAATGTGGTGAACATGTCCTACTGTTGAGAACTAAGTGTGTGAACACGATTTGGTAAAGGTAGCGATGAGAGGCCATGTAGGAGTACATGGTGGGTTGTCTCATTGCAGCCGTCCTCAGGAACTGAGTTCTGTGTTGGTTGGTCCATGAAACAGCTACTACCACACATTGGGATCCTTAATTTACTTTCTCGACTTATTAATCAACATGATCTCTGTCCAGGAGTTGCAACTAGTTTCTGGTGTTTGTAGTTTACTGGAGGTCGTGTGCAGCGTTGACCCTCGGGGTGGGCTGTGACGTGGCAAGTACGTGGCACGGTGTACCGATCGCCCGTTTGGTGATGCGGGAACCCTGTACACATCGTTTGGGGCCGTGAAGACACCGCGGCCGGATCTCCCCATGGATGGAACCCAAATAGGCGATAAACCTGGACGAGAGACTTGTGTGGTTAGTCAGGTCGTGGCTGACACCCTCGCTGGGCCTCCGCTTGAAGGTTGCCGAGTACATGTCGTGTAAACGGCGGTAAGTGGTGAGAGAGTGTGTGAAGAAGTACACCCCTGCAGGGTTAAATATAATCTATTCGAATAGCCGTGTCCGCGGTAATGGACTTCTGGGTTGCCTATTACAGTTCATAGACAATTGAAAGTGGATACTCTAAAACGCGCAAGATAAGCGTGAGTGCTATGGATGGCCTTCTCGTAGGGAGACGGGAGCGGATCCATAGTGGTGTATTGATTGGTGAATATGTGGACTCGTGTGCGCCACCTCAAAAGAGTTACTTGCAGTCGTAGTTTAGGATAGCCACCGAGTCAAAGCTGGCTTGCTGCAGTCAAACTCCACCACCCCTTTGTTGATACCGATGCATATGTAGTTAGTTCTGATGTAAGTCTTGTTGAGTACCTTTGTACTCACGTTTGCTTAATTTATGTTTTGCAGAGAGACGTTAGTCTCGCTAGTGGTTCCGCGTGGACTTCGACGTTTAGCTTGTTACCCCAGCTACGATCTTGTACCCTTAGGAGGGTCTTGTAGATAGTCAGGCTCCTCAGCCTTTTTCATTGGTAGTTGTCTGTATTCAGACATGTTATGCTTCCGTTGCCTGTATGCCCTGTATGTTGGGTCATGTGACCTCTGTTTGTAATAAACGCTATGATGGCTCTTCAGGGCCTTTATCTATATGAGTTGTTGAGTTATGTGGTGATGCCATGTTCTACAACACATACTTGCATGTTATGCGTACATGTAATGTGTATTGCTATGTGTGGGATCCGACACCTAGTTGTTTACCCTTGGTAGCCTATCTTACAGGGAAATGTCTCCTAGTGCTTCCACTGAGCCTTGGTAGCTTGCTACTGCTCCGGAACACTCAGGTTGGCCGACATGTGTCCTTCTTCATTCCTGTGTCTGTCCCTTAGGGGAAATGTCACATGTTGTTCCTTTAAGTCCTTGTAGCTTGCTACGACTTGGGTTCATACGTTGATGACCGACACGTTCGTTGCTGGGTCATGTATGCCTGTCTCTGTAATTTAGGGCCACTTTTGGTTTATAACTGGTCATGTCGGCCCGGGTTCTCTGTCATATGGATGCTAGCGACACTATCATATACGTGTGCCAAAATGCGTAAATGATTCCGGGCCAGGTAAGGTGGCACCCGTGGGAATACCGTGCGTGAGGCCACAAAGTGATATGGTGTGTTACAGGCTAGACCTGTGTGACTTAGGATCGGGGTCCCGACACTCGTCCGCCATCCCATGTGGACGACGAGGCCCATGAAGCTCTACTGCTACCCCCACGTCAAGGCGTCGTCCAAGACCCAAGGCATGTGGCCCCGCGGCGTGACCGCCCACGCGCAGCGCCAGTGCACGAAAAAGGAAGTTGCCAAGAGATCCAGCGGCCACGCGGGGGAGCGCCAGTGCTCCCTACACTGTTGCATCGAACCGCGCGCCCACCGCCGCGGTGGCGCGCGAGGACCAAGATCAAGTTCTGCCTCCCCAACAAGCTCCGGTATCTACAACAGGATGAAAGGCCCTCGCCCCCGAGCTATGCAACATCAACTGGCCTAGGAAGTTCAAGCCCGACTTGCCTCCATGCTATGATGGCACCCCCCGACCCTGCAGAGTTCCTACAGCTCTACGAGCTGAGCATCGAAGCTTCCGGCGGCAACGAGAAGAACATGGCAAACTGGTTCCCCATGGCCCTCAAAGATGGCACGCGCTCGTGGCTCCTGAACCTGCCCGCGAGATCGATCTCCACCTGGAGCGAGATGCGCGAGCGGTTCATCGCCAACTTCCAGGGCACCTGAGACCGCCCCCCGGCCGCGTGTGACCTGCGGCGTATCAAGCAACAACCAGGAGAAACCCTCCAGAAGTTCATCCAACGCTTCAACAGCGTCTGCGTCAAGATCCCCAAGGTCACGGACGAGGCCATCATTTCGGCATTCTCAGATGGCGTCTGCGATGTCAAGATGAAGGAGCCCGCCATCCACGAAGATTTGTGCACGTCCCTAGAGCTGTTCAACCTTGCAACCAAGTGCGCCAGAGCTGAGGAGGGGCGCCTCTCTCTCGTCGAGCTCCCCGCTGCTGAACCTGAAGACAAGAGATGATGCGCGGCCGCGACTACCCAGAAACATCCAAGATCGGCCGGGCGTTTTGCGCCTTCCACAACGTGCACAGCCACAACACCCACAACTGTCAAGAGCTCAGGGCCCTCCATGAAGGACGCATCATCCAATGCCCCGAGCGCGGCAACCGTGACTACGGTCGCGGGGGGAGTCGGACCGGGGGTTGCTGGGACGACCGCGGCCCCCGCCAGGAGTGGCGTGATCAACCTCGGGAGGACCGTTGGCGCGGCCAGCCACATGAGGACGCCTGGAGCGACAAGCCTCGGTACGACCATCCTCAGTGTAGGGCTGTCGGCGTTCTGGGAACGAGGCTACCCAAACTTGCTTGCCTGCAGCCCAAGGCGTGGCTCACCAGGCGGCCTAGTACGGCCCAGCATCTTCATCGACTATTCAAGACCCTCACAAGGGGCCAAGCCTCGCGAGGTGGACGACACAAGGCATCCCCTGGGGCGGCCTCACCAGGCCGGCTCGTGAGGATCGGAGATATCGAGGCAAGGGGCACCTCACGAGGTCCTCGTGACATGAGTAGTGACGACCAAGGCCAGGCGGGCACCACCGGGCACAGAAGTGCCAGTTTCCTCTTTGGTACTAAAGGAGCAGGTGCAGACGATGAGTTCGGAGGCATCAAGCCAAGGTTTCCATATCGGTGCAACAAGACCAAGACCAGCAGGACGGCAGGACGGAGGTCACCGCGGAGCCCACGGCGGCGTCACCACTAGAGCCTTTGGCAGGCGAAGACCACCTTTTGTCAGGATAGCTTGTACTAGCTGTCGCCCTTCAAATTTGGCCATTGTGGGATTCCTTCCCGCTCAATATTTGGGAAGAGGACCCGGGCCACTATAAATAGGACTAGCCACCACCATTGGGAGGGGAGATCTCATCAGACGTAGAGTTGATCTCACCTTGAGTTGATCAGATAGAATTCCACACACCACCAGCTCACTCGAGCACAAGAACTCCTCTCCTCAGGAGGCAATTCATCCATGTACTAGTTCTTGCTCAACCACCAAGGCAATCCACCACACCACACTGTATTAGGGTATTACACCACAACGTTGGCCCGAACCAGTATAAAGCTTGTGTCATTTGTTCTTCGGATCTGACGAGCTAGGCCTAGGGTTGTTGAGTAGACGAGCTACGGCGGAATGAGAGATCTTCATGCGCACCCCAGAGTTCGAACCTTAAGGGGTTTGCCGGAACCCTAGATCTGACATTTGGCGCGCCAGGTAGGGGTGTGCCGAAACTTCGTTTCCGTTGATCTGTGCTCCGTCGTTCCAGCAGTCCCATGGCCGACGCTCGCAGAGCCCGTGCTGAGCGGCGGGATGCCCTTGCCGCCCGCGTCGCTCAGACTGCTCCAGTCGGCGGACCACCCGGCCGTTCTCCATCGCCTACCGCCAACGCCGCCACCGGTCCGGAGCGGCATGAACAGCAGGCATCATCCCTGCACCCCTTCGTGCGGCGTGATGGACGCACCGCTACCCCATCACTGCCTCCGGCGGTCTCTTCATACCATGCTCACCGCGGACCCACGGATGCACGGGCTGCGTTGCTCATGGCACGCGAGCCCCTGCGCTACCGCCCCGTCAACGACTTCTACGAAGAATGGCTTGACCGCATCGCCGAGCTCGTCAGCGCCGCTAGAGGCTCTCTAGTGATGTCCCTCTCCCTGCCTCGTCTGCCTCCCCATGAGGACGACGAGGCCCATGAAGCTCCACTGCTACCCCTTCCCCAAGGCGTCGTCCAAGACCCAAGGCACGTGGCCCCGCGGTGTGATCGCCCACGCGCGGCGCTAGTGCACGACGAAGGAGGCTGCCAAGAGATCTAGCGGCCCCATGGAGGAGCGCCTGCACTACCTCCACCACTGCGCCGAGACCACGTGCCCCCCGCCGTGGTAGCGCGCAAGGGCTAAGATCAAGTTCCACCTCCCCAACAAGCTCCGGTGTCGACAGCAGGCTGCAAGGCCCTCACCCGCGAGCTGCGCAACGTCAACTGGCCTGGAAAGTTCATGTCCGACCTGCCTCCACGCTACGACGGCACCCCCAACTCTGCACAGTTCCTGCAGCTCTACGAGCTGAGCATCGAAGCGTCCGGCGGCAACGAGAAGATCATCACAAACTGGTTCCCCCATGGCCCTCAAGGATGGCGCGCGCTCATGGCTCTTGAACCTGCCCGCAGGATCGATCTCCACCTGGAGTGGGATGCGCGAGCGGTTCATCGCCAACTTCCAGAGCACCCGAGACTATCCCCCAGCCGCAGGTAACCTGCGGCGTATCAAGCAACAACCAGGAGAAACCCTACAGAAGTTCATCCAACGCTTCAATAGTGTCCGCGTCAAGATCCCAAAAGTCACGGACGAGGCCATCATTTCGTCGTTCTCAGATGGCGTCCGCGACATCAAGATGAAGGAGGAGGTCGCCATCCACGAGGATTTGTGCACATCCTTGCAGCTGTTCAACCTCGCGACCAAGTGCGCCAGGGCCGAGGAGGGGCACCTCTCACTCGTCGACCTCCCCGCTGCTGAACCAGAAGACAAGAAGGCCAAAAGCGAGGACGTAAAGCAGAAGGGAGCGACATTGCTTGCATGCAAACCAGAAATGAAGCGCGGCCGCGACTACCCAGATCCACCCAAGAACGGCCGAGCATTTCGCGCCTTCCACAACGTGCACATCCACAACACTCATGACTGTCAACAGCTCATGTCCCTCTGCGAAGGACGCGTCATCCAACACCCCGAGCGTAGCAGCCGTGGCTACGGCCGTGGGGGAAGTCAGACCGGGGAACGCTGGGATGACCGTGGCCCGTGCCAGGAGTGGCGTGATCAGCCTCGAGAGGACCGTTGGCACGTCCAGCCCCGCGAGGACGCCTGGAGGGACCAGCCCTGGGAAGACCGTCCTTAGGGCAGGGCCGGCCTATCACCTCTACCACCGCCAAGGAGAAACGACGACCAGGACGAAGGGGCTGGGGGCTTCCAAGGGTCGAGTGCCATCGCTTGTATCTTGGGTGGAGCACAGGCCCCGGCTTTTCAGCGCCTCTTCAAGAAATTCGCCTGTAAAGTAAACGCGGCTCTCCCCAAGCTCGAGGCTACTCGCCCACTCAGGTGGTCGAGATGCCCCATCACCTTCAGTTCAGCAGACCAGCTCAAGTGCGCAGCTACGGCTGGCGACCTCCCGATGCTTTGTTCACTCGTCATCAGCAATGTCCAAATTACGAAGACCCTCATCGACGGTGGCGCAGGGCTCAATGTCCTGTCCATTGAGACATTCGACAGCCTCGAAGTACCATAAGATCAACTACTGCCTACCAAGCCCTTCTCTGAAGTGACTGACGGCTCCACCACCCGCGTAGGGTAGGTCCGCCTACATGTCACCTTCTGCAAGCGCGACAACTACCACATTGAGCTCATCGACTTTGATGTCGCCCATATCCACCTCCCTTACAACGCCATCCTCGGGTACCTAGCCCTGGTCAAGTTCATGGTAGTGACTCACCACGGCTACAATATTCTCAAGATGCCGGGGAGCGGCGGCGTCATCACCATCGCCTGCAAGGAGAAGAACGCAGTGTGCTCGCTTGAGGGTGCTTACCAGGCGGCAGTAGTTGAGGATCCGGACAGCGACAGCATCATCTACCCACCTGAGGTCGACCCCAAGAAGAAGAAGCAGCTGCTAGCCCAGGAGCCTCATGAGGATGTGGCGCAGGGCGGCAGCACCTCGGGACCTACACCTAGGGAGGAGCCTCCTCCCTCTCTCGCATAGGAAGGCGCGCCTAGCGCCCCCCTCAGGCTGGGCTCGGGGGCTCTACTCTAGAGGGCCTCTGACCTAGCCAATGTCACAAGGGAGGCGCTCGGGCACCATGTGGAGGAGTGCTTCGCTGCACACTTTCCTCCAGAGGCCTCATGGTGTGAGGCACCAACCGCTCAGGAGTTCATCAGCCAGACCATTGAAGACCTACAGGAGTCGAGAGCCATGTGGGGCGAGAGTCGCCCGCCTCCTCTAAGGGCGGCTGTCAGTCCAGGCTCACGAGACGGGCTGCACGTCTGCGTCAACGTCCCCGCACTCAACATGATCGTATCTTAGGAGCTCTACTGGCCTTCCCAGGTGGGTTGGTGCCAGGGTACCCCTCACAGCTACGTACGCATACCCTTCGGCCTGCCGAACCAGGCGGCCCTGCACCAGCGCCACATGTGGGAAGTCCTGGCGGCTCGCGAGGCCAGGCACAAGGAGATCCAGCTGGAGTTGGACTCGGCCCTCCGCGAGATCTAGGGAACCCTGGAGCCTCGCGAGGGGCCAGAGCCAGGCGGCATGTAAGGGACAGCGCCTGTGTCGGGCATCTTTAGCTACACCAACCCTACTTAAGCAACTATGCCAGGTGACATCTTTCGGTTTTCGTTCAACTGGGAGCGCCCCTTGGGCTGCATCATTCCCAGGTCGCATGGGCCTGTCCCTACGACGTGTATCCTTTTTCATCTCAGATCACCTCGTGGGGAACGCCCCTCGGGCTGCCTCATCCCCAGGCCGCACAGGTTCGTCCCGGTGGCATGTATCTCCATTCCATTTTACCTAAGCTAGTGCCGCCATCTATGTCGTGTTGCATTTGAATCACTTATCTGTCTGACCATCACCCCTTCGGGTCTCCTTCGCCACCTAATGGACTTCTACTCATCTTGCAACGGGGCAGCATACATTAGCACGGAGTTTGTGCTCGAGTCCGTCCTTGCAACGCTGACAAACTCGAGGGGCCGAGCTCTGACCCGCAGCCCGCTCCGCAAGCGTCACCTCACCAGGTCCTCGGTGCCTTCGTCTCTCTGCAGAATTATCGGAAGCCCAGCGCGGGCGCGTCCCTAAGTCATTCTGCTATAGGCCAGCACACCGGAGTCTCAATAACATGGAGACAGGCAGTCCCGCCGGTCTCCCCTCCTCACGTAGTTTGCTTGCGCGTTAAAGGGGGGGGGGGTCCCTGAGCATCGCGTCTAAGGGGCTCTTACTGACTCTCCAGCCCTCACCCCTTGGCCTTGACCATGGCATCGTGACCTGGCATACCAACGGCGGCTGAGCTTCGCTCGAGGGTCGGGACCCGAGGACGCAGAGCATCAGGAAGGACAACGGGAGGGGTAGCCGGTTCAGAGAGCTTGGGCCTGTTCGTACGTCAAGGGAGACCCTTGGGCATCGCGACCCAAGGTCCTAACTGGTTCCGTAGCCCCTCACTCCCTCGTCTTGTCCTGGTTTATGGTTAAGGCTAACGGCGGTTGAGGTACGCACGGGGTCGGGCCCTGCCGACGCAGAACATCAAGGCTTGTGTCCACCATTCCATTCCTTCAGGTCCGTTCGTACGTCAAGGGGGACCCTTGGGCATCGCAACCCAAGGGCCTAACTGGTTCCGTAGCCCTCACTCCCTGATCTTGTCCTGGTTTCCAGTCAAGGGCAGCGATGGCTGACGCACGCACGAGGTCGGGCCATGACGACGCAGAACTCTAGGACTAGCAGGAGGGAATCGCAAAATCTCAGTCTCGTGAACAAACCAGGCGCGCCGTTTGGGGAACCATCTCGCGATCGTCAAGATAAGTCGTTAATTCCTCGATGCCCCATCCCCGCTCGCTCGGCGGGATTCGGTAGTCTCGCTTCAGCAACGGGGCCTCGCTTTCTTAGATTCCGGAAGCCGCTTTCACGCCAAGGGGGACCTCTTGAGTATCGCGCCTCAGGAGCTCTTACCGGACCTCGAGCCGCTCACCTCCTGTCCTTGACCACGGCATTGCGACCTGGCATACCAGCGACTGCTGCAGCTTGCCTTGGGACTGGGGCCTGCCGGCGTAGAGCACTATGCAACCGAAAGGGTAAAAAAGGGGGCGATATTGCTGAAATGAGGCTGCCAGTAGGGTGCGTTAGTAAAATAGTAAGATAAAAGCAAAATATTTACAAGTTCTTTACATACCCCCGTGGGGTTGGCTTTGAATCCTCAAAGAGAATGTTGCAAAAGGCCTTCAGGGGATCCTAACTACGGCCGCCATCGCCGACGCCATCATAAATAGTGGGCCACGATGGCCCACCTCCGACCCTGGGCGGGTCACCACGAGCGACGTGCTCGCGAGCCCGACGGAGAGGTCGGGGACGCTCTGCAGCTTCTTAATCGACGGCAAGGTGCTCCGGCGATCCGAGGAGGGGAACAACGGTGTGAAGGCGTTGTAGGGCTCCCGGCGATCCGTGGCTCAGCGAGGAGGAAGAGGGCGTCGCGGCAAACCTTCTGGACACGGTCACGCGACGAGGGGGAGGCTCTAGGTGCGGCAACGGCGAGCGGCGGCGACGGGCGGCTCGGTGGTGAGAGGGAGAGAGCCAGGGGAAGGAGATGAGGACGAGGGGAAGTGAGAGAGGGGTCGGGGCAGCTGCGTGGCGACGCATGAAGGCGTCCAGGCCGTCGGGGAGGCAGGCAAGCTGGGTGGAGGTGGCCGGGCGCGTGTCGGCGCGCGGTGGCCACGCGCGCTGCCTTCTGGCAGGAGGAGGAAGGCGACAGAAGCGGGGCTCGTGGGCTGGGCCGGCCTGCAACAGTGCTGGGCTCAGGTAAGTTCTTTCTCTCTCTTTCTTTTTTCCTATTTCTTTTTTGTTTCATTTCTTTTGCAACTTTGTTTAATTAATAAAAATGCCAGAACAATTTTATAACTCATAAAACTTGTCATGCCCACTGTATATAATATGAACAGTATGGAACATTATAGTTTATGATTATTTGAGCATTTAAATGCCCAAATACAAATACCATATGATTTAATCCATAGACCTTAGATGTCCTAGAAAATTGTGCACCATTTTTGGCAGAGGTTCAGGACCAAGGCAGAAATGATGAACATTTTTGAAGGGCATTTTCGGTACATTGGAAAAGATTTTATCAAACCCTAGTTGTTAGGAGAGGGGTGCTGGGGTTTCTGTCATTCCCATTTCAAGTTTCTTTGATAAGTAAACATGATGCACACTCTAGCTAGTCCTAATGCAAGTGCTAACTAGGGATGTGACAACTCACCCCCACTTAAAAGAATCGCGTCCCGAGATTCGGGTTCCTCCGGAAAGAGGGTGGGGTACTCAAGTCGAAGACGATCCTCCCTTTCCCAAGTAGCTTCACTCTCGGAATGATGTGACCATTGAACCTTGAGAAACTTGATATTGTGGCGTCGAGTGGTGCGCTCGGTTTGATCAAGAATATGAACGGGGTATTCTCGATATGTGAGATTGTCCTGGAGATCAAGCGTTTCGTGGTCCACTCCGCGGATAGGATCCGAGAAGCAACGCCTGAGTTGAGAAACGTGGAACACATCATGAACTCTGGATAGGTGCGGAGGTAGTTCCAATTGGTAGGCAACTTCTCCTCGTTTGGCAAGAATGCGAAAAGGACCGATGTAACGAGGGGCCAATTTGCCTTTGATACCGAAATGATGGGTTCCCTTAAGAGTAGTAACCCGAAGGTAAGCCTTATCGCCGACTTCAAAAGTCACAGCCTTATGATGACTATCATATTGGCTCTTCTGGCGAGACTGGGCTGTTTTCAATTTCTCACGAACGATGCGAACTTGCTCTTCTGCTTCCTGGATCATATCCGGGCCAAAGAATTGTCTTTCCCCGGTTTCTGACCAGTTAAGAGGTGTTCGACACCTTCGTCCATATAGAACTTCGAAGGGGGCTTTGCCCAAGCTGGCTTGATAACTATTGTTATAAGCGAATTCGGCAAATGGAAGAAACTTTTCCCATTCCATACCGAAAGAAATGACAGAGGCTCGAAGCATGTCTTCCAGAATTTGATTGACTCGTTCCACTTGACCACTTGACTGGGGATGGAAGGCGGTACTGAAGGAGAGATGAGTTCCCATAGCATTCTGGAAACTTTCCCAAAATCGTGAAGTGAAAAGACTTCCACGGTCTGAGTTAATCTCCAACGGCACACCATGAAGTGATACTATCCGAGAGACATACAAGTCTGCTAGCTGGCTAGCGGTAATACTCTCTCGAATAGGCAGGAAATGAGCTACTTTAGAGAGGCGGTCGATAACGACGAAGATAGCATTATTCCCTTTCCTGGTCCTGGGAAACCCGGTAATGAAGTCCATACCGACTTTGTCCCATTTCCATTCAGGAATAGCTAAAGGTTGAAGGGTGCCAGCAGGCCGTTGATGCTCTGCTTTAACTCGACGACAAACGTCGCAGTTAGCAATGAATTGAGCGATTTCTCTCTTCATCCTAGTCCACCAGAATCTCTGACGTAGGTCCTGATACATTTTGGTACTACCGGGATGAATTGTGAGAGGAGATTCATGAGCCTCCTTAAGGATTAACTGCCGTAGATGGTGGTTCTTGGGAACCACTACACGGTTCTCAAAGAAAACGACACCTCGATCATCCATAGAGAAGCTTTTAGCGAGTCCGCTAGCAATGCTCTCTTGGAGTCGGGATATACCTTTATCGCGCTTCTGGGCAGCTATAATTTGATCCATAAGGGTAGGTTTCGCCACCAAGGTGGAAAGGAACCCTCGAGGAACAATGTGAAGGTTAAGATTACGAAATTCCTCGTGGAGAAGTGGTTGCCCTTGTTGTAACATTAAGTTGTTACAAAAAGACTTACGACTTAGCGCATCAGCCATGACATTGGCCTTTCCAGGGGTATAAGTGATTCCTAAGTCGTAATCTGTGAGCAACTCGACCCAACGTCTTTGCCTGAGATTTAGATCCGGTTGGGTGAAGATGTACTTCAAACTTTCATGATCAGTGAAGATTTCACAGCGATTACCAAGGAGGTAATGTCGCCATGTTTTGAGTGCATGGACTACAGCTGCAAGCTCTAGATCATGAGTAAGATAGTTATCCTCATGTGGACGCAACTGTTGAGATGCATATGCAATCACTTGACGATCTTGCATGAGTATGCAACCTAGTCCTTGTCGCGAGGCGTCGCAATAGATTATAAAATCCTTGGAAAAGTCTGGTGGTACCAGTACAGGTGCAGATGTCAGGCGTCTTTTCAGTTCCTGAAAACTGGACTCGCACTGTGGGGTCCACTCAAACTTTTTATCTTTCTTGAGGAGTTCAGTTAGAGGTTTAGCAATCTTGGAGAAATTCTCGACGAAGCGTCGGCAATAGCTCGCTAAGCCAAGAAAACTCCTAACTTGCTTGACCGATTCAGGGGGAGTCCAATCAAGGACGGCTTGAACTCGCTCGGGATTGACAGCAATACCCTTGCCAGAAATCACATGACCTAGATAGGTCACTTCCGGCAACCAGAATTCACATTTAGAGAATTTGGCATAAAGGCGGTGCTCTCGAAGTTTCGTCAATACCATCCTTAAATGCTCAGCATGATCTTCCTTGTTCTTGGAATAGATGAGTATATCATCGAGGTATACCACGACGAATTTATCCAAGTACTCCATGAATATAGAATTCATTAGCCGGGAAAAGGTGGCTGGGGCATTGGTTAATCCGAAGGACATGACGGTGTACTCATATTGGCCATAACGAGTAACAAAAGCCGTTTTACGAATGTCCCCGTTCTTGATTTTGATTTGATGGTAACCCAACCTCAAATCCATCTTAGAGAAGACTGAGGATCCAGCGAGCTGATCATACAGGTCGTTGATCCTGGGGAGCGGATACTTGTTCTTTATGGTGACCAGATTGACAGGTCGGTAATCTACAACCATCCGCTCCGTTCCATCCTTCCTCTTGACGAAGAGGACGGGGCAAGCCCAAGGGGAAGATCTAGGACCGATGAAACCTTTTTGCAAGTACTCATCGAGTTGTTTCTTAAGCTCAGCTAATTCTAGTGGTGCCATCTTATAAGGTCTCCTAGAGATTGGGACAGTTCCAGGGATAAGATCTATCACGAACTCGACATCTCTGTCAGGTGGAATTCCTGGCAGTTCTTCTGGAAAGACATCCGGAAAGTCACGGACTACCGGGATATCTTCGAGTTCTGGTAGAGGGCTGGCATTAAGAGAGTAGAGCTGACGCTCAGCCATTCGGGTCAAGACATTGACTATCTTGCAGGATGGGTGTGTAAGTTGAACAGTCCTAGTATAGCAATCAATCTTGGCGTAATGAGTTGTCATCCAATCCATACCCAAAATGATGTTTATGTCCGAGGACTTGAGAGCGATTAGAGATGCTAGGAAAACAAGTCTATCGACAAGGATTTCATTTCCATGGCTTACCCTAGAGGTTTGCCACTTTGAACCAGGAGTTTGAATAACCATGGAAGTAGGCATGTCACAAAAGTTCATGTTGTGCATTCGAGCATAGCTCTCGGATATGAACGAATGGGATGCTCCAGTATCGAAAAGAACAGATGTCGGATGGCAGTTAACGAGAAGCGTACCAAGGACTACGTTAGGATCCTCATAAGCTTCCTCGGCAGAGACATAGTTGACATGACCACGTGCAGTGGGGATTGGCTTGACATAATTCACCTTGCCGGTTGGCTTACCACGGCCAACGGGTTTTCCTGGTTGGTTCTGAGGACACTCACGCATGTAGTGTCCCGGTTCTCCACACTTGAAGCATGTCACCGTGCTAGTGCGTGGAGCAAAGTTGGAAGGTGGTCCTCCATAGGTCTTAGCAGGTGCATACTGTTGAGTTGGGCGAGGCGCCTCATAGGATGGCCTCGGTGTGTACTTGGGTGGCAGAGCAGTGTTAGGAACCCACACACGGCGCTTGTGAGAGCCAGAGCCGGATGAGGAACCAAAGTCTCGAGGATGCTTGCGTGTGGCCTCGAAGTCGGTCTGGCCCGTTTCAGCACTGATAGCCTTGTTTACCAACTTCTGGAAGGAAGTGCACTCGTGCAGACGTAGATCTCGGCAGAGTTCAGGGCTGAGTCCCTTGCGGAACCTCGCCTGCTTCTTGGCATCGGTGGATACTTCCTCAGGTGCATAGCGTGCCAAGTTGCCAAACTCGCGACTATAGCCATCCACAGTTAACTGGCCCTGGGTGAAATTGCAGAATTCCTCCCGCTTGCGATCCATGAGACCTTCCGGGATGTGATGTTCACGGAATGCTTCACTGAACTCAACCCAAGTAGTGATTTGGCCAGCAGGACGCATAGCTTCAAAGTTTTCCCACCAAAGACTGGCAAGGCCGTCAAGATGGTAGGCGGCGTAGGTAACCTTGTCAGCTTCGGCCACACGGGCAGAGTGTAGCTTGTGGGTGATACTACGTAGCCAGTCATCCGCATCCAGAGGTTCAGTGGAGTGATGGAACTTTGGTGGACACATCTTGATAAAGTCATTGATTGACACCACGTCATTCCTCTGACGGAACCCAGTGTTCTGCTCTATGCATTCCAGCAGATGGTTGGTCTCTCTCTTGTTCCGTTCTGCCTCGAGCATAACTTCCGCCAAGGAGGGTGGCTGGGGCAGATTCCCATCTCTAGCCCCACTAGCCTCACCCTGCTCCTGAGCAGCAGGAGTGTTGCGAGTGTTGACCATCCTAGGAAAACAAAACAACGGTTTAGACAAGGATGGCAAAAATTTGACATAGAAGTGCAGAATGTAATGGATGACACGGAATGCAGAGATGTTCATCCGTACGACATGGTAATATAGAAACTGCTATATATACACGAGTGGTCATACACACCATACATAGTTTAGTACAAGCCAAGGCTAAAGTACAACTGCGGTGAAAGACGATACATCCCATCAGAGGCATTCCAAGCTCCTATACATTATTTAACTACACCTCCGGAACTCAGTACACACTAAGTCATATTCCACAAGACGCGCAGGACTGTGGAAATACAACTACTACAATACTACTACTACCACGGTCTAGCTCAGACATTCTCGTAGTAAACTTCGTAAAGATTACCACCGTAGCCTGGAAGTGGAACAGACGGATCTTGAAACTCGCGAGCGCTCGAAGGCTGTGGACCATAGGGACATGGATGTGGCCTCGGTCCCGATGCTGGTGGTAACCGACGCCCACGTGGAGGTGTAATACCCCGAACATCACGCCAATCCATGCGATCAGGCAGACGGGTCCGCACGGGGTACAAATCCCGCATGTCCAGATATCCGGCGTGCACAGCAGGTGCAAGCCATGTCAAAGTAGTCCAGTGGGCGGCTCGCGTGTTATACAACTCCATTCGGAGGGCACGGACCTCACGGTCCCTATCCTCCAGCATCTGAACAGTAGTCTGAAGCAGTGGCTCTTCATGAGCAGCATCAGTATACAGACCTGTGTAATAGCCTTCCTCTCCGGGAAGTGAGGCTGGCATGTAACAGAACTCAGTGTTCAGCAACAGGGCATGCCTAGCCCGGAGAATGGTCATCATCGAATAGGCGGCATCCTGTACTGCCATCTCGATGGTAACCCCGAGTCCATAAGACCAATGGATGGGGTCGTTAGCTCCGGGATATGAGGGGTATATCCGGACTGTGCAGAAATAGTGACTCTGATTGAAATCCCGGTACTGTTCCTCCACAGTGTACTCAGGATACCAGCGATATCCGGTCTCAGTCAGCACACGGACTAGCATGGCCGTGTGACCGGGCACATTAATACACCGAGTCAAACGAACCACTTGGTGAGGGGTGCGGCCAGACATCTGAAACAAGAGGTAATGCAAAGGCATTAGTGTTTCTGGAAGAAATAGGGCAGCATAACAACTGTAAATGCTCAAACAAAGATTTGAGACATCATACAAATGATAGCATAACCACTCAACAGTTCCATATCAAGGTTCCGGGTCCAACAATCATCATACTAAAAGGATAGAAACTGAACTGAGGCTTAAAACTAACAATCCTAAGAGTCTACGGATTAGTAACACGTGAACCTAGTAAGGATAAGAGGCCTAGTCCTAAATCCCCGTAGAAAGAATAGACTGACTCAGATCAGAAGGGCATAAGGTAAAGGAGTAAAAAGAGCCTTACATTCCCTTCCACAATCAATTCCCCTACATATAACAAAGAATTTTTCTAGACTCAACATTGACCAGTTTGGCTTGAGAAACCTACAGGCAGTCCAGCTCTGATGCCAACGCTGTCAGGACCCCGATCCTAAGTCACACCGATCTAGCTGTAACACGTCATATCACTTTGCGGCCTCACGCACGGTAACCCCACGGGTGCCACCTTACCTGGCCCGGGACCGTTTGCGCATTTTGGCACACGTATATGACAGTGTCGCTAGCATCCATATGACAGAGAACCCGGGCCGACATGGCTAGTTATAAACCAAAAGTGGCACTAGATTACAGAGACAGGCATCCATGACCCAGCAATGAATGTGTCGGTCATCAACGTATGAACCCAAGTCGTAGCAAGCTACATGGACTTAAAGAAACAATGCGTGACATTTCCCCTAAGGGACAGACACAGGAACGAAGAAGGACACATGTCGGCCAGCCTACGTGTTCCGAGCAGTAGCAAGCTACCAAGGCTCATTGGAAACAATAGGAGGCATTTCCCTGTAAGATAGGCTACCAAAGGAAAACAACTAGGTGTCGGATCCCACACATACCAAGCATTTCAATCATACACACAATATGCTCAATATGTGCAAATACAACATTGCATCACAACAGAACTCTATGACTCAAAGTAATTTATTTAAGAGGCTCCAAGAGCCATACATAACATATTCATACAGGTAGGGCTCACATGACCCAACACTCAAGTCATACAGTCATACAAGCACAAGCGGAAGCTACATGTCTGAGTACAGACAACTTAGAAAATAAAACAGGCTTGGTGTAGCCTGACTATCTACAAGGCCCTTCACAAGCTCCAGATCTCCGTCTGGGTGTCAAGCAACTCGTCGACGTCAACGTCTATGTAGAACCCATCAGCAGGGGCAGGGTTCTCCTCTGCAACAGTTATTAAGCAAACATGAGTACATAGGTACTCAGCAAGTCTTACCACAGAACGTATCATACATGCAACATTATCAAAGGGGGTAGTGGAGTTTATAGCAGAAAGCCAGCTTTGACTCTTGGCTAACCTATACTACAACTCTCAACGGATTGCAAGTTGTTATTACGAACACGAGTCCTCTACTCACCACAACAATACACTACCGAGGATCCTCTTCCGTCATCCTACGGAAGGGCCATCCACGGTACTCACACTTATCTTGAGGCTTTTAGTAGTATCCATCAACTTGTCTATGAACTGTAAGAGTAACCAAGTAGTCCGTACCGCGAACAATGGCTATTCGAATAGATTGATAACCCTGCAGGGGTGTACTTCTTCACACATGTTTTCACCACTTAGCGTCTGCACACGACATGTGCTCGGCAGACTTCAAGCGAAAGCCGACGTGGGTGTAGACCACGACCTAACCAACCACTCAAGTCTCTCGTCCAGGTTTATCGCCTATTTGGGTTCCATCCGTGGCGAGATCCGGCCGGGGTGTCGCTCACGGCCCCAAACGATGTGTACAGGGTTCCCGATTTACCAAACGGGCAACCGGTACACCGTGCCACGTACCTGTCGCATCACAGCCCACCCCGAGGGTCAGCGCTGTGCACGACCACCAGTAAACTACAAACACCAGAAACTAGGTGCAACTCCTGGACAGAGAACATGGCAGTCAATAAGTCGAGCGGGGTCATATTTCAGGGCCCAATGTATGGTAGTAACTGTAACTTGAATCACACACACAGATCTCGGGTCCTATGGACGATTCCAATGAAACAACCCACCATGTACTCCTACATGGCCTTTCATCGATACCTTTGCCAAGCATATTCCACACTTCCTTCTCTTTATCGGTATGATCATTTCACTCTGATCCATCACCCAGATGAACTAGACCAGACACAACTCTAAGCATAGCAGGCAACATAAGCAAATAGCATGGTGGATCGCACATCACATGGCTCAATCAACTCCTACACATGCTAGTGGGTTTCAACTATTTACTGTGGCAATGACAGGTCATGCAAGGGAATAGAAGTTCACACGTTGTTGCGTTAATACAGTAAAAGAGAGCAGGAGCGAGAAGATGGGTTTGTATCGGAATGATCAATGATGGCTTGCCTGACAAAGTGGTTGTCGGGTACTTCTCTTCAACTGGATACGCAGCAGTATCCTCGGGAGCAGGACCTAACATAGAGAATACCGGCGATACAATCATTAAACAAACAAATGCAACAATATGATGCATGCTCATGACATGGCAAGATGCATGTGTGTTGGGCTAATGCAACTATAACCAGAAGGGTTTGAGCCTATTTGAATCGAAGATTCAAATTGGAATTCAAACTATTATTTAATTAAGTGCATTATCATGTTTTAATGTATACAGCAAGGTTAACTTTCTCAAACATGCATGAAACCAATGCCATTGGAAAGATTGGTTTTTTTTGATCATTTTTATATATAATTTATTTCCATCTGAGCTACGGTTGATTTTATATGATTTTTAGAAGTTTTGGGTATTTTCTGATATTCATAAATCATTTAAGATTTAAATTAAATTCTAGAAACTCTTTACTGCGTCAGCATGACCTCATGCTGGCGTCAGCAGGTCAACAGGAGCTGGTCCAGGTCAAACATGACATGTGGGCCTGGCATGTCAGTGTCATAGCTAATTAACAAAGTTAATTAGTGTTAAGCTAGGAACTAATTAGCTGTCAGTGGGGTCTGGGCCCACGGGTCAGTGACTAAACGAACTAACTAATTTAATTAACATTTACTTAATTAAACTAGCTAATTAGGGGAGGGGTGGCCCACACGTCAGCGACCCTGGGGTGGTCAACCCCCCGGTCAAATGAGTCAAACTCGCCGGCGAAGTGACGCCGGCGAGGCCAAACACGGCGGCGTGCTTCGGAAAACGTCTACAGGGCACGGCTCGAGCCGCGGTTGGGCGCGTTGGAGAGCCCTTGCCGATGCGCGTCGAAAGGTGGTGGCCGCCAGGCCTGTGGTGGCCGGAGACGACGGCAACGAGCTCAACAGCGGCGGTCGGTGTTCGGGCGTGTGTGGAGACGCGACTGCGGTGGCCTAGGCGATGCGTGCGTGGCACCTAGCTCATCTACGTGCTGCGGCGAGCGAGATGGACATGCGTCTGTGACCAAATGGTCACCGGAGCATCGCCGGCAGCAAGCATGGCGGCGGTGGGTTTCGGTGATCAACGGAGCAGCAGCTACACGGCGCAAACGAAGCAGAGGAAGGAGGGATTCGGCGTAGGGGCTCACAGCGGTGCTAGCAAGCTCGACGGAGAGGTCGGGGACGCTCTACAGCTTCTTAATCGACGGCGAGGTGCTCCGGCGATCCGAGGAGGGGAACGACGGCGTGAAGGCGTTGCAGGGCTCCCGGCGATCCGTGGCTCAGCGAGGAGGAAGAGGGCGTCACGGCGAACCTTCTGGACACGGTCACGGGACGAGGGGGAGGCTCTAGGTGCGGCAACGGTGAGCGGCGGCGACGGGCGGCTCGGTGGTGAGAGGGAGAGAGCCAGGGGAAGGAGATGAGGACGAGGGGAAGTGATAGAGGGGTCGGGGCAGCTGCGTGGCAACGCATGGAGGCGTCCAGGCCGTCGGGGAGGCAGGCAAGCAGGGTGGAGGTGGCCGGGCGCGTGCCGGCGCGCGGTGGCCACGCGCGCTGCCTTCTGACGCGAGGAGGAAGGCGATAGAAGCGGCGTTGGTGGGCTGGGCCGGCCTGCAACAGTGCTGGGCTCAGGTAAGTTCTTTCTCTCTCTTTCTTTTTTCCTATTTCTTTTCTGTTTCATTTCTCTTGCAACTTTGTTTAATTAATAAAAATGCCAGAACATTTTTATAACTCATAAAACTTGTCATGCCCACTGTATATAATATGAACAGTATGGAACATTATAGTTTATGATTATTTGAGCATTTAAAATATTTTATAGCATTTAAATGCCCAAATACAAATACCATATGATTTAATCGAGAGACCTTAGATGTCCTAGAAAATTATGCACCATTTTTGGCAGAGGTTCAGGACCAAGGCAGAAATGATGAACATTTTTGAAGGGCATTTTGGGTACATTCGAAAAGATTTTATCAAACCCTAGTTGTTAGGAGAGGGGTGCTGGGGTTTCTGTCATTCACATTTCAAGTTTCTTTGATAAGTAAACATGATGCACACTCTAGCTAGTCCTAATGCAAGTGCTAACTAGGGATGTGACAGAAATCCACCACACCACACTAGATTAGGGTATTACACCACAATTGTGGCCCGAACCAGTATAAATTTTGTGTCATTTGTTCTTCGGATCTGACAAGCTAGTCCTGGGGTTGTTGAGTAGATGAGCTAGGGCGGGAGGAGAGATCTTCGTGCGCACCCTAGAATTCGAACCTTAATGGTTTGGCCGGAACCCTAAATCCGACAAGGGCTAGCCTTCCACCTCTGCCACCGCCAAGGACAAACAACGACCGGGACGAGGGGGCTGGGGGCTTCCAGGAGCCACGTGCCATTGCCTGCATCTTAGGCGGAGCACAGGCCCTAGCTTCTCAGCGCCTCTTCAAGCAGTTGGCCCAGGAAGTAAACGCGGCTCTCCCCAAGCTCGAGGCTACTCGCCCACTTAGGTGGTCCAGGTGCCCCATCACCTTCAGTTCAGCAGACCAGCTCAAGTGCATGGCTACAGTCGGCGCCCTCCCGATGCTTTGTTCGCCCGTCATCAGCAACGTCCCAGTTACCAAGACCCTCGTTGATGGTGGCACATGGCTCAACGTTCTATCCATCGAGACATTTGCCAGCCTCCAAGTACCCTACGGTCAGCTGCTGCCTACCAAGCCCTTCTCCGAAGTGACTGATGGCTCCACCACCCCCGTAGGGCAGGTGCACCTGTATGTCACCTTTGACAAGCGCGACAACTACCACACTGAGCTCATCGACTTCGATGTCGCCCACATCCATCTCCCTTACAACGCCATCCTCGGGTACCTAGCCCTGGCCAAGTTCATGGCAGTGACTCACCACGGCTACAACGTCCTCAAGATGCCGGGAAGTGGCGGCATCATCACCATTGCCTGCGAAGAAAAGGATGCAGTGTGCTCGCTCGAGCGTGCTTACCAGGCGGCAGCAGTCGAGGATCGAGACAATAACAACATCATCCACCCACCTGAGGTCGTTCCCAAGAAGAAGAAGCGGCTGCTCACCCTGGAGCCTCACGGGGATGCAGCACCTGGCGGCAGCCCCTCTGGACCTTAACATAGGGAAGGGCCGCCTCCCTCTCTCGCATAGGAAGGCGCGCCTGGCGCCCCCCTCAGGCTGGGCTCGGGGGCTCTCCTCTAGAGGGCCTTTGACTTAGCCAATGTCACGCGGGAGGTGCTCGGGCAGCATGTGGAAGAGTGCTTCGCCGCACACTTCCCTCCGGAGGCATCAAGGCGTGAGGCACCAAGCGCTCAAGAGTTCATCAGCCAGACCATCGAAGACCTACAGATGCCAAGGGCAATGCGGGGGGAGCGTCGCGCGGCGCCTCTGAGTGCAGCTGTCAGCCCAGGCTCGGGCGACGGGTTGCACGTCTACGTCAACGTCCCCGCACTCAACATGATCGCATGTCAGGAGCTCTACTGGCCTTCCCAGGTGGGCCGGTGCGAGGGTCCCCCTCACAGCTACATTTGCATGCCCTTCGGCCTGCCGAACCAAGCGACCCTGCACCAGCACCATATGCGGGAAGTCCTGCAGCTCGCGAGGCCAGGCATAAAGAGATCCAGGCGGAGTTGGGCTTGGCCCTCCGCGAGATATGGGGAACCCTAGAGCCTCGCGAGGTGCCAGAGCCAGACGGCGCGTGAGGAGCAGCATCTGCGTCGAGCATCTTCAGCTGCCCCAACGCTACTTCAGCAACTGTGCCAGGTGACATTTTTCGGTTTTTGTTCAACTGGGAACGCCCCTCGGGCTGCATCATTCCCAGGTCTCATGGGCATGTCCCTGTGATGTGTGTCCTTTTGCATCTTAGCTCACCTTCTTGGCAGGCATCCCTCGGGCTGCATCATCCCCAGGCCGCACAGGTCCGTCCTTGTGGCATATATCTCCCTTGCATCTTACCCGAGCTAGTGTTACCATTTATATCAGCTGTGTTAGGATCACTCATCTATCTGGCCGTCACTCCTATACCATGAACATCTTGCGCCCTCACAAGCTTGCTTGTAGCCGTCTTATGATCGAGGGCAGGCACAGCGTCTGTGCTCAGGTCCATCCTTGCAGCGTCGCCAAATCCAAGCGGCTGAGCTCTAGCTCGCGAGCCAGCCTCGTGTATGTCACCTTCCGTGGCCCTTGGTGACTCACCCACTCTCGAGCCAGAGGCTAGCAGGTGAGTTGGGGCGCACGATATTGTGCCCCGCCGCTGCGGGAGCCACGCGCCTGTTGTATTTTCTTAGGGCATCCACATGATAAGACTAGGCACGGCGTCTGTGCTTGGGTTCGTCCCTGCAGCGTCGATAAATCCAACGGCTAAGCTCTGTCTGGCGGGCCGGCTCCATTCAGGTCACCTCCTGGGGTCGTTGGAGTCCGTCCTTCTCATAGGCGACCTCGAGGGGTTCACCCGGTGCAGGTTGCCTAACCATCTTGCAGGGTCACCTCAAGTGCTCTCATTCAAGACCAGGCGCAACCCGCCTTGAGGTAGGGCCTCGTGAGTCCCGCGCTGGCTCACGGGTGCCCAGATACACCTCTTCTAGCCCCACCGTGACAGCCACGCGTCCGGGCGGGGCTGTATAGGCTCGGGAGCTCTCCGCAGTAGGGAGTCCCCTCCCATGGTCCAGTGGAAGCACCATGCTCCGCGCTGGCAGACGACACGGTCGAGGAGCGGCTATGCCCGTGCAAGAATGGTAGTGTCATGCTCTACGCTGGTGATAAACAACTGGGGGTGGCCTCACGGCCGCATGAACCTCGGGGAGCCCCTTGGCTTAGTGACCAGCCCCACCGTGCTGGGCTCCCCTCGGGAGGGTAGCGCGAGGGGGTTGGGCATAGCGGTTGCGCTTAGGTCACGCCTGGCATATGCCCCACCAGGTCCCCCGGGCCTGGTCGACACGCAACCCTCCCGAGCGCAAGCCCGACGAGGATAGGTATGAGGTATGTTTGTACGTCAAGGGGGACCCTTGGGCATCACGAGCCAAGGGCCTAACTGATCCCATAGCCCTTCACTCCCTGGTCTTGTCATGGTTTCCGGTCAAGCCAGCGGCAGCTGAGGTACGCACGGGGCCGGGCCCTTCCGTAGCAGAACGCTAAGGCCGGCTCACACACCACTTCCCTTAGGGTCATTCGTACGTCAAGGGAGACCCTTGGTCATTGCCACCCAAGGGCCTAACTGGTCCCGTAGCCCCTCACTCCCTGGTCTTGTACTGGTTTTCGGTCAAGCCCGCGGCGGGTGAGGTACGCGCGGGGCCGGGCCCTGCCGATGCAAAACACCAATGCCCTGCCTAGCGCTTCCTACCTAGGGACCGTTTGCACGTCAAGGGGGACTCCTGAGCATCGCGACTCAGGAGCCTAACTGGCCACATAGCCCCTCACTCCCTGATCTTGTCCCAGTGACCTGGAGAAGCCAGCGGCAGCTGAGGTATGCGTGAGGCCCGGCCCTGCCGACGTAGAATGACAAATAGGAAGAGAAGCGCGAATATCTAGCAATTATTACAAGCCAAATTGTCCTTCAAACATCAAACATAAGTTTTAACGCCTCCACGTGGCCCGTACATGTCGCAGGAAAACGAAGATAGGGAGGAGTGCCACCACTCACCAGCAGGCTCTTCCTTCATCCCTGGGCGCTGCCGCGAGGAAGCGCCGCCTCGCCAACAGCATCGCCGCGCCCTGAGGAGTCGGTCTTGGCTGCAGGATCGATGGTGCCATCGGCTGGGGGAGGAGGGTTGATGATGAGGAACTTCTTCGGCAAGGCCTCCACATGGTCCTTCACGGCTTCAGTGGCGGCGTCGCAGCGCTCCGCCTCCACGGGCTCGAGCAGTACCCCGAGATCGGTGTTGGGATCGCGAAGGTGCAGGTGGCTAAGGACGCGCGTCAAGGCGGAAGAAGAAAGCACACGAGCTTCCTCCTCCGCCAGGGGACCGATCTCGTGGATGACATCCTCAAGCGCCAAGACAAGGTAAGGAAGCACCTGGGCAAGGCCTTCATCATCAGTCGCGAGCTGCTTCTCCAAGACCTTCTCGTATAGCGCTCTCAGCGCCTGGCGGGACCTCTCCTCGACGGACTTGAAGGCCGTGCGGTCCTCAGACAGGACCTTCGCCTTGGTTTCCAACTTGGCCTCTTGTGCTTCCGTCGCCTGCTTCAGCTCCTCCAGGCGACTGCGCTCCACATACAGCTCCTTCGCCAGCTGCTCCAACTCGGCGTCGCGACTGAATACGGCACCTTCTCGGGCCTTCATCCCCTCCTCGTCTGCCTTGCACTCGCTACACAAGTCCCACAGCTCGATCTCCATCGACTGGCAGCGCTCCTCGACGGTCCGCGCGTCCTTCAGTGCCGCCTCACGAACGGCTGCGGCCTGTTCGGCGGCCCGCTTGTCCTCTTCGGAGGCCGCCATGACTTGGCTCAGCACCTCCCGGACAGACGCGTTGGAACTCAGCCAGCCGGAAACCATCTCCAGACGCCTAGCCACCAGACGACGATCAGCGCCTCGAAGGTCATCCTGGAGCTGCGTCAGTGCATAGAAGGCCTCCCTTAGGGTGTCGGGAGAGGCCAGAGGGCCGCGAGCTGGCGGCATGATCATTGTAGGGGGTTGTGGCATAGCTAAGACATTTTGAGCCCTGACAACGCCAGCAGAGGAGTCGAAGACGGCAGCCCCCGAAGCCTGCTCGACCAAGGACGTGACCTCCACCTGAGGCTGGTCCATCGGGCCTTGTGGGGACGACCGTGTGGCGGAAGCAGGAGCTCCTCCACCACCCATCTGCGCTAGGGGGCGTAGACGAGCCAGGCCGCTGGATCTCCGGTGCGGTTGCCTCTCCCTTCGTCTTCTTCCTCGACGACGCTGGCCTAGCAATGCAAGGAGAGATGTTATGAATCAACAACAGAATCAAGAACAAAGACAATTCCAGGCCAAGGTACGTGCTGTTCGACTACGGCGAAACTCCAAGACCTCTTCAGAACCATGGAGCCCAAGGGCCCCGCAGCCTGCGCCGCGGAACGCGGGCCCCCAAAATAGTCACGGTTGTATCAGCCAACACATCAACAACGTCTTGCGGTGCCGAGGCTAAGGTGCCACCTCGGGAGATCAGCGCTGACTAGCTCTTCGTCGGGACCCCAGCTGGCGGCTTCTTCGGGGGGTGAGCTTGGACCTCGTCACAACCCCAGCCGGGGGCGGCACCTCCTTCACCGGGTGGTCGTCGGCGTCGTCGTCATCAGGCAAGGCGCGAAGGATGTCGTCCTTACGTGGAGGGGAGAACTCCCCGGTTCCCTCGACGGTTGCCTCCGAGTCGTCTTCCCCGCTGGAGTCGCCCGAGGACACCTCCAGCGGTGCGGCTGTCACTTGAGCTTCAGGGGGCGCCGGAGGCATGAGCCCGCGCCCGTCGAAAGTGGGCATGGAAGCCGCCACCGTCGCCCCGTCCTGGCGGTGGTACAAGGGGACATGGGTAGCAGGCGGATATCCTAGGTTGACCCTAACCAGGAGACGGAGAGCTGCCCCAAGCTGCTCGGCGGACAAGGCGTCACAGCGCAGCCGGAGGTTGTTCGTCTAGTCCCCAAGCATCCACAAGGGGCGCGAGTGAGCCTGCAATGGAGCCACGCGGCATGTCAAGAATTCCTTGACGATCATGGCGCCCATCAGCTTCGCCAACTCGGGATCATCATGCTTTAGGTTCGTAGTCATCTTTTCCAACACCTTCTCTGCCCGAGGGTCGGTGAGCTTCGTGCTGAGCCACCTATCGCTCGACTCAGGCACCATCATCGGCAGCACCAGCCGAGGATGGGAGCACTTTGCGTCCATGAGGACCCACTTGTTCCTGAAGTTCTCGTCCTTCTTCCCGGCTCTCGAGAATGCATTGGCCGCATTGGCCGCGACAAAGATTGGCGCACCCCGAGCACTGGCCCTCCTTGATCCGGAGGTAGAAGAAGTGGTGAAGCAACGCCACGGATGGCATCACCCCCACGAATGCCTCACAGTAGAAGGCGAAGATGGACAGAAGAAGGACGGAGTTGGGATGAAGATGAAGGGCATGAAGCTTATAATAGCTAAGGAAGGAGAAAAAGAAGTCGGAGAAAGGAGGGACGAGCCATGCAACAATACTGCTCATAAAGAAGGGATAGGAGGTACTCTTGGAGTCCTCTGGCACGGCGAAGGAGGCTCGGACTGCGGTTTTCCCCTTCTCGTTGGTGTCCTCCACCGTCATCAAGAGCACGGCGGCATGGTTCGTTTCCGAGATGGTGGGCTCCCACAAGGCCGGCTCGTACCAGGCGGGTGGAGCGGCGGCCTTCGACTTTCCTGACGCCATCAGTTGCGAGCTTGGAAGGGAGACGGTGAAGATCTGGATCCTTGCGGAGGAGAAGGACAAGAAAGGGCATATGGAGCAAGGCAAGGGCTAGCAATGAAGGCACAGCAGCACACACTTGCCTTTTGTCAGTCGTGCGGTTGCCGAGGTGGCGTGGGAGCATAGACGCCCACGTCCAATCAATTGCCATGCGTCAGTCAAGGCCGCAGGATATTGGGGCCCTCGGCGCTCCACACTTGACCCTTGGCTTTGCCGCAAAGCCAAGCCCGAGTGCACCTTGGGCCTGGGGGCTACTGTCGGTGTTCTGGGAATGGGGGTACCCAGACTTGCCTGCATGTGCCCCAGGGTGTGGCTCGTCAGGTGGCCTGGTACATCCTAGCATCTTCAGCAACCACTCAAGACCCTTGCGAGGGGCCGAGCCTCGCGAGGCGGATCACGCAGGACATCCCCTGGGGCGGCCGCACTAGGCCGACTCGTGCGGATCGGATATATCAAGGCAAGTGGTACCTCACGAGGTCCTCGTGACGTGAGCAGTAACGACCAAGGGCAGGCGGGCGCCAGTGGGTGCAAAGTGCAAGTTTCCTCTTCGGTGCTAAAGAAGCAGGTGTAGGCGAGGAGTCCCGAGGCATCAGACAAAGGTTTCCATATCGGTGCAACAATACCAAGACTAGTAGGACAGCACAACGGAGGTCATCACGGCTCCCACGGTGGCGTCACCACCAGAGCCTTTGGCAGGCGAAGACCACCTTTTGTCAGGATAGCTTGTACTAGTTGTCCCCCTTCAAATTTTGCCATTGTGGGATCCCTTCCTGCTCAATATTTGGGAAGAGGGCACGGGCCACTATAAATAAGACTAGCCAACACCATTGGGATCATCTCATCGGATCGGGAGTTGATCTCATCTCAAGTTGATTAGATAGTAGGCCACACACACCTCAACCTCACATGAGCACAAGAACCCCTCTCCTCAGGAGGCAGTTCATCCATGTAGTAGTTCTTCCTTAGCCTACAAGGCAATCCACCACACCACACTGGATTAGGGTATTGCACCACAACGGTGGCCCGAACCAGCATAAACCTTGTGTCCCTTGTTCTTAGAATCTGACAAGCTAGGCCTAGGGATCGGCTAGTAGACGAGCTAGAGCAGAAGGAGAGATCTTCGTGCACACCCCAGAGTTCGAACCTCAAGGGTTTTGCCGGAACCCAAGATCCCACACACACTAAAATATTTTTGGAGTTTTTGGTTTTCTTGAACATGCGAATACAAAGAAAAAGCAAAAACTAGAAAAAACTATTTACACGGGAAGGCTCCCAACAAGCAAAAGAATAACAAGGAAATCTTTTTGGATTTTCTTTTTAGTGCTACTGCTAAGCATGCATAGAAAGTAAATTACTCCAGCTAATTTTTTTGGTTTTTCTAAAGTTTTTCAAACACACAAGAAGAAAGCAAGAAAATAAATCTAAGCATGGATGATACAATGAAAAAGTGTGAGCACCGAAAAATTGAATGATATGTAAACATAAATGTAATGTTGGTGAGAACACGTACTCCCCCAAGCTTAGGTTTTTGGCCTAGCTTGGTAGTCGATTAGTATCCTGGAGGATAGTAGGGATCCTGAGGAGCAGGCATCCACTCATCCCACTGTTGGGGCACCCCCGCAGCTTCTGGAGCAGCGTGGGCATTCCAGTAGGCGATGATGTTTGCGGGCATAATCCGGTATCTTCCCTTGGCGGCTAAATCAAACAAAGCAGGCACAGGTTATGGAATAACATCACGAGTATTAACATTGTAGACCAGGTTCTAAGGAATGGCAATATCAGGACGATCATGTGCAATAAAGGGATGGTGATCCATGGCTGCATGGTCTAGGTAAACCTTAGTCAGAGGGTAATCGTGACGGCGTCTCGCAACCCCAGAATGATCTGCCAAACGAGTGGCAAAAATCCCACCATGTATTTTACCCTGGGATTTATTAAGATGCAGGCGACAAGCCGTGATAGCTCCAAAGCTATGCATGTTGTCGCGCTCCAGTGCACGACGCAAAACAGCAAGGTCCGGTGAACTAAGTGCACCCACCTTCTCCCTAGCAAGCAAGCATTTGGTAATAAAAAGTGCAAAGTAACGAACAGCAGGAAAATGTAAGCCAGCGGCTGTGATGGCTGACCCTCCTCTCTCAATACCCACTCTCAAAGTGTGATAAAATTCCTCAAACTCAGCTGGCCTAGGCTCAGCCAACCTCCCATCAGATGGGATCATGCATATGTCACAAAACTCAGTAAGTGGTATCTGATGGTTTTTAGGATATTAATCAAAGCTCACTTCAGGAGGACTATTTCTAGGCAGGAAAGTAAAAATTTGAACAAAGATGTTTGTGAGGATTTGGTGTTGGTCACACTCATCTGTGATGAAGTCATTGGGGCCGGCATTAGCAATATATTGCAGAACTCCTCAAAAATTTCAGCCTCTTGAAGGAACGGGATGTGCGGCCATTCACACGGTCATACTTCCACCAACCTCCAAGGGTGGAGATCACTGTCAGAAGATTCCCCAATGACACCCTTGGAGTTCTTCTTTGAGCCAAACTTCCTAAAGATATTCATGTTCACGTACAATTTTTCCTATGAACAAAAATCTTAAATTTTTTTAGTTCACAAAATTTCCTCAAGAAAACTTCATAAAATTGATAGCAACTACTCATAGGGTTACATAGAAGCCATAGCAAGCATTCAGGCTACTCAGAGCACTAAGAATTGAACATGCAAGCTCATCTACCGCAGCACCAAGAGTAGCTAATTATTCAAAGTATAAACCACTAAAACAGAAACTAATTGGACAAATGGTGGAGTCACATACCAAGCAACAATCCCCCGAAACAATTACGAAAATGGAGCTTCGAGCAAAGAGATCAAAATCCGCGGGTTTGAGCTCAAGAACACGGGAGAGAGGGCAATGAAGATTTTTTTTCTGTAGGTAAGTGATGATGTGGGCTAAAGAGGTAACTGGGGGGGGCCCACGTGTGGACCACAACCCACTAGGGCGCGCCTAGGGGTCCTTGCATGCCCGTTGGGTTGTGCCCACCTGGTGCACCTCCCTCTGGGATTATTTGGACAAGAAATTCAGAAATATTCAGAAAAAAATCGTATAATTTTTTTAGGGCATTATGAGAACTTTTATTTCTGGGTCATTTTTTATTGCACGGGAAAATCAGAAAACGGGCAAAACATGGCATTTTATTTTATTTAACTAGTAAAGAAAAAAACAAAAGGACATTATATCGTGCTTACTAAATTCATCAACTTCATACCACTCAAAAATGATTCATTAATAAGGTTGATCAGGTCTTATTAACAACCACTTTCGATTAGCATGAAATTGAAGAACTTTCGTAAATCACTAAGTTACCTCAATGGGGATATGGATGTCCCCAACAATAAGCATTTCATATTTCTTTTTGACAGTAGGTTGATGTATTTGAAAACTTCCAATGGTGATTGTCGGACATTTTTCCATAACATTAATACCATTCACTTGGAATTATTTCTTCGAAAAGTGCACCGTATGCTCATGACCATTAATATGAAAGGTGGCGATGCTGTTATTACAATCAATAGCAGCCCCTGCAGTATTCAAGAAGGGTCTACCAAGAATAATAGACATATTATCGTCCTCGGGCATCTCAAGTATAAGAAAGTCAATCAAGATAGTAACATTAGCAACAACAACGGGCACATCCTCACAAATACCGATAAGTATGGCAGTTGACTTGTCAGCCATTTGCAAAGATATTTCAGTTGGTGTGAGTTTATTCAAGTCAAGTCTTTTATATAAAGAGAAAGGCGTAACACTAACACCAGCTCCTAAATCACACAAACCAGTTTTCACATAATTCTTTTTTATAGAGCAAGGTATAGTTGGTAAACCCGGATCTCCAAGTTTTTAAGGTACTCTATCTTTGAAAGTATAATTAGCAACCATAGTGGAGATTTCAGCTTCCGGTATTTTTCTTTTATTAGTGATGATGTCTTTCATATACTTTGCATACGGAGGCATTTTTAATATTTCAGTTAAACGGGTACGCAAAAAGACTGGCCTCGGCATTTCAGCAAAGCGTTCAAATTCTTCATCATCATTCTTTTTATTTGACTTGGGTGGAAAACGCATAGGTTTTTGAACTCAAGGTTCTCTTTCTTTACAGTGTTTTCTAGCAACAAAGTCTCTTTTATCATACCTTTTATTCTTAGGTTGAGGGTTATCAAGATCAACAGGTGGTTCTGTCTCAACATCATTATCTAGTTCTTTTTGTATTGTTTGGTTGAGCCTCTTCATGAACCTCATCACTATATTTTTCATTATCACTAGATGAGTGTTCATTACCAGATTGAGTTTCAGCATCAGAGATAGGAGTTTCATTATCGTTATCAGGAGATTTTTCTATTTCAGGTTCATTAGAAGTGTGCAAAGTCCTATCATTTTTCTTCTTCTTTTTAGAAGGACTAACTGCACTAGTGTTATTTCTTTGTGATTATTATTCAATTATTTTAGGGTGTCCCTCAGGATAAAGTGGTTCCTAAGTCATTTTACCTCCTCTAGTTGCAACTCTAACAGCAAAGTCATGCATATTATGATTTATTTCATCAAGCAATTCTCTTTGAGATTTAACAACCTGTTCTAATTCAGTTTGAACCATAGAAGCATGTTTTCCAACACCTCTAACATCATTTGAAATTCTAAATAGCAAGTCACTCAAGCGAGCAATCATATCAGAATTGTATTTCAATTGTTTCATAACATTTGCATTAAAGTGATCTTGTTTTCTAATATAGTTTTCAAACTCATAAAGTCATTGGTTAGGATGCATATTGTGAGGATTATCATTCTCATTGAACTTTACAAGAGAATTTACCTTTACCACCTCAGGCAGTGGTGGTGCATTAAGCCCGTGTATTTCTTCAATAGGAGGTAAAATTTTAACATCCTCAGCTTTAATACCTTTGTCCCTCATAGATTTCTTTGCCTCTTGCATATCTTCAGGACTGAGATATAATATACCCCTCTTCTTTGGAGTGGGTTTAGCCGGTGGTTCAGGAATATTCCAATCATCATAATTTTTCAATATGTTATTCAATAATTCTTCAGCTTGAGCAATAGTTCGTTCCCTGAAAACACAACCAGCACAACTATCTAGGAAGTCCCTAGAAGCATCAATTAGTCCATTATAGAAGATATCAAGTATTTCATTTTTCTTAAGAGGATGATCGGGCAAAGCATTAATTAACTAGCAAAGCCTCCCCCAAGCTTGTGGGAGACTCTCTTCCTTAGTTTGCACAAATTTAAATATTTCCTGCAAGGCAGCTTGTTTCTTATGAGCAGGAAAATATTTTTCAGAGAAGTAGCAAATCATATCCCGGGGACTACGCACACAACCAGGAGCAAGAGTATTGTACCAAGCCTTAGCATCACCCTTTAATGAGAACAGAAATAATTTGAGGATAAAGTAGTAACGAGTTTTCTCATCGTGAGTAAAAAGGGTGGCTCTGTCATTTAGCTTAGTGAGATGTGCAACAACAGTTTCAATTTCATAACCATGGAAAGGATCAGATTCAACCAAAGTGATTAACTCTGGGTCGACAGAGAAATCATAATCCTTATCATCAATAAAGATAGGTGAAGTAGCAAACTTAGGATCACATTTCATTCTAGCATTCAGAGATTTTTCATTATAATTGTGTAGTAATTTCTCTAGATCATATCTATCATTACAAGCAAGAATATCTCTAGTTCTTATTCACTCATAACATAACCTTCCAGTACCTTAGGCAATTCATATCTAGGAAGGCTAGTTCTAGCAGGTATTTTAGTAGTTTCAGTTTCAAGCTCATCATTAACTTCAACAACATCGTGTTGTATTACTCTAGCAATTTGTTCATCAAGAAATTCACCAAGTGGCACCTCGTCATTTTCAAGCAAGGTACTAGCATCATCATAAACATCATTCAGAGTAGAAGTAGAATCATCAATAACTTGCGACATATTAGAATTGATAGCATGTGGTGGTGTTGCAAGTTTACTCATAACAGAACGTGAATCTAAAGTAGAACTGGATGGCAGTTCCTTACCTCCCCTCGTCTTTGAGGGAAATATCTTAGTCTTTGGATCCTTCATATTCTTCATAGTGATAATATGATAATAATCCCAAGTGACTAAACAAATATAGCTATGCTTCCCGGCAACGGGGCCAGAAAAAGTTCTTGATAACCCACAAGTATAGGGGATCGCAACAGTTTTTGAGGGTAGAGTATTCAACCCAAATGTATAGATTCGACACAAGGGGAGCCAAATAATATTTGAAGGTATTAGTAGTTGAGTTGTCAATTCAACCACACCTGGAGATTAATTATCTGCAGCAAAGTGATCAGTAGCAAAGTAGTTTGATAGTTTTGATAGTAGTGACAGCAGCAATAGTGATGGTAACAGTGGTAACAGTAATTTTGTAGCAAGTGTAACAGTAGCAACAACAGTAGTAGCTTAGCAAGATCAATATGGGAAAAATTTGTAGGCATTGGATCGGTGATTTGTTGGATGATATTCATCATGTGACAGTTATAACCTAGAGCGATATGGCACTAGCTCCAGTTCATCGATATAATGTAGGCATGTATTCCGTAAATAGTCATACGTGCTTTATTACAAGAACTTGCATGACATCTTTTGTCCTACCCTCCCGTGGCAGCGGGGTCCATATTGGAAACTAAGGTATATTAAGGCCTCATTTTAATAGAGAACTAGAACAAAGCATTAACACATAGTGAATACATGAACTCCTCAAACTACGGTCGTCACCGAGAGTGGGCCCGGTTGTTGTTGCTCCGGGGTTATCGATCATAACCGTAGTAGGTGACTATAACTTGCAAGATCAGACCTAGAACATGGATATAATGATGATAAGATAAACATATTAGATCTGAGATCACGGCACCCGGGCACAAAGTGACAAGCATTAAGCATGGTTGATACGTCTCCAACGTATCTATAATTTTTTATTGTTCCATGCTATTATTTATGATGTTTTGGATGTTTAATGGGCTTTGTCATACACTTTTATATTATTTTCGGGACTAACCTATTAACCCAAAGGCACAGTATAGATTGGTGTTTTTTGCCTATTTCAGGGTTTTACAGAAAAGGAATATCAAACGGAGTCCAAACGGAATGAACTTCAGAAGAGATATTTTTGGAGCAAAATACGCACGGGAGACTTGAGAACCACGAGGTAGGGCACACATGGCGTCCACGAGGGTGGGAGCGCCCCCCCCCCTATAGGGCGCGCCCCCTGCCTCATGGACCCCACGTTTGGCCCCCGGTGCCCTTCTTCTTCCTATATATACCTACGTAACCCGAAACCATCAAACGAACAGAGAAAACCCTAGTTCCACCGCCGCAACCTTCTGTTCCCGTGAGATCCCATCTTGGGGCCTGTTCCGGAGCTCCGTCGGAGGGGGGTTCTACCACGAAGTGCTTCTACATCATCATCATCGCCTCACCATGAGTTGTGAGTAGTTTACCACAGACCTTCGAGTCCATAGCTAGTATCTAGATGGCTTCTTCTCTCTCTTTGGATCTCAATACCAAGTTCTCCTCGGTCTTCGAGGAGATCTATTCGATGTAATCTCTTTTAGCGGTGTGTTTGTCGAGATCCGATTAATTGTGGGTTTATGATCAAGATTATCTATGAGAAATATTTGGTTCTTTTCTAAACTCTTTATGTATGATTATAATATCCTTGCAAGTCTCTTCGAAATATTGGTTTGGTTTGGCCTACTAGATCTATAGTTCTTGCAATGGGAGAAGTGCTTGGCTTTGGGTTCAATCTTGCGGTGTCCTTTCCCAGTGACAGTAGGGGCAGCAAGGCATGTATTGTATTGTTGCCATCGAGGATAAAAAGATGGGGTTTATATCATGTTATTTGAGTTTATCCCTCTACATCATGTCATCTTGCTTAAGGAGTTACTCTGTTCTTATGAACTTAATACTCTAGATGCATGCCGGATAGCGGTCGATGTGTGGAGTAATAGTAGTAGATGCAGAATTGTTTCGGTCTACTTGTCTTGGACGTGATGCCTATATATAATGATCATGCCTAGATAGTCTCATAAGTATTCGGTTTTCTATCAATTGCTCGACAGTAATTTGTTTACCCGCTGTACAATTCCGCTATCATGAGAGCCACTAGAGAAACCTATGGTCCCGGGGTCTATTCTCAACATATCATTCTACAATCTACTTTACTTTTCCGCTTTTACTTTCTATTCTTCTTTCCAAAAATACCAAAAATATCAAACTATCCTATCTATCAGATCTCACTTTCGTAAGTGACCGTAAAGGGATTGACAACCCCTTATCGCGTTGGCTGTGAAGTTCTTATTTGTTTGTGCAGGTGCGAGGGACTCGCGCGTGGTCTCCTACTGGATTGATACCTTGGTTCTCAAAAACTGAGGGAAATACTTACGCTACTATGCTGCATCACCCTTTCCTCTTCGAGGGAATACAACGCAAGCTCGAGAAGTAGCAAGAAGAATTGCTGGCGCCGTTGCCGGGGAGGCTCACGCAAAAGTCATATACCAAGTACCTATCACAAACCCTTATCCTTCGCATTACATTTATTTGCCTCTCGTTTTCCTCTCCCCCACTTCACCCTTGCCGATTTATTTGCCCTTATCTTGCCGTGTGTTTATCGTTTGCTTTGCCTTGTCGTCATGGCTAGTCCCCTATCCACTCCTTTGTCTCCTGAGTTTGAAGTTCTTCACTTCAACCAAAAGCAAGGAGAAAACTTAAACGATGCTTGGTTTAGGATGATGGAATCTTATCGTAAGTGCACCTTAGAGGTGAATTTTAGAATCTTGCTTCCCAATTTTTATGTTTTATTAAATATGTCCCATAGACAACTCTTGGATTGCGTTGCCAAAGGGAATTTTATCGAAATTGATCTTAGTATTGCGCATGAAATTATAGAGGGAATAGTGGGAACACTACCTCCCCAAAAAGGGTCACATCCAGCCCAGGAAGGGACACAAGTTTTTGTGAAAAATTTTGAAGTAACAAAAGTATTACAAAAGTCTCTTGAACCTCTTAAGAGTGTTATTGGGAATCTCCACCGCATGAAGATGTTGATTACCCTTTGTAATAAGCGGTTGGATTCTTTAGATCTATAGATTTCCGAATATGAAGGGAAACGTAAAGAACCTCCCGGATTCGAGATTGACACCATTAAAAGGGTAAAGATCAAAGATGGCAATACCTAGATATATCCATGTATCGTGCCTAGCTAGGGGCTTAAAACGATAGCGCTTGTTGGGAGGCAACCCAATTTTATATTTTTTTGTGTTTGCTTATGTTTAGGAATAAATATTTCATCTAGCTTCTGTTTAGATGTGGTTTTGTGTTTTAATTAGTGTTTGTGCCAAGTAGACCCTTTGGGCAGACTTGTGTGAAGTTTATATGATCCTGCTGTGAAAAACATAATCGTTAGCGCTCGCTAGAATGGTCACCAGATTTTGCTAGAGTGTGCTATTTAGTTGATTCTTCTTGCAGATGATTAATAGACAAATTCCTCACGTTTACCAATTTATTTCAATTTTTTGGAGTTACAGAAGTATGCGAAAGCTACAGATTACTAGAGACTGTTCTGTTTTTGACAGATTCTGTTTTTCGTGTGTTGTTTGTTTATTTTGACGAATCTATGAGTAGTATTGGGGAGTATGAATCATAGAGAAGTTGGAATACAGTAGGTTTAACACCAATATAAAAAAATAATGAGTTCATTGAAGTACCTTTGAGTAGTGGTTTGTTTTCTTATACTAACGGGGCTCACGAGATTTTTGTCTAAGTTTTGTGTTCTGAAGTTTTCAAGTTTTGAGTATTGCTTTGATGGACTATGGAACAAAGAGTGGCAAGAACCTAAGCTTGGGGATACCCAAGGCACCCCAAGGTAATATTCAAGGACAACCAAAAGCCTAAGCTTGGGGATGCCCCGGGAAGGCATCCCCTCTTTCGTCTTCATCTATCGGTAACTATACTCGGAGCTATATTTTTATTCACCACATGATATGTGTTTTACTTGGAGCATCATGTATCATTTGAGTCTTTGCTTGTTAGTTTTCCACAATTATCCTTGCTGGACACACCTTTTTGAGGGAGATAAATATGGCCTAGGAATTGTTAGAACACTCTATGTGCTTTACTTATATGTTTTGAGTTGAATAGTTTTTCCTCTAGTGCTTCACTTATATCTTTTAGAGCACGGTGGTAATTATATTTTGTAGAAATTGTTGATCTCTCATGATTCACTAATATCCTTTTGAGAGTCTATTAAAACAGCATGGTAATGTGCTTTGGCTATAAAACTAGCCTTCACATGATAGGCATCCAAGATCAATGTAGTAAAAACTTTCACATTAAGTGCATTGAATATGATGAGAAGTTGGATGCTTGATAATTGTTTTGAGATATGAGGATAGTGATATTAGAGTCATGCTAGTGGAGTTATTATTAAATTGAGAAATACTTGTGTTAAAGTTAGTGATTCCCATAGCATGCACGTATGGTGAACCACTATGTGACGAAGTTAGAGCATGAGGTATTTGTAGAGTGTCATCCTTTGTGTGGAGGTCGGGGGCGCGCGATGGTTAACTCCTACCAACCTCCCCCCTAGGAGCATGCGTTGATTGCTTTGTTTTGATGAATCATAAATTTTTGCAATAGGCATATGAGTTATTATGACTAATGTTGAGTCCATGGATTATACGCACCCTCACCCTTCCACCATTGCTAGCCTCTCTTGTACCGCACAACTTTTGCCGGTACCATACACCCACTATGTACCTTCCTCAAAACAGCCACCATATATCTTCCTCAAAACAACCACCATACCTACCTATCATGGCATTTCCATAGCCATTCCGAGATATATTGCCATGCAACTTTCCACCGTTCCGTTCATATGACACGCTTCATATTGTCATATTGCCATGCATGATCATGTAGTTGACATCGTATGTGTGGCAAAGCCACCATGCATAACTTTTCATACATGTCAATCTTGATTCATTGCACATCCTGATACACCGCCGGAGGCATTCATATAGAGTCATACTTTGTTCTAGTATCGAGTTGTAATTCAATATAAGTGTGATGATCATCATTATTAGAGCATTGACCCATGTGAGGAAAGGCCTAACAATAGAAAAGGCCCCTCCAAAAAAAGGGACAATTGCTACTATCTTTTTCCACACTTGTGCTTCAAAGTAGCACCATGTTCTTCATGATAGAGAGTCTCATGTTTAGTCACTTTCATATACTAGTGGGAATTTTCATTATAGAACTTGGCTTGTATATTCCAATGATGGGCTTCCTTAAATTCCCTAGGTCTTCGTGAGCAAGCAAGTTGGATGCACACCCACTTAGTTTCTTTTGTTGAGCTTTCATACATATTAAGCTCTAGTGCATCTGTTGCATGGCAATCCCTACTCACTCACATTGATATCTATTGATGGGCATCTCCATAGCTCATTGATACGCCTAGTCAATGTGAGACTATCTCCCTCCTTTTTGTCTTCTCCACAACCACCACTCTATTCTACAAAGTGCTATGTCCATGGCTCACGCTCATGTATTGCGTGAAAGTTGAAAGGTTTGAAAGAATAGAGTATGAAAACAACTGCTTGGCTGAAACCGGGGTTGTGCATGATATGAATATTTTGTGTGATGAAGAGGGAGCATAGCCAGACTATATGATTTTGTAGGGATAACTTTCTTTAGCCGTAGTATTTTGAGAAGACATGATTGCTTTGTTAGTATGCTTGAAGTATTATTATTTCTTATGTCAATATAGACTTTTATCTTGAATCTTTCAGATCTGAACATTCATGCCACAATTAAGAGAATTACATTGAAAACTATAGTGGTTAGCATTCCACATCAAAAATTCTGTTTTTATCATTTACCTACTCGAGGACGAGCGGGAATTAAGCTTGGGGATGCATGATACGTCTCCAACGTATCTATAATTTTTGATTGTTCCATGCTATTATTTATGATGTTTTGGATGTTTAATGGGCTTTGTCATAAACTTTTATATTATTTTTGGGACTAACCTATTAACCCAAAGCCACAGTATAGATTGGTGTTTTTTGCCTATTTCAGGGTTTTACAGAAAAGGAATATCAAACGGAGTCCAAATGGAATGAAACTTCGGGAGAAATATTTTTGGAGCAAAATACGCACGGAAGACTTGAGAACCACGGAGTAGGGCACACGTGGCGACAAAAAGGGTGGGGGCGCCCCCCTATAGGGCGCGCCCCCTGCCTCGTGGGCCCCACATTTGGCCCCCGGTGCCCTCCTTCTTCCTATATATACCTACGTACCCCGAAACCATCAGACGAACAGAGAAAACCCTAGTTCCACCGCCACAACCTTCTGTTCCCGTGAGATCCCATCTCGGGGCCTGTTCCAGAGCTCCGACAGAGGGGGGTTCTACCACAGAGTGCTTCTATATCATCATCATCGCCTCACCATGAGTTGTGAGTAGTTTACCACAGACCTTCGGATCCATAGCTAGTATCTAGATGGCTTCTTCTCTCTCTTTGGATCACAATACCAAGTTCTCCTCGGTCTTCGAGGAGATCTATTCAATGTAATCTCTTTTTGTGGTGTATTTGTCGAGATCCAATGAATTGTGCGTTTATGATCAAGATTATCTATGAGAAATATTTGGTTCTTTTCTGAACTCTTTATGTATGATTATAATATCCTTGCAAGTCTCTTCGAATTATTGGTTTGGTTTGGCCTACTAGATCTATAGTTCTTGCAATGGGAGAAGTGCTTGGCTTTGGGTTCAATCTTGCGGTGTCCTTTCCCAGTGACAGTAGGGGCAGCAAGGCACGTATTGTATTGTTGCCATCGAGGATAAAAAGATGAGGTTTATATCATGTTATTTTAGTTTATCCCTCTACATCATGTCATCTTGCTTAAGGCGTTACTCTGTTCTTATGAACTTAATACTCTAGATGCATGCTGGATAGCGGTTGATGTGTGGAATAATAGTAGTAGATGCAGAATCATTTCGGTCTACTTGTCTCGGACATGATGCTTATATATAATGATAATGCCTAGATAGTCTCATAAGTATTCGCTTTTCTATCAATTGCTCGACAGTAAAAAATTTACCCGCCATAGAATTCCGCTATCTGTAGAGAAGCCACTAGAGAAACCTATGGCCCTCGGGTCTATTCTCAACATATCAATATACAATCTACTTTACTTTTCCGCTTTTACTTTCTGTTCTTATATCCAAAAATGCCAAAAATATCAAACTATCGTATCTATCATATCCCACTTTCGTAAGTGACCGTAAAGGGATTGACAACCCCTTATCGCATTGGCTGCGAAGTTCTTATTTGTTTGTGCAGGTGTGAGGGACTCGCACGTGGTCTCCTACTGGATTGATACCTTGGCTCTCAAAAACTGAGGGAAATACTTACACTAATGTGCTGCATCACCCTTTCCTCTTCGAGGGAATACAACACAAGCTTGAGAAGTAGCAATGGCAAAGTCATAGCAACATCAATCTCAGAACATAGTGGATACCAGGGATCGGGCCCTAACAAAACTAACTTGATTACATGATGAATCTCATCCAACTCCTCACCGACCAGCGAGCCTATGGAGGAGTTACTCACTCCCGGTGGGGAGCATCATGGAATTGGCGATGGATAAGGGTTGGTCATGACGAAGAACGAAGATCCCCCTCTCCGGAGCCACAAACGAACTCCAGATCTGGCCTCCCAAGGAAGAACAGGAGGTGACGGCGGCTCCGTCTCGTGGATTGCTATAGTTCTATCTCCCTGATTTTTCTCCAAAAATAGGAATTTATAGGATCAGGGTTGTCGTCTGTTTGGCCACCAGGTGGGTACAACCCACCTGGGCGCGCCAGGAGAGGGGGGTGCGCCCTGGTGGGTTCTGCCCACCATGGGGCCCCTCTTTGGTGGGTCTTGGCTCCAGTAATTCTCTTTTATTCCATAAAAAATCCTCGCAAAGTTTCATTTCATTCCGAGAACTTTTATTTCTGCACAAAAACAACACCATGGTAGTTCTGCTGAAAATAGCATCAGTCTGGGTTAGTTTAATTCAAATCATGCAAATTAGAGTCCAAAACAAGAGGAAAAGCGTGAGAAAAAGTAGATACGTTGGAGACGGATCAATGACACCTTGTTGGACGGGTGTCATCTGTAGGTTATTTCCTCTAGAAATGGCCGCCACGTATTGAATTGCAACCACTTAGCCACTTGAGGGCTTGACACCGCACTGATTGGCGACTTGGGTTGCTATGAGGTGGTGCAGTGGAGCCTCGTTTGGGTAAATCCATCCTCCGAGTCCCCGGCAGGCTTGCTGGGATGCCCTTGGGACTTGTCTGCGGGGTACCTTGCCCTCGCTGGGCTCGCCTGCTCGGCAAGGGATTTTTTCCCTTAGTGAGCTCTTGTTCCTTCTTCTGGACTTGCTCCTCTTGATCCGCCCCTTGATTTCTCAAAGAGCTATCTCTTCTGCTTGACGTGGCCGTGGTCGTTGTGATCTTTCTTCCATGCATGTGTACAGTCAGGGCAACATACACCTAGGTCTGTTGCACTGACAGTTTGATTGTGGTAGTTTTCCATATGAACTCGGTGGGTTTGGATAGGAAGGTTTCGGTGGGACCAAGTTGGACTTATGGTTCTGGACAGATTTGGATAAAGAAAGTAGCTGAGGGTTTTGGAGCTATATCACTAAGCACTTGAGCAACCAGATCATCATCAAAACCTCATCCCCTTTTAATAATATTGGCTTTCCTATGGACGCGATGTGATCTTGTATCACTTAACCAAAAATGTAGAGTCTTGAGCTTTTTCCAATCCATGTCCTTAGCATTTTGAAGGAGTCCACATCCTCTTGTCCTTGCCATGCCACTGTTGAACTTGTCTGAAATATACTAGATAAAACTGTTAGTCCAATAGAAGATATGTTGACATTAATTACCAAAATCATCAAGGGAGAACTTGTGCTTTCACCCTTCCCTTCCCGCCCGACCCCTCCACACCCTGCTCGCACCCCCAACCCCATCGTACCTCAGCCTATGGAGAGACCTAGTGCACCGTTGTTGTAGTCGTTGTTGGAGAGAGAGAGATGATGAAGGGAGGGAGAGGCAGGAGGTGGTGCAAAAGGGGGCCACTCTGGTGATGTCGGCAAGCGACTCATCGGCGGCAGACATAACGCTAGGGGCGATCGCCACCGCCTGCTCCACACGCGATTATGGGTGCGCCGCCGTGGCCACCTGTAACAACAACCAATCCTCCCTACCTCCCGGGATGACCGTCATCACGTATCTCCACCTCCCCCAATGACTCATGCCGATGATGGTTATGACGACACCGATGCTTCAAATCTGGCCTTCTTGGCTTGAGGCGCTCCTGGTGGGCAGCGTCTGACTAACATCTCTCTCGTGATTGACCTACCTAGGTGACACTACTGTTGACTATTCCCTAAGACTCCTCTAGTTGGTGTTTCTCTTTTTTGAGCTCACTAGAAGTACTATTGCAAACCTTCCTTCTCCTCGCTTGATATATAAAAAAGTAGTACCATGTGATGATATTGACTTGTACTTGTGTCTTCGTTGGATGGCATCATGTCCAGACTGGTAGCCAAAAACTTTCCACATGAAAGTAGTTTACTGATAAGCAGAGTAGTATTTTATCATACACTCAACATTGAAAATAGAGTATTTGCCTCCAAATAGTGAAGCATGTGCATGATCTATCAAAGTAGCATAATTTTATTATATTTAAAATCTAGCTACATTTCCTTTGATCTTGAAATCTTCCAGGTTAGTACTAAAACCTTCGTCGTGTGACAACAATCCACATATACCAATGGTGCAATAATACGACTTACCAAGTTTGTTTTGAATGTTTATATGTCGAAAAATTAGCTCCCCGGACAAGGCGCCCGACGGTCCGGGCCTTTCGGATCAGGAATGGGTGTTAAGGTTCTCCCTTGAAGATGCCTTGATGCAGTAGCATCGCCAGGCTGAGATTTATTGGCAACAAAGGGGCACTGTCAATTGGATGTTGAAGGGTGACTCCCCTACGACCCACTTCTTCGATATCGCCAAAGGTAGGCATAGCCGTTGTATGATCGGCTGCCTTCTTGTCAATGGTGTTAGAGTCTCGGACCAGAACCTCATCATGTCACATGTTGTGGAGTTCTTCTCCTCTCTCCTCTCAGCCAAATCGGACTCTGGGTTTGTGATCGCTCCTTCTTTTTGGAATGACCATGATAAGATCTCTGCTGAGGAAAATGAAGCCTTAATGATTCCCCTCTCCGAGGAGGAGAATTTGGATACCGTTAGCAAGGCTAACGCTAATTCGGCGTCGGGCCCGGATGTCTTTTTTATCCCTTTCTTAAGGAAATTCTAGCCCCAGTTGCACACCCTTGTCCGCGCGGTGATTCAAGGGTTTTCTTTGGGTACGATCGATATTTCTAGGCTTAACTAAGCTATCATCACCCTCATCCCTAAAGTCAAGGGCGCAGACTTGATCTCTCAATTCAGACCTATCGCCCTTATTAGTAACTTTGTGAAGTTCCCCGCCAAAGGCTTTGCCTCTCGTCTCTCTCTTGTTGCTCATCGAGTTCTCTCCCCTTATCAATCCGCTTTTGTTAAAGGGAGATTCATTTTGGACAGGATCATCTATCTTCCTAAAATTGTTCATGACATTAGTAAGAGAAGCACCAAGGCGGTGATCCTTAAGCTAGACTTTGACAAAGATTATGATTCTGTCAGTTGGACGTTTCTGCGGCATGTTTTGCTGGCAAAAGGCTTTGATGGAGCCTTTGTGCACAGGGTCATGCAATTGGTATCGGGTGGCCACATGGTGGTCTCTGTGAATGTCAGGGTTAGTAATTTTTCTGTAACTCTAGGGGGCTCAGGCAAGGAGATCTGACCTTCCCTCTCTTGTTCAACTTCATAGCGGACGCCCTATCCAATATCCTATCGATGGCAGCTGCAGCCAGGCACATCTCCCCTGGTAGCTCTCACCTTATCCCGGAGGGGCTCACTCACCTCCAATATGCTGATGATACAACTATTATGGTCGAGCTGAACAATGTTTGCATTACCCACCTTAAGTTCTTGCTGCTATGTTTTGAAGCTTTGTCGGGGCTCAAGATTAACTTCACTAAGAACAAAGTGATTGTTATTGGGGTTTTAGACGCTGAGGCCATGCGTATCTCTCAACCATTGAATTGTTCTCTAGGCTCCTTTCCTCTCAAATACCTTGGTCTCCCTATTTCTAATAAAAAGCTCCTGGCAAGAGATTTTGCTCCCGCGGTTGCCAAAGTGGGCAATCGTGTCATGCCATCGAGGGGCAGATATAATACTCCGGCTAGCAAGATTGCCCTGATCAATGCTTGCTTGTCATTCCTACCCATTTTCTTGATGGGTTTCTACCTTCTCTCCATTGGCACCCACGTAGGGTTTGATAAGCACAAGGTTGTGTTCTACTGGAATGTTGCGGATAACAAACGCAAGTACAAATTGGTAAAATGGGAACATATCTATAGGCCGAAGAACCTTGGGGGTTGGGCATTATTAATACCTTAATTACGAGAAAATGTCTTGTCATCAAGTGCCGGTGGAAGATCATGACTAACACTGAGAATCCACTTTGGCTTTCCATTCTTAAAGCGAAATACATCCCTAACTCCAGTCATATGTTTGCTTCGGCTCTGGGCGCCTCCCAATTCTGGAAAGATCTGGTTAAAGTATGGTCGGTGTTCAAATCTCTCATTAAGTTTTTAGTTCACAATGGCAGGTCTACGCGGTTTTGGCTTGATTGGTGGTGTGGTTCGGCTCCACCGGTGGTCTCCTTTCTGATTCTTTATTCCTATTGCCCAGACCCGGAGATCTTTATCTCTTTGCTTTTCGATAATAACTGGTACCTGGCTCTCTGCCGCTCCCTTTCTCCTGTAGAGTTGGAGGATTGGCAGTGTCTCGTTGTCCTCTTCCCTATGCTCTTGGAGGAGGAGGATTTCGTGACTTAGCTCCATAATGCTTCCAGTTGTTTTTCAGTTAAGTCGATATACGCTAAGCTTATCTTCAGTACTACTACTTCCACATTCAAGGAGCTTTGGCTAGCGCGTATCCCCCCCCCATATTAAGGTTTTTATGTGACAATACTTTAGAGGGCGGTTATCGGCGGCTAACCAGATCCGTAAGCGAAACGGTCCGGGGTCCGATAGATGCACTCCGTGTGGTGAGAGTGTCACACCCAAGATGCGATTCTATCCCGATCACGTGATGAACTCGTGATTAGGTCACAACCGCATTTCGGGTGCTTAGCAAGATGGATATCATTACATTGTACCATTACATAATAGTTCTAGATACATACAAAGCTTACAAGTGCCACATGAATACATCAAACATCATACATAAGAGAAACATCTGACTACGGATGCAAACACATGAAAGGCACAAATGACATCCACCCTGCTAGCCCAGGCTGCCGACCAGGAACCTATCCCCTGAATGAAGAAGAAGAACTCCAACATAAGCAAAGGTCGCTCTCACGTCATAGTCATCACATGACCTGTACCTGCAATTGTTGTTGTAGTATCTGTGAGCCAAGAGGACTCAGCAATCCCATAACCATGGGTACCAAGACTAGCAAAGCTTAATGTGTATAGAAAGGATAAGTGGTGAGGCTGCAGCAAGTAATTAAGCATTTGTATGGTGGCTAACTTACGATTCCAAGAGAAAGATGAGAAGCTACGCAAACGGTTGCAAACTAGTAATGATCAATAAGTGATCGTGAACTACCTACGAGTCAAACATAACCCCACCGTGTTCTCTTCTTGTGCTCACTTGAAAAGAGACGATCACGGTTACTCACGCGGTTGGTGTATTTTATTTCAGATTAAGTGTCAAGTTATCCACAACCGGATATTAACAAATTCCAATCTGCCACATAACCGCAGGTGCGGCTTTCGAAAGTTCAGAACCCTGCAGGGGTGTCCCAACTTAGCCCATCACAAGCTATCACGATTAGCAGAGGTAAAACCTCCATATTGGGGACAACCCGATCAGACTCGGAATCCAGATGCACAAGACATTTCAACAATGGTAAAACAAATCCAGCAAGACCTCCCGGCATGCCGACACCCTGATAGTAGCCGCGTGTATCTCGTCTCAGGCCACGACCGAATATGTCAGCCTACAAGTATATACCAAATACCTCGGGTTTCCCCGAGGCAGCCCCGCAGTCTGCCCGTTTGGGACCAACACCATCAGCACTAGCCTCCCCCCTGTTATGTGTAATTACGAACCCGGGGATGCAACCCACTATGAAAATTAATTAATTAATAGTTTTATTATGATGGCAAATTAAAACCAAAGTTGGGCCTTGCTGGAAGATTTTTATGCAAAGCGAACTGTCAAGGAGGGGCCATAAACCCCGACCGCATTAGAAACGCAAAATCAAGGAACGTAACACTGGTTTAGCGGAAACTAGGGTGGCAAGAGTGGAACAAAACACCAGGAAAAAGGCCGAGCCTTCCACCCTTTACCAAGTATATGTGTGCATTAATTAAACATAAGAGATATTGTGATATTCCAACATATTCATCTTCCAACATGGTACAAACTACAACTGTACCTCCAACTAGCAATGCTATAAGAAGGGCTGAGCAAAGCAGTAACATAGCCAAACAACGGTTTGCTGGGATGGTGAAAAGGTTAGAGGTTGTTTCATGGCATATTGGGAGGCTTGATAAACAAGTGGTAGGAAGCGCGACATAGCGATAGCATCGAGACAACTAGCATAGCAAAGATAGTAGTGAGATCCAAGGTGACAGACATCTTGCCTGAGAACCCGCTAGGAAGAAGACCGAGTCCACGAAGAAGACGAACGGGCGTCGACAAACCAATCGTAGTCGAATGAGTCCTCAAAATCGCAATGAAACCGGAGCTATCGAGAAGAATCACAACCGAAAAGAAGCAAACAACATGGTAAACATACAACACATAAACATGGCATATGATGCACAAACCAAGTATGATGCATGACAAGGCTACATGATGCTACTCATAGCAAGAGATGATGCAAACAAGAAGATCCGGTAAGTTCTCATATGCAAATTTCGAAATTGGTCCAGATCTGAATAACACATTATGTTAAAGTTGTTAAACAACAAGTTAAGATGCACCATGATGATCTACACGGTTTTATAGTCAAGTTACATATAAAGTTCATTTAATTCAGAGCTACGGCCTAGAAGATATGAGCAAATCATGTTAAGCATGGCATTGATGCAAAATGCATTCCAAACATCAAGCACAATACTCAAAACATGATTACAACATGACATGATGCATCTACACGCAAAACCAAGCAAGTTTCATATAGAGCATGCTCCAAATGGAGCCACGGTTCAACACATACGCATGAAACAAGTTTGAAGGACAAGCTGTCCAAAATAGCAACTAGGCATTTTACAAGCATCATAACAACATGCTAAAAAAAGAACAAGATAGGCACAAACATAATATACACTCAAAGTACAGATTACATGCTTTAGTTATCATTAAGGTGCAGGTTCATATGCATCAAGGTTAATCCAACATGAACAAAGCAAGAAGCAACTTTATAACACAGATTAGGACTTCGTGAAAAAAATGGGCATATGCAAGAGCAGAGTTAATATGTTGGCATGTTGGAGGTCAAAAACAAGGATGCTACAGAGCATGAACATGGCATCAAAAGGTATAGCATGCTAGTAAATATCAGGAAGCTTAAATGACACAACATGGCATATACATAGGAGCACCAGGTTCATGGTATTCTTCAAGACAAGATGCAAACATGAAATAGCAGATTCTCAGACTTAGTGAAAATCTGGGAATGCAAAATAGTAACATTATGATGCTGACTTTGGTGGCACATAACAGCAAGCATAGCAATTTTAATAAACATTCAAAGGTCATGACCATTAAGTAGACATGCCATACCAATTAAACCAAAGTCACAATTTATAGGATGGATAGATGGATTATCATGAGCTTTGCAAAAAAGAACATGATTTTAACAGACTGACATTTATGTCTTCAAGCAATTTGAGAGCATGAAAAGAACAAGCTAAAGTTGGGCATAATTGCAGAGGAGCGCATGGATGGATAGATCATTACATGATCTCCAAAACATGCTCACTGGATATCTCCAAAATTTGCATGGATTTGATGGTAGCATCAAGTAAACATGGCATCACAATATAACAGTTTCAGACTTAGCAAAATTTGCCGAGTCTCAAAACACAGTAAACCGTGAATAGGTCACTTTGCAAGCTTGTTACAATCAACACAGGGCATATCATGAAAAATGGGTTACACCAACGGAAAGAGGACATGATTATGCTCCGAAAACATGATTACATGATGCTCAAAAGAATATCACACAAAAATATATGAAAATGACAAATGACAAGTTATATTAGTTCTCAGCAGTTAACATCAACATGCACTTCTGCAATAGACATTAGCATGTCAAAATGCATCCTAACATGAATGCAAAAGCCACCATCATGTAGAGCACAGAGAGCACGGCATTTTGACATATCATACACTCCAATCGGGTAACCATGCACACAGTTATGAGCCTCACAAGATGCATATATGATGTTTGAAATCTGAGGACTTCGCCGTTTTCAGGAAAAAACAGAGTGAGCGTCAAAATCTAAAATGCGCAACGGGCGTTGGATAGCGGGTGGCTCACCATGAGCTTGGCAAAATTTGGTGCGGAGGAGGCAGGCCGGGGCATATGAATACGGGCCAGCCCTGGCTGGCCTCGTGGGCCCGGCTAGCCCACGTTGGCTGGCGCGGGCAGGCGCTGGACGACGACGGCGACGGAGGCAGGGAAGCGGGGCGCCGGCGACCTTGGCTGCGGGGACGGGTGCATAGGCGCGGGATGGGACGGTACCGGCGGCGGGTAGGCGAGCTCGGCGGAGAGGTGGTATGGTGATGCGGGGTGGTGGTGGCGGCGAGATCCAGGCGCGGTCGGATGCGGTGGCGGAGCGGTGAGGTGGCAGAGATGACCGGTGAGGTCCAGTCGCTGGAGGACGATGGTGACGGCGGCGGAGCAGGGGAGCAAGCGGCTGAGCGCTAGGGCGGGCAGAACTCGAGCGAGTGGGACAAGCCCCTGGCTTGGGCGCCCGACGGCGCGTGCTGGGCGGCAGAGTGAAGCGGGCTTTGCGGCCTCTGCGGCAGTCGTAGTCGGGCTCGCACGGGCCCGTGATGGGCTCGGCGGGCCGCGGCCGCGGGGTGGACTGGGGAGGCGAGGTGGTAGCCTCGATTGGCTGCGGGCGGCGGGGTTGGGGCGGCTGGCCCATTGGGCGACGCCAACTGGTGAGGAGGGAGCGTGGCGGCGTAGAAATTGAGGAGGGGAGAGGCTAGCAGTAGGTGGAGGGGCTAGGCTGCCCAAAATGGCATGGGGAGGTGTATATATAGGGTAGGTGCTAGGGTTAGAGGGTTTTGGGGCTGTTTCGAGCCGTTCGATCTCGATCAGATGGCTACGGCGAGAGGGGTAGCATAGCTGGGCTAGTGGGATGTGTAGTATGGCTTGGGCTGAGGGAAGAGAAGATAAGTGCAGCCCGGAACAGGTTTTCGGAGACCGAAAACGTCTGACGTTAGACCAATAACAGTGCCACTATACGTTTAACGGTTGGGCTATCAAACAGACTCCGAATGCGACGAAATTTGACAGGCGGTCTACCTACACTATAACAAGACCGCACGCCAACTTCCACCTCATTCCGAGAACATTTTTATGTCAGTTATAAAATAATATTTCGAAGGTGCCGCGGGCACGTGCGATTGTGTCTGGGCTCAGAACGGACAACTAAGATACCTGGCAACTATGGACGGATGAAAGTTTTGAAAACATGCTGATGCAATGCACAGGATGACATGGAAAAGTGCAACACGCAAGCGAATGACATGGCAACGACGGCGAATAAGACAAAGACATCTGGCGCATCGGTCTCAGTGTGTCACAGAGAGGGAGGATACAGACCATATATTCTTCATTTGCGTTCTGGCCAAATTATTCTGGTGCACTATCAGGTCCTGGATCCATGTCTCTTGGAGCCCAGTTTCCTTCTCAGAACTTAGAATATTGGCTTCTAACCTGGTTGGGGCTGATAGGCGATTGTTCTGGGTGGGATTCTCGGCTATATGCTAGACTCTGTGGACTACTAGGAACAAGTTTACCATCGAGCATATCTTCCCTGCTAAACCATCTGATTGCTTATTTAAATCATGCATATTCTTGTAGTAGTGGAGATTATTGACTAAGGAGGCGGACCAAGATGCTTTTGATTTGATGTCTACCAAGATTCGGGCCACTTCCACTTCTCTTCTGCAACATCAGTCCGACAGCTCGGACCCTGGTGGTCCCTTTTGTCGTCTCTCTCTTAGTTTCTGACCTGCGTGCCGTGTGCTGGCCTGGGAGGCATGTACACTTGCTTTTCCAAACTAACTTTGTGGGTGATGCTACTACTCTGTGTGTTGTTGTTGCAATGACTCTGCCTGGTGGCTTTACTTATAAAGGCAGGCGCTTGCATTTTTTTTGAAAAATCCTGCACAAACTCCTGGCCATTATTTCTTCCTCTTGATTATCCGTCGGATATGCATTTCATGACAAATCTTCTCATTTCTTATCCTAATGGTGTTATGTCTAATTTAAGGGCATTCCCACCCAAGCTTGTGGATATGCTTTTTTTTATTCTTGCATGATAGTTCGATCTACATTTCATGATAAATATTCACATTTCTTATGTTGTATTGAGTTTATTGCAGATAGCTTGTTAGAGGAAGACATAGTGGGCTTAAGAGAGAAATTCTTAAATTCCTTGGCACAATTATAAATTGGAAATAAGACAACTAATGTAGTTGGTATATTAGTCTCTTATCCTTGATGCTTAACACTTTCCTCATTTGTCATGTCTCTGCGCACTTACCTTATTTGCAGTTTATGCTATAACCAACATTTTGATTTTCTATTGCAGATGTACATAATAGGTGATGAACTGAAAAAAAATGAAGAATTATGATATGTGTGATAATTGAGATAACAATTAATGTAAACGATTGTCCAAGTGGATGCATAATATATGAGTAACTCTAGGAAATGACTAAATTGCTCTACAGTCTTATGCTTAGCATAAATAAACTATAATGTATTATCGTTGAGGAAGATGTATTGACATGATGTTGCATGGTATGAATGGACATCTTCCTCCTCCCCATTTATTCTTTCTTATTTACTATACATATTCCACTTCATATTGGGTACTAATTGCACAAGAAATCTTATTTTGCATACTATGTCCAGCAATTAAGTGTATCTAGGAAACTTATATTTGGAGTTCTTTTGTTACAGGTCCACATTTTGGACATAAAACATGATATACCGTCACATGGAAGATGAAACTTGTTTACTGCCTTTTCACTCACATGTGGATAATATGCCTTCCAATGAAGGAACTAGTGATTAGTTATCAGACCCTCATTGCAAACACAAATATATAGAATGACAGTGAATGTTAGATCGAGATAAAATTCAGTACAATTAGTTGGCAGACATAGACAAGGGCTTCACTCATATGACGATCTTTGTGGTATGATCATAATGCTATCATGCAATATTTTTGCTTTGTGATTCGGTTCAAATACTAAAAAAATCTTCTATTTGATATTGTTTTACTCTACTTGTTTTTGAGGTTCAGTGGCTTGATAATAAGACCTGAAGCCATGGTTTCCGATACATTAATTGTGCTTCATTTGCTACATTGTACGGACGACTTGTTATTTAACTAGCCCAACTAGCTTCAATAAAAATATTGTCTTCGGTTTCTTTCCACTTGCGACAACCATAAACAACTACTGGATTGAGGTCCTAAAGTCCCAGACATCATAGATTGTACATGTGGGCATCTGCCACAGTGCCTACATGTAGCATTAACTATCCTAATTAAAAGTGTATGCCCTTGCGGATAGCTAGAACAAAATTCCTTCCGATAAGATATCATCCGCACTACTTTATAACAACCATTTGAAAATTTTAAGCTTGCATATTTTGAGTTGACGTATATTACATAAATTACTATCACTCTATTGTAAAAATGGATGGGCGTGGCAAGGTGCGCCGTCGTGATCTTCCCTTTTTTGAACCATCAGGCTGCATTACTTGATGTAGTTCATCTTTATCCAAACAAATTATGTTAATATCGCTAACGATGCATGGTTGATTTTGTTTCTAATGATGTGTGGACAAGCTACCATCACTCATGTTAACCGGGAATCTCTATTTTCTCATTCTCAGGTGTGTGTTTCTCTAATGATATTTAAGAAAATATTCAAGAAAATGATGCCTGAGCAAATCACACTCGTCTTGACCAGCCAGACACCAATCTCCATTTTCTTTAGTCTTATTTTTTATTCAATTTAGGTTCGAGGCATATGTTACATACATTGTTCAAGATATCTTCCGATATTCCGATAAATAGGTCGATTTATCGCTTACCATTATCTTACCGATAAGTTAAATCGGCTGATAAATCAGCCGATATGGCGATAAAGTGGCTGATATGCCGCTAAACCGTCCAATTTACCCCTTATAATGGGTCGATCGATAAGTTCCTGATAAGAGATATACCCAACATTGGTTACATATATAGCAAAACGAAATTTCCATGAGGGGTCTCGATATTTTCTTCTAATGCATTGTTATGTAGTTTATTTGTTGAATTGTTTATAGATTATGACACTGGTGCTTTGCAGGTTGTGCTTAATGGTTGAAAACGTAGATACAAGAAAAACAAATGTTGGGGTAGCATCCATTTTGAATATGTATTTGTACTATAGTGTCAGTTCATACTTGAAATATGAGAATGGGTGCAGGCTATCATCAAAGCAATCTCATTTCTTCAAAATTGTAGAATGTCCTTACAACTTTGTAGCCAACGATCTCAACTAACTATGGATTATTTATAGATGATATGTCTTCTATCATTTTACGAGTGGTTCCAGTTTGACCAAGTTATCATTTCTTTGTTCAACTTTAATTGATTGATCAAGAAAGAAGAATGGTTGCTTCCTTGAAAATTATATTGTAAGATTTAATATGAAACCATAAGGGTGACAATCTACTTCATCAATGAAAGCAAAAGTGTTTCCACTTCTAAGAAAACAAAGAATGTAGCCTTCACGTCAAAAGTAATAATAAACATAGCCTTTTGCATGAAAAAAGAAGAAGTAAACATAGCCTTCCATAGTTTCGAGCTTTGATAAATGTCATATTTTAATTAACACCAACTTGCAAATTCAAATGTCATATACATTGTTCAATGCCTTGATCAAAGCGCTCCATATTTCTTTTTGATCATCTAACATGTTTCTATACAATATTCACTACAATGTCATCATATAGATTTTGTCAAATGATATGTTGAGTGTGGATTGTTCCTTGATCACAACAACCAAAGCATAGATACTTGGTAATCTAAAGATTGCTCAAGATGTGAGTGATCTGCAATATCATAGAATGATATTCATCCAAGTACCTACAAGGGTTAGATACCATACAAGGGTGCAAATGTTTCCAACATAAATGATCATCATCATAGGAGAAATATCAAGGATTAGTCACATAGGCTTTTGCCTTATATGTATCCGGATGGAATCTCTATTCCAAATTTGAGACATCAATGATGTTCAACTCACTCCGTAATCAACAAAATATCTTTCATCAAGCGGTTCAGTGAAGATGTCTGCCAATTGCTTGTCGGCATGAACATGCTTAAGATTAATATCACCTTTAGCAACATGATCACGAATGAAATGGTGATGAACTTAAATGTGCTTAGTTTGAGAATTTTGCATGGGATTGTGTGCAATCTTAATGGCACTATCAGTTTCACAAAGCAATGGAACATGTCTCACATGTATCCCATAATCTTTGAGAGTTTGGTTCATCCAAAGTAATTCAGCACAACATGATCCCGTGGCAATGTATTCCGCTTCGGCGGTGGATAATGATACTGAATTTTGTTCCTTGGAGGACTAATAGACAAGGGATCTACCAGAAAATTGACATGTACCCGAAGTGGACTTCCTATCAACCTTGTCACCTACATAGTCTGAGTCGGAATAGCCAACGAGATCAAAAGATGAACTCTTAGGGTACCAAATGCCAAAAGTTTGGTGTATGAATTAAGTATCTCACTATCCTTATCACAGCTTTAATATGACATTCTTTTGGAGAACCTTGGTACCATGCACACATGCACACACTTAACATTATGTCAGGACGGGTTGCACAAAGATATAATAGTGAACCAATCATAGATTGGTAATCATTTTGTTCAACCGGATTGCCATCCTTAGTCAAGTCAAGATGTCCACTGGTAGGCATGGGTGTTTTCATACCTATGCTTTCTTGCATATTGAACTTCTGGAAGATATCCTTGGTATACTTTGTTTGTTAGAGAAAGGTACCTTCCTTAGTTTACTTGATTTGCAAGCCAAGGAAAATTTTGAGTTCATTCATCATAGACATCTCAAACTTCTCCGACATCAACCTTCCAAACTTTTCAGTAAAATGAGGGTTAGTAGAACCGAATATGCTATCGTCAACATAAATTTGGCACACATATAGTTCACCATTAACCCTTTTTGTGAAGAGAGTAGAATTATGTTTCCCAATTTCAAAACATTTCTTAATAAGAAACTTAGTCAAGTATTTATATCACACTCTAGGAGCTTGTTTAAGACCATAAAGAGCGTTGTGAAGTTTGTACACATGATTAGGTTTCTTGGGATTAACAAAGCCGGGAGGTTTTTTAACATAAACTTCCTCCTCAATTTCACCATTTAGAAAAGCACTTTGAATATCCATTTGTTATAAGGTGATATCATCGTGATTGGCATAACCAAGTAAAATGTGAATGGACTCAAGTTTAGCAACGGGGGCATATTTCTCACCATAGTCCATACCTTCGACTTGAGTGTAGCCTTGAGCAACAAGACGAGCCTTGTTGTGTACCACTTGTACATCCTCATCTTGCTTATTCCAGAACACCCACTTTGTTCCAATGATGTTTTTTTATCATTGTGATTCTCAACCAATGTACACACTTGGTTTCGCTCAAAGTTGTCTAGATCTTCGTGCATAGCATTTATCCAATCCGGATATTCAAGGGCTTCTTCTACCTTTATAGGTTCAATAGTAGAGATGAATGGGTAATGTTCACAAAAGTTATCCAAACAAGTTTTAGAGGGAGTGATTCTCCCGATGTTAATGTCGTCGAGGACTTGCTCAATGGGATGATATTTTGAGACTCTTTATGATGCAGAGCATCCCTACATCATCCCCATGGACTCTACTACAGCTCATCAAGCACCTCATGGACCAATGGCAAGAGCCCGCACACGCACCATCGATACCGAGGTTAACTCTTTCCTCTTCAAGTCTCGTTCTGATTCACATGAGAGTTGGCTTCTACCTCAAATGGAAACTCTATGCATTATTAGGTACCCCGCAGATGATCATGAGAAACCATGGAGGATTCACCAAGTCCACACGGAGACCCAAAGAGAAGGAAGAGGAGAACGAACGCCGAGGCACGGAGGACCGAGGCCTCCCGGACACACAGCCGCATGGCGGGCGAAGCCCCTGGTCACCCCGGGTGCCCGACCCCTCCACCTGGGTGCACCCTCGGGTGCCCGGCCCTCCTCCTCCCAGGCGATGCCCACCCCAGGTGCCCATCCACCTCTATAGCCGCCCACAGCCTGCCCCAGGTGCCCGGGCCATCAGCCCCGAGTTCCCGGCCTCCTTTAGCGACCCTGGTCGCGGCCTGCCTAACCGGTCCAGGTGTCGGTGCCATTACCCCCGGGTGTCCGGCCATACCTGACACCGCCCCGAACTAGGTGCCCGGCCTTGGACCCCGGGTGCCTGGTCTCTTCCTGGCGCCTCCTCTCCGGGTGCCCGGGCTCCTTTACCCTGGCTGCACAGACCCCTCCTCCGTGCCTACGTGCATTTTGAGTTAATTTACCCTTGTACCCTCATTTCTTCACCCCAATTCATCCCTAGGCTATAAGTACTCCATGACTAGCTCCAAATAGAGGATAGCAAAGTATATAATAGACATTAGAGAGATTTGCTCCTTTTATCCATTCCTCTAGGAGATCAAGACCTCCTCAGAGAATATCCCCTAGTGGATTCAAGACCTCATCTAGGGACCTCATCTCCCTTGTGGATATGGGAAGAACCTTACCTTTGTGCTTGTCTCCTTGGATTGATCTTGTATGCTTGTGGATCTCATGTATGCTACTCTAGTGGATGTGTGCTTCAGGTTTGTTTGAGTGTTTCCCCTCTTGTGTTCTTGTCTTCTTGCTCCTTTTACCCCTCCAAGTAAGAAAATATCCAACCCTAGGGTTCACCCTACAACATCTTGGTATCATGAGCAAGGTTGATTCACATCTTGGAGTCCCTACCCCCCATTTGCTAGCCTAATTTCATTGCTTTTTGGTCCCAGTTTGAAAATCCCCAAAAAAAACTTCAATTTGTTAGATCTTGTGATATTTTGTTGTTTTGGTCCACTGATTTGTTGTTTGGCAAGTGGATCTAGCCTTCCCTTATCCATCCCCACCTTTCCCACCATGAAATCCACCAATTTCATCCATTTTCCACGTTTTCCGCACATTTTCGGCCACCACCGGGTGCCCGCACCTCGAACCTCCGGGTGCCTGCACCCCCGGGCCAATATCTCTGTCCAACCCGGGCATCCGCACCCCCAACCCCCGGGCGCCCGCACCCCCCTAGTTTCATCCCATTTTCAAAAACCATTTTGGCCATAACTAATTCATCTGAAGTTTGATGTGCGTGTTCTTTAGCTCGTTTTGTATCTATTGACATCCTCCATCCGACAAAACTACTAACACCATCATTTGACTCAATCAAATTTTTTAAAAAATTGGCGAGTTTGCCTAGGCCATCCACCACATCATCCGCATAACCACCACCGACTTTCGCAACCTAACCCATTTTTATTCGAGCTTGTTTGAGTTGAGGGTTGTGTATCCTAAGGTGTATCGGCTACTTAGGGACCGTAACTTCAACTCTGACAATGTGTATAGCCACACCATCCTTTTTCGCAACCACTACCGCATTCCCGCTACCACCATTTGATATTTGACATTTGAGATTTTGAGTTCTCGGTTTTTTTGTTTCCTAGGGTCTTTCGGCTAACTAGGAACGATTCTACATCAAGAACACCGCATCTCATCATCACCATGAGTTCATCATCGACATTGACCACTTCACCTTTGACACAACCGTAAGCAAGAATGGTAACCTCTATATCACCTTGGTATCGTGGTATCCCATCATTTTACATTCATCCTTGCCATTCCTTTGTTAACCCCTAGCCCTTTTTACGTCACTTTCCTATCGAGACTAGCCATTTGAGTATTGTTGGGCCACGCTACTTGTGCACTTTAGTGATCATCGATATGAACCTACCATTGCATACATACCCCATCTTGGTATCATCATAACATCTATTGTGTCACAAGATTGTTCCCGCATACACAATTGCTATCTTGGTTCGAGCATTTTGCAGAAGTGGCCAAAGATTAAAATAAAAAAAATTGTTAAGCAAAAAGAGAAAAACAAAGAGCTTGTAAGCAATAGCCATAGCATCGCCATATTGCATAGCATACTACCATATTGATCATCTTGGATCATTGTGTGTGAAACACTGGAACATCATACACATATAGCAAACTTGGGATAGAAAGTTGATACATTTTTCATCTCATATGTTGTGCACAAATGTCATATCCGCCTATTGAGAAATCGTGCTAGCATCTCTCTAGAGTAGTGAAACACGAGCATTTTCCGTGGATTCCACATTTGGAGCTCATTCCTTGGTTGCACTACAACATTTATGTATCTGTGTGTGTGTGTTTCCATGTTCCATTCTTTGCTATTGGTCTACTTGTTTTACTTGCAATTTTGTGAACCTTCTCAAAAAAAATTATATCTTGACTAACATTTGATTGAAACTTTGTGCCACCTATCCTAACCAAGCTCCTCCATAAGATTTACTTGTGTAGGTGTAAGACACAAACCCGGTAGCAAATTCCTCTATTGTAGCATCACATGAGTGATACTCGATACATTTTCAATCTTTGAAAAAGGTAACTTTGGTATTGTCTTCTCATTTTCCTACTCACCTTTGCTCGAGCCTTGTGATGGATAGGCAAAGCACATCTACTTAGGTCTACAAAAACGACAACGAGTTCGATGCCATGAAGAACAATTTTGACGCCAAGACGGATGCTAAAATGGAGGAGCTCAAGGTCCTCATCAACAACCGCAAGAGGACTTCCTCATCTTTGAGAACATGCTCAAGTGCACATCCCTCTGAGCTACCATCTCCGGCAAGATCACATCGGCATCGACACCATCACCGACAAGAACATGAATGTCAAGAACTCAAAACCAACCACCGCTCTACGACTTCACCATCTACATTGGCATCTTCGCATTTGGATATGCGGCATCTTTGCCCGCACGCACCTCAAGATTATGCTCAAGAAAAGCTCCCCAAGCTCAAGTTCGTGACTCCCACGAGCTACTACAACCCCTACACCGACCACGAGATTCGCTTCTATGGGACTCAAGACCCCGAGGAGTATCTCGAGTGGGAGCGCAAGATGGATGAATACCTCAAGCTACATCAAGTCCCCTCTGAAGATCATGTGAAGTGCGCCACAAGTAACTTCCATGACTATGCATAAACATGGTGGCTTCACAAACCTTCAAAGAGCTTCGACATGAGTTGGTCCAAGATGAAGAAAGCGATGAGACAAGAATTTGTGTCTTCATCCTACATGGAACGTCTTCAATGACACTTGGAGAACACCATGCAAGGATCCAAGTCCCTCGACAAGTACTTCACGAACATGAAGAAAGCCTTGCGATGAGCCGGAGTGGACGACCCCATTTGGACGAAGTTCTACTTCTCGATGGTGTCGGTGTATTGGGAACGACACCTATCGGATCACAAGAATCCCTACTACGATTGCGGGGCGCGGGGTCGATAGAAGAGCGGATCAAACAGATAGCACACGGTTCATTTATCCAGGTTCGGAAAGCGAGGATGTGTAAAACCCTACTCCTGCTTTGGTGGATTGTATGTTTGTGTTCTTCAGCTAGCTATGGGGCGTGAGGAGCACCAAAAAGCCGAATCCTCCTCCTGGTCGCCTTGGGCCTCCTTTTATAGGGAAAAGGGGTTGCCAAAGTGGCACACAGGAGGTGGAAAGGGTACAGTGATGCGAGGTTATCCCTCGCATTACATGACAAGGCGCATTTAATGCGTCTTGCTTAGGTGTCCTAGCTTTATCGGGGACGGGGGAGAGATATGTCTTGTCCGTCGCCGCTCCTTCTTATGTCGACACGCGCCCTGGCCAGCGATGCCTGAGATGCCATGTAGGCAGGCAAGCAGCTGGGGTGGCGCAATGGTGGGTCTTCACGAAGATCTGCATGCCGCCACGCAGGTGCCTGCCTAGCTGGTTGGGTCGGCAGCTGCATAAGGCGGTGGTAGTTTAGTCGTCGCGGGCCTGATGGTGGCCCCACGGATGTTCTCGGCAAGGGCCTTGCTGCGGAGCCTGCTGCCATCCCCGGCAAGGTGCTTGCCGGAGGTCTTGTGGTCTTCCTTGGCTGGGATCCTGCCAAGGATCATCGTCTTCTTAGTGTGTATCTGGTCTTGAATGTCTTCACAAAGATCTGCATGCCACCACGGGGATGTCTCCTGAATCCTTGCCCCATGGGGGCAGTGGACTCAAGGGTGATCCGCTCCGTAGGCGTGGGGCGAGTTGTCGCGGCAAGGGTCTTGTCGGGGAGTTCCCGCGGCAAGGGTCTTGCCGGGGCTACTGAAACTGGCTCCCGGCAAGGATCCTGCCGGGGGAACCTACTTCGTCCCTTTGCTCTTTGTGGTCTTGGCTTTGGTGTTGCTACAGTTCCATCGAGCTTCGGTCTCACCCTGGCTCACCTCCCTTGCCTTGCTTGGTGTGGTGGTGCCCGTGGCTCGGACTGCTCGTGCACAGTCATAGGGGTACAAAAAGTGTACCCCCCCCTTTTTGTACACCGACAAGAGCCCCCGGGCCTGGGCCACACATAAGCGCGATGCGTTGTTGGGCTAGGCCCAAAATGGTGCGCGGGCAGGCGGGACGGTTTTTACCGCGGTAAGATTTTCCGCGCGCTGCGCCTCCCACGATCCGCGCGTGTGGCGCGGTGTGGAGGGGCGTGCGTGACGTGGGTGTCATGCGTGGGGGCGGTTCCCACAGGCATGCGTCACATCGTAGTAAAGATGCGGCTTCACACCTTCCCCATAAACGGGGGGAGGCGTGGAGGCGCGGCCCATTTACTAAATGGGGCCGAGGCGCGGTCCTCAAGGCATCCACTCCCCACGATCACGGGGTGGGGAGAGGTCGCCTCACCCGTCCCCTTGATTCTGCACGTCTCCCACGTGTCCCCCATGCGCTTGGGGTGGCAAACGGTGGAGGCGAGAAACCGGGCCGTCGCTGGTTGGGGCGGCGGGTCGGTCCTGGCTCCCTGCGCCTTCCGTGTCTTGATTGGCCGAGCGGGGCGGTCGAGCCCCAGCCCCGTTCCTTTATAAAGAGCGGGAGGGGAGGGACGACGCCTCGCATTCTTCCATCTTCTTCCTCCTTCAGCTTCTGCTCCTCTCTCCAATTCGTCATGGAGAGAGGAAATCCCGGCCCTTCAACGGTGGCGGCGAGGGTCGCCGCTCGACAATGCGTCCCTCCTTCTCCTGCGCCTACGGTGGCAGAGCCGGCCGCGAGGGGAAGGGGGAGGGGGCGAGGCCGTGGGCGAGGCCGGGGCGCTCGGGGATGAGGAGGACGGGGTGGCCCGTCGGCTTCGCCCCCGCCAGCAGCTCCTCCTCCAACTGAGAGCCATGTTGGGGATGACCCTTGCGAGTTCTTCGTCAGGTTGCGCCGGTCGCCGCGTCGTCGCCTTCATCTTTCGACTCCATTCGCGCGGGAGATGGAGATGGATCCGCCGGAGTCATTGCGGCTGCACATGAGGGGCTGCGGCATCAGTGGAACGCGGGTCCGCATTGACTTCTCTGCTCCTCATGTGATGTATCTTCGTCGGGGATGGAAGACGTTTTCTCGTATCCACAGCTTGACAGATGGGCTCACTCTCCATTTTAAGTTGATGGAGGGTGGCCTTCTTTCCGTCAAGGTCTTCGGGCACTTCGGGACTCGTGCAAGGTGCTGCGTGGAGAGCTGTTCTGATGACAAAGATTCCTCCTCGAGCGAGAGTGACGAGGAGGACAGCGGCAGCAACGACGAGGGTGGTAGGCGGCAGGATGACGGGTCCGACTAGGTGTCGGGCGCCGCTCCTGGTGGCACCGGCGACCCCATCATCCGTGTCGCCGACTCCTTGAACTTCTCGGGGCCGGCCCCTTGGGCGGCTGGCGTTGGGGGGCTGCGGAAGAGGAAGAGGGCGGACGACAAGGTCGTCATGTTGGAGTACGCGGGCACCAATGGCTTCGACGCGTACTGACGTCCTGCCGCCTCGTCTTCGAGCTCTGCTTCCGGCGCCGCCATCACCATCCAGTCTTTGGGCGGCCACCGAGATGTTCTCTCGGTGTCTTCTGCCACGCGTAGCTCGCCTAGGCGCTCATTTTGCCCTTCTCGCCTCCTTGAACTGCCTCTTGGGGAGAGGGACAAGAAAGGGATTACGGGCATCTTATCTCTTTTTAGTTTGTAAGCCTTCGGGCGTCTGTTAAATTTAAAACTTGTAATCCCCTTGTTCATGTGTTTCATTCCCTATGGACAGAACCTGAGTGGAATGTTATTAATGAAAAAGGGATGTTTGTCGGGTCATTTGTTTCTGGGTGAAACCCACGACAAGGAATAAATCCTTGATATCTCTAAGATAAACATTTTCTTGCCCGGCAACAGGCCTTGCCGTCCCCCCACTTCGCTCGACCTTTCTCACGTCTTTGGCGGAGGCAGGGATGAAGTGGGTTTAGGCTCCTCGTTTTACCTCTTCGCTGCCGCGACTATGACCCAACTTGGTCCCAGGAACGAGCCCCAGGGCCTAGAGTTAGGGGAGCACGGTAGTTTTTAAGGAAAAAACGAGGTTTCACATACCTCAGTCCATAATGGAATGCGTGATAAGGGATGAAGAACTTATCTGAAGCTGCAGCCCTCGGCGACCCTGGTTTGCCATGGGTGAATCTTTGCTCTCGCAGCCCCTGGCAATACTGCCTTGTCGGGGCCTAGATGCTAGTCTGTTCCTTTTTCTCCTCCCCAAATGGTTTTGGCAAGGATATCTGTGTGTCCTGTGAACCAAAGAAGATAAAAGAAAGACAAAGGGATGCAAACTCGACCTCTATGCTAAGGGTTAGCCGCCGCTAAGCACTATCAACCCTAACCAAGGACGAGACTCGACCTAGCATGCATGCTATAACTTAGGGCGCCAGCGCTTCATTTATTTATGCTCAGGGTCTGCGCCTGGCTTTGTACAAAGGGTTACATGCCTTGTCGGCAAGGCTCGTACAAAAGGTGGCTTGCCTGGGGGCCCGGCAAAACGTGCCTCACGGGTAAAACTTGCGAAGATGCTCAATGTTCCAAGAGTTGCTCACCGGAACGGCATTTTCGGTCTCCAGGCGGATTGCGCCAGGCCTGGTGACTCGTATTACCTGATAAGGGCCTTCCCGCTTCGGCGTCAACTTGTTGGTATTCTTGGCCGATTGAGCGCGCCGAAGAACAAGGTCGCCTTCCTCAAAGCTTCGGGCACGGACCTTTCTGCTATGGTAGCGGCGCAAGGCTTGCTGGTAGCATGCTGCTCTCACAGCCGCCCAAAGACGATCTTCCTCAAGGAGCGTTGCGTCATCTTGCCGCAGTTGCTCTTGCTCAAGCTCATCATAAGCGAGCACTCGAGGTGACCCGTATATGAGTTCAGTGGGGAGAACTGCTTCTTCCCCGTATACTAGGGCAAAGGGTGTTTGGCCGGTGGCTCGATTTGGCGTCGTTCTGATCGACCAAAGAACCGTCGGCAACTCATCAATCCAGCGCCTTCCACTCTTGCGCAGCCTGTCAAAGGTCTTTGTCCTTAAGCCTCGCAGCACTTCAGCGTTTGCTCTCTCAGCTTGACCATTGCTTCGTGGGTGAGCAACGGAAGCGACACAGACTTTGCTGCCGAGGTCTTGGGTATATTGCATGAAGGTGCGGCTTGTGAACTATGTGCCATTGTCGGTGATGACCCTATTGGGTACACCAAAACGGGACACTAGTCCCTTGAAGAACTTGACGGCTGAATGAGCTGTGACCTTCCTCACTTCCTCCACCTCTGGCCACTTTGTGAACTTGTCGATTGTGACGTACAAGTACTCAAAGCCCCCGATAGCGCGGGGGAAAGGGCCCAGTATGTCGAGCCCCTAGACCGAGAAGGGCCAGGAGAGAGGAATGGTTTGAAGGGCTTGAGCTGGTCGATGAAGTTTCTTTGAATGGAACTGACATGCTTCACACCTGCTGACCAGTGTCGTCGCATCCTGGAGGGCAGTGGGCCAGAAGAAGCCTTGCCGAAATGCCTTGACGACAAGGGCTCTTGACCCTATGTGGGATCCACATATGCCTCCATGTATCTCTGCCAACAGCCCCAGTCCTTCCTCTTGAGGGATACACTTCAATTTCATGTCGTTTGGTCTCTTTCTGTACAGGACGTCATCGACGAACTGGTACATAGCAGATCGACGGGCTACTTTTTCCGCTTCTTCCTGCTCCTCAGGAAGTTCCCCGGTTTGGAGGAATCGGACGGTATGCTGTGCCCACGCTGGAGCCTGAGGCTCGACGGCAAGGACTAAAGGCATTTCCTCCGCTATAGGAGCGGCTGTCTCGACGGCAAGAGATTGATGCTCCGCCGGAGCTAGCCGTCCCGTGACGGGCTCAGTGTCCCCGGCAGCATCCTTGCCGGTGGCTCCAGGGAGCTCGGTGGGAAAGTACTTGCCGGGCCCTGATTTCCTCCTCTTGTTTTGCTCTGTTGATGGATCAACGGATGGCTGAGAAAGCTGAAGCACAAAGGTACCTGGTTCCACAGGTAACTTGAGGGCAGCGCGCTTTAACAGGTAATCGGCGATGTCGTTCTCTGCTCGAGGAACGTGCTCCGCCTGTATACAATCAAAGCGCTCCTCCAGCTTTCTCACTTCATCGACGTAGGCCATCATCAACGGGCTCTGGTAATCTTTGTTGACATGTTTGACGACAAGCTGCGAATCGCCCCTGACAATGAGTTTCTTGATTCCGAGGTCTGCCGTGATCCTAAGACCAGCAAGCAGCCCCTCATATTTGGCAGTACTGTTCGTTGATACCTCCCTGGGGAAGTGCATCTGGACCACGTACTTGAGGTGCTCTCCGGTGGGCGCGACAAGAAGTACGCCAGCCCCGGCGCCCTGTAAGGAGAAAGCTCCATCAAAGTACATGATCCAGTCACAACTCGCCTCTTTGCCGGGGAGAGCAGTTTCCTAGGCTTCTTCATCAGGCGTCGCGGTACATTATGCAACGAGCTCCTCCAGGACTCGGCTTTGAGTCGTCGAGGTACTTTCAAACTTGAGGCCAAAGCTGGACATCTCCATTGCCCACTCTACAATTCTTCCCGTTGCATCGGGATTATGCAATATCCGTTGCAGAGGGAGGCGAGTGACGACAGTGATCTCGTGTGCCTGGAAGTAGTGACGCAGCTTCCTCGAGGCCATAAGAAGGCCGAAGAGCAATTTCAGCACGCCGGAGTACCTTGATCTAGCCCCCTGCAAGAGGGAGCTAACAAAGTAGACCGGGTGCTGCATCATTTTCTTCCTCGGCGGCACTCCAACCGGCCGTGTCGTCTCTGCACCAACGGCATCAGGCTCTGTCGCTGCTATCACCTCGCCATCAACTTCTCTCTGCGCCACTAGTGCGGCGCTGACCACCTGGTTCGTTGCCACCAGGTATAGCAGCAACGGTTCTTGTGGCCTAGGCGCAACTAGTACAAGCATGGAGGAAAGATACCTCTTCAAATCTTGCAATGCTGCTTTGGCTTCTGGCATCCATTCCATTGGGCCCGCCTTTCTCAAAATCTTGAAAAAGGGGAGGGCGCGCTCGGCAGACTTGGAAATGAATCTGCTCATGGCGGCAACGCAGCCAGCAAGCCGACGCACATCCTTGACCCGTTTGGGTGCTTTAATCTGTTATATAGCTTTGACCTTGTCCGGATTGGCCTCTATCCCACGTTGTGACACAAAGAACCCGAGAAGCTTGCCAGACGGGACGCCAAAGACGCACTTCTTAGGGTTCAGCTTGAGATTGATCTTGCGTAGGTTTGCAAAGGTTTCTTGTAAATCCGGTATAAGGGTTTCCCTGTTCTCGGTTTTGACCACTATATCATCCATATAAGCCTCCATATTTCTATGGAGCTGGGGTTCAAAACCAATCTGGACTGCCCTTGCAAATGTTGAGCCAGCATTCTTCAACCTGAAAGGCATTCGTACGAAACAATACGTACCACATGGGGTGATGAATGGTGTCTTCTCTTCGTCTTCTCTTGTCATGAAGATCTGGTGGTAGCCGGAGTAGGCATCGAGAAATGACAGCAGGTCACACCCAGCCGTGGAGTCAACAATCTGGTCGAGGCGTGGCAACGGGAAGGAGTCTTTGGGACAAGCCTTATTGATATCTGTGTAATCAATACACAGCCTCCACTTCCCATTTGCCTTGCGCACTACTACTGGATTGGCCAACCACGTTGGATGGAGCACTCCTCTTACCAAACCCGCTGCTTCCAGTTTCCGGATCTCCTCTGTGATGAACTCTTGTCATTCCAAAGCTTGCTTCTTGACCTTCTGCTTGACGGGCCGTGCATGAGGACAGACAGCAAGGTGGTGCTCAATCACCTCCTTGGGAACGCAGGGGATGTCGGATGCTTGCCATGCAAACACATCGACATTTTCCCGCGGGAAGGTGACGAGCGCGTCTTCCTATTTGTCGTCAAGGGTGGAGCCTATGGTGAAAGCCCCTCCTATGCCGTCCTCCTTGACAGAAACCTTCTTGGTTCCCGGCGTTGTGGCCCTGGACTTCTTGTTTCTTCCGGTGGAGCTCTCTGGCACGTCCTTGACGGGAGCGCGACACTCCGAAGAGGTGCGCTTACCGGAGTGGGTGTCCGAGGTCTCACCGGTCTTCTTCTTCTGGGGGGGCCCCGTAGCAAGAGCAAGTGCCCTCATGGCGGCAGCTGCTGCAACTGCTTGTTGGTATAGTTGGTCAGCGCAAATCAGCGCATCTTTCTTATCGGAGGGGACGGTGATGATCGTCACAGGTCCTGGCATCTTCAGGGTGTTGTAGGCGTAGTGTGACGCCGCCATGAACTTGGCCAGCGCTGGGCGGCCAAGGATCCCGTTGTAGGGCAAGGGGATCCTGGCGACATCGAACACGATCCTTTCTGTCCTGTAGTTCAGATCACTTCCAAAATTCACGGGCAGCGTGACCTTCCCCTTTGGTTGACTTCTCCCCGGGCCGACCCCCCTGAAACGTGCCTGTCTCTTCGAGGTCCCCGTCAGGAATCTGCAGCTTCTCGGTCACGGTGGGCGAGAGTAAGTTCAGACCGGCCCCGCCATCGACTAGCATCTTTGTCACCTTGAGGTTGCGTATTGTCGGTGAAACCAACAATGGCAAGCACCCGACCGCAGTAGTGCGATTAGGGTGATCCTCAGTGTAAAAAATGATAGGCGTGCTGGACCATTTCAGCGGCTTTTGGGCACCTGACGACGGCTCTGCCGCTGTAATCTCACGTGCCCACTATTTAAGTTGGCGGTGAGAAGTATGCAGCGAGGCGCCGCTATCGACGCACATGGCTTCCGTGGCTTTCTGAAATTCTTGGTCGCCGGACTCGTAGTCCTCTTCGTGATCGTCGTCTTCTGTCTTTTTGTCACGGCCCCGGGCGGGCCTCTCCTACTGTTTATCCTTGCCGCGACGGCCTGCTTGGCCGTCACGCTTCTTGCCGGACCCTTCAGCACCGTCCTAGCCCTTCTCCTTGTCCCTCCTCTCATATTCAGCCCTCTTCTTCTCGGCAAGGAGCTCAACCTGTCGGCAGTCCTGGAGATCATGGCCTTTGGTGCGATGGATCTTGCAGTATCGCTTGCCGGAGTTTCCTGGCTTCTCGGCAGCCGCCAAGGCCCGGCAGGCGACACACCCGGCAATTTCCTAGCCGAGGTCATCCGCCTTGGTTTTCTTGGCGGAGCCGGCGTCATCAGATCCCTCGACGGCAAGCACGGCTTTACCTTTGCGCTTCCTATTGCGGTGCCAGCCTTTCTTCGCCGGAGCGGCAGTATCCTCATCTGAAGAGTCGGTTTCTGTGCCGGCATCTTCGTCGGGGTACTTCCTTCCCTCTTCAGCCCGGGCACATCTGTCAGCAAGAACATAGAGTTCCGCCACATCTTTCACCTTCGTCATTGCCAGTTCTTCACGCATCTTGTGATTACGCACGTTCTAATGGAACGCGATGATGATGGCGGCAGGGTGAACATCAGGGATATTGTACTGTACCCGGCTGAACCTCTGTATATACTTGCGCAGACTCTCGCCTTCCTTCTGGGGAATGACGTGCAGGTCACTTGCTTGGACATGGGCTTGGTGACCTCCAGTGAAGGCGCCAACAAACTCATGGCACAAATCTGACCAGGAGGAAATAGAGTCCACTGGCAAGTGCATCAACCACGACATGGCGTTGGGTTTAAGAGCCAATGGAAAGTAATTCGCAAGCACCTTATCGTCGCGGGCTCCGGCAGCTTGCATCGCGATGGTGTAGATGCCGAGGAACTCCGACGGGTGGGTCTTGCCATTGTACTTCTCGCCAACATCAGGCTTGAAGGTGCGGTGACTGGGCCACTGGAACTGCCGCAGCTCACGGGTAAAGGCCGGACAGCCTACCTCGTAAGGTAGACCTCCAGGGCTCTCCGATGTTGTGCGGTTCACAGCAGGCCCTGCTCGCCTGTCTGACTGGTGGCGTGCTCCGCGCCGGCGCTCGATGGTGGTTCGGGTGTCTTCATGAGCTCGCTCCTGAAGAACTTGACGCTGGTCGCCGTGGGTCCGTGGGTCGGACGACGCTATGGAGATGTCGTCACCCGCAACATCTCGACGAGTCGACACACGCGGTACCTGGCGAGGAGGAGGCGAATGCACCGTGGCCGCGGTGCTGCCGTTCCTCCCGCCACCGGTGAGCGGGACCCCATCGGAACGTCGACCCGGGGGCCTCGCTGGACTTGGTTCATCCTAGTTGGCGACCGTGACAAGGCTTCGGATGGTGGCTCTCCATTCGTCAAGTTTCCCCGTAACGGGAGGAAAGTCGAGGAGCAACTGCGCGCTCGCCAGGGCTTCTGCTGGGGTTAGTGGTAGCGAAACCTGCACGGACCACGACGCGCTTCGACCCCTGACCATGTCAGGAGGAGCTCCATCACGATCCTGCGGCCGCATGCCGTTTCCACCAGCGCTTCGGCGGGCGGGCAGGTCTTCTACGTCTCGGGAGTGGCGCTCGGGGCTCTTTCCGCGGCGACGCCCGGGGTCTTCGGCGTGATGACGCCGTTCATCGCGCGCTGCTTGGGAGGAGCGCGCTGTTGGCGCCGGCGTGGGAGTCCTGGAGGCCCTTGCGTCGCCTTCGGGTGATGTGGCAGCGATCCTGGAAGGCCCCGCGCCACCCGCGGAGAGCCTGGCTCCGTCTTTGGATTTGGCGGTGTGTGGCCCGTTACGAGGCGCACAAGCATCGCCACCTCCCAAACTCCGGCTGCTGGGATGGTGTTGGTGTTCGTGAGCAGCGCCCCGGGTCCTTTCCGCAACCGATCCGTTGCTCGCCCGCGTCGGACGGGCTGTCCGGCTTCCGACTGGCCAACTGCCACCATCGTATTCTTCTTGGGCACCATGATGATGAAGAAGCGTCGAACTAACTGCTAAAGCCGATTCTCACAACTGCAGCGCCCCCTACCTGGCGCGCCAAAGATGTCGGTGTATTGGGAACGACACCTATGGGATCGCAAGAATCCCTACTACGGTTGCGGGGCGCGGGGTCGCGAGAAGAGCAAATCAAACAGATAGCACACGGTTCGTTTATCCAGGTTCAGGCCGCGAGGATGCGTAAAACCCTACTCCTGTTTGCTGGATTGTATGTTTGTGTTCTTCAGCTAGCTATGGGGCGTGAGGAGCTCTAAAAAGCTGAATCCTCCTCCTGGTCCCCTTGGGCCTCCTTTTATAGGGAAAAGGGGTTGCCACAGTGGCACACAAGAGGTGGAAAGGGTACAGTGATGCGAGGTTATCCCTTGCATTACATGACAAGGCGCATTTAATGCATCTTGCTTAGGTGTCCTAGCTTTATCGGGGACGGGGGAGAGATCTGTCTTGTCCGTCGCCGCTCCTTCTTGTGTCGACACGCGCCCTGGCCAGCGATGCCTGAGATGCCATGTAGGCAGGCAAGCAGTTGAGGTGGCGCAATGGTGGGTCTTCACGAAGATCTGCATGCCGCCACGCAGGTGCCTGCCCAGCTGTTTGGGTCGGCAGCTGCATAAGGAGGTGGAAGTTTAGTCATCGCGGGCCTGATGGTGGCCCCGTGGATGTCCTCGGCATGGGCCTTGCCAGGGCCCCGACAAGGGCCTTGCCGCGGCGCCTGCTGCCATGCCCGGCAAGGTGCTTGCCGGAGGTCTTGTGGTCTTCCTTGGCTGGGATCCCGCCAAGGGTCGTCGTCTTCTTAGTGTGTATCTGGTCTTGAATGTATTCACAAAGATCTGCATGCCACCACGGGGATGTCTCCCGAATCCTTGCCCCATGGGGACAGTGGACTCAAGGGTGATCCGCCGTAGGCGTGGGGCGAGTTGCCGCGGCAAGGGTCTTGTCGGGGAGTTGCCGCGGCAAGGGTCTTGCCGGGGAGTTGCCTCGGCAAGGGTCTTGCCGGGGCTATTTTAAACTGGCTCCCGGCAAGGATCCTGCCGGGGGAACCTGCTTCATCCATTTTCTCTTTGTGGTCTTGGCTTTGGTGTTGCTCCAGTTCCATCGAGCTTCGGTCTCACCCTGGCTCACCTCCCTTTCCTTGCTTGGTGTGGTGGTGCCCGTGTCTCAGACTGCCCGTGCACAATCATAGGGGTACAAAAAGTGTATCCCCTTTTTTGTACACCGACAGATGGGATTGAACGACGACATCGCCAAGACTATCTTCACCAACAACTACGAGTCCCTCGACGACATGTACATTGGAGCTCTCAAGGCGCAACAAGAACTAATGAAGGCCAAGTCTACTTGACCCCAAGCACCCTTCGTGAAAACCACTATCCAAGACGGCGAGCATGAGACTAGTACTACCGAGATGATCGAGCTTCGGATTTTCCCTTCGGTCATGAACGAGAGTGATGATGTGCCATCTTCGGCCTTCATCCACCACGAAGACTACGAGACGGTTGAGCATGGGATTTTCCCTTCGACCAAGGAGGCATATGATGATGAGTTGAGAGACTTGTGCCACCATATTGAGAGTGATAGTGAGGTCACCACCATTCCGATATATGATGAGATGCCCCATTTCCCATGTGAGGAGAGCAACCACCACCACTTGAGTGATTTGAGTGACTCCGCCATATGTGACTTTAAGTGCACCTACCTTGAGGGAGTGAGTGCGCCACCACCACATAGAGAGAGTGAGATAGTTGATAGGTCTTATGAGGCCATTTTGAACACTAACGAGTTGATCTATACCTCTATTATGTCTTCTCATTTGCTGCTAGGTTCCTTATATGACGACGCGTCAAACCTTTATGTAATGCCCAGGATGGGAGTATACCTCCTACGTGTCGAGGCACGACTTAAAGATATAAGCCCATCCTAGAATGATCTCAAGTATGGTATCTTTGCACGACTCATGTAAAAGAGGGATTAAGTTGCAAAATGAAATAGTTGGCTTACACTCGCCACTTCACACAATACAATACATAAGCAATACATCATTCAAAACATCACAACCCGACTACGGGTGAAGATCCAAAGAAAGATACCAAAACAACATAAAGCCACAGGTCAGGATCGAATCCTAGTAGAAACCACTACTGATCGTCAAAACGTCACAAGCATACGGCCAAACTCTTCATCGAGCTCCCAGTGAAGAACTGATCCAACTCCTGCATCAAACTCGGCTGAACCTGCATCTGGTGTGATGAAGTAACTGTGAGCCACAGAGGACTCAGCAATCCCGTTCCCGGGTAACACGACTATTTAAGCCTTGGGTGAGGACAAGGCTGAAGAAAGAACAAGAGGTGAAGGAACAACAGGAGTCTGCAGCAGCAACTAGCACTAGCTTACGTAATAGAGAGTGAGAAGAGAAGTGCCTCGGTCGAGAGATGATCACGAAGTGATCCTAGCTAAAAGCTCAACAAACATAACCCCACCGTGTTCAACTCCCGAATCCCTATTCGGAAATTGACAGTCACGGTACACACGCTGGTAGTGTATTGAATCATTGTGTGAAGTTATCTACAACCGGATATTAACAAGCTCCCATCTGCCACATAACCGCGGGCACGGCTTTTGAAAGTTCAAACCCTGCAGGGGTGTTCCAACTTGACCCATTACAAGCCCACGATCCGCGGAGTCGCAACTCCACAGGTGGGAAGACCCGAGTATTCTCGGAATCCCGTGCTCAAGTTAAACCGAACTAAGGTAAGGCTAATCCAGCAAATCCTCCCGGTGTGTCGACACCCTGATAGGTAGCCGCGCGTATCTAGTCTCAGGACACGACCGGATGGGCGATCCCACAGGTTTTTACCAAACCTCGAGTTTCCTCGTGATGGCCCCGCGTAACCCCCGTTTCGGACCAACACTCATGTGGAGCACTGGCCCGGGGTTGTTGAATTAAAATAAAAGGGATAGCTAGTCCACATGCAAGTTTTATTAGTTATTAGGCAAATAGTACCAATGTTGGGACTTGCTGGAAAAGACTTAACACTTAGCGGTTTATCAAGGGGGTCCCATACACCCCAACCGTGTTAGGAACGCATAATCAAGGAACATAACACCGGTTTATACGGTTCCTAACGGCATGAGTGGAACAAATCACCAAGCAAAAGGCTTAGCCTTCCACCCTTGCCAATATATAGATGATTTCATTTAAGCATTTATATAGTGTGATATAACCCAACCAAACTTCAACATGAAGCAAGCATCTTCAATCTTCACCTGCAACTAGCAATGCTATAAGAAGGGCTGAGCGAAGCGTACTTAGCCAAGCAACGGTTTGCGTAGGTAGGGTGGTTAAACAAGGCAATGGTTACAAGTAGGAGGCTGACAAGAAGATCATGGGCATCGAGGCAAAACTATAGATCGAGACTACTAGCAATAGGCAAAGATAGTAATGTTATCGGGGTTCGGTCATCTTGCCTGGGATTCCACAAGGGAGAAGAACGGATCCATGAAGTAGGCGGAGCAACATAGACGAGAGAATCCTCACAACTCCGGAACGAAACCGAAGCTAACAAGAGAAGCAACCGGAAAGAAGCAAACAACACGGTAAACACACAAACTCAAACATGGCATATGATGCACATCCAAGTATGATGTATGTCCGGTTTAATTATGCATGGCATGGCAAGGTGCACAAACAAAGCTACAAGTTAAATGGAGCTCAATATGCAACGAGTTGCATATTGACGAAACACCACATTTAATTATTTAGTTGACTCTCGTTTATTTACAAGACAAGATTAAAGTGTTTTTAACATGGCAAGAGGTGAAGCATAAAGAAACTACACTATTTAGGCATTTTAAATGAGGCCGGAAAATAACAACAACATATCCGGAAAATCCCCATGAGCATGTTTAGTAATTATAAGCAAACAACAATTAAACATTTTAGTGTTGTTAACATGATGCGGATGACATGATCAAGTTTATGCAATTTTATTAAAAGGTTGACTTAAAAGAGATATGAAGTATTGTCACCATGGTGGAAAGAAAGGGTGCCACGGCAACGATCCGAAAATGATGCCACGGCAACATATCGGTTCCAGTAACTCGTTGAGAGACCGGTGCAAAAGGAAACGGAGAGCGAGACAAACGAGATGAAAGGTGGGGCGATCCCGTTACCGGGTTCCCACGAGTCGGCGACGAGGCAACCGAGGAACAAGACAAACGGACGAAACGGCACGGAGCACACACGGGTAACATTTCATACAACACAAGCATCACACGGGTCATCGTCTCGTTATACCTTTGAAGCATGCGTTTTGGGGCGGTTCGAGACGTAGAGGAAGAAGGCGTTCACGTTCGGAGAGGAAGTAGTTGTTCACGTTTCCGATGAGGAAGTAGTTGTTCACGGGTCTTCGGCGACGGTAGACGTTCACGTTACGTGTCGTGGTACTTGCGACGTCGGGGTACACGGGATCTCCATGTGTAGTCGAACTTGACGCATCCGAAGGGGTACTTGACGCGTCGTGTAGTGTCGTCGTGTAGGCGTTCCCGTTTGTAGATGTACTTGTCATCGAAGCCGTTCGGTCGTCGTGGTACTTGGCATCGGTAGATGTACTCGTTTTCTTCCGAAGGTAGTCGTTCTCGTTTCCGTAGCCGTTCCGTAGAGGTACACGGGCAACGGTAGGGGTACTTGCGTCGATCTTGCCAAAACCTGCTGGACCAAAACAACAACAAGTCCGACGGAAAAACACAGCAGCAGGACGAAGTGGAGGCAAGGCCTCGGTGTCCGGCGAGGAAGAGATGCACAGCAGCACGGTCTTGGCACGATCGAGGTACACGGGGCTTGCAGGGCGCGCTGCTGGACGCTGCTGGCGATGGAGGAGGAGGCACGGGCGCGCGGGAGGAAGGGGCCCGTCCTTGCGCGGGCGCGCGACGGCTGCTGGCTAGGACGGCCGAAGGAGGACGGGGCGCCGAGAAGGGATCCGCTCGATGCCGCGGAGGTGGCTGAGCAAGCGAGGCTGGTGCGAGGCGGGGAGGCTCCTGGAGAAGGCAAGGTGCGGGGCCGGCGAGGGGGGGACGCCGGAGCGGCGAGGCCCTGGCCCGACGGCGGCGGGGCGCGCGGCACCTGCGAGGCGCCGGCTGCTGGAGGGAGAAAGGCGCGGGGAAGGAGCTGGAACGGAGGGAGCCGTAGGAGGGAGGATGAGCCAGGCACGGGCTGCCTGGACGAGGGGCGCGAGAGGCGAAGGGGCTCGAGGGACGGGCGTCGAGGGAGAGTGGGAACGGGTCGAGGGACAGAGGGAGAGGGAATCGGGGACGAGGAGAAAGGGGGGTGCGGGGCTCGCGCGATGGAGAGGCTGGCGGCGGCTCTGGGAGGGACAAGCGAAGGGATTCGGTGGGATGTAGCGGCTAGGGTTAGGTGGTGGCCGGGCCGGTGGGCCTGATGCCTGAGGAGGCCTGGGCCGGCTCGGGCCAGAAGGGAAGGCCCAAGTGGCTGCTCTCTTCTTCTAGTTATTCCCTTAGCAGAAAACAACTAAGAGAAAAAAAAAGAAAGAGGAGGGGGGTTAGGGAAAAAAACACATGGGACTATTTTTCTCGGGCATCATAAAATGAGTGCGGTCCGAGAAAAATAGAAAAGGCGAGATTGTAAGAAATAATTCAAACATATTTGAATTAATCAAATGGGTTTGAACTAAGACTTGATTATAGAAGTGTCCAAAAATGTTCGAAGTTTTGGAGGAACCTCGAAACAACGGAAAAGAATTATTGGCAAGATTTTGAAGGAGAACTCGAAGTGGAAAAGACATGGGGAAATATTGCAAGTGTGTTGCGGGTAATTCCAAACAATGGAATATTTATTATATAGCTCCCTAAAATATTGGGATGATATGTTTTAAAGAGAAGACATTCTTCCCTCGATTTAAATGGACCGAAGGTCCACACAATTTATTAGGTTGAGATGCAAAATAAAAATGACATGATGGCATGATGACATGATGCAATGCGAAAATAAATAACACAAACACAAATGAACACACGGGAAACCCGGAACATCTGGAATCTTCTGGAATCTTCTGGAATCTTCTGGGACGTCGGTCTTCGGGCGTCACAACTCTCCCACACTAACAGAGGATCTCGACCCGAGATCCTAGAGATAGCACCGGGTAAAAACGGAAAAAGAAGAGGTAAAACAAAGTTGCTTCTTCGACAAAGGAGTGAAAACCAAAGAACCTTGAGAGGTTGAACAATCTTGAAGGAAAGAATACAACGGAGATGAACGAATATGAAAATACTCCGTTAGAAAAGAGGAACAAGGAACATAACAAGAACCTTGTAGGTTGAAGACATGAAACAAGAGCTCACGGACCAAAAGAATATGAAACTGCAAGGGTATAGCCAAGGAATAAGGATGACAGAATTTGGGCAGCACTCCGTCTGAAAATGCAAGGAAATGAACAAGAACTTGAGGAGATGGAATGATACTTGATGAAATCAACAACACACAGCCTCCGAAACAATTAAAAGAATGGCACAAGGTTAAGAAAGATTTCAGACAGCACTCCGGTTGAAAGAGAGGTAAAACTTGGTAAGACGAGAGAACTTGAATGAAGAATACAACGCTCCGGTTAAATGATAAGCAAGGGAAAGAACATGATCCTGATAAAAACGAGATGATGGTTTGGAGAGAGCAACATAATAATGCCTCCGGAATGAAAGAATAGCATATAATCAATGAAAGAAAAGAATGGAGAAGAAAATGACAACTTCTCCCAAAATGAATTAGGAATTCCTCCTTACAAAGAAGGGTTGAATGGGGTTGATGGAAAAATCAACAACGAAAAGAATAAGCTTTATGTGGGCTTATGGAAAACATCTCAAAATTAAGAGGTGACAACCAGCCACTAACGGAAACGATTAAATGGATTGAGATCAACAAAGAGATGAAAAACTTATCTCACCGGAAGGATAAATGAAGAACTTGGGTCATTTATAAGCACCATAATTAGCAACAATCCTCAAGGGAAGGCTTTTAGGTGAAATGCAACCCAAGATAACTCCAAGGGATAAAAATGAGGGGTTGAAAAGATCTCCTGAACAAGGAAAATGATGGGTTTAAATATCTCATTCTTGACAACTCGTGAATCATGAAACATGAAGGAATTGTCAAGAATGACATAACACCATCTGAAAAGATAAGGTAGAAAGGATTGCACTTGGAAATGCAAGAAGAAGAATGCTTGAGCTCCAACAAGAATCTTGATGAAGACTTCGAGGATGAATTAAATCATGATGAACCACCATGAGAACTCCGGTAACAAAAGCATGAGAAGTGAAAGATGAAGAGAATAAGATTCAAGGCCTGCGATGAATTAGATGGAGCTTTGAAATGATACTTGAAAGAACTTGGAACTCCGGAAAACAAGATGAACAACTTAGGACCAAGGATATGATATGATGGACAAGCTCCAGAAAAAGAATTAAATCACCTGGAAGGAACAAGAATAAGAATTATGCTATGCATCTCCTTCACCAATTAAATTGATGACAACCAAAGGATTTGGCATACTACTTATTCTCGTTGGAAAGGATTAATAGAGATCTCGCACAAGCTTGAGTAAATCTTCAACGAACCACCGGTAGAATTATGAAAAGAACAAATGAATTAAAACGATAACAACGGAAGGGTGATCTTGAATGAACCACCGTAAAAATATGGAGACGAACGAAGAGACATCAATGAAGAATATTTGGAGGACGAAGTTGAAAACTGAGAACGAAGAAATATACTGAAATGATGGCCTTCGGAGGAACACAAAGAAAAGAATTCATGAAATGCTTCGGACGGGTATAAAAGAATTCCTCACAAACGGAACAATAATGAGGATGGCATGAAGCAAGAACCACGAATCTTCAAGAGAACGGACCAAGATTTAAGAGAAACACTTCTCCGATCTTCAAATGTTGAGAATGAAGACGAGAAATGCCATGAAGAATTTCGAGATACTCCGGACGAATGACAAGAGGAAGGTTGAGATAAAGATGGAAATAATTGAAAACAAGCTTGGAGAAGGCATGTGACTGATGGATATCATTCTTACGTCACACTTGAGAAGAATTTGAGTATACTCCGGAAATAATTAGAAGAGTCAGGTAAGATCCTGGGAAAAGACCTGTGGGTTAGGGCCCACTCAAAGAAATCACCGTTAGAAAAGATTGCTTAAGAGATATTGCACCGGTTGAATTAAATGGCTTGAATAAGATGACAATCCTCGAAATAATTTGAACGGATTAAGAATGGAAACACAAATCTTCTGAGAAATCTTCAACACTCCGGATATGAATAACAAGAGGAGAATGATTAATTGGTGCACCGGAATAAGAAAGCATTGTGAAAAGACGAAAAGGATAAGATCAACACCGAAATCTTGAATTACATCCACCGGCAGAATTCGAGAACAAAAGAATGATGAACTTGAAGCTCTCGAGCATCTTCACGATAAATCACCGGATAAGAACATTGAAGGAAAAGAATGAAGAAACATCACATGAATAAAATGGATACTTCATCTGATAATTTCTTGCTCCGAGAAGAAGAAGGGTGGGAGGGTGGGAAACTAGACAACTTGGAATGAATGAAACAGACAAATCGTCAAATTTCTCAACGACGTCCGTATGGAATAACTTGAAGAGAAGGCACACCGGTTGAAAAGAATTAACATGAAGATCTCGATGGTCAAGAAGAATTAGCACTCCCATAGATATATGAGAACACCGATTAGGAAAGGTATGGAACCAACATTTGACATCGAAGCAACTCGAATACCAGAATCAAAACAAGAACAAAAGGATAGATATGCAACATGATCTTCACAAAATCATCCGAATAGAGAATTGAACGAATGAATTCCGCAGGTACATCAACATGTCGAGAAGCCACTTGAAAGAAGAAAAAAAAGTAAATAAAAGGAACAAAGAGCAGATAGAACAAACACAAGATAGAAGCTTCGTTCGACATCTTTGTGTTGAAAGCTCATGGAACGTGTTACAAAAGGGTTTTGCAATCCCCGGATCAGCATAGCCAAGGACCCTTTAAGATGCAACTCCCGATCAGAACAAGTCCATAAAACCACTTCACTCGATGTAGAACCCCAAACTTCATATCGTGCATCCGTTGGAAGAATGCCTAGAACTACTAGATGAACCCACCTATAGATTTCCGAAAGTTTCCAGTTATGCAATCAGGTGTTGGGGATACACGGGAAGCACCGCGCAATCAACTCTAAACCTACATCCAGGTGTATCCATCCTTCAACACATAACCAGTCTTTCTCGGAAACTGTTTACCTCGGACCTTCGAAACGCATCCACTATACAAGCTATGGCAATACTCTCGAGCTACCTCCCCAGTACTGGGTGATGTCGGGGTTATCTTGCCACTAACCGCATAGGAGAGATTTTCGATGTCGGCCGTCTTAAGTATTCTAGTACTGCCGCGATGGATTTGTGACGACAACACCTCGGAGCTCAACTCCCCGGGACACCGCCACAACCCCTAATGACAGGAGGCATCGAGAACAATGTTCTCGTCACAAAGACATCGGAACAATCCAAACAATACTCGCGAGATCCTAAAAAAAATTTGGTGCAATTTTTGAAAGTAGAAGAGATAAGAGTAATCGTCAGGAGTCCTCACCAAAGAGAAAGGGGATGAGGAGCAAAAGAAATCCTACTCTCAGATATAATATATAGGACTCAAAATATTTTCAGTGTGTGCCTAGACTCAACCGTCAATGATTCGATCAATCAGTGGGGCTTCTAGGTCGGAGAAGGCTCTGAATACCAACTTGTAATGCCCAGGATGGGAATATACCTCCTACGTGTCGAGGCACGACTTAAAGATATAAGCCCATCCTAGAATGATCTCAAGTATGGTATCTTTGCACGACTCATGTAAAAGAGGGATTAAGTTGCAAAATGAAATAGTTGGCTTACACTCGCCACTTCACACAATACAATACATAAGCAATACATCATTCAAAACATCACAACCCGACTACGGGTGAAGATCCAAAGAAAGATACCAAAACAACATAAAGCCACAGGTCAGGATCGAATCCTAGTAGAAACCACTACTGATCGTCAAAACGTCACAAGCATACGGCCAAACTCTTCATCGAGCTCCCGGTGAAGAACTGATCCAACTCCTGCATCAAACTCGGCTGAACCTGCATCTGGTGTGATGAAGTAACTGTGAGCCACAGAGGACTCAGCAATCCCGTTCCCGGGTAACACGACTATTTAAGCCTTGGGTGAGGACAAGGCTGAAGAAAGAACAAGAGGTGAAGGAACAACAAGAGTTTGCAGCAGCAACTAGCACTAGCTTACGTAATAGAGAGCGAGAAGAGAAGTGCCTCGGTCGAGAGATGATCACGAAGTGATCCTAGCTAAAAGCTCAACAAACATAACCCCACCGTGTTCAACTCCCGAATCCCTATTCGGAAATTGACAGTCACGGTACACACGCTGGTAGTGTATTGAATCATTGTGTCAAGTTATCTACAACCGGATATTAACAAGCTCCCATCTGCCACATAACCGCGGGCACGGCTTTCGAAAGTTCAAACCCTGCATGGGTGTTCCAACTTGACCCATTACAAGCCCACGATCCGCGGAGTCGCAACTCCATAGGTGGGAAGACCCGAGTATTCTCGGAATCCCGTGCTCAAGTTAAACCGAACTAAGGTAAGGCTAATCCAGCAAATCCTCCCGGCGTGTCGACACCCTGATAGGTAGCCGCGCGTATCTAGTCTCAGGACACGACCGGATGGGCGATCCCACAGGTTTTTACCAAACCTCGAGTTTCCTCGTGGTGGCCCCGCGTAACCCCCGTTTCGGACCAACACTCATGTGGAGCACTGGCCCGGGGTTGTTGAATTAAAATAAAAGGGATAGCTAGTCCACATGCAAGTTTTATTAGTTATTAGGCAAATAGTACCAATGTTGGGACTTGCTGGAAAAGACTTAACACTTAGCGGTTTATCAAGGGGGTCCCATACACCCCAACCGTGTTAGGAACGCATAATCAAGGAACATAACACCGGTTTATACGGTTCCTAACGGCATGAGTGGAACAAATCACCAAGCAAAAGGCTTAGCCTTCCACCCTTGCCAATATATAGATGATTTCATTTAAGCATTTATATAGTGTGATATAACCCAACCAAACTTCAACATGAAGCAAGCATCTTCAATCTTCACCTGCAACTAGCAATGCTATAAGAAGGGCTGAGCGAAGCGTACTTAGCCAAGCAACGGTTTGCGTAGGTAGGGTGGTTAAACAAGGCAATGGTTACAAGTAGGAGGCTGACAAGAAGATCATGGGCATCGAGGCAAAACTATAGATCGAGACTACTAGCAATAGGCAAAGATAGTAATGTTATCGGGGTTCGGTCATCTTGCCTGGGATTCCACAAGGGAGAAGAACGGATCCATGAAGTAGGCGGAGCAACACAGACGAGAGAATCCTCACAACTCCGGAACGAAACCGAAGCTAACAAGAGAAGCAACCGGAAAGAAGCAAACAACACGGTAAACACACAAACTCAAACATGGCATACGATGCACATCCAAGTATGATGCATGTCCGGTTTAATTATGCATGGCATGGCAAGGTGCACAAACAAAGCTACAAGTTAAATGGAGCTCAATATGCAACGAGTTGCATATTGACGAAACACCACATTTAATTATTTAGTTGACTCTCGTTTATTTACAAGACAAGATTAAAGTGTTTTTAACATGGCAAGAGGTGAAGCATAAAGAAACTACACTATTTAGGCATTTTAAATGAGGCCAGAAAATAACAACAACATATCCGGAAAATCCTCATGAGCATGTTTAGTAATTATAAGCAAACAACAATTAAACATTTTAGTGTTGTTAACATGATGCGGATGACATGATCAAGTTTATGCAATTTTATTAAAAGGTTGACTTAAAAGAGATATGAAGTATTGTCACCGTGGTGGAAAGAAAGGGTGCCACGGCAACGATCCGAAAATGATGCCACGGCAACATATCGGTTCCGGTAACTCGTTGAGAGACCGGTGCAAAAGGAAATGGAGAGCGAGACAAACGAGATGAAAGGTGGGGCGATCCCATTATCGGGTTCCCACGAGTCGGCGACGAGGCAACCGAGTAACAAGACAAACGGACGAAACGGCACGGAGCACACACGGGTAACATTTCATACAACACAAGCATCACACGGGTCATCGTCTCGTTATACCTTTGAAGCGTGCGTTTTGGGGCGGTTCGAGACGTAGAGGAAGAAGGCGTTCACGTTTGGAGAGGAAGTAGTTGTTCACGTTTCCGATGAGGAAGTAGTTGTTCACGGGTCTTCGGCAACGGTAGACGTTCACGTTACGTGTCGTGGTACTTGCGACGTCGGGGTACACGGGATCTCCATGTGTAGTCGAACTTGACGCATCCGAAGGGGTACTTGACGCGTCGTGTAGTGTCGTCGTGTAGGCGTTCCCATTCGTAGATGTACTTGTCATCGAAGCCGTTCAGTCGTCGTGGTACTTGGCATCGGTAGATGTACTCGTTTTCTTCCGAAGGTAGTCGTTCTCGTTTCCGTAGCCGTTCCGTAGAGGTACACGGGCGACGGTAGGGGTACTTGCGTCGATCTTGCCAAAACCTGCTGGACCAAAACAACAACAAGTCCGACGGAAAAACACAGCAGCAGGACGAAGTGGAGGCAAGGCCTCGGTGTCCGGCGAGGAAGAGATGGACAGCACCACGGTCTTGGCACTTGCGAAGGGGCTCGAGGGACGGGCGTCGAGGGAGAGTGGGAACGGGTCGAGGGACAGAGGGAGAGGGAATCGGGGACGAGGAGAAAGGGGGGTGCGGGGCTCGCGCGATGGAGAGGCTGGCGGCGGCTCTGGGAGGGACGAGCGAAGGGATTCGGTGGGATGTAGCGGCTAGGGTTAGGTGGTGGCCGGGCCGGTGGGCCTGATGCCTGAGGAGGCCTGGGCCGACTCGGGCCAGAAGGGAAGGCCCAAGTGGCTGCTCTCTTCTTCTTGTTATTCCCTTAGCAGAAAACAACTAAGAGAAAAAAAAGAAAGAGGAGGGGGGTTAGGGAAAAAAACACATGGGACTATTTTTCTCGGGCATCATAAAATGAGTGCGGTCCGAGAAAAATAGAAAAGGCGAGATTGTAAGAAATAATTCAAACATATTTGAATTAATCAAATGGGTTTGAACTAAGACTTGATTATAGAAGTGTCCAAAAATGTTCGAATTTTCGGAGGAACCTCGAAACAACGGAAAAGAATTATTGGCAAGATTTTGAAGGAGAACTCGAAGTGGAAAAGACATGGGGAAATATTGCAAGTGTGTTGCGGGTAATTCCAAACAATGGAATATTTATTATATAGCTCCCTAAAATATTGGGATGATATGTTTTAAAGAGAAGACATTCTTCCCTCGATTTAAATGGACCGAAGGTCCACACAATTTATTAGGTTGAGATGCAAAATAAAAATGACATGATGGCATGATGACATGATGCAATGCGAAAATAAATAACACAAACACAAATGAACACACGGGAAACCCGGAACATCTGGAATCTTCTGGAATCTTCTGGAATCTTCTGGGACGTCGGTCTTCGGGCGTCACACTTTACGACTTCGTCCTTCCTATGGACAAGACGATGGCCATGGTTGAATATGATGCACTCCCCACATGGTTACATCAAGATGTAGATGATGACCACCATTTGGTCTTTCCCACCTCACCTACACCACATGAGTGGAATGAGAAAGGTAGCAAAGGTGAAGGTGATGCTGTCGTCCCACTAGTGGACTATCTTAACATTGATTGCTTGCATGATGTTGATCCACCTATTGCCATGCTTCATGCTAGTATGATTTCCCCATGCGATGATTTACCCATATATGATGAGTTTGATGATTGCCATGTGGAGTACAGTAGTTGTGATGCCATGTTCCATAGGATTTCTTGTGATTATTCTATTGGTCACATCATGTTTGACAATCCGCTTGACTTGTCATATGCTATGCATGAGATTACTCGTATTTTCAGTCTCAACGTAGTAACTATGCATGGCTTATTACAATAAATCACATTTGCACTTATGGCATAGATGTCAAGGTCATGGTTATTGGAATGTGTTTCTCTTGTGATGATATTGCAAAGCTTCCTTTACATGATTTGCGGAATTCATCTACAATGTCATGCCATAAACACATTCTTTGAGATATGCATTGTTTTGGATGTTGTCAATATTCTCCATGTGATGTTTCCACTAATGCTCATGAGGAGACCCACATAGTTGCCTCATACACTTTCGGAGATTTTGATGCATTCCATACTTTGCATGTTTGCCATGATTATGTGCACCATATGCATTCATGAATAACAATGTTCTAGATATTTCTCATGATGCATTACACAATTTGAGTCTCCATTATGCTATACATAAAAAAACATCTCATGATGGATGACATGTTTCTATATCACGGATCCCATTTATTTGAACATTGGATATTTTGTGCTAATCACCACACACAAGTGCGCATCAAAACGAATGATGTGTACATATACCCACACGATCTTTTATTTGTCTTTGTTTTGCATAGGTACTCAGGGATACTCATCAAGCTCGCAAGACCATGAGTTGACGAAACGAGCTCTAGAGAGCAATGACGCCTTAGGAACCTGTGAGATGTTTCGCCAATTGTCTCCTCCACTCAATGACTTCGTTCATTTCTTCTACATGGCCCTCAGAAGGTTATGGGTTATTGTCCTTTATTTATCCTTTGCCCATATTTCCATGTTCACTTTGCATGATATGCTTATTTCGATGTCTTTGCCATGCAATTTTGACCCTTACTTGCACTTACATATTATCCACCATTCTACTACTACTATGTGTATTTGCATGCTTGGTGGGAGATCCTAGTAGCTATTGCCATGATTTCTTTGTGCCCCATGCTATTGATGCTTGTTGTTTTGGGAGAGTCATGATGTCCCATTGCTATTTACATACGACCTCTCGCCAATACATTAAGATATTTTGGTCATATCTTGCTTTCATGCTTGTGATATGTCATGTGCATTCTTCATGCCCACTATTTGCTCCTATGACATGATTGCCATGTGATAACCCACAAGTGTAGGGGGTCGTTTATAGACTTTTTCGATAAGTAAGAGTGTCGAACCCAACAAGGAGCTAAAGGTAGAACAAGTATTCCCTCAAGTTCTATCGACCACCGATACAACTCTACGCACACTTGACATTTGCTTTGTCTAGAACAGGGATAAAACTAGAAGTACTTAGCGGGGATAAAACTTGAAATAAATTGCAAGACAATAAAAGTAGTGTAGTAGAAGCTTTTTGTAACACAAGATAAGGATTTGTCCCTAGGCAGTCAATAGCAAGTACCGGTAATCATTCTTGCAATTTTATATGAGCGAGAGCCATGAGCTAACACACTTTCTGTACTTGGATCATATGCACTTATGATTGGAACTATAGCAAGCATCCGCTACTACTAAAGATCATTAATGTCGTGAAACCCAACCATAGCATTAAGTATCAACTCCTCTTTACTCCCATATGTCATACCCCCCTTACTCGGGTTTAAGCTTCTGTCACTCTAGCAACCCACCATAAGTGAACCATGAACATATTGCAACACCCTACAGCGGGGGGCCCTCACGTTTGCGCGATAATGGAGGGCACCGTAGGACAGCACCAAAATAAAATATACAATCATACCAACCAGATCACGATTATGCCATAGGACAAAAAAAATCTACTCAAACATCATAGGATAGCCAAATATCATTGGGAAATAATATATGGAGTTGAGAACCATGTTTAAGTAGAGAATTACAGCGGGAATAGATAGGTTACACTGCTGCATAGAGGGGGACCAAGTTGGTGTTGACGGTAGCAAGATTGTTGATGTAGATCACCGTCACAATCCTAGCCTCGGCGGCACTCCGGTGCCATCGGGAGAGAGGGGTAGAGAGACCCCCTCCTTCTTCTTCTTCCTTGGCCTCCTCCCTAGGTGGGAGGAGGGTTCCCCCTCTGGTCCATGGCCTACATAGCGGTAGAGGGGCGAGAGCCCCTCCGAGATTGGATATGTCTCTCTGTCCTCTTCTGTTTCGCGTTCCCCAGATCTGGCCCTTCACCGTTTCTTAAATCCTCGGAGATCCATAACTCCGATTGCGCTGAAATTTTAACACAATTTTTTCCATAAATTAGCTTTCTTGCGCCAGAAGAAGGGCCCTAACCGATGTTCATGGAGGGCACAAGACACATGGGCGCACCGGGCACCCCCTGGCACGCCACGGTAGGTTGTGGTCACTACGGGCCCCCGTTTGCGTTGATTCCAACTCCTAAAAATCACATATATTCCAAAATTATTCTCCGTAAATTTTTATCGCGTTTGGACTTTGTTTGATCTGGATATTCTACGAAACAAAAACATGCAACAAACCAGAACTGGCACTAGGCACTGGATCAGTATGTTAGTTGAAATAAATCATATAAATTGTTGCCAAAAGTATGTAAAAGTTGAATAATGTTGGCATGTAACAATCAAAAATTATAGATACAACGGAGACGTATCAGCGTCGCCAAGCTTAATTCATGCTTGTCCTCGAGTAGGTAAATGATAAAAAAGATAATTTTTGATGTGGAATGCTACCTAGCATAAACCTGATCATATATCTAATCATGGCATGAATATTAAGACAGGAGAGATTCCAAGCAATAGTCTATAATTTTACATAAAGACATCAAATACTCGGATGAGGTCTTTCAGCATATCAAATGCTAAATAAAATTATCCCTACAAAATCATATAGCCTTGTCATGCTTTGTCTTCATAACACAAAGTATAAATCATGTACTACCCTGGTGTCAGCCAAGCAATTGGTTCATACTTTTTGACGCGCTTCAGCATTTTCACACTCACGCAATACATGAACGCAAGCCATGGACATAGCACTATCGGTGGAATAGAATATGATGATAGAGGTAAATATAAAGTCTCACATCGACGCTGCTACCCAACGAGCTATGGAGATGCTCATCAACTGATATCAATGCGAGGAGTAGGGATTGCCATGCAACAGATGCACTAAGAGATATAAGTGTATGAAAGCTCAATATGAAACAAAGTGGGTATGCATGAAACTCTGCTATAAAAACTTCCCACTAGTATATGAAAGTGACAACATAGGAGACTCTCTATATGGAAAACTTGGTGCTACTTTGAAGCACGAGTGTGGTATTTGCATGCCCCTTCTCTTTTTATTCTCTCATTCATTTTTTTTTGTTTTCCTTTTTTTACATTTTTTATTTTAGTCCGGAGTATCATCCTAACTTGTGGGGGAATCATGGTCTCCATCATCCTATCATCACTAGGGCAATGCTCTAAAAATGAATAATGATGATGATCACACTTCTATTTACTTATAACTCAATATTACAAAATATGACTCTATATGAATGCCTCTAGCAGTACGCCGGTACCAGGGTGTGCAATGATCTGGCGTAACATGTATAAAAATGATGAATGGTGGTTGAGCCACCAATCTATGTCAGCTATATGATCATGCAAAGCAATATGAAAATGAATGCTCAAGTCAAACGGGAGCGGTGGAAGTTGCATGGCAATATATCTCGGAATGGCTATGGAAAGGCCATAATAGGTAGGTATGGTGGTTGTTTTGAGGAAGATATAATAAGGCTTATGTGTGATAGAGCATATCATATCACGGTGTTTGGATGCACCGGCAAAGTTTGCACCACATCTCAAGGTGAGAAAGGGCAATGCATGGTAACGTAGAGGCTAGCAAATTGCGGAAAGGTAAGAGTGCGTATAATCCATGGACTCACATTAGTCATAAAAACTCACATACTTATTGCAAAAGTTTATTATCCCTCGAAGCAAAGTAATAATACACATGCTCCTAGGGGGAGGGTTGGTAGGAGTTAACCATTGCGCGCCCCCGACCTTCACACAAAGATAGACAATCAAGGATAAGTTGTGCTCCAACTTCTCGGCATAACGAGAGACTATACGTGCATGCTTCGGGAATCACAAACCATAACACCAATATATTACTAAACACGATCATCCAATAGTACCTCCCACATATTATCATCCCTGTATCGCAAAACAATTGCAAGGAATCAAACATATCATATTTAGTGATCCACAAGTTTTATGTAGAATTTTATGACTAACCATGCAATTGACCAATTCATGTTGACTCTCTAAATTGCTATAAGTGAAGCATGAGAGTTTAATTATTTCTACAAAATACCATGCTCTAACAAATATAAGTGAATAAAAAGAGCATTCTACGAACATCGGTTTTCTATGTGAAGATAAACAGGCAATCCAAACTTCAAATTATATAAGTGAAGCACATGAAGAATTATATAAAGCCATACTCAAAAGAAATAAGTGAAGTGCAAAGAGAATTCTACAAATTGGCCAATGACTATCTCATACCATCATGGTGGGTTATTAAAAGAAAAAGAAAAAGCACACGATGCTCCAAGAATTTACGCATATCATGTGAACGAAACGAATCCGAAAACATACCCATACTTGTTGAAGAAAGATGGGATGCCTTCCGGGGCATCCCCAAGCATAGACGCTTGAGTCCCCTTGGATATTTACTTGGGGTGCCTTGGGCATCCCCAAGCTTGAGCTCTTGCCTCTCCTCCTCCTCACATCCAGACCTCCTCGATCTTCGAACACTTCATTCACACAAAACTTAACCAAACTTTTAGCGGGGTTAGTGCATATGATCAATGAAATCCCATCATGTACTGCTCTAACATTATTGTATAATTATAATAAAATATTACCCACTATATGCTATCACAATTCTATGGCCCCAAGTCAAGGAGGCTTCAACAAGAATTCAAACATACGCAAATAATGAAGCTATAACAGCAATCTGTGAAAACAGGACAGTCTGTATAGATTTGAACATTCACCATACTTATGTAACTCTAAACATTCTAAAAAAATAGGAAAAAATAAAAAATTGTATATCAAGACTGTCCAAAATAATTCAGAAACTTTCGACATTCGAGTTAAAAATGTAAAATCGTGCACTACAGCCAAAGTTTCTGTCTTTGCACCGCACAAACCAACAAGAAATATAATCATCCTAAAGGAAACTCTTGGCACATTATTTTTACAATACAATGGATTTGTACAAGGGGATAATTATTATTTTTGAAAATTTTATGTAATTAATATTCACAAAGTTTCCATGCGCATGAACAAAGTTCAAGACTAGCGCCCACTTTAACAATGCTAGTCTCTCTCACTTTCACTTTTCTTTTTGAAAAAGTTTTAGGTTCCCCTCTATATTTTTATTGTTTTTAAACTTTATAAAAAGCACTCAATAGAAATAAATGACTCACTAAAACTTCCAGGTTGTCTCCCTGGCGGCGCTTTCTTTAAAGCCATTAAGCTAGGCATAAAATGCTTAAATAATGGATCCACCCGGATCCCAAGGTATATCGATGCCAATTTTAGTTAGGAATGATTTAGCATTTAGCAGTGACCACAAAGCAACATATATCAAGCAATGACAAAGTCTAACTCTCTTCCTATGCATCGGCATGTCATAAAAGAACAATTCATGCACATCAAGTAAAGGCCAATGCATAGTATAAGCAATTTCTTGCAATTCTATCATGTTGGAAACATAGAGAGGCGGAGATGTAGTTCCTCCCTCATAATAATTGCAAGTAGGAGCAGCAAGCACATGCATATTATACTCATCAAAATCATCATGGGCAACGGTATAAGGCAACCCATCAATGTAATGCTTAATAAGTGCAATTTTCTCCAATATAGTGTAGTGGGGAATATTCAAAAAGATAATAGGACTATCATGTGTGGGTGCAATAGCAACTATCTCATGTTTAACATAATGAACTACAGCAAGTTCATCTCCATAAGCATAATTCATATTGGCATCTTGGCCACAAGCATAGCAAGTATCATCAAAAAGGGATATTTCAAACAAATCAACTGGATCATAGCAATCATCATAGCATTCATCCTTCGGTAAACACGAAGCCAAATTATACAATGTATGAGTCGAGGGGTTACTCTCTTCAGAAGGTGGGCACGGGTAGCTAATATTTTTTCCTCCTTTTGTTCTTCGCTCTCCTCCTCATCTTTTTCATCCAATGAGCTCATAATGTCATCAATTTTTTCTTCCATAGACTCCTGCAAAATATTAGTCTCTTCTTGGATAGCAGAGAAGTGCTCGATATATGGTTTAATATAAGCATTGGAAGCATAATTATCATAACAATATTTAAGTATGTCAAAAATTTCAGATTTGTAAAGAGTAGCATCATACTTTTCAATCAAAGAACCAATTTCATAATAACCCTTAAAAGCAACAAATTCTTTGATTTGTTCAACATCATAATAATTATAAACACCTTTGGCATAAGAAGATACGATTCCATTATCACTAAACTCACATTGGTAGGGAAGGTGTTTCTTAGGGTCCTCAGAATAACAAGTAAAACCATATATTTCACATAAATTCCAAGCATAGCACTGCAAAGCAAGGTTGTCAGAATCAGATTGGAGATCTGATGGTAGGATCACAAATCGTAGAATATTCACTATCAGGATCATAGAAATGTAGATTCTACGAACTAAAATCGTAGAATCAAAGGGGTTAGTTTGGATTGTAAAGTTGTAGAATCGTATAAAAGAATCGCGATTCTAACAACCTTGTTGCAAAGTATTAATATGATGACATAAAAGTTTCCCTTTTTGAGATAAGTGGTGTCACACATAACTAGCATGCTCTTATAATGATTTACCCTCAACTAAGCTAGTTGGGGTTTCAGCACGAGCACATAGTGATCGAAGATGATCCAAGTAAAAACCTTTAGTAGTGTGATAGATTTTGGGTGGTCCTTAAACCATTGGTTTAGTAGCACTAGTACATCGAGGTGCTAAACAAACGATTTTTAACCCCTTTCCGCGACGGCATTTGGAACCATCGCCTAGTGAGTGACTGCGATAGGAGGTCCTTCCCACACGACCCAGAAGCCGTCGGGGATATGCCCTCCTGGCACACACGCTCGGCAAAATGAGGTCGATTGCGACCGGCGAGCCATCAAATATGGTTATACGTACAGTAGTGCTAAAAAATCAATTATATAGGCGAAATCATTTCCAGTCGTAAGTTCATCCAACACAGTCAGTCCCCGCTAAACGTTACCGTTTGTATATACATCCCACATAGTCGCTCCAAGGAAAACATTTCTGTTCGCAGGTACATCACACGCAATTTTACAGGTTAAATCGTTTATGATAGTGTTTGCATTGCGCACGGTGCGTAGAAGAAACTACGTGTCAAAGGTTGTCCATCACACACAGTTTTTATGTGTTAAACGTTTGCGCCATGCGGCCTGACGCAAAAAGATTTCAAGAGGATGTCGTGTGTGATTGTTCATTAATCCAACACGGTTTATTCCTGGAAACTGTGTGCATTGCCTGAGGTCGTCGCCCACGGTGTTTTTCTCAATAACCTTTTGCAATAGAAAACCCCAATTAGCATGCTAATTGTCCTATTATTAATAATCCATTTATTAATCTAATTGATATTTCATATTAAGCACACAATATATTTCATTTTCATAATTGAAATACATCAGAGTACAACATCATATAGCTTCAGCACTCAGCTACCCCATTACACAACTACACCAGCATCAAGTTTCACATGCAACATCTATAACATTTTGAAATTAGCATCATAGACGGTACATAGACAGATGTCTCTCATCTGGAAAACTGCTAAAGCAGAAGGCGAATATTGATCCTTCATTGATGTTGAATGTATTTGCAACTTTAGGTCAGTGCCTGTGGATGATTGACCGTCCATCCTTCGTCCTCTCCGGGGACACTTTAATATTGAACCGTGTGTGTTGTATGAATACCTTCCTCGCCTCCTGACCATATAGGTGGTTTGAGAGGTAATCATCAGTGAACTGCTTTGGAAAGGCCTGAAAACAAGGATGCGCATAAATATCTTCTCTATATTGGAAATGGGGCAAAGGAATAAAAAAGGCAAGGTATAATAGTTAGTACCATCCTGTAGTGAACTGATGTCTTCTTCATTGTGCAGACAAAGATCTTGTTGTTTTTTGTCGCTAATTTCTTTATCCTAACAATCTTTCTTAGTTTCTTGACTTGACTGATATTCATGGAAAACTCATTTCCCCATATGCAAAAAGGGTCGAACAATGGGTCAAAACCTCTGACAGCGAGACCTACATGTGCAAGACCAAATTGTTAAAAATCTAAATATTAGAATGGTTCTTGCAATTGAACAATAATGTGCTATTAGACAAAGGACCATGCATGTGCAAACCTCGATTGTAAACCTCAGTGCTTCCCATTGTTTCCCTGCAACACATATAAGGTAGTTAGTGATCAGGTTAAGTGAGGGTTCACATGCTATTAGTAAAATATGCTGATGAAAAATAAGCACATTGCATATTCATCAGATTAATTCAAGCCACATGGAAAACCCATTTATCCAAACCAAACATGATTAAGAACTAGGAAATATAGCAATTGTATATGTTTCTCATGTATTAAGTGCAGCCAAATTCGATTATTCCTCACACGCACAACAATACAAAATTCTACCCACGACAATTGGACATCTTAGGATCGAAAGTATGTCTAGAGGGGGGTGATTAGACTACTTGACCAAATAAAAATCTTGCCTTTTCCCAATTTTATATTTTGGCAGATTTTAGCAACTTAACACAAGTCAAGCAACCAACCTACACATGCAATTCTAAGAGTGTAGCAGTGGAATGTAAATAATTGCATATGAAGGTAAAAGGGAGGAGTTTGGAGGGAGCAAATGCAATGTAGACACGGAGATTTTTGGCGTTGTTCTGATAGGTGGTGCTATCATACAACCACGTTGATGGAAACTTCAACCCACGAAGGGTAACGGTTGCGCGAGTCCACAGAGGGCTCCACCCACGAAGGGTCCATGAAGAAGCAACCTTGTCTATCCCACCATGGCCATTGCTCACGAAGTACTTGCCTCACTAGGGTATATCTTCACGAAGTAGGCGATCTCCTTGCCCTTACAAACTCCTTGGTTCAACACCATAATCTTGATGGAGGCTCCCAAGTGACACCTAACCAATCTAGGAGACACCACTCTCCAAAAGGTAATAGATGGTGTGTTGATGATGAACTCCTTTCTCTTGTGCTTCAAATGATAGTCTCCCCAACACTCAACTCTCTCACACAGATTTGGATATGGTGGAAAGATTATTTGAGTAGAAAGCAACTTGGGGAACGCTAGAGATCAAGATTATTGTGGTAGGATTGGAATATCTTGGTCTCAACACATGAGTAGGTGGTTCTCTCTCAGAAAATGAGTAGTGGAAGTGTAGGCACGTTCTGATGGCTCTCTCTCTCTCTGATAGAGAATGGGGTGGAGGGGTATATATAGGAATTGTTCGGGAATCTACCCGCTCCCAGAAATCTAAGAATCTATGCAGTACCTGCAAGCACACTCCCCGCTTTTTAACTAAAACTCCGCCCACTCCCGGAGCGGTCGCGCGGAGTGGAGAGTCTCCGAACGGGCCCATAGCCTCCACACAAAATCTAACAGTTACACACAATTTACCAAACTTAGTGGGACCAAATAGTAGAACTCGGTGAGACCAACCTGGTCCAAAATGTGAACATTAGGCTTTTCGATGGGACTGGCAATACCAACTCGATGAGACCGATGTGCTAGGGTTAGGGCAAAACCTCATCTCTGTGAGACCGATCAGATGAACTCGATGAGATCGATTTCAGTAATAAGAAAACAGAGACTTGGTCAGGCAAACTCGATGGGACCGATCGCTCATTTCGGTGACACCGAAACATTGTAAAAAGGAAACAGAGAGTTTGCATTGCCAACTCGGTGAGACCGATCACTCATCTCGGTTAGACTGAAATGTTACGAAGGTAAACAGAGAGTTTGCAATCTCATCTCGGTGAGACCGAGATCCCTACCGGTGAGACCGAACTTATTAGGGTTTCTGGCATTTGCTATGTCAAGTGAACTCGGTGGCGCTAGATAGATCAAATCGATGGGTTCGAGTTTGACTTTAGGTTTAGGACAAACGTGGAAATGAGAAAGGGGTTGAGCGTTTTGAAGCATATCACTAAGCATTTTTAGCAAGTAAGCCATTAAGCAACACCTCATCCCCTTTTAATAGTATTGGCTTTTCCTATGGACTCAATGTGATCTTGGATCACTAAAATGAAAATGTAGAGTCTTGAGCCTTTGCCAATATGTGTCCTTAGCATTTTGAGGGGTCCACACCTCTAGTCCATGCCATGCCAATCATTGAACTTTCTGAAACATTAATCTTCAATGAATATTAGTTCAATGAGCTATATATTGTTATGAATTACCAAAACCACCCGGGGATTAGTTGCACTTTCAATCTCCCCCTTTTTGATAATTGATGACAACCTATAGATCAATGCTATGAAAAATCATAATATAAATGAAGTACATCATCGCTTTGAGAAGTACTCCCTCCGTCCGAAAATACTTGTCATCAAAATAGACAAAAAGAGATGTATCTAGAACTAAAATACATCTAGATACATCCCCTTTTATTCATTTTGATGTCAAGTATTTCCGGACGGAGGGAGTATGTGATAAGCAAGAGCTCCCCCTAAATTTGTGCATTATTTAAAATTTGCTTTTGAATGCAAATGCACAATCGATCAGGAACATGGGTTACTCTTCCATGTCACATACATCTTGGTGGAGCTCTCAAAATGATAGAATATGAAATATGCACTCATTACCAAGACAATATGTGAATGATCATACACGAGAGATAGAATATCATCATTCAAGCACAAGCATTCAAGTATGATATGATCAAGCACATGAACATATAATTATCTCACACGCACATAAGTAGAGTATCAACCAAACAAGCAATCAAATAAAGTAGCAAGAGAGGCAAAAGAAAGCAAAACTCTCTCTCTCTCTCTCTCTCTCTCTCTCTCTCTCTCGAAGCCTATGATCTATACACTTTCTCCCCCTTTGGCAACAAGTTACCAAAAAGCTCGAAAATGCATAGTGCTATACGGCACTCTAAGCATGATCTTCGGGAGCTCCGGAGTGCGAAGATGGCGTGGAGAGAACATCATCTGCGAAGACTTCAGTTGACATCGGAGGAGCTGGAGGGGTGTCACACCCTGATTTTCATGCAACATCACTTAAGCTAATAATCGTGCTAAAATATGGTTTAACAAAAACTTTTGAGTGTTTTTGACTTTGCTTGATTGGTTCTGTGTTTGCTGCTTGCTAGTGCTCTAAAAATCAAATAAATCCTCCAACTCTTATACTTCATCTCCTTGATCCAAAACCTTTTCCCAATGATCATGCCATGTGTATAGAACAGTATAGTATTTTCTTATAAAAATATTTTGGCCAAATAGTATTTTCTAAAATAAGTTTTCCAAAAACCCCTGAATTGAGGTTTGCACTGCAAGTACCTTCTTTAGGGTGTGAAAAATCTTTCAAAAGGTATATTTGAATCCTATTAGGTATAGGACTCCCATAAACCACAAAATTATAATTTTAAAAGTTATTTTTATATTTTATTTAAATGCTTTTCCTTTAGGCCAGAAATGGTCTTTAATAGGTAAAAATTATTTAACTATTTCAAAAATATTTTCCAAAATTCAGGGAAACTCATAGGACATATATTGTCCATATATAAGAGTTTCAACACATGGTCATGTTCAAAATATTGGACAAATCCTTCATTAACCCTTTCTGGATAATTCAAGCTTTTGAAATATTTACAAAGGAAATATTCTTCAAAAATTCCAGGGAAATTCTATCATGTCAAATATGACTTTTTTGATGATCTTACAAAGCCTCATGCCTTGAAGATCAAGGAAACATCATCTAATCCCCTCAAAACCATTTCTGTCCATTTTGAAGTTTGAGCAACTTTACATTGCCAAACTTGTCCAAATGCTCTCAAACTTGGTGCACATGCTCAAATGATGTAAATATGCATCTATGCTAAATGGCCCAAGTTTTGGAGAAGGATAACTTGATCTAAATTCCCCAAAACCCTTTCTGACTAGATCCAAATTTGAACAACTCTACATTGCCAACTTTTTACTTTGGGCCTCAAATTTTGTGGGCATGCTCACAAACCCAGATGATGACACTACACCAAGTGGTGCATCAAGGAGAGATGAATTGCTTAACCTAATCTTGAGAAATCCATTTTTGTTGATTTATAGGGTTCACCAAAGTTGCATTGGCAACTTTTCCCAAATGAGCTCAAATTTGGTGGAAGGGCCTAAATGTATGTGACATTTGATCCTGTTAAGTCTCATGTCAATTGGAAGTCATTTGCTTGCCCAAAACCACATCAAACACCTTCTGCCATTTTACCAAAACCATTGTTTTGCCCCCTTTTTCTATTAACCTTTGATTCAAATTTTTACCACAGCATCACCTAGTCACCTTCTACCTCCAATAACTCTCCCATGACCAGAGCTCAATGATTGAGGGGTGAAAACCCTCATTTTACCTCACTGGACAGCCCCTCTCTCGCTCTTCTTCTGCCTCTCTCTTCTCCTACTGGCTCCCCAGGGCATCCCAGGCCGTCTTTGCATTGTTTATTAACCCCTAGAGTTGTTGGACACCGGGGGACACGGCCAGGGTGCAAGGGACATGACCATGCCGGCCAAAGACACGCTTTGGAGCGCGCTACAGTGCGCCAATGCACTGTAGCTCGGCCCTCCCGAGGCACCCAGGCGGCATTGGGCAGAGCGAGCGTGTCCATCGAGGTCGCCTCGACGTCCACGACACGCCTCGCTGCCGGGCCCCTCCTCCCTTGCCTTCCTTATCCCTCCGTGAGCTCGCCCGAGCGCGTCCATGGACATTGCTCACGGTGCACCGCGGCCATGCCTATTTAAGCCACCCCCGACCCTCTCTCTCGTCATGGTTAGGACCCCCTCTCTCCCGTGAACCTCCCGGACAAGCCCCCTCTCCCCCTGGTGCTCTCTTTCCCTCTCCATGGCCGACGTGTCGCCGTAGGCCTCCTCCTAAATTCACACCCTGTGGCCTCCCCCTCCCATTTTAGACTCCACTAGGACACCTACAACCTCACCACAGGTCTCTCCCGAGCTCCATTCGCTCCTCCCGGCGGCCGTAGCACTGAACCCATCATCGGCATCACCAACTACCGCCATGGCCGATGCCGCTCGTGACCTCGACCGCCCCAGGGCCTAGGACCCATCCAGGTGGTCGCGCCCCTCTCCCCCGAGCTCGCTGGTACTCAGGGCGCCCGCAGCGGTGCCCCTACTCGCCGGGACGGGCCTGGCCTCGCTCCTCTGTTCCTGCGGCATAGGGAGGCCGCGCGAGGAAGAAGAAGCCGACCACTGGACCGGTGACCCCATCAGTCAGCCTCTGCTAACGTGTCCAGCCGGACCCGCTTAGGTTAAGTGGAGGCGGGAATCCACTGGAACCGCCTCCCCCGCAGGAAAGCGCACTCCCATAATGCGCCATCGGCGTGGCCCTCCTTAGCCGCGTTCGACCGAGCCGCTGGGCCGGCCCAGTGGCGCCCTGCTGTTAAACCTCAACCAGTGCGCGCCGCCGCCTCCCAGATCTGGCCCATTTCGGTAAATCCTTTGTCTTTTTATTTTTCTGTAAACTTCAAAAATCCATAAATAAATCAAATTTATTCCAAATTTGATGATTCAAATTTCTAGGAGTTTCTAAAATCCTGATCTACCTGTTGGTGCAACATGCACATTTTTCCAGAAACTTTTCCTTCACAAATATTATCAAAATGTCATTTTTCTATTTCTGTGATAAACTTTAGAAAATCACAGAGAGCTCAAATTTGATCCAAATGTAGTGGTTCAAATTCCTAGGTGCTTTTCATATCCAAACTTAGTTTTGGAACATTTTTATTAATACTTTCTGTACCCCATCAAATAATGAGCCATTTCTTCATATTTATCAACTTTGCAAAATCCTAGGAAATTCATTTGAACTCCAAATCTAGTGAAACCAACTCCTAGATGCTTCTAAAATCATGGATTGTTAAATGGGTGCCTTTGCTCATTTTTCAAAAATATATTTCCGTACACTTCTTTCAAATCCATAAACCCCTTGATTCCATCATATTGAAATGTTCCAAACTATCCATTGATCCAATACCTATGAAACCACCTTGGTCATTTCTCATATGACCAGAGGTATCCTAGAAAAGTCCAACTCCTATTTTTAGAGCACTTTTATTTTTGCTTTGTTGTGTTGCTTATGATGATTGTTTCCATCGTTAGTTGGCGAAATAAATGGAGTACTCGGAGATGGGCCAGAAGGGTTGAAGACTCGGAAGGACAAGGCAAGCAGCCCTTTGACCATGTTCGAGAAACCTTTTTATGCATGTCTCATAGCACCTTATTATCAATGCATCGGAATCATATAGAGGTGGCGACCACTTTGGTTGGTACCTTTGTTACTTTACTATTGAAACTTGCATCAAACATGACCTTACCTTCCTATGAGGGTTATGTGGGTGGGAGTAGATAGATATATGCTATAGTAGTTGGCTACACAAAATGGGTCAGGGTTATGCATGGAAAGAAACAAGTGTGGTTTGACATACTTGCAAATAACCCAGTGGGTGCCACTAACACCCCTGGGAGATGATGAGAAACTAGGGCACTACTTGGTAGAGAAGCAGTGTGCCGAGGCTTGATGAAAGTGTTGTTTACAAAGATGGATTAGATTTATGTGTGATTACCGTCCCAACCAAACATGCGCAACCACTCTACCCTTATATGGGAAAGGGCATTATTGATTACCTAGGTCGATACTAGCATGGTGCCCGCATTACTAGTGATGGGGGTGACATGAGGTCACTCTCGGGACGGGGTCGTGCTTGGATAGGCGGCCATGACTGTTTTCACAGGGCACCGAACACACCGTTGGTACCCCGTGTCGGTGGTATGAGATGAATATGGGAGCGAGTCTCCACAATTATTAAGATGTGAAATGTGGGCACAGGGGTTACTACCAATCGAGTGGACTCTATGTTAGTGTCGTCTAGGGAAAGATAGTGATCGGGTGCTTACCCCGGGTACTTGAGGTACCGCGGGTCGTGGATGACACGGAAGTTCCCTGGATCTAGTGGGTAAAGTGTGCAACCTCTGCAAAGTATCAAACTATTCGAATAGCCGTGTCCACGGTCAAGGACAGTTGGGTGGTGCTGCTTAGACTATGTCCATAAGTTTCTGGAAAACAACACGGTTTGGTAAATTTGTTGATGTGATTGTGAGAAAGTCACGATGAGCGTGAGCAAGAGTTGTTCATGACTCTTTCTCGATATTGATGTCTGAAACCTCCTGATACTTGTTGCAGACACATGCATGTCCATGTTATATGTTGATCATACTTGCATGTGAAAAACTAGGTTTCCGCAAAAACTGCCAATTTAGCAGTAGAGCCTTGCATAATTATTCTGTCATCACACTTGGGTTGCTTGCGAGTACATTCAAAGTACTCATTGGCTTGCCACTGGTTATTTTATTGGCCAAGCATGAGAGAACAGGATACGATTAAGATTTCTCGGTGACAAACATGCGAGCTAGGACGTTTCCCAGTCAGAATGCATGTAGGGTTAAGGCAGATGGCATGGGTCCAAGTTGTCATTGAAGATTTCCGCTGCAATTATATACTCAAGACTTGACTATAACGGTCACAGTTTGTGTAATACGGTATGTATGGATGTAAGACTCTTGTTATTCAGCTTCTGTGTGTTCAGTGGGCATTGATCTCTGGGATCACTGTACACGTGCATTCGGTGATCTCGACTCTTAAGTCGGGGTCCCAACAGAGCTGGTATCAGAGCCATCCTGACTGTAGGAAGCCTTAGTTAGCATGGTCGTTAGTTAGGGTAACATTATTTTCAAAACTATTACTAGTTTTCAAAACTATCTATACTTCTCTTCCCTTCTCAGTTTTTCGAAAACTAGGCTATACTTAATCTCTTCCCCCTTCAAAACTGTTGGTCGCTAGAACCCTTATGCCCCTGACCACTGGAGATCCTGAAATCCTCGTGGATAATCTAGAAGGAGTGCGCCTTGCCAAACACTCACCCATCTCTTCTAAACACAAGACTGGTGACACCCCAACAAAACGATGCCAACAGAAGATACATCCTCGAGGAATGAGGACATGAAGACCTAGAAGATGGTGACACCCTTGACAGTGCCCCAAGATGATGCAACATTGGCCTATGATAACCAGGGTATAGGTTATGCAAGATCATGATATACCTCGCTAATAGAGTAACCTTGTCACTACCGTTGTTGTGTCGGCAACCATCGGTGGATGAGAACTTCACCATTTGGTCCGCCTCACTATAGTGAGCAGGAAAACGGTTCTCTTCGTCCCCCGCCCTTGGTGTCGATGTTGTCATCAACGTAACCGACATGTTGAACCTCTACTATGCCTTGATTAATAGCATTGCATAAAGAATTGCCTACCTGGTACCCTCGACGTCCCAGAAGGCACAAGGGATCGTCATGATTAAAGAGACAAGAGAAGACCAAGTCAACCCCAGCTACAAGGAGACACCGTCACCACATCATCTTATCAGGAAAGAAGTTGTTGGAGATTCTTCAGGCTCAACCCGGATCGTTCATCAAACAACTACGAGGGATATAGCAACACCTGAGGAAAACTCAGAAGACTGCACGAGGCACAAGTCACGACACTGAGTCCGAGAACCCCTAGGGTAGGATGAGTCGTGTACCCCCTATGCGCAGTCGAGTTCGTATGATGGTTCGAATAGAACCATGATTGTGTGTTGCTTGATTTTAATTGTTTGTGTTTTGATATAAGTCGCACTGTTGCCCTAGGCAACAAGTACACGACTATATCACCTTCCTTGCCTTGTTTCTTATGTTTCGGCCTTTTTGCACCTGTTTGTTTGCACTTGCACTATAGAACCCCCTTTAGGCATTCCCCTCCTTTGTGCTACTTTTTCCCTCTCTTCTATCTCCTCGACTGAAGACCAACAAGACAAGAAATACCAAGGATTCTAACTCGGCAACCGACTAACAATGAAGACCTCTGCTACAACCTCCATGACCAAGTGCAACCCCGTGAAGTTATGTTTAACCCTCCAGGCTAGAGACCCATTCCTAGACCCTTTGAGACTTCACGAGACACTCCAGCACGAATCCTTAACCATGTGCTTAACCCATAGAATTGCAAGAGAACCAGTTAAGCCTCTACAACCTTGCACAACACTGGGTTCATAATGGAACTAGTGGACAAAGTGAGTGAGCACATTTTCGTCCTAATATAGCACAAGAACTGACGATGCCATAGATAGACCAATTTGAGGATATAAGACAGATGACTTGGTGGCTTTATATCAGTGACTTCGAGGAATTATCTGAGACCTTGATGGATTATGAGGTTTTCATGTTGGTGGGATCATGATTAATGGGGTGGCATAACTTTCATCACCCCGGAATAACTTGGGTTTGCAGGGCAATTGTGGTTGCAAGATGAAATTCTTGGAGGTATAAGGATTTGACTTGATCAGATAATATTGATGGGAGATAGTTGACATTTTGAGGATGACTTGGGGAAAATGTAGGAATTCTCGTCGGGCATGAGATTTGGATTTAAATAGGTGATTCTGGTTGGGTATAGATGCTAGATATGTCTGCATGGTTCGGAGTAAATTGGATTTAGACCGATGATCCTGATCATGATACCATGCTTCTCGGTGGACAATAAACTAGGAGATTGGATTATTTGTCGGAGTTGATTTAGGGATCTATATAATCATGACCTTGGAGTTTACTTGACCATGATGGTGGGAGTTTGGTGGACTTACTATAATAATGCATAGTCCTTCCAAGTATTTGGATATTATAGGGACTTGAGATCTTGAGGAACACTGTAGACATCGGATTTGTAGAATTGTTAGATTATGTGGTGATTGATGGAAGTTGCCGGGCTGTTGGAGTTGATCTATAGGGAGGAAACGAGATCTTGGAGTGGCATATGACGTGTTTTTTTAGAAAAGAGATGCATTATCTTGAACCGTGGAAGAATGGGATGAGCACTTGGATTGTCGTGATTAATTCCTGCTTGGCAGCTTGTATACCCTACCCGTGGATTTTTAGGGGTAGCCATGCATATGATTATTGGGATCGTAGATATGTACGATTTTGTCAGGCCTCCTCTTGGGAGTCATGATGGTATGTATGGCATGAGTGGTGATTGGAGTTGGTCCATACGAGAGGATGCATTTAGTGGTATAAGGTTATTCGTTTGGAGTGCTAGATGGAATTATTGGCATCTCAGAAACCGTGCTTAAGGATAAGATAATATACATTCACTCACTCACTAGAATCCTTGAAACCCTTAAGCCCCACCGAGCCACAACATGGTCAGGTCCTGACCACAGCCTTGACTCCTAGTCAAGAAGACCTCTGCCAATACTCAACGGAGACCACCACCAATACCAAAGCCTACCTTGCGTACCCCATAGACTTCATGGAGTACTTGGACAAGTTAGTTGTCATCTTTATTTGGCAACATACTTGACTACCCGAAGACGAAGGAAGAGATGTGCAGCTGGTTAGAAGACGATTGAAGACCGACATGTCAAGAAGGAAGAACTACATCGACCACCATCATCAAGAGATAAACTTCCGCGTCGAAGACCGGGCGTATCTGCAAACCACTCCTCTCGAAGAAACCAAGCGATTCCATGTCGAAGGAACGCTCACACCAAGATTTGTCGACCTTCTTCAAGACCACTGCAAGCCAAATAGTAGAAGGCTACTAGCTAGATTTACCACCTGAGATACCCACCGTGCACCAAATATTCCACGGGTCACCACTCTAGAAGTACTTCTTACTTCCTAACTAGCCCGGTCCCCGCAAGGACATCGATCACCAAGCCTTTGACATCTAGCTCAACCTAACCCATACAAGAGACCCCTCAGCAACCTGCATCAAAGAGGGTAACAAGCGAGAAGCCACACCACCAAGTACTTCAAGATTCCATGGAGCACCACTCGGAAGCAGAACCAACAAGAAGAAGTGAAGACTACCCCGTATCCAAGACTCCGTATTCCTTTCCACGCCTAGTCTGGGAATCTCGGGGACGAGATTATTGTAAGGGGGGTAGGTCTGTCACACCCTGATTTTCATGCCACATCACTTAAGCCAATAATCGTGCTAAAATATGGTTTAACAAAAACTTTTGAGTGTTTTTGACTTTGCTTGATTGGTTTTCTGTTTGCTGCTTGCTAGTGCTCTAAAAATCAAATAAATCCTCCAACTCTTATACTTCATCTCCTTGATCCAAAACCTTTTCCCAATGATCATGCCATGTGTATAGAACAGTATAGTATTTTCTTACAAAAATATTTTGGCCAAATAGTATTTTCTAAAATTAGTTTTCCAAAAACCCCTGAATTGAGGTTTGCACTGCAAGTACCTTCTTTAGGGTGTGAAAAATCTTTCAAAAGGTATATTTGAATCTTATTAGGTATAGGACACCCATAAACCACAAAATTATAATTTTAAAAGTTATTTTTATATTTTATTTAAATGCTTTTCCTTTAGGCCAGAAATGGTCTTTAATAGGAAAACATTATTTAACTATTTCAAAAATATTTGCCAAAATTCAGGGAAACTCATAGGACATATATTGTCCATATATAAGAGTTTCAACACATGGTCATGTTCAAAATATTGGACAAATCCTTCATTAACCCTTTCTGGATAATTCAAGCTTTTGAAATATTTACAAAGGAAATATTCTCCAAAAATTCTAGGGAAATTCTATCAGTCAAATATGACATATTTGATGATCGTACAAAGCCTCATGCCTTGAATATCAAGCAAACATCATCTAATCCCCTCAAAACCATTTATGTCCATTTTGAAGATTGAGCAACTTTACATTGCCAAACTTGTCCAAATGCTCTCAAACTTGGTGCACATGCTCAAATGATGTAAATATGCATCTATGCTAAATGGCACAAGTTTTGGAGAAGGATAACTTGATCTAAATGCCCCAAAACCCTTTCTGACCAGATCCAAATTTGAACAACTCTACATTGCCAACTTTTTACTTGGGGCCTCAATTTTGTGGGCATGCTCACAAACCCAGATGATGACACTACACCAAGTGGTGCATCAAGGAGAGATGATTTGCTTAACCTAATCTTGAGAAATCCATTTCTGTTGATTTCTAGGGTTCACCAAAGTTGCAATGGCAACTTTTCCCAAATGAGCTCAAATTTAGTGGAAGGGCCTAAATCTATGTGACATTTGATCCTGTTAAGTCTTATGTCAATTGGAAGTCATTTGCTTGCCCAAAACCACATCAAACACCTTCTGCCATTTTACCAAAACCCATGTTTTGCCCCCTTTTTCTATTAACCTTTGATTCAACTTTTTACCACAGCATCACCTAGTCACCTTCTACCTCCAGTAACTCTCCCATGACCAGAGCTCAATGATTGAGGGGTGAAAACCCTCATTTTACCTCACTGGCCAGCCCCTCTCTCCCTCTTCTTCTGCCTCTCTCTTCTCCTACTGGCTCCCCAGGGCATCCCAGGCCGTCTGTGCATTGTTTATTAACCCCTAGAGTTGTTGGACACCGGGGGACACGGCCAGGGTGCAAGGGACATGACCATGCCGGCCAAAGACACGCTCTGGAGCGCGCTACAGTGCGCCAATGCACTGTAGCTCGGCCCTCCCGAGGCACCCAGGCGGCATTGGGCAGAGCGAGCGTGTCCATCGAGGTCGCCTCGACGTCCACGACATGCCTCGCTGTCGGGCCCCTCCTCCCTTGCCCCCCTTATCCCTCCGTGAGCTCGCCCGAGCGCGTCCATGGACATTGCTCACGGTGCACCGCGGCCACGCCTATTTAAGCCACCCCGACCCTCTCTCTCGTCTTGGTTAGGACCCCCTCTCTCCCGTGAACCTCCTGGACAAGCCCCCTCTCCCCCTGGTGCTCTCTTTCCCTCTCCATGGCCGACGTGTCGCCGTCAGCCTCCTCCTAAATTCACGCCCTGTGGCCTCCCCCTCTCATCTTAGACTCCACTAGGACACCTACAACCTCACCGCAGGTCTCTCCCGAGCTCCATTCGCTCCTCCCGGCGGCCGTAGCACTGAACCCATCATCGGCATCACCAACTTCCGCCATGACCGACGCCGCTCGTGACCTCGACCGCCCCAGGGCCTAGGACCCAACCAGGTGGTCGCGCCCCTCTCCCTCGAGCTCGCTGGTACTCAGGGCGCCCGCAGCGGTGCCCCTGCTTGCCGGGACAGGCCTGGCGTCACTCCTCTGTTCCTGCGGCACGGGGAGGCCGGTGAGGAAGAAGAAGCCGGCCGCTCGACCACTGACCCCATCGGTCAGCCTGTGCTGACGTGTCCAGCTGGACCCGCTCAGGTTATGTGGAGGCGGGAATCCACTGGAACCGCCTCCCCCGCAAGAAAGCGCACTCCCAAAATGCGCCATCGGTGTGGCCCTCCTTAGCCGCGTTCGACCGAGCTGCTGGGCTGGCCCAGTGCCGCCCTGCTGCTAAACCTCGACCAGTGCGCGCCGCCGCCACCTAGATCCGGCCCATTTCGGTAAATCCTTTGTCTTTTTATTTTTCTGTAAACTTCAAAAATCCATAAATAAATCAAATTTATTCCAAATTTGATGATTCAAATTTCTAGGAGTTTCTAAAATCCTGATCTACCTGTTGGTGCAACATGCACATTTTTCCAGAAACTTTTCCTTCACAAATATTATCAAAATGTCATTTTTCTATTTCTGTGATAAACTTTAGAAAATCACAGAGAGCTCAAATTTGATCCAAATGCAGTGGTTAAAATTCCTAGGTGCTTGTCATATCCAAACTTAGTTTTGGAACATTTTTATTAATACTTTATGTACCCCACCAAATAATGAGCCATTTCTTCATATTTATCAACTTTGCAAAATCTTAGGAAATTCATTTGAACTCCAAATCCAGTGAAATCAACTCCTAGAGGCTTCTAAAATCATGGATTGTTAAATGGGTGCCTTTGCTCATTTTTCAAAAATATATTTCCGTACACTTCTTTCAAATCCATAAACCCCTTGATTCCATCATATTGAAATGTTCCAAACTATCCATTGATCCAATACCTATGAAACCACCTTGGTCATTTCTCATATGACCAGAGGTATCCTAGAAAAGTCCAACTCCTATTTTTAGAGCACTTTTATTTTTGCTTTGTTGTGTTGCTTATGATGATTGTTTCCATTGTTAGTTGGCGAAATAAACGGAGTACTCGAAGATGGACCAAAAGGGTTGAAGACTCGGAAGGACAAGGCAAGCAGCCCTTTGACCATGTTCGAGAAACCTTTTTATGCATGTCTCATAGCACCTTATTATCAATGCATCGGAATCATGTAGAGGTGGCGACCACTTTGCTTGGTACCTTTGTTACTTTACTATTGAAACTTGCATCAAACATGACCCTACCTTCCTATGAGGGTTATGTGGGTGGGAGTAGATAGATATATGCTATAGTAGTTGGCTACGCAAAATGGGTCAGGGTTATGCATGGAAAGAAACAAGTGTGGTTTGACATACTTGCAAATAACCCAGTGGGTGCCACTAATGCCCCTGGGAGATGATGAGAAACTAGGGCACTACTTGGTAGAGAAGCAGTGTGCCGAGGCTTGATGAAAGTGTTGTTTACAAAGATGGATTAGATTTATGTGTGATTACCGTCCCAACCAAACATGCGCAACCACTCTACCCTTATATGGGAAAGGGCATTATTGATTACCTAGGTCGATACTAGCATGGTGCCCGCAATACTAGTGACGGGGGTGACATGAGGTCACTCTCGGGACGGGGTCGTGCTTGGATAGGCGGCCATGACTGTTTTCATAGGGCACCGAACACACCGTTGGTACCCCTTGTCAGTGGTATGAGATGAATATGGGAGCGAGTCTCCACAATTATTAAGATGTGAAATGTGGGCACGGGGGTTACTACCAATCGAGTGGACTCTATGTTAGTGTCGTCTAGGGAAAGATAGTGATCGGGTGCTTACCCCGGGTACTTGAGGTACCGCGGGTCGTGGATGACACGGAAGTTCCCCGGATCTAGTGGGTAAAGTGTGCAACCTCTGCAGAGTGTCAAACTATTAGAATAGCCGTGTCCATGGTCAAGAACAGTTGGGTGGTGTTGCTTAGACTATGTCCATAAGTTTCTGGAAAACAACACGGTTTGGTAAATCTGTTGATGTGATTGTGAGAAAGTCACGATGAGCGTGAGCAAGAGTTGTTCATGACTCTTTCTCGATATTGATGTCTGAAACCTCCTGATACTTGTTGCCGACACATGCATGTCAATGTTATATGTTGATCATACTTGCATGTGAAAAACTAGCTTTCCCCAAAAACTGCCAATTTAGCAGTAGAGCCTTGCATAATTATTCTGTCATCACACTTGGGTTGCTTGCGAGTACATTCAAAGTACTCATTGGCTTGCCACTGGTTATTTTATTGGCCAGGCATGAGAGAACAGGATACGATGAAGATTTCTCGGTGACAAACATGCAAGCTAGGACGCTTCCCAGTCAGAATGCCTGTAGGGTTAAGGCAGATGGCATGGGTCCCAGTTGTCATTGAAGATTTCCGCTTCAATGATATAGTCAAGACTTGACCATAACGGTCACAATTTGTGTAATACGGTATGTATGGATGTAAGACTCTTGTTATTCAGCTTCTGTGTGTTCAGTGAGCATTGATCTCTGGGATCACTATACACATGCATTCGATGATCTCGACTCTTAAGTCGGGGTCCCCAGAAGGGGCAACTAAGATGTGGCTGCAGGAGCTGAGGTTGTGGCTCTAGTATCAAACACTAGCACTGCTGCGGACCTCTTTCTTCTAGGCACCCTCTGATAGGCATCTGAGGTTGTTTGTCACTCCTGTCCTCAAGCTCTTCTTCAATCTTCTCCACTGAAGTCTGAATCTCAGTGGCTTTGACATCCAAGTCATGTAGCTTTTTCTTAAAGATTCTCTCAAGGCTCTCTTGATTTCGAGTCAGGGTAGCTAGTCATTTCTCTATTCTCACTGTGGCCTCAAGCAGATAGATGAGCTGGTCCTTCTTGGTCTTGAGATTGACTGCATACGGGTCTGGGATCTTTGAAGCTTTCTCAGCATGTGCCTTCTCTCTCTTGTCTTGAGCCTCAACAGAAGTTATATGTGAAGCATCCATAACAACTGTGTTGTCCTCAAAATCAGGCAATAAGGGAAGGTGCTCTCTGTCCAACAAATATGTGCATGTTCCCATCTTGGAATTTATGAGCATCTGAATGTGTGGACCATAGCCACATGATCTCTTTTGATCTGATGTAGTTCTTTTGATAGTATCAACGATCAATGTCATCACTTTGAACTTCTCTAGTATATCAATCATGTGCATCAAATTGATGGACTATCCTTTTATCATCCTATCATCTCCAGACTTGGGAAACAATGTGTGCCTGAGGATAGTGTTGATTGTGGTCAAACCCGACAATAGATAGTACAAGAGCCAAACTTGTGAGTATCCGGGGCACCATCAGTAATCTCCTTGTACATGTGTGCCATGGAGTTATGTCCTTTCCTTGTCTTAGCATACACATTTGTATCATCCTCTTTCTCTTCGGGGGCATTCATAAGCTTGGCCCACTCAACAACTGTAGATTGGTACCTAGTACACTCAGTCATCCAAACAAGGGGCTCTTCCTCTTCTTCCACTTCAGGAACCAGGCCTTGTTCTTCTCAGCAGCTGGTATGTTCCTAGTTGATCTCTTGGGTGTTGCAGGCTTAGAAGCTTGAGCAGCAGTAGCCTTGGGGACAGTCTTGGGCGCCCTGGATTTGATGGCATCCCCCATCAACTTCTGAGTCTTTGCAACAGGTGCAATAGGCTCATCTGCATCCTCATCATCAGCAGCATCATCTCTCATAAATGGCCTTCCAATCACTCTGGCAGTAATCTTCCTAGCTCTATTATTTGTTCCAGAAGGCTCATCATCTCTTGTTTCAAGAGTAAATTCCATGGTTTCTTCTATGGAGGCTCTGGCTTTGGACATTGGCACTCTCTTGGCAGGAGCTTTCTTTTGCAAGAAAGGCTTGGTTGCAGTAGCAGCAGCATACTCCTTTCTCAGCACTTTCTTCTTGGAGGTGACTTCCTCCTCAATGCCAAAGTCCTCATCTGCACAATCTGGATTTCTTTTCCTCCTATGCCTAGTAGCAGCCTTAAGCAGGTTGCTTGGAGTACTTTTGCTCTCATCATCATAGCTGTTAGTGGGACCAGTGCCCTCACTTAAGTTAACATGTTCCTCAGACCTAGTTTGAATGTCACTGTTGTCTGACATAGCTGAAACTAAAAGCTGACCCTGTGAATAGATGTAGTTGAGATAGAGTGGATGAGCATCAAAAAGTGCAGAGATTTTGCAAAACAATTGAGTCAAAAACTTAGTTTCAGTTTTCTACAGAAAGCATTTCGGAGCTACCGATTTGTTAAACTCGGTGACACCGAAGAAATATTAAAGTCTAAACTAGTGGAATCGTTCAGACCGAGACTTTGACGCCCCCGATTTGACTGTACACTAATCATGCACGCAAATGTGTACAACCAAGATCAGGGACTCACTGGAAGATATCACAACACAACTCTAGACACAAATTAAAATAATACAAGCTTTATATTACAAGCCAAAGGCCTCGAGGGCTTGAATACACAAGCTCGAAAACACAAGAATCAACAGAAGCAACAATATCTGAGTACAGACATAAGTTAAACAAGTTTGCCTTAAGAAGGCTAGCACAAGACATCAACGATCGAATAGGCAAGGCCTCCTTCCTGGGACCTCCTAACTAGTCCTGGTCGTCGGCGGTCTTCACGTAGTAGTAGCCTCCATCGGGGTAGTAGCAGTCGTCAAGGGTGGCATCTGACTCCTGGAATCCTCCATTTGGTTGCATCAACCAGAAAGAATAAAGAAGGGGGAAAAGGGGGGAGCAAAGCAACCGTGAGTACTCATCCAAAGTACTCGCAAGCAAGGATCTACACTACATATGCATCGGTATCAATGAAAAGGGGTAGTATCTGTGGACTAAGCTGCAGAATGCCAGAATAAGAGGGGGAGAAGCTAGTCCTATCGAAGAGTAGCATCTTCTGGAAACCACCAATCTTGCAGTAGTAGAAGAGAGTATAGAATAACATATTATAAATATCAAGCATGTTGTAGCAATAACAACCAGAGATCCTTACTCGACTCCCTGCGAGGAAGCAATCCCGGAGCCACATATCAATACATGTATCAGTATCTAGTTCTAGTTGTATCGATCGGGATACAACTCCAAGTGTCTGTTACCGTAGGATAGGGTATCAATAGATGTTTTCATCCCTGCAGGGGTGCATCAACTTACCCACCACGCTTGCTTAACTCCGGCCGGACACACCATCAGGTCATGCCCGCCCTCGGCCAAACAATACGCCACAACCCGACCTAGGCTTAATAGAGAGGTCATGCACACCGGACTAAACCCTATGCCCCCAGAGGTCATGGGCCAATCGCCCCGGGAACTCCTGCATGTTGCGTGGGCGGCCGGTGAGCATACCTCGGCAACCTCCTTAAAAAGGTAGGTGCTTACGCGGTCCAACCCGGAGCGTGTCGCTCAGTCGCAATGACGTGAGTTAAGCTTCGGCTAATGCATACAACACAGAACGCACATACTATGCCCACGTGATGGTTAGCGCTATCAGGCCAGAGGCCCCTTGGATCAAATATCCAAACCGTTTAGTGTCTTGGGAACGCGGTAACGAGCAGAGAGTCACGAAAGATGTGACCCCGTCGCCCTGTCTCGAGGACTTGCGACAAGGGCTAAGAATGCCCGGCCACGCCTCGTATTTGTTGGAAATATGCCCTAGAGGCAATAATAAAATGGTTATTATTATATTTCCTTGTTCATGATAATTGTCTGTTATTCATGCTTGAATTGTATTATCCGAAAACAGTGATACATGTGTGAATACATAGACCACAACGTGTTCCTGGTAAACCTCTAGTTACTAGCTCGTTGATCAACAGATGGTTACAGTTTCCTGACCATGGACATTGGATGTCATTGATAATGGGATCTCATCATTGGGAGAATTATGTGATGGACAAGACCCAATCCTAAGCCTAGCACAAGATCGTGTAGTTTGTAATGCTAAAGCTTTTCCAATGTCAAGTATCTTTTCCTTAGACCATGAGGTTGTGCAACTCCCGGATACCGTATGAATACTTTGGGTATGCCAAACGTCACAACGTAACTGGGTGGCTATAAAGGTACACAACGGGTATCTCCGAAAGTATCTGTTGGGTTGGCACAAACCGAGACTGGGATTTGTCACTCCGTATGATGGAGAGGTATCTCTGGCCCACTCGGTAAGACATCATCATAATGAGCTCAATGTGACTAAGGAGTTGGTCACGGGACGATGTATTACAGAACGAGTAAAGAGACTTGCCATGACGAGATTGAACAAGGTATCAGTATACCGACGATCGAATCTCGGGCAAGTACTATACCGATAGACAAAGGGAATCGTATACGGGATTGATTGAATCCTTGACATCGTGGTTCATCTGATGAGATCATCGAGGAGCATGTGGGAGCCAACATGGGTATCTAGATCCCGCTGTTGGTTATTGACCGGAGAGTCGTCTCGGTCATGTCAACGTGTCTCCCGAACCCGTAGGGTATACACACTTAAGGTTCGGTGACGCTAGGGTTGTAGAGATATAAGTATGCGGTAACCCGAAAGTTGTTCGAAGTCCCGGATGAGATCCCGGACATCACGAGGAGTTCCGGAATGGTCCGGAGGTAAATATTTATATATAGGAAGTCCAATTTCGGCCATCTGGGGAGTTTCGGGGGTCACCGGTATTGTATCGGGACCACAGGAAGGGTCCCGGGGGTCCACCGGGTGGGGCCACCTATCCCGGAGGGCCCCATGGGCTGAAAGGGGAAGGGAACCAGACCATAGTGGGCTGGTGCACCCCCCCCCCCCTTGGGCCTCCCCTGCGCCTAGGGTTGGAAACCCTAGGGTTGGGGGCCGCCCACTTGACTTGGGGGGCAAGTCCCCCCCCCTTGGCCGCCGCCCCCCTAGGAGATTGGATCTCCTAGGGCCGGAGCACCCCCC
>LR738710.1:333054666-333177493 GCA_902687465.1 Secale cereale
CCCCCCCCCCCCCCCCCAAGGCCCCTATATATAGTGGGGGGAGGGAGGGCAGCCGCACCCATGCCCTGGCGCCTCCCTCTCCCTCCCGTGACACCCCTTCCTCCTCTAGTGCTGCTTGGCGAAGCCCTGCTGGAATACTGCCGCATCCACCACCACGCCGTCGTGCTGCTAGATCTCCATCAAGCTCTCCTCCCCCCTTGCTGGATCAAGAAGGAGGAGACGTCGCTGCTTCGTACGTGTGTCGAACGCGGAGGTGCCGTCCGTTCGGCGCTAGGATCATCAGTGATTTGGATCACGACGAGTAAGACTCTATCATCCACGTTCTCTTGAACGCTTCCGCTCGCAATCTACAAGGGTATGTAGATGCACTCCCCTCTCCCTCGTTGCTAGATGACTCCATAGATTGATCTTGGTGAAGCGTAGAAATTTTTTGATTTCTGCTATGTTCCCCTATAGTATTCAACTCTCAAGTACCCTCCAGGTCAACCCGTCTCCACATCACTCGCGGGTACCCCTCAGGGTCGACCCGCCTTTCCAAGTAACAGTTGTAAAGTCATAGTAACCATAGTAACTGTGTGTCTAACACCAAAGGGAAAACCTGAGGAAATCACCCTCGATGGAATTCCACCTGATGTTTATCGTCAAGGTCAACAAAAGAGGAGTCACCCTCGAGGTCCACTCTTGAGGAGTTGCACAACAGTGTCGTTATCGGGAGTGGAGAAAGAGGAATCACCCTCGATGACCACAACCGATGAACTAACCTACAAGGTTAACATTAGGAGTGCTGATGAGGTCTCACCCTCGGCACTCGATAGTAACCCAGTAGTGTCGAGCAGCTAAGGGAAAAGTGATGTGCGGTGCCGGGGCCTGGTCTTCGATCCCGTTGATCGGGTCTTCTGATAATCCAGCGGGGCAGTCGAGACAATGTGGGGGTCACTGGTGGATCTCTAACCAGCCTATAATAAGCAATTTAGTATAAACATGTAAGGTATGAAAGCGGTATCAACAACAGGCTATGCATCAGAATAGGATCATACAAAAGCATTAGCAGTTCTAATGCAAGTATAACAGAGAAGAGAGTGGGCGATATCGGAATGATCAAGGGGGTTGGCTTGCCTGGTTGCTCAGACGAGAAGGAGGGGTCGTTGTCGATGCAGTCGATCGGTACACCGAGGTAGCATCAGTCTCGCGGTCTACCGGAGAGAAGAGGGGGAAGAAACAATAAATACAAAGCATACAGATGCAACAAAGAAGCACGACAAGTCAACCCGCAGTGCTAGGGTGATCTAACGTGGTGATACATGGTACTGGCGAAGAGGCATAACATCCGGGAATGTTTTCCCAGTGTTAGGCATTTTCGGACAAGCGAATCGGAGGGGGGTTGTTCCATGTGTGGTATGATAGAGATGTGTGGCGGATGAACGGACCGCTTATTCGGATTCGTCTCGTCGTTCCGAGCAACTTTCGTATATAAAACATTTTCATGCGAGTTACGGATTATTTTCTAGGATTTTCGAAAGTTTATAACATTTTCTAGAATTATTTATATATTTAAAACTAATATTATCCAGAAAAGTGCCTGCTGACGTCAGCATGATGCAAAGCTGAGGTCATCAGTCAACAGTGCGGTTGACTAGGTCAAATCTGACCAGTGGGTCCCGGTTGTCATTGACTGTTAACTAATTAACAGTTTAATTAGTTAAAAAGTTAATTAGGTTAATTAATCGGATTTAACTAAGTTAATTAATGAATTAATATATATATTGTTATTATTTATACTCTCCTATTTTTTAAATAAGCCAGGGGGTGTGGGCCCCTGCTGCCAGTGGCCCATGAGGCCAATGGAGCGGGCGTTTAATGGGCGCGGGTGGGGCGGACCCGCGTGGGCGCTGGCCAGGGCGCAGCCTGCCCGTGTGCCGGCCAGGGCGCCGGGGCGCGGTGGGGCGCCGGTGAGGTGCGGTTGGGGCCAGAGGGGGCATGGCCAGGGAACGACGGGCCCGCGACGAGCGCGGCGGCCGGAGAGGAGCGAGGCTAGGCGGCGGCGAGTGAAAAGGAGGCAGGCGCCACAGGGGCGAGCCGGGCGCGGGGAGCGGCGCCAGCAGCAGCGAGGCCAGGCGAGGCCGTGGGGAGGGAGGTCGCCGGGAGGGCGCGGGACGGGGTTCGGGCGAGCGGTCACGGGGCATGGCCGTCGTGGGCGCGCGGCCAGGGTGGTGTCCAGGTCTCGAAGCTCGCGTCAGGGGGGCCAAGGGCGTGTACGGCACCATGAAGCAACGGCGGCGGCACATGAGCGTGGGAGCAGCAGGAGGGGCTGCGCGGGATGCACAGCGAGGAAGGCACGGGCGCGCCGGGACAGGCCCAGGGCATGGCAGGGGCTGGAGCGAGGCTTGGCTGTAGCAACCTCGATGGCGACCTGCGCGGTGGCCGGAGTACGCGAGCTCGGCTACGGCATCAACGGCACGAAAACGCGTAGGAGAGAGAAAGGGATTGTGAGACGGCACTCACAGCGAATGCAGAGGAGAACTCAGGGAGGCCGGGGCTCTCGGAGACGACCGAATCAAAGGCGGCGAGCTCGGGGCAGAGCTTTGAAGACATTGTCGATCCCGGTGATGTAGGGGCTCCCGGCTCCAATTTGTGGAAGTAGTCGACGGAGTGAATGTTGGCGAAGCCCGTGGACGAGGTGGCTGGACGCGGGGAGCTGAGTGAGCGCGTGCTCGTCGGAGGCCATGGCGTCAACGACGTGGGTTGGTGTTGGAGAGGGTGAAGCGGCGCGGGGGAAGGAGGGAATGATGCTAGGGTTTGATCCAGGGGACGAGGGCATCTCGGGGCTCTTGTAGCCGTCGGGTAGGCGAGGATGGCCGCCACGGCGACATGCCTTGGCCACAGCCGAGGCATCTCTGCCACGATTCCCCCATGTGAACAGGCAGAAGGGGACGATGGAAAATTGGGCCGGCCGGTGGCCTGATGCCCAGTTGGGCCGAACGGACGAGGGGGAAGGGGGCCTTGCCCTTTTTCTAGAATTATGTTCGTTTTTCTTTTTATTTGATTTCTGGCTTCATTTCTTTGTATCTTTTATTTTAGTTTGACAATTAAAAAGCTTGTGCCTAAAATATCATAATAAACTAGACGACATACACAATTAGCTTGAAAAATAATAAAATGGTTTAATAATCTTTATAAATTAAAAGGCATTAAATAATTTTTTCAAGCCCCTGTTTTATCCATTTAAAGGCATTTACAAACCTTTTTAAATATGGGTTTCAGCATGGTAATACCAGGGATGATTTTCCACACTAAGAACATTTTAGTTTTGACATTTGAAAACTTTTATAGATTGACTTGATTTTAAATTTGAATTTGAATGGGGTTTGTATCAACGCGAGTTTATCAACGGTGATCATGGTGACGTGTCATTGTTAGCACGGAATTACTGTAGCATGACACCCGGGGTGTTACAAATCTCCTATACTACAAGAAATCGCGTCCCGAGATTTAAGAGGTTGTGTAAGGGGGAAAGGTCTGGTTACGAAATTCTAACAGATCTTCTCGATCTTGGTTGCTCTTCTCGAAGAGGTCGGTCCATTACTTTGTTGTCTTCATTCCTCTATTTCAGACCATCATGATGAAGTCATCATCCTTTTTTTTGGAGTCCCATCGTACTTACGAAAAAGGATAAGGGGTATTTTCGATAGAACTGACCTCTACAAGGTCGCTTACCTGGCAGATAACACCAGGGAAGGTAGCGGAAAGTAACTCTCGAATTGAAACTTAGAAAATTTCGACAACAGAGTAAGAAGGTACAATAAGGAGTTTCAGGCGGCCATGCAATCGTTTGATGCCTAATCAGAAGGTGAAAGGGTTTTAGGGTAACGAGAATAAGTATTGCGTATGATACTAGAATAGATCACTAGGAAGGTGGCTCGTAAATTACATATTAAAGCAAGCGCAAGTGATAGTTTTGAAACAGGGATGTATGGGAGAGTCAAGTTTCGATCCTGTGGAACTGTGGGTTAATGGTTGAAAGAGCGGTGACAACTTGCACAGTCATGTAAGCAAGGTATGTCAAAGGATAGCATGTCAGTTATCTCGGCAACAACATCGGTACCAAGGGCGAGGGGCAAAGAGAACCATTTTCCTGTTCGTTAAGACGAGGCGGACCAATAGGCAAAGTTCTCATCCATCGGTGGCTACCGGAATGTTATCAACAATAGCAACAGGGTCTTACTGACAGAGTTGTGCACCAAGGTGTTTACATAAGCAGAAAATCATTACTTCTTAGATTATATGTAGATCAAAGAAAGGTTAAACAAACAAAAGGAAAGGAATATGTGTTTAAACACAATGAATAGGAGTAAATCATTCCCCAGATTAAGCAGGGCACGATATACGTGTCAGGAGATCAAAGTCATGACCATATAGATAAAAGGGGTAGGAAGAATTATTATATGTACCCACACAACGATGTTGAATAGTTGATCAAGAACATTTAGCATTGCGCTTACAATGTTCTTCTAGATCTTCGGAGTACCACCGACATGCTTCGAGATAGCCCCGACATGGTCTTCAAGCAAAGGTCAAACTTTAGATACACCAGGATATATAATGAAGTGTGTTTGTGGAGAACATCCACAATTAAGTACTGAACGAAATGCACGTGGAAATGCATACCAAGTAGCAAGGTCGATGTGAGCATGGAGGTTCAATAACCAGAAGGGTTGGAATGAAACTATCGACCATTCACTTCAAAGCATTCGGTTAGCTAGAAGTTTTGAATTCACACGTCATACTTCAATTGTTGGGTTTCTGGTTAGAAACAACACTGGGACCAGGGAACGAACGAAGATGGCGAGAAGTATTACTTGAAGAAGAACTCATAAGAAGTAATATGGTTCGGTGACATTATCGAGGCACCACGGGGTAATACTCGAAGGTAGATCATAATAGAGGTTGGACAGGTGCATTGACCTGCAGAGGACAAGTGGTTTACTTGTCTGAGAAATGGTATTTAAAGGAGAGCATGGTCGGAATTACGATTGCAAAAGGTCAGTTCCCTGATATAAGATGAATCTATATCAAGGGGATAATTAATTTTAGGAGAAGCCTTAATGATAAGATCTACACCGTGTCCATGGGCATGAACAGAAATTCAAGGTTGACTCCCACTCATTCAATGTATAACCTTTCATCCACTTGTTTCGAAAATGGCATTAGTGTTGAAATTCTATCTGCCATAACAACAATAGAGTATGACCTGTAGTAATTTCCGGGTTCATACATATTAGAAAAAGCATAAGTTCCACCCATCAGGATATCCTAGGAACATATACCACAAACATCAGGAGTAAACAACTCAAGCTCGAAAGCATAGTATGTTTGTCAAGGCAGAGGATACAATTTACTGAAGGCATTATGTATCAGGGAAAGAACTTACAAGATTAATGAATACGAAGGACATTGTCAGATAATAATCCAACCAAGGATATGGCGGTCCACATGGGATCTGATGTGAGCATCGGTTGTCAGGACCCCGATCCTAAGTCACACCGGTCTAGCATGTAACACACCATATCACTTTGCGGCCTCACGCACGGTATCCCCACGGGTGCCACCTTACCTGGCCCGGGACCGTTTGCGCATTTTGGCTCACGTATATGATAGTGTCGCTAGCATCCATATGACAGAGAACCCGGGCCGACATAACCAGTTATAAACCAAAAGTGGCACTAAATTACAGAGACAGGCATTCATGACCCAGCAACGAACGTGTCGGTCATCAACATATGAACCCAAGTCGTAGCAAGCTACACGGACTTAAAGGAACAACGCGTGACATTTCCCCTAAGGGACAGACACAGGAACGAAGAAGGACACATGCCGGTCAGCCTAAGTGTATCGGAGCAGTAGCAAGCTACCAAGGCTCAGTGGAAACACTAGGAGACATTTCCCTGTAAGATAGGCTACCAAGGGTAAACAACTAGGTGTCGGATCCCACACATACCAAGCATTTCAATAACATACACACAATATGCTCAATATGTGCAAATACAACATGGCATCACAACAAGACTCTAATAAACAAAGTATTTATTCATTAGGCTCCGAGGAGCCAGATATTACAAACATGGGTCTCATGACCCAACATTCAGAACATACAAGCAACAGGCGGAAGCACAACATGTCTGAGTACAGACATCTACAAATGAAAAAGGCTGAAGAGCCTGACTATCTACAACACTCGTCCAAGATCATAGCTGAGGTACAAGCTACTTGTCGAAGTCCAAGCGGAACTACTAGTGAGACATCAATCCTATCTGCAAAACATAAATTAAGCAAACATGAGTACAAAGGTACTCAGCAAGACTTACATCAGATCCTATCATACATGCACTTGTATCAAGAAGGCTAAGTGGGGTTTAGTTGCAGCAAGCCAGCTTTGACTCAGTGGCTACCCTATTCTACGATTGCTGGTAACTCTTTTGAGGTGGCGCACACGAGTCCACTAAGCACCACACGATACACCACTATGGATTCATTCCCGTCTCCCTACGAGAAGGCAATCCATAGCACTCACACTTGTCTTGAGTATTTTAGAGTATCCACTTCAAGTTGTCTATGTACCACGTAAGCATCCAAGAAGTCCATAACCGCGGACCCGGCTATTCGAATAGATCATGTTAACCCTGCAGGGGTGTACTGCTTCACACACGCTCTCGCCACTTACCGCCATGTACATCTCGTGTATCTCGGCAACCTTCAAGCGGAAGCCTGGCGAGGGTGTCGGCCACGACCTGACTAACCACACAAGTCTCTCGTCCAGGTTTATCGCCTATTCGGGTTCCATCCGTGGGGAGATCCGGCCGGGGTGTCGCTCACGGCCCCAAATGATGTGCGCAGGGTTCCCAGGCCCACCTCGCCGAGTGGATCTACGCTTGGTACACCGTGCCACGGTGCCTAGTCTGTCCCAAGCCCACTGGCCGAGTGCCACTTGGTAGACTACTAACACTACCTACAAACACCAGAAACTAGTTGCAACTCCTGGACAGAGACCATGTTGATTAATAAGTCGAGAGGGGTCGAGTTACCGGAACCCAATGTGTGGTAGTAGCTAGTCATTGGACAACATACACAGAAATCAGTTCTTAGGGACGGTTCCAGTGAGACAACCCACCATGTACTCCTACATGGCCTCTCACCACTACCTTTACCAAAACGTGTTCACACACTTAACCCTCAGCATCAGAACATATCATTTCACTCCAATTCATTCCCGATGAATCAGACCAGACACACTCTAAGCAATAGCAAGCAAGGCATGGTAAGATCACATCATGGCTTCAATCAACTCCTACACATGCTAGTGGGTTTCAACTATTTACTGTGGAAAGACAGGTCATGCAGAGGAATGGGTTCAACTACCGCAGCATAAAGTAGCAGTTGAAGTCGTTGTTGTCCTAATGCAATAACAGGGAGCAGGAGCGAGAGAGGGATTGTATCGGAATGAACAAGGGGGTTTGCTTGCCTGGTAAAACAACGTGCAGAGCACTGCTCCTCTGACAGGTACTCTGGATCGGTCTCCGGAGCTGGACCTATCGAGAAGAACGGTGCCGACAATCAAACACAAGCATATGCAACAATATGATGCATGAATATGGCATGAAGTTATGATGTTGTTTGAGCTAATGCAACTAGCATTTTATTTGGTTGAATTCCATTTGAACCAAGGGTTCAAATGCAACTCTTGAAATAAGCATTTTAAATGCCAATTATGTGTTTTCATATAAAAAGTAGGTTTAACTTCATTTGTCATGCATGAAAATGGTACAGATGGATAGATTGAATTTTTCTGATAATTTGTCATATATAAATTATTTCATTCTGAGCTACGGTTGAATTTCTGTGATTTTTTGAAGTTTTGAATATTTTCTGGAATTTCCTGTTTAAAAATAATTCCAGAAAATAATTAATTGCGTCAACACTGCGTCATGCTTGCGTCAGCAAGTCAACAGCGCTGACTGGGTCAAACCTGACGTGTGGGGCCACACGTCAGTGACACCGGGGCTAAACCCGAGTCAAACCCAGCTGACCAGGGTTTGACCAAGCCCTGGGGCCCATAGTCAGTGGCTTAGGGGGTTGTTTAGGCGGCAGGGTTAGCAGCTAAACACGCGCCACGTCAGTCGCCGGAGTTTCGCCGGCGACGACCTCGAGCCACGGCGGAAGTTCGCCGGAACGAGCTGGAGGCCACGGTTTGGCAAACGGAGGCCACCGGCGGGTAGTCCGTGCACGGGCGCATCCAGCCGCGCACAGGGGAGGTCGTGGGAACCGCGGAGCTCGCCGGAGCAGGGCTCGCGGCGGCGGTGGCTTCGGACGAGACGAAAACCACGGCTACGATGCGGGAGGAGGGGAGGAAGAGAGGGAAAGCATGGGGGAGGCGGAGAGGAGCTCACGGCGGGGTTGCTGAGCAGGCCAGTGGGCTCGGGGAGGCGTTGAAGGCGGCGAATCGGAGTCGGTGGTCGGCGGCGTCCGAGGAGGAAGACGATGACGACGGCGGCTCCACAGGGCGTCCGGCGTCTGGTGGCTTGACGGAGAGGACGAGGGAGTCGTGGCGGAGCTCTCGGGCTACTCGGAGGGGCTAGGGGAGGGCAGTGGATACGGCAACGGCGATCGACGGCGACGATGGCGGTCGGGACCGAGCGGGAGAGGGAGATAGAGGAGAGGGGAGGGGTCCAGAAGAGTGAGGGAGGGTCGGGGAGATCGCGTGGCGACTCCAGAGACCACCAGGCGGCGAGGGGGAGGGCAGGCAGGCAGCTCGCGTGGCGCTCCCGCCGTGCGCGCGCGCCGGCCACACGCCCCGCCTACTGGCGCGGGGAAGACGACAGGGGGAGGCTCGGTGGGCTGGGCCGACCAGCCGCACTGTGCTGGGCCAGCACAGGTAAGTCTGCCCCTTTTTATTTTCTTTTCTATTTTTTTCTGGCATTTGTTTTGATTTAATTTCTAAATTAAATCATTTGTTTTCCTTCTGACATGTTTATTTTGCAGGGACCTAGGAATTAACCCAAACCCCTCAAAATAAAGAATCAAAATTTTGGACACATATAAAATATAATATATATATATATATATCCAATGCAAATAACTATTGCATTAATTCCAAATGCCCAAAATAAATACTTATGAGATCCTAATAATATTGGCTTGATTTTTATCTCTGACCAATATTTTTAGAGGGCCACATGAACATTTTCTTGGACCCTTTTGGAGCAACTTTTATTTGGGTCATGTTCAAAAGGGTTTCTGAGGGTTTCACAAGTCCTCATTTCAATTTCATTTGAAAAATAAACATGATGCAAACCACAAGACTAACCTAGTGCATACCAGAACTAGGGTTGTGACAACTCGCCTCCACTCGAAAGAATCTCGTCCCGAGATTCAGGGGTAGGCGGAAAGAAGGTGGGGTACTCCAGTCGGAGACGATCTTCTCGCTCCCAAGTAGCTTCTCTCTCAGAATGATGAGACCACTGAACTTTGAGAAACCTGATGTTATGACGTCGAGTGACACGCTCTGCTTGATCCAGAATGCGAACGGGATACTCTCGATATGTGAGGTTATCTTGGAGATCAAGCGTTTCGTGGTCCACTCCGCGGATGGGATCCGAGAAGCAACGCCTGAGTTGAGAGACGTGAAAGACATCATGAACTCGAGAAAGATGTGGGGGTAGTTCCAATTGGTAGGCAACCTCTCCTCGTTTAGCGAGAATGCGAAAAGGACCAATGTAACGAGGAGACAACTTGCCCTTGATACCAAAACGATGGGTACCCTTCAAAGGAGTAACCCGAAGATAAGCTTTGTCACCAACTTCATAAGCCACTTCCTTATGATGACGATCATACTGGCTCTTCTGACGAGACTGGGCTGATTTCAAATTCTCACGAATGATGCGAACTTGCTCTTCTGCTTCCTGGATCATATCCGGTCCAAAGAATTGTCTTTCACCGGTTTCTGACCAGTTCAAAGGTGTTCGACATCTTCGTCCATAAAGAATCTCAAAAGGAGCTTGCTTAAGACTGGATTGATAGCTATTGTTATAAGAAAACTCGGCGAAAGGAAGACATTTCTCCCAATTCATACCGAATGAGATAACGCAAGCTCTAAGCATGTCTTCGAGAATTTGGTTAACCCGTTCCACTTGACCACTTGACTGAGGGTGGAAAGCGGTACTGAAAGAAAGATGGGTGCCCATGGCAGTCTGGAAACTCTCCCAGAAATGAGAAGTGAAAAGACTACCACGGTCTGAATTGATCTCTAGTGGGACACCATGAAGTGACACTATTCGAGAGATATACAGGCCAGCAAGCTGACTAGCAGTGATACTCTCTCGAACAGGTAGGAAGTGAGCCACTTCGGAGAGACGATCAATGACTACGAAGATAGCATTATTCCCTCTCTTGGTCCTAGGAAAACCGGTGATGAAGTCCATACCAACTTTATCCCATTTCCACTCAGAAATAGCTAGAGGCTGAAGGGTGCCAGCAGGTCTTTGATGTTCTGCCTTAACGCGACGACAAACGTCACATTTAGCAATGAACTCAGCAATTTCTCTCTTCATCCTAGTCCACCAGAACCTCTGGCGTAGATCCCGATACATCTTAGTACTACCGGGATGAATCATGAGAGGAGATTCATGAGCCTCTTTAAGAATCAATTGCTGAAGATGTTGCTTCTTGGGAACCACCAGCCGGTTTTTGAAGAGAACAACACCTCGGTCATCTATGGAGAAACTACCAGCAATACCCTTGGCAATGTTTCTCTTGATCCGGGTAATTCCGGTATCATGCTTTTGGGCTTCTATGATATGATCCACAAGAGTAGGTTTCGCCACCAAGGTAGAGAGGAATCCGTGAGGAGCAATGTGAAGGTTAAGCTTACATAATTCCTCATGGAGAAGTGGTTGGCCCTGCTGCAACATGAGATTGTTGCAATAGGATTTACGACTTAGCGCATCAGCCATGACATTTCCCTTGCCTGGGGTGTAGGTAATCCCTAAGTCGTAATCTGAGATCAACTACAACCAACGTCTTTGCCTAAGATTCAAATCTGGTTGGGTGAAGATATACTTGAGACTCTGGTGATCGGTGTAGATCTCGCAGCGATTACCAAGAAGGTAATGTCGCCAGGTCTGAAGTGCATAGACTACAGCTGCAAGCTCTAGATCACGTGTAGGATAATTCTCCTCATGTGGATGCAACTGTCGAGATGCATAGGCAATCACACGACGATCCTGCATAAGAATGCAACCTAGTCCCTGTCGTGAGGCATCGCAGTAGATAACAAAGTCCTTAGTGAAATCCGGTGGCACAAGTATGGGAGCAGAAGTCAGGCGTCTTTTTAGTTCCTGAAAACTGTGCTCACACTGTGGGGACCACTCAAACCTTTTTATCTTTCTTGAGAAGTTCCGTGAGAGGTTTGGCCACTTTAGAGAAGTTCTCAACAAAGCGGCGACAATAACTGGCTAGACCAAGGAAACTCCTAACTTGTTTAACTGTTTCAGGTGGAGTCCAATCAAGAACGGCCTGAACTCTCTCGGGGTTGACAGCAATGCCCTTACCAGAGATTACATGGCCGAGATAGGTCACTTCTGGCAACCAGAATTCACACTTGGAGAACTTGGCATAAAGGCGGTGCTCTCTGAGTTTTTCTAGAACAAGTCTAATATGTTCGGCATGCTCTTCCTCGTTCTTCGAGTAAATAAGAATATCATCGAGATAAACCACGACGAACTTATCTAAATACTCCATGAAGATCGAGTTCATCAAGCGGGAGAAGGTGGCTGGAGCATTTGTTAGACCGAAGGACATGACGGTGTACTCGTACTGACCATAACGAGTGACGAAAGCCGTCTTAGGGATGTCCCCATTTCTAATCTTGATTTGATGGTATCCTAACCTCAAATCCATCTTGGAGAAGACTGAGGATCCAGCGAGCTGATCATACAGGTCATTGATCCTGGGAAGCGGATACTTGTTCTTTACCGTGACCAAATTAACGGGACGATAATCTACAACCATCCGATCCGTACCATCCTTCTTCTTGAAAAAGAGGACGGGGCAAGCCCAGGGAGAAGAACTAGGACGGATGAAACCCTTTTGCAAGGACTCATCAAGTTGTTTCTTAAGCTCGGCTAGTTCTAAGGGTGCCATTTTGTAGGGTCTCCTAGAGATTGGAGCGGTTCCTGGGATAAGCTCTATAACAAACTCTACATCTCGATCGGGTGGAACACCTGGCAGTTCCTCTGGAAAGACATCCGGAAAGTCACGGACTACCGGAACATCTTCAAGATCTGGAAGAGGGTTGGCATTAAGAGAATAGAGTTGACGCTTTGCAACTCTAGTGGTGACGGTGACTATCTTACCAGATGGATGTGTAAGCTGAACAGACCTGGTGAAGCAATCAATCTTGGCATGATGAGCTGTCATCCAGTCCATACCCAAGATGATATTAATATCTGAAGACTTGAGGGCTACAAGTGATGCAAGGAACACAAGTCTGTCGACAAGGATTTCATTACCATGGCTTACACTAGAAGTCTGCCATTTGGATCCAGGAGTTTGAATAAGTAGTGGGGAGGGCATATCACAAAATGACATGTCGTGCAAACGGGCATAACTTTCAGAAATGAAAGAATGAGAAGCTCCAGTATCGAATAGAACCGATGCCGGGTGAGAATTAACAAGGAGTGTACCAAGAACGACATCTGGATCATCATGAGCGTCATTGGCTGAGACGTGATGCACACGTCCATGTTCGATGGGAGCTGACTTAACACTGATCATCTTGCGTGATGATTTATCACGTCTAACAGATTTCTCGGACTGGGATGGAGCAACACGGGTCTGAGTGCAAATACGGGCAATGTGTCCCGGTTCTCCGCACTTGTAACAAATCCTGGGATTAGGACGTGGACCTGCATTGGCAAACGGTCCATCAATAGGCCTGGGTGGAGCATACTGCTGAACTGGAAGAGGTACCACACGAGATGGCCTCGGAGGATAAATGGGTGGAAGACAGAGTTCGAACCCAAATCCGGCACTTCTGGAGACTAGTACCGGAGGAAGATCCCAAATCAAGGGTGTGCTTACGAGACTCATCGTAAGTGAGCTGAGCTGTCTCTGCATTGATGGCCTTGTTCACAAGAGCATGGAATGTGTTGCAATGATGCAAGTGGAGATCACGATGCAGTTTGGGGTTGAGACCCTTCCGGAACCTAGCCTGCTTCTTAGCGTCCGTGGACACTTCCTCTGTAGCATAGCGGGCGAGGTTCTCAAACTCCCGACTATAAGCATCAACAGCCATCTTAGCCTGTGTAAGACTACAGAACTCTTCTCTCTTACGATCGATAAGGGCTTGAGGAATATGATGCTCACGAAAGGCCTCGGTGAAATCTCTCCAGGTAGGAATCTGGCCAGTTGGAATCATGGTCTCGTAGTTCTGCCACCAAAGACTAGCAGGACCTTCCAGGTGATAAGTGGCATAGATGACCTTGTCATCTTCAGCTACGTTCGCAGAACGCAGCTTGTGAGTGATACTACGGAGCCAGTCATCTGCATCGAGTGGCTCAATGGAATGATGGAAAGTGGGTGGTTTCAGACGAATGAAGTCATGGATGGTTGCTGATTCCTTGCACTGTTGTGCGGTGTTCTCCTCAATACGTGCCAACAGGCGGTTAGACTCACGCTTGTTTCTCTCCATCTCTAACATTAATTATGCCAACGAAGGCTGGTCGGGAGGATCCTCCTCATCCCTACCACCTCCGTGGTTCTGTCTACGAGCAGCTGAGCTTCGCTTAACTGAAGACATCCTGAGAAGCGAAACCGAAGACGGAAACATCAACAACTATAGGAAGCATAAGGAAGAACAAGAAATTAGTATCTCTCGAACTATTAGGATAACTCCGGCAGCATGACGGCAGTAAAAGCTCAGAATGAGACATCCTGCTAACAAAGGGTAGTTCAACATCTCAACATCATCACTCAAGGTTCTGTGATAGTACTAAAACAACTTCACCGGAAGAACTTGAAAACAGGAGTAGGACTCTGATCAACCAATCCTAAGGGACTACGGAGTAGTAACTCGTGATCCTGATAGACGGAAGAGAAAGCCTAGTTCCTTAACCCCGTAGGAAAGGTAGGATGACTCAGATCAGAAGGCATGAGGTATAAGGAGTAAAAAGAGCCTTACGTTCCCTTCCACAATCAATTCCCTTATATAACTAAAGAATTTCTAGACTCAACTTCGACCATTTTGGCTTGGTAATCCTACAGGCAGTCAGGCTCTGATACCAACGCTGTCGGGACCCCGATCCTAAGTCACACCGGTCTAGCATGTAACACACCATATCACTTTGCAGCCTCACGCACGGTATCCCCACGGGTGCCACCTTACCTGGCCCGGGACCGTTTGCGCATTTTGGCTCACGTATATGATAGTGTCGCTAGCATCCATATGACAGAGAACCCGGGCCGACATAACCAGTTATAAACCAAAAGTGGCACTAAATTACAGAGACAGGCATTCATGACCCAGCAACGAACGTGTCGGTCATCAACGTATGAACCCAAGTCGTAGCAAGCTACAAGGACTTAAAGGAACAACGCGTGACATTTCCCCTAAGGGACAGACACAGGAACGAAGAAGGACACATGCCGGTCAGCCTAAGTGTTCTGGAGCAGTAGCAAGCTACCAAGGCTCAGTGGAAACACTAGGAGACATTTCCCTGTAAGATAGGCTACCAAGGGTAAACAACTAGGTGTCGGATCCCACACATACCAAGTATTTCAATAACATACACACAATATGCTAAATATGTGCAAATACAACATGGCATCACAACAAGACTCTAATAAACAAAGTATTTATTCATTAGGCTCCGAGGAGCCAGATATTACAAACATGGGTCTCATGACCCAACATTCAGAGCATACAAGCAACAGGCGGAAGCACAACATGTCTGAGTACAGACATCTACAAATGAAAAAGGCTGAAGAGCCTGACTATCTACAACACTCGTCCAAGATCGTAGCTGAGGTACAAGCTACTTGTCGAAGTCCAAGCGGAACTACTAGTGAGACATCAATCCTATCTGCAAAACATAAATTAAGCAAACATGAGTACAAAGGTACTCAGCAAGACTTACATCAGATCCTATCATACATGCACTTGTATCAAGAAGGCTAAGTGGGGTTTAGTTGCAGCAAGCCAGCTTTGACTCAGTGGCTACCCTATTCTACGATTGCTGGTAACTCTTTTGAGGTGGCGCACACGAGTCCACTAAGCACCACACGATACACCACTATGGATTCATTCTCGTCTCCCTACGAGAAGGTCATCCATAGCACTCACACTTGTCTTGAGTATTTTAGAGTATCCACTTCAAGTTGTCTATGTACCACGTAAGCATCCAAGAAGTCCATAACCGCGGACCCGGCTATTCGAATAGATCATGTTAACCCTGCAGGGGTGTACTGCTTCACACACGCTCTCGCCACTTACCGCCATGTACATCTCGTGTATCTCGGCAACCTTCAAGCGGAAGCCTGGCGAGGGTGTCGGCCACGACCTGACTAACCACACAAGTCTCTCGTCCAGGTTTATCGCCTATTCGGGTTCCATCCGTGGGGAGATCCGGCCGGGGTGTCGCTCACGGCCCCAAATGATGTGCGCAGGGTTCCCAAGCCCACCTCGCCGAGTGGATCTACGCTTGGTACACCGTGCCATGGTGCCTAGTCTGTCCCAAGCCCACTGGTCGAGTGCCACTTGGTAGACTACTAACACTACCTACAAACACCAGAAACTAGTTGCAACTCCTGGACAGAGATCATGTTGATTAATAAGTCGAGAGGGGTCGAGTTACCGGAACCCAATGTGTGGTAGTTGCTAGTCATTGGACAACATACACAGAACTCAGTTCTTAGGGACGGTTCCAGTGAGACAACCCACCATGTACTCCTACATGGCCTCTCACCACTACCTTTACCAAAACGTGTTCACACACTTAACCCTCAGCATCAGAACATATCATTTCCCTCCAATTTATTCTCGATGAATCAGACCTGACACACTCTAAGCAATAGCAAGCAAGGCATGGTAAGATCACATCATGGCTTCAATCAACTCCTACACATGCTAGTGGGTTTCAACTATTTACTGTGGAAAGACAGGTCATGCAGAGGAATGGGTTCAACTACCGCAGCATAAAGTAGCAGTTGAAGTCGTTGTTGTCCTAATACAATAACAGGGAGCAGGAGCGAGAGAGGGATTGTATCGGAATGAACAAGGGGGTTTGCTTGCCTGGTAAAACAACGTGCAGAGCACTGCTCCTCTGACAGGTACTCTGGATCGGTCTCCGGAGCTGGACCTATCGAGAAGAACGGTGCCGACAATCAAACACAAGCATATGCAACAATATGATGCATGAATATGGCATGAAGTTATGATGTTGTTTGAGCTAATGCAACTAGCATTTTATTTGGTTGAATTCCATTTGAACCAAGGGTTCAAATGCAACTCTTGAAATAAGCATTTTAAATGCCAATTATGTGTTTTCATATAAACAGTAGGTTTAACTTCATTTGTCATGCATGAAAATGGTACAGATGGATAGATTGAATTTTTTTGATAATTTTTCATATATAAATTATTTCATTCTGAGCTACGGTTGAATTTCTGTGATTTTTTGAAGTTTTGAATATTTTCTGGAATTTCCTGTTTAAAAATAATTCCAGAAAATAATTAATTCCGTCAGCACTGCGTCATGCTTGCGTCAGCAAGTCAACAGCGCTGACTGGGTCAAACCTGACGTGTGGGGCCACACGTCAGTGACACCGGGGCTAAACCCGAGTCAAACCCAGCTGACCAGGTTTGACCAAGCCCTGGGGCCCATAGTCAGTGGCTTAGGGGGTGGTTTAGGCGGCAGGGTTAGCAGCTAAACACGTGCCACGTCAGTCGCCGGAGTTTCGCCGGCGACGACCTCGAGCCACGGCGGAAGTTCACTGGAACGAGCTGGAGGCCACGGTTTGGCAAACGGAGGCCACCGGCGGGTAGTCCGTGCACGGGCGCATCCAGCCGCGCACAGGGGAGGTCATGGGAACCGCGGAGCTCGCCGGAGCAGGGCTCGTGGCGGCGGTGGCTTCGGACAAGACGAAAACCACGGCTACGACGCGGGAGGAGGGGAGGAAGAGAGGGAAAGCATGGGGGAGGCGGAGAGGAGCTCACGGCGGGGTTGCTGAGCAGGCCAGTGGGCTCGGGGAGGCGCTGAAGGCGGCGAATCGGAGTCGGCGGTCGGCGGCGTCCGAGGAGGAAGACGATGACGACGGCGGCTCCACAGGGCGTCCGGCGTCTGGTGGCTTGACGGAGAGGACGAGGGAGTCGTGGCGGAGCTCTCGGGCTACTCGGAGGGGCGAGGGGAGGGCAGTGGCTACGGCAACGGCGATCGACGGCGACGACGGCGGTCGGGACCGAGCGGGAGAGGGAGATAGAGGAGAGGGGAGGGGTCCAGAAGAGTGAGGGAGGGTCAGGGAGATCGCGTGGTGACTCCAGAGACCACCAGGCGGCGAGGGGGAGGGCAGGCAGGCGGCTCGCGTGGCGCTCCCGCCGTGCGCGCGCGCCGGCCACACGCCCCGCCTACTGGCGCGGGGAAGACGACAGGGGGAGGCTCGGTGGGCTGGGCCGGCCAGCCGCACTGTGCTGGGCCAGCACAGGTAAGTCTGCCCCTTTTTATTTTCTTTTCTATTTTTTCTGGCATTTGTTTTGATTTAATTTGTAAATTAAATCATTTGTTTTCCTTCTGACATGTTTATTTTTCAGGGACCTAGGAATTAACCCAAACCCCTCAAAATAAAGAATACGAATTTTGGACACATATAAAATATATAATATATATATATATATATATATATATATATATATATCCAATGTAAATAACTATTGCATTAATTCCAAATGCCCAAAATAAATACTTATGAGCTCCTAATAATATTGGCTTGATTTTTATCTCTGACCAATATTTTTAGAGGGCCACATGAACATTTTCTTGGACCCTTTTGGAGCAACTTTTATTTGGGTCATGTTCAAAAGGGTTTCTGAGGGTTTCACAAGTCCTCATTTCAATTTCATTTGAAAAATAAACATGATGCAAACCACAAGACTAACCTAGTGCATACCAGAACTAGGGTTGTGACATCGGTACTCAACCAGAAGAAGAAAGAATGCAGGTAAGATCAGATTATAGAAACAACTGACTAATTCAAGCTCGGATGCAAAGGAATTATGATTTCCAAACCAAGGGATCAGAAGCAAATGCTCTGATAAAGGATGCATAAGTTGAATAGACTTAGGGTTACAATCGACGATAAACAGATTGGTCGAGAACCAGCTCATGTTCAAAATGATGTCTGAGTTGGAAAGATAACTTAAAAGGATCAACTGATGATTGCGTGCATTCACACACATGTTAAATCATTAGGGTGAGGATGTCAATCGCAAAGGACTTAACGAGTATTGCTAGACATATGGATTAACCATAATGCAGACAGGCAAGACTTTCGGGAGCAATAGGCCAAAGAGGATCTTCGGGAGATTGGATTGCATCCAAAGGATTTTGTGAGGCACATGATCAACTTGGGATGAACGAATCCCCGATAAGTGCAAGGAATTATTTGTAGGGGTATTCAGGCAGGAAAGAGCTGCAAGGCAGTCGGAAAAGGATTCTCATAAGTCGGAGAATACTTTTGGGTATCTTATAATAACAAGAACAACTAGGGATGGAAGTATGAACGGCGAGGGTATGCAGTTATCCATAAGGGTTCAACGGTATTAAGGATCGCAAAAGAAATGGACACAAGTTCTCGGGAGTAGATCATAGAGTATCTTCGAAGTCTTCTGGTGAAGCGGGCAACCATCTGGAATGAAGGGGCTCTCCTAGGAAAGTCGTTACGAGAACCTAATGTAGTTAGTAAATTCATTTTACCCGAATAGAAGAGGGATCACAAACCTACAGTATAGACGAGGAATAAAAGATCCTAATACCACCCAATGGCAACGTGGGCCCGTAAGCCACACAGCCATGTTAGTAAAAGTTTTGCAATGACTAGACTCGACTTCAACCAAGGAGTTGGAAAGGGGGGTTCCTATAGGCAGTCGGCTCTGATACCAACTTGTGATGCCCTCGGTTTGACCGTACACTAATCATGCATGCAAATGTGTACGACCAAGATCAAAGACTCACTCGAAGATATCACAACACAACTCTAGACACAAATTAAAATAATACAAGCTTTATATTACAAGCTAGGGGCCTCGAGGGCTCGAATACACAAGCTCGAAAACACAAGAATCAGCGGAAGCAACAATATCTGAGTACAGACATAAGTTAAACAAGTTTGCCTTAAAAAGGCTAGCACAAAACATCAACGATCGAAAAGGCAAGGCCTCCTGCCTGGGACCTCCTAACTACTCCTGGTCGTCGGCGGTCTTCACGTAGTAGTAGCCTCCATCGGGGTAGTAGAAGTCATCAAGGGTGGCATCTGACTCCTGGACTCCTCCATCTGGTTGCATCTACCAGAAAGAAGAAAGAAAGGGGAAAAGGGGGAGCAAAGCAACCGTGAGTACTCATCCAAAGTACTCGCAAGCAAGGATCTACGATACATATGCATCGGTATCAACGAAAAGGGGTAGTATCTATGGACTAAGCTGCAGAATGCCATAATAAGAGGGGGAGAAGCTAGTCATATCGGAGACTAGCATCTTCTAGAAACCACCAATCTTGCAGCAGTAGAAGAGAGTATAGAATAACATATTATAAATATCAAGCATGTTGTAGCAATAACGCCCAGAGATCCTTCCTCGACTCCCTACGAGGAAGCAATCCTGGAGCCACATATCCATACATGTCTCAGTATCCAGTTCTAGTTGTATCGATCGGGATACAACTCCAAGTGTTCGTTACCGTAGGACAGGCTATCGATAGATGTTTTCTTCCCTGCAGGGGTGCACCAACTTACCCACCACGCTTGCTTAACTCCGGCCGGACACACCATCAGGTCATGCCCGCCCTCGGCCTAACAATACGCCGGAACCCGACCTAGGCTTAATAGAGAGGTCATGCACGCCGGACTAAACCCTATGCCCCCAGGGGTCATGGGCCAATCGCCCCGGGAACTCCTGCACATTGCATGGGCGGCCGGTGAGCAGACCTGGCAACCTCCTTAAAAAGGTAGGTGCTTACGCGGTCCAACCCGGTGCGCGCCGCTTAGTCACAATGACGTCAGTTAAGCTTCGGCTGATGCATACGACGCAGAACGCCCATACTATGCCCACGTGATGGTTAGCTCTATCAGGCCAGAGGCCCCTTGGATCAAATATCCAAACCATTTAGTGTCTTGGGAACGCGGTAACGAGAAGAGACTCATGGAAGATGTGACCCCGTCGCCCCATCTCGAGGACTTGCGGCAAGGGCTAAGAATGCCCGGCCACGCCTCGTATTCAACTCTCGGGTACCCTCCAGGTCAACCCGTCTCCACATCACTCGCGGGTACCCCTCAGGGTCGACCCGCCTTTCCAAGTAACAGTTGTAAAGTCATAGTAACCATAGTAACTGTGTGTCTAACACCAAAGGGAAAACCTGAGGAAAGCACCCCCGATGGAATTCCACCTGATGTTTATCGTCAAAGTGAACGAAAGAGGAGTCACCCTCGAGGTCCACTCTTGAGGAGTTGCACGACAGTGTCGTTATCGGGAGTGGAGAAAGAGGAATCACCCTCGATGACCACAACCGATGAACTAACCTACAAGGTTAACATCAGGAGTGCTGATGAGGTCTCACCCTCGGCACTCGATAGTAACCCAGTAGTGTCGAGCAGTTAAGAGAGAAGTGATGTGCGGTGCCGGGGCCTGGTCTTCGATCCCGTTTATCGGGTCTTCTGATAATCCATCGGGGCAGTTGGGACAATGTGGGGGTCACTGGTGGATCTCTAACCACCCTATACTAAGCAGTTTAGTATAAACATGTAAGGTATGAAAGCGGTATCAATAATAGGCTATGCATCACAATAGGATCATACAAAAGCAGTAGCAGTTCTAATGCAAGTATAAGAGAGAAGAGAGTGGGCGATATTTGAATGATCAAGGGGGTTGGCTTGCCTAGTTTCTCAGACGAGAAGGAGGGGTCATCGTCGATCCAGTCAATCGGTACACCGAGGTAGCATCAGTCTCACGGTCTACAGGAGAGAAGTGGGGGAAGAAACAATAAATACAAAGCATACAGATGCAACAAAGAAGCACGATAAGTCGGCACGCAGTGCTAGGGTGATCTAACGCGGTGCTACACGGTACTAGCGAAGAGGGATAACATCCGGGAATGTTTTCCCAATGTTAGGCATTTTCGGACAGGCGAACCGGAGGGGGGTTGTTCCATGTGCGGTGTGATAGAGATGTGCGGCGGACAAACAGACCGCTTACTCGGATTCATCTCGTCGTTCTGCACAACTTTCGTATATAAAACATTTTCATCCGAGTTACGGATTATTTTCTAGGATTTTCGAAAGTTTATAACATTTTCTAGAATTATTTATATATTTAAAACTAATATTATCCAGAAAAGTACATGCTGACGTCAGCATGATGCAAAGCCGAGGTCATCAGTCAACAGTGCGGTTGACTGGATCAAATCTGACCTGTGGGTCTCGGTTGTCATTAACTGTTAACTAATTAACAGTTTAATTATTTAAAAAGTTAATTAGGTTAATTAACCGGATTTAACTAAGTTAATTAATTAATTAATATTTATTATTATAATTTAAACTCTCCTATTTTTTTAATAAGCCAGGGGGTGTGGGCCCCTACTGCCACTGGCCCATGAGGCCAGTGGAGCGGGCGTTTAACGGGCGCGGGTGGGGCGGACCCGCGTGGGCGCCGGCCAGGGCGTAGCCCGCCCGTGCGCTGGCCAGGGCACCGGGGCACGGTGGGGCGCCGGTGAGGTGCGGTTGGGGCCAGAGGGGGCATGGCCAGGGGGCGACGGGCCAGCGACGAGCGCGGCGGCCGGCGGGGAGCGAGGCTAGGCGGCGGCGAGTGAAAAGGGGGCAGGCGTCACAGCGGTGAGCCGGGCGCGGGGAGCGGCGCCGGCAGCAGCGAGGCCGTGGGGAGGGAGGTCGCCGGGAGGGCGCGGGACGGGTTTCGGGGGAGCGGTCACGGGGCATGGCCGTCGTGGGCGCACGGCCAGGGTGGTGTCCAGGTCTCGGAGCTCGCGTCAGGGGGGCCAAGGGCGTGTTTGGTTCCATGAAGCAACAGCGGTGGCACGTGAGCGTGGGAGCAGCAGGAGGGGCTGCGCGTGATGCGCGGCTAGCGAGGCGCGGGCGCGCCGGGACAGGCCCAGGGCATGGCGGGCGGCTGGAGCGAGGCTTGGCTGTAGCAACCTCGGCGGCGACCTACGCGGTGGCCGGAGTACGTGAGCTCGGCTACGGCGTCAACGGCACCAAAACGCGCACGGGATAGAAAGGGATTGTGAGACGGCGCTCACAGCGAATGCAGAGGAGAACTCAGGGAGGCCGGGGCTCTCGGAGACGACCGAACCGAAGGAGGCGAGGTCGGGGCAGAGCTTTGAAGACATTGTGATCCCGGTGATGTAGGGGCTCCCGGCTTCAATTTGTGGAAGTATTTGTGGAAGTAGTCGACGGAGTGAACGTCGACGAAGCTCGTGGACAAGGTGGCTGGATGTGGGGAGCTCAGTGGGCGCGTGCTCGTCGGAGGCCATGGCGTCAACGACGCGGGTGGGTGTGGGAGAGGGTGAAGCGGCGCGGGGGAAGGAGGGAATGATGCTAGGGTTCGATCCATGGGACGAGGGCGTCTCGGGGCTCTTGTAGCCGTCGGGTAGGCGAGGATGGCCGCCACGGCGACATGCCTTGGCCACAGCCGGGGGATCTCTGCCACGATTCCCCCATGTGAACAGGCAGAAGGGGACGATGGCAAATTGGGTCAGCCGGTGACATGGTGCCTAGTTGGGCCGAACGGACAAGGGGGAAGGGGGCCTTGCCCTTTTTCTAGAATTTTGTTTGTTTTTCTTTTTATTTGATTTCTGGTTTCATTTTTTTGTATGTTTTATTTTAGTTTGACAATTAAAAAGCATGTGCCTAAAATATCATAATAAACTAGGCCACATCCACAATTAGCTTGAAAAATAATAAAATGGTTTAATAATCTTTATAAATTTAAAGGCATTAAATAATTTTTTTAAGCCCCTGTTTTATCCATTTAAGGGCATTTACAAACCTTTCAAAATATGGGTTTCGACATGGTAATACCAGGGATGATTTTCCACACTAAGAACATTTTAGTTTTGACATTTGAAAACTTTTATTGATTGACATGATTTTAAATTTGAATTTGAACGGGGTTTGTATCAACGCGAGTTTATCAACGGTGATCATGGTGACGTGTCATCGTTAGCACAGAATTACTGTAGCATGACACCAAGGGTGTTATAGAGACACAGTTCGATGAATCCAAGATTGCTAGGGTTTCACTAAGAATCGAACTCGGTCACACCGATTTTTAAGTTTTGGTCACACCGAAAATCACAAGTGCAATTGCCTAAGCCAAATCGGTGAGACCAATTTCTACAACTCGGTCGGTCCGAGATGAATTCGGCCGAAACCTAACCCTAAGATTTTGAATCAAAACTAATCTAAAGGAAGTTTTTCCTAGATAGAATAATCTCAAACGTGGCAAGAATCATGGCATTGTCTTCGTGCTAAGAATCACAGTGAGAAAGCACAAAGGATCAAACTCATACCCTAACTTGGCGATGAGCTCACTACGGCAACAACGGCGGCAAAGATTTCCGATGACATCGGCGGAGACCAGCGGTAGGGGGTCGTTGGCGATGAGGGGCCGATCCAGAGACCTCGAGTCGGCAGAGCTGAACAGGCGCGGGCGAAGGATTCCGGAGAAATTTCCAAAATTCGACCATTTGGGTATATATATCCAGACCATGTCGGTGTGACCGACTGGAACGGCTCGGTGGCACCGAGATGCAGAATTGCAAGCGGTTACTGCAACTAGGTGTGACCGAACTGTTCAAATCAGTTGCACTGAGATTGAAACCTAGATCAACTCAATGAACTCGGTATGACCGAAAGGAATGAATCGGTCAAACCAAAATACACTAAGAGGTTTTGGAAGTTTAAGTCTATGATGAATTGGTGGCTCCGAGTGCTCCTCACCTAGAGGGTTCGAATCTGACTTGACCAAAGTTTGTGATGTAGCATGAATAGAGTTGGAGACAAGAACAACATAGATAGCTAGAGGGAGTACTTAGGCATTCTTGTCCATCCATTTGGAAAAAGAAAATACCAAACAATCAAAGCAACAAATGGATGTCCTTGAATGAAGAAAAATATGCACTCAACATGTTCACACAATAAGATGGCAAATGAAATATGTGGCAAAGCATGCACGAAACACTCTAGCATCTATCAAGCAATTGGCGATAACTAGGTCATCTATATATGAGTATATTGACTTAGGAGTCAAATGAGAACATTTGATCATAGGTCATACTCATCATTTAAGCACAAGTGGGGTTACCACTTTTACATAAATCGTTGTTGTGTTCACACCATTAGAGTTGATTTAGCTCAAATCTTAGAGTAAAGCTCCCCTAGAGGGATGAACTAACCTTGGGTTTTGTCGATGATGACTTCATGTAGATGTTGCAGATGTGGATGCTCAATGTTGATGTAGATCATTTGGAGCAATCCATTGGAGTTAGTTGCACTTTCCATACCTACATGGGTTAGTCCCACAAGGAACAAAGAAGGATATACATAGACATAGAGTGAGGTACACACAAGATGATGTCCATGAAAGCATTAGGTTACCTGGTCCCTTGACTTACCAACAAGAGGGTTTGTGACTCCTTGAACTATTGAACGATGTGGAAGTTGATTGCACTTGTCCTTGCCAATATGAATATGAGTGAAGTATGTTGGCGGAGTCACCCTCAAGAACTCTCTAGTTCCTCTTCTTTGGGATCCACATCATCTTGATGGGAATCCTTGGAGTTGTAGTTGTACTTGATGAAGTAGAACTTGACATAGTCTTGAGAACCCACTTGACCAAGGCCTTTGGAGCCTCTTCAAATGCATCAATCTCATCTTGAAGCTTGTGCTTGCCTGTTAGCTTGTGGTCTTGTGGTGGAAGATCTTCTTGAGCATGTGTCCCCTTGAAGGAAGTAGGATGATACTTCTCTTGTTGAGGAACAAACTTCGTCTTGGGGTATTGATCTTCTTCCCACTCAACTCCATTGGCATTGAACTTTCGTTCAAAACCAACACCTTGATTCTTCCGCTGCCTTCTTTGCTTGCATAAAATTTCCTCAAATTGCTTACTTCCGGCAAGGCTCTTGTAAACACCTTTATCTATAATTCCCTTCAATAAGATATTTTCTTGCTCAATTGTATCTTGGCTAAGAGAATCATTAGTGGAATCAAGAGAACTACTACAAGCAAAAATATTAGATTTAGCATGATTATTGTTACTACTAGAAGAAGAATCTTTCTTACTCTTGTTGCTAGATTTCACTTGTGGCATGTAAGTAGACAAGAGTAAACGCTTGGCAATGTAAGAAGAACTTTTCTTACGAAGATCATCATTGATAGCTTTTAAGAACCCATGTTCTTGCTCTAGGTTTAGCTTTTCAAAGCGTAGCTTCTCATGAGTTTTTAAAAGCTCTCGATGATCCTCTAAGGTAGTTTCATGAGCTAACTTAAGAGTGTTTAGTTCTTTAGTTAGACGCTCAATTTCCTTCTTCTCATTATCATTCTTTTCATCTTGATTAGCATGATTAATAGCAATATCATAGTTTTCGTCACTAGTGCTATCAACAAGTAAATCATCATCCCCTAGCAAATCCTCTTCAACACTATTGAAATCAAGATACTCGGGGTGTGATACCTTAGGGCCTTTAGCCATTAAGCATCCTCCAATTCCATCATTAGGTGAGTCAAATATATCATAGGAGTCAGATTACACAAGACCAATTCTGGCAACACCTTCATCTTGAGTATCTTCAGAGTCAGAGTAATAGCTTCTCTCGAAGTGATTCTCGGGGTCGGAACCGGATACCCATTCACCAACATGAGCTTGATGTCTTCGTCTTGTACAGCTCCTTGATGATTTGTCCTTCCTTTCCGGATCCTTGCTTCTATGAGAGGGTCTTCATTCATAACGAGCATCTCTACTCCTTCTCTCTCTTGGTGGTGATTCATCTCTTTTACTTCTTCTTTTGGGTGAATCTTCTCTTCTCTTGTGTGGAGACATACACTCATTTGAGTAGTGTCTGGGTCTCCCACAATTGTAGCAATTGCGATCACGACTAGAAGATATTTTGTCATTGCAGGACCTTGAATTGGAACTTCTCTCTTTGCTTCTATTCTTGTAGAACTTGTTGAAGTTCTTCACCATTAAGCTCAATTCTTCATTGAAGACTTGTTTCTCACTTGATGATGTAGGAGCATCACATGAAGCTTTGTAAGTGACACTAGACCTGTTGTGAAGCTCTTCCTTATCCTTGAGAGACATCTCATGAGCAACAATTCTACCAATGACTTCTGTTGGCTTGAGATCTTTTTAATTAGGCATCATTTGGATAAATGTGCACAATGTATCATATTTTCCATCCAAGGCTCTTAGGATCTTCTTGATGATGAATCTATCGGTCATCTCCTCACTTCCTAAGCTGGCAATCTCATTTGTGATGAGAGCAAGCCTAGAGTACATTTCAGCGACATCTTCACCATCCTTCATTTTGAACTTGTCAAGTTGACTTTGAAGCACATCCAATTTGGATTCCTTGACGGAGTCGGTACCTTTGTGCATATCAATCAAAGTATCCCAAATTTCCTTTGCATTCTCAAGACGGCTGATTTTGTTGAATTCTTTGGGACATAATCTATTGAAGAGGATATCGCAAGGTTAAGCATTGTATTGCAGCATTGTCAACTCTTCCGCAGTTGCTTCGCGATTTGGTTCTCTCCCATTGAAGAATTCACCTTGCAAACCAATACAAACAATAGCCCAAACGGCGGGGTTATGTCCAAGAATATGCATTTTCATCTTATGCTTCCAACTAGCAAAATTAGTACCATCAAAGTAAGGACCTCTACGGTAGTAATTTCCCTCGCAAGACGCCATACTCTCCTAGGTTGTGAAGCCAAGGCTATGATCACCAAAACTATGGAAATCAAGGCAAATGGAGACCAAAGCTCTGATACCACGTTTAGGATTGAAAGTATGTCTAGAGGGGGGTGATTAGACTACTTGACCAAATAAAAATCTAGCCTTTTCCCAATTTTAAGTTTTGGCAGATTTTAGCAACTTAACACAATTCAAGCAATAAACCTACACATGCAATTCTAAGAGTGTAGCAGCGGAATGTAAATCATTGCATATGAAGGTAAAAGGGAGGAGTTTGGAGGGAGTAAAGCGTGGTTCCGGTAGGTGGTGCTATCGTACATCCAGGTTGATGGAGACTTCAACCCATGAAGGGTAACGGTTGCGTGAGTCCACAGAGGGCTCCACCCACGAAGGGTCCACGAAGAAGTAACCTTGTCTATCCCACCATGGCCATCGCCCACGAAGGACTTGCCTCACTAGGGTAGATCTTCATGAAGTAGGCGGTCTCCTTGCCCTTACAAACTCCTTGGTTCAACTCCACAATCTTAACGGAGGCTCCCAAGTGACACATAACCAATCTAGGAGACACCACTCTCCAAAAGGTAATAGATGGTGTGTTGATGATGAACTCCTTGCTCTTGTGCTTCAAATGATAATCTCCCCAACACTCAACTCTCTCTCACATATTTGGATACGGTGGAAAGATGATTTGAGTGGAAAGCAACTTGGGGAAGGCTAGAGATCAAGATTCTTGTGGTAGGATTGGAATATCTTGGTCTCAACACATGAGTAGGTGGTTCTCTCTCAGAAAATGAGTAGTGGAAGTGTAGGCATGTTCTAATGGCTCTCTCTCTGATGGAGAATGGGGTGGAGGGGTATATATAGCCCCCACACAAAATCTAACCGTTACACACTATTTACAAAACTTAGTGGGACCGAATAGAAGAACTCGGTGAGACCGACCTGGTCCAAAATGTGAACGTTAGGATTTTCAGTGGGACCGACAATACCAAATCGGTGAGACCAATGCGCTAGGGTTAGGGCGAAACCTCATCTCGGTGAGACCGATCACATGAACTCGGTGAGACCAATTTTAGTAATAAGAAAACAGAGACTTGGTCAGGAAAACTCTGTGGGACCGATCGCTCATTTCGGTGAGACCGAAACGTTACGAAAAGTAAACAAGGAGTTTGACTTGCCAACACGGTGGGACCGATCGCTCTTCTCGATTAGACCAAAACGTTACGAAGGGAAACAGAGAGTTTGCAATCCCATCTCGGTGAGACCGAGATCCCTATTGGTGAGACCGAACTGATTAGGGTTTCTGGCATTGGCTATGTCAAGTGAACTCGGTGGTGCCCGATAGATCAAATAGGTGGGGCCGAGTTTGACTTTACGTTTAGGACATATGTGGAAATTAGAAAGTGGTTGAGGGTTTTGGAGCATATCACTAAGCATTTTGAGCAAGTAAACCATTAAGCAACACCTCATCGCCTTTTAATAGTATTGGCTTTTCCTATGGACTCAATGTGATCTTGGATCACTAAAATGAAAATGTAGAGTCTTGAGCCTTTGCCAATGTGTGTCCTTAGAATTTTGAGGGGTCCACATCTCTAGTCCATGCCATGCCAATCATTGACTTTCTGAAACATTAATCTTGAATGGATATTTGTTTAATGAGCTATATGTTGTTATGAATTACCAAAACCACCCGAGAATTAGTTGCACTTTCAACATCACATTGCAAAATTGAACCAAGAAGTTAACTAAACACCAAAACAAATGAACCAAACATTAACTGAGTACCACATTGCACAATATAACATACTCCTAATAGAAGATCAAACAGTTAACAAAACCAAGCATGCTTAACAACTTGGAAATATAGCAATTCTATTTGTTTCTCATGTACAGCCAATTCGATTTATTTCTAACATGGTATAAAATAATAGAATGCACCCACAACAATTGAACATCACATTGCAGAATTGTACCAAACAGTTAACTAAACACCACAACAAATGAACCAAAATTAACAGAGCACCACATTGCACTATGTATAACATACTAGAAGATCAGAAAGTTAACCAAACCAAGCATGCTTGAGAACTTGGAATTATAGCAATTTTATTTGTTTCTCATGTATTTTGTAAAGAAAAATTCGATTTATTTCTCACATGGAAGACAATACAAAATTGCACCCTGAAGAATTGAACATCACATTTGCAGAATTGAACCAAACAGTTAACTGAACACGACAGCTAATTAACCAAATAGTTAATAAGTGAGCACCACATTGCACGACATATAGAACATATACACTAGAGCAACAGATTGCATGGTAAAAGTAGATAGCACAATTCACTAGAATTTGTTAAGGAATGGCAGTAGCTAGCAAACTAAACATGGGTCCATGTGACCTAGCGGGCAAGTAAGACAAGCTACTCCTCATTGTCGGAGATATCAATGGCGATTGGCTCCTTGGACATGTAAGAGGGCGAGGCTTCCACATCGTGGGAAACCTCCTCGTAGTGGTCAGTTGCCTGAGCCGCTCGGGGCACCAACCTGCTAGCTCTCAAGTTGAGGTAAGCATGTGCACGCTGAGAAAACACCTCGTAGTCTTTGTCGAAGGCACCGAGGGTGGCCTTGAGAAAACGCCATGAATTATCACTTAAAGCATCCCACCGCGTCACGGCATCGGCGCACGAGGCATCGATGGTGGCCTCGATGGCGAGGTGCTCCTCCAAGATCTAGGGGTCGGCACGAATGGCAGCCATCGCGACTTCATCCGTGCGTGCGGCCGCGATTTGCTTCTCCGCTGCCAAATGCTCCTTGAGCTCCTGGCTATACTGCATGCACCATGGCTTAGGGCAGCGTTTGTTTGGTGGAGGGGACGGTGATTAGGGTGGAAGGTGTCGCGTCGGTGGTTGGGGCATGTGCGATGTGGAAGGAGGGGGAGGATGGGGGTCGGGTGTGGATTACCTACCTGGATAGTCGAGGCCGAGCAGCGTGAAGGAGGGTCATCGGCAAGGAGGCGGCACTGCAAGCAAGGAGTGAAGGTTTCAACTTGGAAAGGAAAGCAGAAATAGGGGAATGTGTATTTTGGTAAGGGGAGGGGCAGGGAAGTAGATATTTCTGCGAAAGCCGAAAATTTTGAATTGGTTCAGCGAAAAAACTGGCGCGCAAAGTGTCGTCTGACACGGTCCCTTATTCAGCACTATGTATGATATGTGAACATCACAAACGATTTAGATAGCTTAACATGTGTGTGATGAGTTTGAACGTCAAACATTTTGGGTTGAATTTAACTGGTTACAGTGGTCATCCACGTCATTGCATAATTAGCCTACACAAAGGAGACTACAGCACACCCACTCTTCTTAATCTAGCAATTTCAGCAATTAAACAGAGCTAGCTGACCTAAACATTACTCTAACAAATTAAAGACTGGCGCTCTTAATTAAATAAAACAAAGAGTACTACTATGGGTGCTCGTGCATCTCCGTCGCCTCCTCCATATTCAGCTCGCGCCCGACAATCTCCTGGGGAAGGGGCTCCATCGCATCCATCGCACCATACTAGGCAAGCATCTTGCCATCCGCATGCGCCATATCTTTGGAATAGGCCGCCATGAGGTGGGCATGGGCAGCCGCGATCTGGGCTTTGGCGGGCTCCATCTTGGCAAGGTATGCCGTGCAGGTACGGATGGCTACTCGAATGCTCTCGGCGATTGCCAAGTCTTCGGCCGTGGCTTGCCAACCGTTGTCGGAGAAGCTTTGTTCGATTTGTGTGGTGACCGCCATGAGCTGGGCATGGGTGGCCTCAACATGGTTGTGGGCATCCTCCAACAGGGCTAATATCTTTCCCAAGATGTGAATCTATCCTGAAAACATGACGAACTGATGATTAGGGCACAACTGCATTTCGGGCGATTAGCAAGATGGGTATCATTACATCATACCATTACATAAATAGATAGGGATACATACATGTGGGGACCCCGACTCGTAAGTCGAGATCACCGAACGCACGTGTGCAGTGATCCTAGAGATCAATGCTCACTGAACACACAGAAGCTAAATAACAAGAGTCTTACATCCATACATACCGTGTTACACAAATTGTGACCTTTATGGTCAAGTCTTGAGTATATATCATCGCAGCGGAAATCTTCAATAACAACTTGGACCCATGCCATATGCCTTAACCCTACAGGCATTCTGACTGGGAAGCATCCTAGCTCGCATGTTCATCACCAAAGCGATCTTCATCTTACACCTGTTCTTTCATGCATGGCCAATAAAATAACCAGTGGCAAGCCAATGAGCACTTTGAATGTACTCGCAAGCAACCCAAGAGTGATAATAGAATAATTATGCAAGGCTCTACTACTAAATTGGTAGTTTTGCTGAAAGCTAGTTTTTCTCATGCAAGTATGATCAACATTTATCAAGGATATGAATGTGTATGCAACAAGTATCAGGAGGTTACATACATCAACATCGAGAAAGAATTATGAACAACTCATGCTCAAGCTCATCGTGTCGTCAACAGATTTACCCAAACTGTGTTGTTTTCTAGAACATAAGGACATAGTCTAAGCAGCACCACCCAACTGTCCCTGACCGAGGATACGGCTACTCGAATAGTTTGACACTTTGCAGTGGTTGCACACTTTACCCACAAGATCTGGGAAGCCTTCGTGTCATCCACGACCCGCGGTACCTCAAGTACCAGGGTAAGCACCTGATAACTATGTTTCCCTAGACGACACTAACATAGAGTCCACTCGATTGGTAACAGCCCCCGTGCCAAACATTTTTCACAATTCAATTTGGTGGAGCCATGCTCCCATATTCATCGCATCTCACTTGCACGGGGGTACCAACGGTGAGTCCGGTGCCCTGTAAAAACAGTCGTGGCCGCCTATCCAAGCATGACCCCATCCCGAGAGATACCTGATGTCACCCCCGTCACTAGTAATGTGAGCACCATGCTAGTATCGGCCTAGGTAATCAATAATGCCCCGTCTCATAAAGGCGTAGAGTGGTTGTACATGTAAGGTTGGGATGCTAAACAAATCTTAAATCTAATCCATCTCTGTGAAGAACACTTTCAACAAGCCTCGGTACACTACTCCTCCATCAAGTAGTGCCCTAGTTCATCATCATCTCCCAGGGGCATTAGCGGCACCCATTGGGTTATTTGCGAGTATGTCAAACCACACTTATTTCTTTCCATGTGTATTCGTGACCCATTTTGCGTAGCCAACTACTATAGCATATTTCTACAAGCCACCAACATGACTCTAAATAAGGATAGAGTCATGAACTATGCAAGTATCGATGAGGTATGCAATGAAGGCAAGCCTAGCAAGGTTGCCATTCAAGGTATATCATGCACTCGATGAAACAACAAAAATGCTATTATGATGTAAAATGGTTCATCATGGTCAAAGGGCTGCTTGCCTGGTTCATTAGAGTCTTCAAGTCTTCTGGTCCTTCTCCAAGTACTCTGTATACTTTGTCAACTAACATCGGAAACAATCACAATAAGCAACACAACAAGGCAAAAACAAAAGTGCTCTAAAAATATGAGTTTGACTTTTCTATGACAGCTCTGGTTATATGAAAAATAACTAGAGTGGTTTCATTGGAATTGGATCTATGGGTATTTCTGAAAAATTCAATATGATGGAATCAAGGGATTTGTGAATTTTCAAAAAGTGTACAAAATAATTATTTCGAAAAATGAGCAAAGGCACCCATTTAACAAAGCGGGATTTTAGAAGCATCTGGGAGTTGGTTTCACTTGAATTGGAGTTCAAAATAATTTCCTAAGATTTTGCAAAGTTGGCTATACATGGATAAATAGACTAATATTTGATGTGGTACAGCAAGCATTGGGAAAATGTTCATAAACTAGATTAGGATCTTAGAAGTGCCTAGAAATTTGAATCAATGGATTTGGATCATCTATGAGCTCTCTGTCATTTTCTAAAGTTGATCACAGAAATGGAAAAACTGTATTTTGATAAATATATGTGAAGTAAATATTTCTGAAAAAATATGCACATAGCACCATGTGATAGAACATGATTTATGGAGTCACTCGAAATTTCAATCACCAAATTTGGAGTTCAAATTAATTGTTTATGGATTTTACAAGTTTACAGAAAAAGAAAAAGAAAAGGGAAAGGGTTTTTACCCTTATACTGCGCACAGGGTGCAGTATAGCGCCGCAGTGCACTGGGTCGGCCAAGCTGCACGGCCACACGAGCGTAGAGGCGACGTCGAAGTTGTAAGCCGTGGAATCCGCTTTCGCCGCGAGGACACGGGTATGGCTCGAGCGGGTCCCACCGGCTGATCATCTCCCTCCTCCCGCCCACGACAGAGGAGGCAGAGGCCTCATCGGCGGGAGGTTGCCGGCTCCCGCCCCCAGCGGCACAGGCCACCTCCGGCCAAGCCGTGGCCACCGGAGGGACCACCGGGGAGTGGCGCATCGGAGGGGTCGACAGGGTCAGCGGAAGATGGCTGGGGCGCGCCCGGCACGGGCCTCGGTGGATAACCATTCGAGCGATGAAGAGCTGTGGGCATGGTACCCCGGCGGACTGGGAGAAGTGGGGGAAAGGGTCGTAGAACCCTCGCGCCTCTTCTGGTGGGGAGAGGAGGAGCGGGGAAGCCCGCCCTTGCCTGAGTCGAAGCGGAGGCCGACGGCGGCACTCCGGCCATGGGAGAGCCTGTGAGGCTTGACAGGGAGAGGTAGGCTGTCTGGGAGGTTTGTGGAAGAGAGGAGGTTCGATCAGAGGCGAGAGAGAGAGCTCGGGGTGGCTTATATGGCGGGGCCATGGCGCACCATGGGCGGTGTCCACGACCATGGCCAAAGCGGTGCCAGGGGCCGAATCGGCACACGGGGCGTTGTCCAGGGTGTTCATGGGCGTGGTCTAGGCCAAGGGAAAGGTAGAGGGGGAGCGGGGAGGTGCCAGAGGCTTCGCGCGTGTGAGCTCGCCCATTGGAGCTCTCGGGCGGTCGGGGGTCGTGTGGAGTAGGCAGCAGGAGGAAGAAAGAGAAGGGGGACGGGGGTGTGGTGTGTCGCGGATGTCGAGGTGGTCCTGCTGGCATTCGAGGGACAGCCGAGGTGGTCGGGGGCATCGAGATGGGGGCGGCTAGAGTGCGCCAGAGCACTGTAGTGCGCTCCAGAGCGCGACAATTGCAAGCCATGGCATGCAACTGGCGTCCTGCGCGTGGCCAAGCTTGTCCACTAGCTCCTGGGGATTTCTGAGATGTTGTTTGAAGCTTAATATCTATGGCAAGTCTGTAAGGAAGAGGTAGGAGGAAAAAGAGATGCTGCCATGGTGAAAACAAATGGGAAAAGTGAGGTCTTACCCCACCAATGATTGAGCTGAGGGCACGAGTGACTTACTGGAGGTAGAAGAGGTCTAGGAGGAGTTGTGGTAAAACTTTGGGCTCATGGGGAATCATTTGGGGCTCCAAACTGTGATCACAAAAATGTGGCAGAAGGTGTTTGTTGAGATTTTGGGCTATCAAATGGATTCCACTTAGCATGAAACTTAACAGGATCAAATTTCATGAATAAATAAGGTGTTCCACCAAGTTTGAGCCTATTTGGGTAAAGTTGCCAATGCAACTTTTGTAAACCCTAGAAATGAACAGAAATGGCCTTCCCAAGATTTAGTCATGCAAATCATCCATCCTTGATGAACCACTTGGTGTAGTGTCATCATTTCGATATGTGAGCATGTCCACAAAATTTAAGGTCACAAGTAAAAAGTTGGTAATGTAGAGTTGTTCAAATTTGGATCTGGTCAGAAAGGGCTTTGGGGCACTTTGGTCAAGTTATCCTTCTCCAAAACGTGTGTCATTTGGTCTAGATGCATAATTAGACCATTTTAGCATGTGCACCAAGTTTGAGAGCATTTGGTCATGTTTGGCCATGTAAAGTTGCTCAAACTTCAAAATGGACAGAAATGATTTTGAGGGGGTTTGATGATGTTTTATTGATCTTCAAGGCATGAGGCTTTGCAAGATCATCAAATCTCTCATATCTAACATGCTAGAATTTCCTTGGAATTAATGAAGAAAAAATCCTTTGTCAATATTTCAAAAGCTTGAAATATTCAGAGTGGGTTTTTGAGGGCTTTGACCAATATTTTGAACATGACCATGTGTTGAAACTCTTATATATGGACAATATATGTCCTATGAGCTTCCCTGAATTTTCTAAAATATTTTTGAAATAGTTAAATAATTTTAATCTATTAAAGACCATTTCTGGCCTTAAGAAAAAGCCTTTAAATAAAATAGCAAAATAATTTTGAAAATAATATATTTTGTGGCTTTGGGGAGTCCTATATCTAATAGGACTCAAATATAATTTTTGAAAGAGTTTTCACACCCTTAATTAAGTACTTGTAGTGCAAACCTCAATTCAGGGGTTTTTGGAAAACTAAATTTAGAAAATACTTTTTGGCCAAAATATTTTTGTAAGAAAATACTATTATTTTCTACACACATGGCATGATTATTGGGCAAAACGTTTGCATCAAGGAGAAGGAGTATAAGAGTAGGAGGGTTTATTTTATTTTCAGAGCACTTGCAAACATCAACCAAAAATTCAATCAAACAAAGACCAAAACACTCGAAAGTTTTTGTCAAACCATATTTTAGCATGATTATTAGCTCAAGTGTTGTGGCATGAAAATCAGGGTGTGAAAGACCTACCCCCCTTACAAGAATCTCGTCCCCGAGATTCCCAGACTAGGTGTGGAAAGGAATACGTAAGCTTGGATCTGGGGTAGTCTTCACGTCCTCATACTGCTTATGCTTTTGAGTGGTGCTCCATTGATTCTTGAAGTGCTCGATGGTGTGGCTTCGTGCATGAAGTTCTACTTGATCCTGGTTGCTAAGGATCTCTCGCATAGGTCAGGTTGGGTTAGACGTCAATGGCTCGGTGATCGATGTCCTCGGAGAGACCGGGCTAGTTAGGAAGTTTGAAATGTTTCCGGAGTGGTGTCGTGTGATAAAAAAACGATGTGCATAGTGGGTGAATCAGGTGGTAAATCTAGCTGGCAGTCGTTTATTCTTCGTCTTGCAGTGATCTTGGAGAAGGTCGATAAATCTTGGTGTGAGCTTCTCTTTGACCTGGGAATACTTGGTTCCTCTGAGAGAAGTGGCTTGCAGATGCACCTGGTCTTCATCGCGGAGGTTTACTTCTTGACGACGGTGGTTGGTGTAATGTTCCCTTCTTGACATGGCGGTTTTCAAATGTCTCCTGTCCAGTTGAACGACTCTTCTTCAGTTTTTGGGTTGACAAGTATGTCGCCAAAGAAAGATGACAACTTACTTCTCCAAGTACTCCATGAATTCTATGGGGTACGCAAAGTAGGCTGGGGTATTGGTGGTGGTCTGGGTTGGGTATTGGAAAAGGTCTTCCCAACCTAGAGCCAAAGCCTGTGGTCATGATCCGACCATTGTGGCTTGGTGGGGCTTAAGGGTTTCAAGGATTCTAGTGTGCGAGTGAATGTTTTTAATCTTTTCCTTAAGCACGCTTTCCGAGATGCCAATAGTTCTACCTAGTCCTTTAAACAAATAACCGTGTACCACCGAAAGCATCATTTCGTGTAGGTTAGCTCTAATCATCACTCGTGCCATTCATATCCTCATGACTCCCAAGAGGGGATCTAACAGAATCATACATGTCTACGATCCCCAAAATCATATGTATGGCTACCACTACGAATCCATGGGTAGGGCATACAAGCCGCTAAGCTTGAATTAAACACGTCAATCCAAGTGCTCATCCCATTCTTCCAAGGTCCAAGATAATGCATCTCTATTCTAAGGAAACACGTCATATGCCACTCCAAGATCTTGTTTCCTTCCTATGAATCAACTCCAATAGGCCATTAACTTCCATCAATCACCACATAATCCATTAATTCTACAAATCCAATGTCTACTGTGTTCCACATGATCTAAAGTCCCTATAATACCCAAATACTTGGAAAGGCTATCCATTACTATAGTAATTCCACCAAATTCCCACCATCATGGTCAAGTAAACTCCAAGGTCATGCTTATATAGATCCCTAAATCAACTTCGACAAGTAATCCAATCTCCTAGTTTATGGTCCACCGAGAAACATGGTATCATGATCAAGATCAACAGTCTAAATCCAATTTACTCCGAACCATGTAGACATACTTAGCATCTATACTCAACCAGAATCACCTACTTAAATCCAAATCTCATGTCCAAGGAGAATTCCTACATGTTTCCCCCAAGTCATTCTCGTAATGTCAACTATCTTCTATCAATATCCCCTGGCTAGGTCAAATCCTTATACCTCCAAGAATTTCAATTTGCGATCATAATTGTCCTACTAAATCCAATTTACTCAGGGTTAATGAAGGCTATGCTACTCTATTAACATGATCCCACCAAGTTCATCTTCCAACATGAAAGCCTCATAATCTACCAGTCTCTGATAATCCCTCAAGGTCATTGTTATAACTCATCAAGTCATCTGTCCTCTACTCATACATCGTCAAATTGGTCTTCCCTATGGCATTGTCAGTTCTTGTGCTATATTAGGATGGCAATGTGCTCGTTCACTATGTCCACTAGTTCCATAACGAACACAGTGTTGTGCAAGGTTACAGAGGCTTAACAGGTTCTCTTGTAATTCTATGGGTTAAGCACGTGGTAAAGGACTCGATCTGGGGTATCTTGTGAAGCCTTGAAGAGTCTGGGGATGGGTTTCTAATCTTGAGGGGGTAAACGTAACCCCACGGGGTTGTACTTACATGAGGAGGCCGCAACAAAAACCTTCAGTGCCAGTTGTTTGCCAAAGTAGAATCCTTGGTGTATCTTGTCTTGCCGGTCTTCAGTTGAGGAGAGAGATGAGAGGGGAGAGTAGCATAGAGGAGGGGAATGCCTAAAGGGGGTTCTATAGTGCAAGTGCAAACAAACAGGTGCAAAAAGGGCCAAACAAAAGAAACAAGGTAAGGAAGGTGATATAGTCGTATACTTGTTGCCTAGGGTAAAAGTGTGACTTATATCAAATCACAAACAAATAAAAACAAGCAACACACAATCATGGTTCTATTCGAACCATCATACGGAATCGACTGCACATAGGGGGTACATGACTCATCCTACCCTAGGGGTTCTTGGACTCAGTAGTCATGCCGTATGCCTCGTGCAGTCTTCTGGGTTTTCCTCAGGTGTTGCAACGTCTCTTTTTCGATGAAACGATCTGGTTTGAGCCTAAAGAATCTTTAACAGCTTCTCGCCTGATGAGGTGATGGGGTGAAGGTGGCTCCTCGTAGCTGGCATTGAATTGGTCTTCTCTTGTCTCCTTAATCATGACGATCCCTTGTGTCTTCTAGGGCGTCGAGGGTACCAGGTAGGCAATCCTTTATGCAATGATATTAACAAGGCATAGTAGAGGACCAATCTGTCGGACACATTGTTGACAATATCATCACCGAGAGCAGGGGATGAAGAGAACCTTTCTCCTACTCACTATAGTGAGGCGGACCAATGGCTAGGTTCTCATCCACCGGTGGTTGCCGATACAACAACGGTAAGGACATGGTTGCTCTATTAGCGATGTATATCATGATCTTCCATATCCTATGCCATGATCATCGTAGGCTAAGGTCGCATCATCTTGGGGCAGTGTTAAGGGTGTCACCATCTTCTAGGTCTTCATGTCCTCATTCCTCGAGGATGTGCCTTCTGTTGGTATTGTCTTGTTGTGGTGTCGCCAATCTTGTGTTCAGAAGATGTGGGTGAATGTCTGGCAAGGCGTCTCACTTTAAGGTTATCCATAAGGATTACAAGCAATCCAGTTGTCGGGACCCCGATCCTAAGTCACACCGGTCTAGCATGTAACACACCATATCACTTTGCGGCCTCACGCACGGTATCCGCACAGGTGCCACCTTACCTGGCCTGGGACCGTTTGCGCATTTTGGCTCACGTATATGATAGTGTCGCTAGCATCCATATGACAGAGAACCCGGGCCGACATGACCAGTTATAAACCAAAAGTGGCACTAAATTACATAGACAGGCATACGTGACCCAGCGACGAACGTGTCGGTCATCAACGTATGAACCCAAGTCGTAGCAAGCTACAGGGACTTAAAGGAACAACGCGTGACATTTCCCCTAAGGGACAGACATAGGAACGAACAAGGACACATGCCGGTCAGCCTAAGTGATCCGGAGCAGTAGCAAGCTACCAGGGCTCAGTGGAAGCACTAGGAGACATTTCCCTGTAAGATAGGCTACCAATGGTAAACAACTAGGTGTCGGATCCCACACATACCAAGCATTTCAATAACATACACACAATATGCTCAGTATGTGCAAATACAACATGGCATCACAACAAGACTCTAATAAACAAAGTATTTATTCATTAGGCTCCAAGGAGCCAAATATTACAAACATGGGTTTCACGACCCAGCATTCAGAGCATACAAGCAACAAGCGGAAGCACAACACGTCTGAGTACAGACATCTACAAATGAAAAAGGCTGAAGAGCCTGACTATCTACAACACTCGTCCAAGAACGTAGCTGAGGTACAAGCTACGTGTCGAAGTCCAAGCGGAACTACTAGTGAGACATCAATCCTATCTGCAAAACATAGATTAAGCAAACATGAGTACAAAGGTACTCAGCAAGACTTACATCAGATCCTATCATACATGCACTTGTATCAAGATGGCAAAGTGGGGTTTAGTTGCAGCAAGCCAGCTTTGACTCAGTGGCTATCCTATTCTACGATAGCTGGTAACTCTTTTGAGGTGGCGCACACGAGTCCACTAAGCACCACACAATACACCACTATGGATTCATCCTCGTCTCCCTACGAGAAGGCCATCCATAGCACTCACACTTGTCTTGAGTATTTTAGAGTATCCACTTCAAGTTGTCTATGTACCACGTAAGCATCCAAGAAGTCCATAACCGTGGACCCGGCTATTCGAATAGATCATGTTAACCCTGCAGGGGTGTACTTCATCACACACGCTCTCGCCACTTACCGCCATGTACATCTCGTGTATCTCGGCAACCTTCAAGCGGAAGCCTGGCGAGGGTGTCGGCCACGACCTGACTAACCACACAAGACTCTAGTCCAGGTTTATCGCCTATTCGGGTTCCATCCGTAAGGAGATCCGGCCGGGGTGTCGCTTACGGCCCCAAATGATGTGCGCAGGGTTCCCAAGCCCACCTCGCCGAGTGGATCTACGCTTGGTACACCGTGCCACGGTGCCTAGTCTGTCCCAAGCCCACTGGCCGAGTGCCACTTGGTAGACTACTAACACTACCTACAAACACCAGAAACTAGTTGCAACTCCTGGACAGAGACCAAGTCGGTTAATAAGTCGAGAGGGGCACTTAAGCATTCCAATGCGTGGTAGTAGCTGGTCATTGGACAACATACACAGAACTCAGTTCTTAGGGACGGTTCCAGTGAGACAACCCACCATGTACTCCTACATGGCCTCTCACCACTACCTTTACCAAATCGTGTTCACACACTTAACCCTCAGCATCAGAACATATCATTGTACTCCAATTCATTCCCGATGAATCGGACCTGACACACTCTAAGCAATAGCAAGCAAGGCATGGTAAGATCACAACATGGCTTCAATCAACTCCTACACATGCTAGTGGGTTTCAACTATTTACTGTGGAATGACAGGTCATGCAGAGGAATGGGTTCAACTACCGCAGCATAAAGTAGCAGTTGAAGTCGTTGTTGTCCTAATGCAATAACAGAGAGCAGGAGCGAGAGAGGGGTAGTATCGGAATGAACAAGGGGGTTTGCTTGCCTGATAAAACAACGTGCAGAGCACTGCTCCTCTGACAGGTACTCTGGACCGGTCTCCGGAGCTGGACCTATCGAGAAGAACGGTGCCGACAATCAAACACAAGCATATGCAACAATATGATGCATGAATATGGCATGAAGATATGATGTTGTTGAGCTAATGCAACTAGCATTTCAATTGGTTGAACTCCATTTGAACCAAGGGTTCAAATGCAACTCTAAAATAAGTATTTTTAAATGCCAATTATGTGTTTTCACTTATACAGCAAGTATAAGTTGGTTAAACATGCATGAAAATGCCATAAACAGATTCCTTATATTTTTCTGATCATTTTTCATATATAAGTTATTTCATTCTGAGCTACGGTTGAATTTCTGTGATTTTTTGAAGTTTAAACAATTTTCTGGATTTTTCTTAAACAAAAACAATTCCAGAAAATGTTTATTGCGTCAGCACTGCGTCATGCTTGTGTCAGCAAGTCAACAGCGCTGGCTCAGGTCAAACCTGACGTGTGGGGTCCACACGTCAGTGGCTCAGCAAACTAACTAAGTTAGTTAGCCCTAACTAACTGGGCAGGGCCCACTAGTCAGTGACTGTAGGACTAACCTAATTAGTTAATTAACACTAACTCGAATAATTAGCCGGGCGGGGCCCGCGGGTCAGTGAGAGAGGGGGAGGTCAACTGGGCAGTGGGGGGTCAAACCACGCCGGTCAGCGGTCAAACCCACCGGCGGCTCGACGCCGGCGAGGTCCAACACGGCGGCGATCTGCGAGATTCGCCTACGGGGCACCTCTTGGCGCGCGGAGCACAGCTACGGGACGCTGGAGCTCGTCCGCATCTAGGCGTGGTGGTGGCTCGGCCGGGGAGTGGCCGGAGTGGCGCCGGCGACGAGCTCGGCGGCGGCCGAAGCTCGGTCGAGCTCGGGCTCATGGCTGTGGTGGCCTAGGCGGGGCAGCGCTAGCACCTACGGCTTCTACGCGACGCGGCGAACGTGTTAGACGCACGCCCGGGACCAAAAGGTCACCGGAGCACCACCGGCGACGAGCGCGGGCGGCGGCGCGTGCGGGTGAACGTGGTGCGATAGCTACGGCTTGCGAGAGGGAGAACGGAGAGGGGGAGCAGGGGCAGAAGCTTACGGCGGTTGCAACAAGACGAACGGCGGGCTCGGGGAGGCTCTGGAGCGGTCGGGGCAGCGAGGGGGATCCACGGCGGCCGGCGATGAAGAAGATGACGGTGGCAGCTCCTCAGGGCGTCCGGCGACGTGTGACTCGTCGGAGAGGTCGGGGATGAGGTGGCCGAGCTCTCGGGCACCTTGGCTGGGCGTGGGGTGGCCTGTGGCCACGGCAGCGGCGGGCGACGGTGACGGCGGCGTTCGGGGGGTGCGAGAAAGGGCGAGGGAGAGGGCAGGAGGGGGGAGAAAAGCGTCCAGGGGATTGGGGCGGCGCCGCGGAGAAGCTTTAAGGCGTCGTGCTGTCCCGGGGAAGCAGGCAGGCAGCTGGCGGCGTGGCGCACTCGCCGTGCGCGCGCGTCGGCCACGCGCCTGCCTACTGGCGCGAGGAAGACGACAGGGGAGCCAGGCGGGCTGGGCTGGCCAGCTAGGCCGGCCAGGCCGCACTGTGCTGGGCCAGCAGAGGTAAGTTGCTTCCTCTCCTTTTTTTTATTTGTTCTGTTTCCTATTTTCTGCAATTATGTTTTGATTTAGTTTCTAAACTAAATCAATTATTTTCTTCTAACATTTTTATTTTGCTGGGACCTAGGAATTAATCCAAGCCCCTCAAAATAAGAATCAGAATTTTGGACATAAATAAAATATATAATAAATATATATCCAAGCAAATAACTATTGCATTAATTCCAAATGCCCAAAATAAATACTTATGAGCTCCTAATAATATTGGTTTGATTTTTATCTCTAACCAATATTTTTAGAGAGCAACATGAACATTTTCTTGGACCTTTTGGAGCAATTTTTATTTGGGTCATTTTCAAAAAGGGTTTCTGAGGGTTTCACAAGTCCTCAATTCAATTTCATTTGAAATTTAAACATGATGCAAACAACAAGACTAACCTAGTGCATACCAGACTAGGGTTGTGACAACTCACCTCCACTCGAAAGAATCTCGTCCCGAGATTCAGGAGTAGGTGGAAAGAAGGTGGGGTACTCCAGTCGGAGACGATCTTCTCGCTCCCAAGTAGCTTCTCTATTGGAATGATGAGACCACTGAACCTTGAGAAACTTGATGTTATGACATCGAGTGACACGCTCTGCTTGATCCAGAATGCGAATGGGATACTCTCGATATGTGAGGTTATCTTGGAGATCAAGCGTTTCGTGGTCCCCTCCGCGGATGGGATCCGAGAAGCAACGCCGGAGTTGAGAGACGTGGAAGACATCATGAACTCGAGAAAGATGTGGGGGTAGTTCCAATTGGTAGGCAACCTCTCCTCGTTTAGCAAGAATGCGAAAAGGACCAATGTAATGAGGAGCCAACTTGCCCTTGATACCGAAACGATGGGTACCCTTCAAAGGAGTAACCCGAAGATAAGCTTTGTCACCAACCTCATAAGCCACTTCCTTATGATGACGATCATACTGGCTCTTTTGACGAGACTGGGCCGTTTTCAAATTCTCACGAATGATGCGAACTTGCTCTTCTGCTTCCTGGATCATATCCGGTCCAAAGAATTGTCTTTCACCGGTTTCTGACCAGTTCAAAGGTGTTCGACATCTTCGTCCATAAAGAATCTTAAAGGGAGCTTGCTTGTGACTGGATTGATAGCTATTGTTATAAGCAAACTCGGTGAAAGGAAGACATTTCTCCCAATCCATACCGAATGAGATAACGCAAGCTCTAAGCATGTCTTCGAGAATTTGGTTAACCCGTTCCACTTGACCACTTGACTGAGGGTGGAAAGCGGTGCTGAAAGAAAGATGGGTGCCCATGGCAGTCTGGAAACTCTCCCAGAAATGAGAAGTGAAAAGACTACCACGGTCTGAATTGATCTCTAGTGGGACACCATGAAGTGACACTATTCGAGAAATATACAAGTCAGCAAGCTGACTAGCAGAGATACTCTCTCGAACAGGTAGGAAGTGAGCCACTTTGGAGAGACGATCAATGACTACGAAGATAGAATTATTCCCTCTCTTGGTCCTGGGAAAGCCGGTGATGAAGTCCATACCAACTTTATCCCATTTCCACTCAGGAATAGCTAGAGGCTGAAGGGTGCCAGCAGGTCTTTGGTGTTCTGCCTTAACGCGACGACAAACGTCACATTTAGCAATGAACTCAGCAATTTCTCTCTTCATCCTAGTCCACCAGAACCTCTGGCGTAGGTCCTGATACATCTTAGTACTACCGGGATGAATCGTGAGAGGAGATTCATGAGCCTCTTTAAGGATCAATTGTCGCAGATGTTGATTCTTGGGAACCACCAGGCGATTCTCAAAGAAAACAACACCTCGATCATCCATAGAGAAACATCCACCAACTCCCTTTTTAATGTTTCTCTTGATGCGGATAACACCCCTATCAAACTTCTGGTCAGAAATGATCTGATCCTCAAGGGTAGGTTTCGCCACCAAGGTAGAAAGGAATCCGTGAGGAGCGATGTGAAGGTTAAGCTTACATAATTCCTCATGGAGAAGTGGTTGGCCCTGCTGCAACATGAGATTGTTGCAATAGGACTTATGACTTAGCGCATCAGCCATGACATTTCCCTTGCCTGGGGTGTAGGTAATTCCTAAATCGTAATTTGAGATCAACTCCAACCAACGTCTCTGCCTAAGGTTCAAATCTGGTTGGGTGAAGATATACTTGAGACTCTGGTGATCGGTGTAGATCTCGCAACGATTACCAAGGAGGTAATGCCGCCAGGTCTTAAGTGCATAGACTACGGCTGCAAGCTCTAAATCATGTGTAGGATAATTCTCCTCATGTGGATGCAACTGTCGAGATGCATAGGCAATCACACGACGATCCTGCATAAGAATGCAACCTAGTCCCTGTCGTGAGGCATCACAGTAGATAACAAAGTCCTTAGTGAAATCCGGTGGCACAAGTATGGGAGCAGAAGTCAGGCGTCTTTTCAGTTCCTGAAAACGGTGCTCACACTGTGGGGACCACTCAAACTTTTTATCTTTCTTAAGAAGTTCCGTGAGAGGTTTGGCCACTTTAGAGAAGTTCTCAACAAAGCGGCGACAATAACTGGCTAGACCAAGGAAACTCCTAACTTGTTTAACTGTTTCAGGCGGAGTCCAATCAAGAACGGCCTGAACTCTCTCGGGATTGACAGCAATGCCCTTACCAGAGATTACATGGCCGAGATAGGTCACTTCTGGCAACCAAAATTCGCACTTGGAGAACTTGGCATAAAGGTGGTGCTCTCTGAGTTTTTCTAGAACAAGTCTAAGATGTTCGGCATGCTCTTCCTCGTTCTTCGAGTAAATAAGAATATCATCAAGATAAACCACGACGAACTTATCTAAATACTCCATGAAGATCGAGTTCATCAAGCGGGAGAAGGTGGCTGGAGCATTTGTTAGACCGAAGGACATGACGGTGTACTCGTACTGACCATAACGAGTGACGAAAGCCGTCTTGGGGATGTCCCCATTTCTAATCTTGATTTGATGGTATCCTAACCTCAAATCCATCTTGGAGAAGACTGAGGATCCAGCGAGCTGATCATACAGGTCGTTGATCCTGGGAAGCGGATACTTGTTCTTTACCGTGACCAAATTAACGGGACGATAATCTACAACCATCCGATCGTACCATCCTTCTTTTTGACGAAGAGGACGGGGCAAGCCCAGGGAGAAGAACTAGGACGGATGAAACCCTTTTGCAAGGACTCATCAAGTTGTTTCTTAAGCTCAGCTAGTTCTAAGGGTGCCATCTTGTAAGGTCTCCTAGAGATTGGAGCGGTTCCTGGGATAAGCTCTATAACAAACTCTACATCTCGGTCGGGTGGAACACCTGGCAGTTCCTTTAGAAAGACATCCGGAAAGTCACGGACTATCGGAACATCTTCAAGGTCTGGAAGAGTGCTGGCATTAAGAGAATAGAGTTGACGCTTTGCAACTCTAGTGGTGACGGTGACTATCTTGCCAGACGGGTGTCTAAGCTGAACAGACCTAGTGAAGCAATCAATCTTGGCATGATGAGCTGTCATCCAGTCCATACCCAAGATGATATTAATATCTGAAGACTTGAGGGCTACAAGTGATGCAAGGAACACAAGTCTCTCGACAAGGATTTCATTACCATGGCTTACACTAGAAGTTTGCCATTTGGATCCAGGAGTTTGAATGAGTAGTGGGGAGGGCATATCACAAAATGACATGTCGTGCAAGCGATCATAACTTTCGGAAATGAAGGAATGAGATGCTCCAGTATCGAATAGAACCGATGCCGGATGACAATTGACAAGGAGTGTACCAAGAACGACATCTGGATCATCATGAGCGTTTTTGGCTGAGACGTGATGCACACGTCCATGTTCGGTGGGAGCTGACTTGACACTGATCATCTTGCGTGATGATTTATCACGTCTAACAGATTTCTCGGGCTGGGATGGAGCAGCACGGGTCTGAGTGCAAATACGGGCAATGTGTCCCGGCTCTCCGCACTTGTAACAAATCCTAGAGGTAGGACGTGGACCCGTATTGGCAAACGGTCCATCAATAGACCTGGGTGGAGCATACTGCTGAACTGGAAGAGGTACCACATAAGATGGCCTCGGAGGATAAATGGGTGGAAGAACAGAGTTCGGAACCCAATTTCGGCGCTTCTGGGAACTAGTACCGAAGGAAGATCCCAAATCAAGGGCGTGCTTACGAGACTCCTCGTAAGTGAGCTGAGCTGTCTCTGCATTGATGGCCTTGTTCACAAGAGCATGGAATGTGTTGCAATGATGCAAGTGAAGATCACGACGCAGTTTGGGGTTGAGACCCTTCCGGAACCTAGCCTGCTTCTTGGCGTCAGTGGACACTTCCTCTGTAGCATAGCGGGCGAGGTTCTCAAACTCTCGACTATAAGCATCAACAGCCATCTTAGCCTGTGTAAGACTACAGAACTCTTCTCTCTTACAACCGATAAGGGCTTGGGGGATATGATGTTCATGAAAAGCCTCGGTAAAATCTCTCCAGGTAGGAATCTGGCCAGCTGGAATCATGGCCTCATAGTTCTGCCACCAAAGACTAGCAGGACCTTCCAGGTGATAAGTGGCATAGATGACCTTGTCATCTTCAGCTACGTTCGCAGAACGCAGCTTGTGAGTGATACTACGGAGCTAGTCATCTGCATCAAGTGGCTCAATGGGATGATGGAAGGTGGGTGGTTTCAGACGAATGAAGTCATGGATGGTTGCTGATTCCTTGCACTGATGTGCGGTGTTCTCCTCAATACGTGCCAACAAGCGGTTAGACTCACGCTTGTTTCGCTCCATCTCTAACATTAACTCTGCCATCGAAGGCTGGTCGGGAGGATCCTCCTCATCCCTACCACCTCTGTGGTTCTGTCTACGAGCAGCTGAGCTTCGCTTAACTGAAGACATCCTGAGAAGCGAAACCGAAGACGGAAACATCAACAACTATAGGATGCATAAGATAGAACAAGAAATTAGTATCTCTCGAACTACTAGGATAATTCCGGTAGCATAACGGCAGTAAAATGCTCAGAATGAGACATCCTACTAACAAAGGGGGTAGTTCAACATCTCAACATCATCACTCAAGGTTCTGTGATAGTACTAAACAAACTATACTGGAAGAGCTTGAAAACAGAAGTAGGACTCTGATCAACCAATCCTAAGGGACTACGGAGTAGTAACTCGTGATCCTGATGGACGGAAGAGAAAGCCTAGTTCCTTAACCCCGTAGGAAAGGTAGGATGACTCAGATCAGAAGACATGAGGTATAAGGAGTAAAAAGAGCCTTACGTTCCCTTCCACAATCAATTCCCTTATATAACTAAGGAATTTCTAGACTCAACTTCGACCAGTTTGGCTTGGTAATCCTACAGGCAGTCAGGCTCTGATACCAACGCTGTCGGGACCCCGATCCTAAGTCACACCGGTCTAGCATGTAACACACCATATCACTTTGCGGCCTCACGGACGATATCCCCACGGGTGCCACCTTACCTGGCCCGGGACCGTTTGCGCATTTTGGATCACGTATATGGTAGTGTCGCTAGCATCCATATGACGGAGAACCCGGGCCGACATGACCAGTTATAAACCAAAAGTGGCACTAAATTACAGAGACAGGCATACGTGACCCAGCGACGAACGTGTCGGTCATCAACGTATGAACCCAAGTCGTAGCAAGCTACAGGGACTTAAAGGAACAACGTGTGACATTTCCCCTAAGGGACAGACAAAGGAACGAAGAAGGACACATGCCGGTCAGCCTAAGTGATCCGGAGCAGTAGCAAGCTACCAGGGCTCAGTGGAAGCACTAGGAGACATTTCCATGTAAGATAGGCTACCAAGGGTAAACAACTAGGTGTCGGATCCCACACATACCAAGCATTTCAATAACATACACACAATATGCTCAATATGTGCAAATACAACATGGCATCACAACAAGACTCTAATAAACAAAGTATTTATTCATTAGGCTCCGAGGAGCCAAATATTACAAACATGGGTCTCATGACCCAGCATTCAAAGCATACAAGCAACAAGCAGAAGCACAACATGTCTGAGTACAGACATCTACAAATGAAAAAGGCTGAAGAGCCTGACTATCTACAAAACTCGTCCAAGAACATAGTTGAGGTACAAGCTACTTGTCGAAGTCCAAGCGGAACTACTAGTGAGACATCAATCCTATCTGCAAAACATAGATTAAGCAAACATGAGTACAAAGGTACTCAGCAAGACTTACATCAGATCCTATCATACATGCACTTGTATCAAGATGGCAAAGTGGGGTTTAGTTGCAGCAAGCCAGCTTTGACTCAGTGGCTATCCTATTCTACGATTGCTGGTAACTCTTTTGAGGTGGCGCACACGAGTCCACTAAGCACCACACAATACACCACTATGGATTCATCCCCGTCTCCCTACGAGAAGGCCATCCATAGCACTCACACTTGTCTTGAGTATTTTAGAGTATCCACTTCAAGTTGTCTATGTACCACGTAAGCATCCAAGAAGTTCATAACCGTGGACCCGGCTATTCGAATAGATCATGTTAACCCTGCAGGGGTGTAATTCATCACACACGCTCTCGCCACTTACCGCCATGTACATCTCGTGTATCTCGGCAACCTTCAAGCGGAAGCCTGGCGAGGGTGTCGGCCACGACCTGACTAACCACACAAGACTCTAGTCCAGATTTATCGCCTATTCGGGTTCCATCCGTAAGGAGATCCGGCCGGGGTGTCGCTCACGGCCCCAAATGATGTGCGCAGGGTTCCCAAGCCCACCTCGCCGAGTGTATCTACGCTTGGTACACCGTGCCACGGTGCCTAGTCTGTCCCAAGCCCACTGGCCGAGTGCCACTTGGTAGACTACTAACACTACCTACAAACACCAGAAACTAGTTGCAACTCCTGGACAGAGACCAAGTCGGTTAATAAGTCGAGAGGGGCACTTAAGCATTCCAATGCGTGGTAGTAGCTGGTCATTGGACAACATACACAGAACTCAGTTCTTAGGGACGGTTCCAGTGAGACAACCCACCATGTACTCCTACATGGCCTCTCACCACTACCTTTACCAAATCGTGTTCACACACTTAACCCTCAGCATCAGAACATATCATTGTACTCCAATTCATTCCCGATGAATCGGACCTGACACACTCTAAGCAATAGCAAGCAAGGCATGGTAAGATCACAACATGGCTTCAATCAACTCCTACACATGCTAGTGGGTTTCAACTATTTACTGTGGAATGATAGGTCATGCAGAGGAATGGGTTCAACTACCGCAGCATAAAGTAGCAGTTGAAGTTGTTGTTGTTCTAATGCAATAACAGAGAGCAGGAGCGAGAGAGGGGTAGTATCGGAATGAACAAGGGGGTTTGCTTGCCTGATAAAACAACATGCAGAGCACTGCTCCTCTGACAGGTACTCTGGATCGGTCTCCGGAGCTGGACCTATTGAGAAGAACGGTGCCGACAATCAAACACAAGCATATGCAACAATATGATGCATGAATATGGCATGAAGATATGATGTTGTTGAGCTAATGCAACTAGCATTTCAATTGGTTGAACTCCATTAGAACCAAGGGTTCAAATGCAACTCTAAAATAAGTATTTTTAAATGCCAATTATGTGTTTTCACTTATACAGCAAGTATAAGTTGGTTAAACATGCATGAAAATGCCATAAACAGATTCCTTATATTTTTCTGATCATTTTTCATATATAAATTATTTCATTCTGAGCTACGGTTGAATTTCTGTGATTTTTTGAAGTTTAAACAATTTTCTGGATTTTCTTAAACAAAAACAATTCCAGAAAATGTTTATTGCCTCAGCACTGCATCATGCTTGCGTCAGCAAGTCAACAGCGCTGGCTCGGGTCAAACCTGATGTGTGAGGTCCACACGTCAGTGGCTCAGCAAACTAACTAAGTTAGTTAGCCCTAACTAACTGGGCAGGGCCCACTAGTCAGTGACTGTAGGACTAACCTAATTAGTTAATTAACACTAACTGGAATAATTAGCCGGGCGGGGCCCGCAGGTCAGTGAGAGAGGGGGAGGCCAACTGGGCAGTGGGGGGTCAAACCACGCCGGTCAGCGGTCAAACCCACCGGCGGCTCGACGCCGGCGAGGTCCAACACGGCGGCGATCTGCGGGATTCGCCTACGGGGCACCTCTTGGCGCGTGGAGCACATCTACGGGACGCTGGAGCTCGTCCGCATCCAGCCGTGGTGGTGGCTCGGCCGGGGAGTGGCCGGAGTGGCGCCGGCGACGAGCTCGGCGGCGGCCGAAGCTCGGTCGAGCTCGGGCTCGTGGCTGTGGTGGCCTAGGCGGGGCAGCGCTAGCACCTACGGCTTCTACGCGATGCGGCAATCGTGTTAGATGCACGCCCGGGACCAAAAGGTCACCGGAGCACCACCGGCGACGAGCTCGGGCGGCAGCGCGTGCGGGTGAACGTGGTGCGACAGCTACGGCTTGCGAGAGGGAGAACGGAGAGGGGGAGCAGGGGCAGAAGCTTACGGCGGTTGCAACGAGACGAACGGCGGGCTCGGGGAGGCTCTGGAGCGGTCGGGCAGCGAGGGGGATCCACGGTGGCCGGCGATGAAGAAGATGACGGTGGCAGCTCCTCAGGGCGTCCGGCGACGTGTGACTCGTCGGAGAGGTCGGGGATGAGGTGGCCGAGCTCTCGGGCACCTTGGCTGGGCATGGGGTGGCCTGTGGCCACGGCAGCGGCGGGCGACGGCGACGGCGGCGTTCGGGGGGGTGCGAGAAAGGGCGAGGGAGAGGGCAGGAGGGGGGAGAAAAGCGTCCAGGGGATCGGGGCGGCGCCGCGGAGAAGCTTCAAGGCGTCGTGCTGTCCCGGGGAAGCAGGCAGGCAGCTGGCGGCGTGGCGCACTCGCCGTGCGCGCGCGCCGGCCACGCGCCTGCCTACTGGCGCGAGGAAGACGACAGGGGAGCCAGGCGGGCTGGGCTGGCCAGCTGGGCCGGCCAGGCCGCACTGTGCTGGGCCAGCAGAGGTAAGTTGCTTCCTCTCCTTTTTTTTATTTGTTCTATTTCCTATTTTCTGCAATTGTGTTTTGATTTAGTTTCTAAACTAAATCAATTATTTTCTTCTGACATTTTTATTTTGCAGGGACCTAGGAATTAATCCAAGCCCCTCAAAATAAGAATCAGAATTTTGGACATATATAAAATATATAATAAATATATATCCAAGCAAATAACTATTGCATTAATTCCAAATGCCCAAAATAAATACTTATGAGCTCCTAATAATATAGGTTTGATTTTTATCTCTAACCAATATTTTCAGAGAGCAACATGAACATTTTCTTGGACCTTTTGGAGCAATTTTTATTTGGGTCATTTTCAAAAAGGGTTTCTGAGGGTTTCACAAGTCCTCAATTCAATTTCATTTGAAATTTAAACATGATGCAAACAACAAGACTAACCTAGTGCATACCAAACTAGGGTTGTGACACCAGTGGTCAAGGGCATAAGGGTTCTAGCGACCAAAAGTTTTGAAGGGGAAGAGATCAATAAGGAAAGTATACCCTAGTTTTCGAAAAACTGAGAAGGGAAGAGAAGTATAGATAGTTTTGAAAACTAGTAATAGTTTTGGAAATAGTTCTATCTGAACTAACGACCATGCTAACTAAGGCTTCCTTCAGTCAGGATGGCTCTGATACCAGCTCTGTGGGAACCCCGACTCATAAGTCGAGATCACCAAATGCACGTGTACAATAATCCAAGAGATCAACGCTCACTGAACACACAAAAGCTGAATAACAAGAGTCTTACATCCATACACACCGTGTTACACAAATTGTGACCTTTATGGTCAAGTCTTGAGTATATATCATCGCAGCGGAAATCTTCAATAACAACTTGGACCCATGCCATCTGCCTTAACCCTACAGGCATTCTGACTGGGAAGCGTCCTAGCTCGCATATTCGTCACCAAAGCGATCTTCATCTTACACATGTTCTTTCATGCATGGCCAATAAAATAACCAGTGGCAAGCCAATGAGTACTTTGAATGTACTCGTAAGGAACCCAAGAGTGATAATAGAATAATTATGCAAGGCTCTATGTCACACCCTGCATTTTGTAATATGGTTATTGCATCAATAAAGCATGTAAATTTGGACCAACAAAAACTTTTTGCATCATTTGGCTCTTATTTGGAATTGATTTTCTCTCTCTCTCTGATTTCAAGTGCTCTTTAAAAGTCAACATAGCCTCACCTTCTATACTTCATCTCCTTACCCCAAACTTCTGCCCAATGACCATACCATGTGTATAGGACAGTATAGTATATTCTTATAAAAATATTTTGGCCAAATATTATTTTCAAAAATTAGTTTTCCAAAAACCCCCGAATTGAGATTTGCACTGCAAGTACTTGATTTAGGGTGATAAAAATCTTTGAAAAGGTATATTTGAATCCTATTAGGTATAGGACTCCCAAAAACCACAAAAGTATAATTTTAAAAGTTATTTTCCTATTTTATTTAAAGGTTTTTTCTTTAGGCCAGAAATGGTCTTTAATAGGTAAAAATTATTTAACTATTTCAAAAATATTTGCCAAAATTCAGAGAGACTCTTAGGACATATATTGTCCATATATAAGAGTTTCAACACATGGACATGTTCAAAATATTGGGCAAATCCCTCAGAAACCCTTTCTGGATATTTCAAGCTTTTGAAATATTTATAAAGGAAATATTCTCTAAAAAATCCAGGGAAATTCTATCATGTCAAATATGACATATTTGATGATCTTGCCAAGCCTCATGCTTTGGGGAGCAAGAAAACATCATCAAATCCCCTCAAAACCATTTATGTCCATTTTGAAGTTTGAGCAACTTTACATTGCCAAACTTGTCCAAATGCTCTCAAACTTGGTACACATGCTAAAATAGTCTAATTATGCATCTAGGCCAAATGGCACAAGTTTTGAAGAAGGGTAACTTGATCAGAGTGCCCCAAAATCATTTCTGTTCAGATTCAAATTTGAACAACTTTACATTACCAACTTTTTACTTGTGACCCCAAATTTGGTGGACAAGCCCACAACCCCAAATGATGACACTACACCAAGTGGTGCATCAAGAAGGGATGATTTCCTTAACTAAATCTTGGAAGATCAATTTCTGTTAATTTCTAGGGTTTACAAAAGTTGCATCGGCAACTTTGCCCAAATGAGCTCTAATTTGGTGAAAGGGCCTAATTATATGTGCCATTTCATCCTGTGGAGTCTCATGCCAAATGAAACCCATTTGCTTGCCCAAAACACCATCAAACACCTTCCGCTATTTTACCAAAACCCTTGTTTTGACCTCTTCCACTATTTTCCCTTACCTCGGGTTCTTACCACAGCATCCCCAAGACCCCTTCTACCTCCAGCAGCAATGGCTGCACCACAGCTCAATGATTGAGGGGGGAAAACCCCATTTTACATCTCTGGACAGCCACATTCACCCTTCTCTCTCAACCCTCTCTCCTTCTAGAAGCCCTCCAGAACATCCAAAGCCAATACCATGTTGTTTATTATCTCCCCGCCGTTCCTGAGCCTTAATCTGGAACCGCCAAGCCCCACTGATCCTTTCACCTCTCTTTCCCCTCTCTGTTGCAGTCGGAAACGGCCGGAGCAACCACCACCCGACGCCTCTCCGCCGTGCAACCTCGTCGCCGGCGAACCCGACCGCTCCAGCGACTGCCTCCACCACCACCCGAACAGCGACTTCACGCTGACTCCATCCCTGCCCTCAGCTCGCCCTACCGTGCCCTACATCGCCGACGGTGAGCTCGTCGGCCATCTGGACGGGGGTTAGGGATGACAGGCGGGCCCCGCCTGTCAGCCTCACGTCCCTCTCGCCTCCCCTCTCTCCCACTGGCAGTTGGGCCCCGCCCGTCAAGTTTAAACCTGACGCACGCGCGCCACTCGGCTCGCTCGAGCCGAAAACCCTCTGGGACTGTGCACTGAGGCCGTTCTGGCCCAGTTGCACAGTAGCCTTTTTCCTTTTCTTTTCTATAGGTTTTTCAAATAAATCTACAGGATAAAATAATCATCCAAATTAATTTATTCCAACTCCTAAAATCTTGTAATATTCCAATCTATTTTAATGATATAACTTTCACACATATTCATGAACGTTTTTTGTATTGTTCAAATTAAAATTAAAATTTGAACAATAAAACCTCTGTTTAAAAATCCATTCACCCCATTCTGTCACTCCAAATCCAAAACTAAGAATTTTTGCCCTCTTAGTTTTCTTTCTAGTATTTTGTAAAAATAAGTTGACATTTTTTCTGGGCACTTTGATTTTTCTGTTTTTATTATTTTCTTATTTCTCCGTATTATCTTGCGAAGATTAGATACCATATTTGATGAAGTTGCTGAAGAAGAAGAAGGAGAAGGATTTAAAGACTTTGAAGACCCATACTCATAACTCTACCTTGTGCATAGATGCAAATGTCAAAAGATTAGTTGTTGATGCATGATGTTGCATATGTACCATGAACCCTTCGTGGTTGCATTCTTTCAAAAAACCCATCGGGTGCCCCTAATGCTCGAGGGTGATGTTGAATTAAGGCCACCACTTGAGGAAGAAGTGGTGTACCAAAGAGAGCTTTTCGTGTGTGGGTAAAATGATGGATTAGATTTATGTGTGATTACCGTCCCAACCAAACATGTGCAACCACTCTACCCCTTATGGGATGGGGCATTATTGACTACTGAGGCTGATACTAGCATGGTGCCCACATTACTAGTGACGGGGGAGACTTGAGGTCACTCCCGGGACGGGGTCGTGCTTGAATAGGCAGCCATGACTATTTTTACAGGGCACCGGACACACCGTTGGTCCCTTCCTGTATGCGTGGCAATGTAAAAAGGGCAAGTCCCATGATCTTTCATTTGTACACGAGGGCTGTGCACCAACGAGAGGACCCTATGTTAGTGTCGTCTAGGTAAAGGTAATGACCGGGTGCTTCCCCCGAGTACTTGAGGTACTACAGGATCGTGGATGACACGAAAGCTTCCCGGATCTTGTGGGTAAAGTGCGCAACCTGTGCAGAGTGTAAAACTATTCAAATAGCCGTGTCCACAGTCATGGACAGTTGGGAGGTGCTACTTAAACTATGTCCAGAATTTTACAATCTTGGTGAATATATATGTGTGTGCGTGTTTTGAGTCAAGGTGGTGACTTGGCATGTTGAAAGAACCAGTAATGATTTGAACTCTATTTATGTTGATATCTATAACCTGTCCTCGAGGTTACCCAAGTACATTGATGCATGTCTCACAAATGGTAGAATATCCTATCTAGCTTGTAGCTAGGTTACTTATTTGTTGTACAACTTGCATTGCTACCTTGAACCAAATCATGGGTTGCTTGCGAGTACATTCAAAGTACTCATTGGCTTGCCACTGGTTATTTAATTGGCCAGGCATGGAGGAGCAGGAATTTGAAGAAGAATTATATGGAGACGAACATGCGAACTAGGACGCTTTCCCAGCCAGAATGCATGTAGGGTTAAGGTAGATGGCATGGGTTCTACTTATCTACGAAGACTTCCGCTATTCGAGTTTATTTGCTATCCAGCCCGCGAGGCTTTATCTATGTAATACTTGGCCATAATGGTCATAATTTGTGTAAGACGGTATGTATGGATTTAAGACTCTTGTTATTCATCTTCTGTGTGTTCAGTGAGCATTGATCTCTGGGATCACTGTACACGTGCATTCGGTGATCTCGACTCATAAGTCGGGGTCCCCACACTCTACTACTAAATTGGCAGTTTTGCGGAAAGCTATTTTTTCTCATGCAAATATGATCAACATTTATCAAGGATATGAATGCGGGTGCAACAAGTATCAGGAGGTTACAGACATCTACATCGAGAAAGAGTTATGAACAACTCATGAGCAAGCTCACCGTGACTTTCTCACGAATCACGTCAACAGATTTACCGAAACCGTGTTGTTTTCCAGAACTTAAGGACATAGTCTAAGCAGCACCACCCAACTGTCCTTGACCGAGGACACGACTATTCGAATAGTTTGACACTTTGCAAAGGTTGCACACTTTACCCACAAGATCCGGGAACCTTCGTGTCATCCACGACCCGCGGTACCTCAAGTACCTAGTGTAAGCACCTGATCACTATCTTTCCCTAGACGACACTAACATAGAGTCCACTCGATTGGTAACAGCCCCCGTGGCAAACATTTTTCACAATTCAATTTGGTGGAGCCATGCTCCTATATTCATCGCATCTCAGTTGCACGGGGGTACCAACGGTGTGTCCGGTGCCCTATAAAAGCAGTCATGGCCACCTATCCAAGCACGACCCCGTCCCGAGAGAGACCTCATGTCACCCCCATCACTAGTAATGTGGGCACCATGCTAGTATCGGCCTAGGTAATCAATAATGCCCCGTCCCATAAAGGGGTAGAGTGGTTGTACATGTAAGGTTGAGATGGTAAACAAATCTTAAATCTAATCCATCTCTGTAAACAACACTTTCATCAAGCCTCGGTACACTACTCCTCCATCAAGTAGTGCCCTAGTTCATCATCATCTCCCAGGGCATTAGCGGCAGCCACTGGGTTATTTGCAAGTATGTCAAACCACACTTATTTCTTTCCATGCATATCCCTGACCCATTTTGCGTAGCCAACTACTATAGCATATTTCTACAAGCCATCATCATGACTCTAAACAAGGATAGAGTCATGAACTATGCAAGTATCAACGGGGTATGCAACGAAGGCAAGCCTAGCAAGGTTGCCATTCAAGGTATATCATGCACTCGATGAAACAACGAAAATGCTATAATGATGTAAAATGGTTCATCATGGTGAAAGGGCTGCTTGCCTGGTTCATCAGAGTCTTCAAGTCTTATGTTCCTTCTCCAAGTGCTACGTATACTTCGTCAACTAACGTCAGAAACAATCACAATAAGCAACACAACAAGGCAAAAACAAAAGTGCTCTAAGAATATGAATTTGACTTTTCTATGACATCTCTGGTTATATGAAAAATAACCAGAGTGGTTTCATTGGAATTGGATCTGTGGGTATTTCTAAACATTTCAATATGATGGAATTAAGGGATTTGTGGATTTTCAAGAAGTGTACAAAATAATTATTTTGAAAAATGAGCAAAGGCACCCATTTAACAAAGCAGGATTTTAGAAGCACCTGGGAGTTGGTTTCACTTGAATTGGAGTTCAAAAGAATTTCCTATGATTTTGCGAAGTTGGCTATACATGGATAAATAGACTAATATTTTATGTGGTACAGCAAGCATGGGGAAAAATGTTCATAAGCTAGATTAGGATCTTAGAAGTGCCTAGAAATTTGAATCAATGGATTTGGATCATCTATGAGCTCTCTCTGATTTTCTAAAGTTGATCACAGAAATGGAAAAACAGCATTTTGATAAATATCTGTGAAGAAAACGTTTCTGGAAAAAATATGCACATAACACCATGTGATAGAACATGATTTATGGAGTCGCTGGAAATTTGAATCACCAAATTTGGAGCTCAAATTAATTGTTTATGGATTTTACAAGTTTATAGAAAAAGAAAAGGAAAGGGAAAGGGTTTTTACCCTTATACTGCGCACAGGGCGCAGTATAGCGCCACAACGCTCTGGGTCGGCCCAGCTGCATGGCCACGCGAGCGCAGAGGCGACGTCGAAGGCGTAAGCCCTGGAATCCGCTTTCGCCGCGGGGACACGGGAATGGCCCGACCCGCCTCCACTTAAATCACTGGGCCCGCCCCGCTAGGTCACCGATGAGCGGGTCCCACCGGCTGGTCATCTCCCTCCTCTCGCCCGCGACAGAAGAGGCAGAGGCCTCCTTGGCGGGAGGTTGCCGGCTCCCGCCCCCGGCGGCACAGGCCACCTCCGGCCAAGCCGTGGCCACCGGAGGGACCACCAAGGAGCGGCGCATCAAGGGAGATCGACAGGGTCAGCCGAAGACGGCTGGGGCGCGCCCGGCACGGGCCTCGGTGGATGACCATTCGGGCGACGATGAGCTGGCACTACTAGTAAAAGGGCTATAGCTAATATGGACATTAATGGTGCACCATGTATGTGGTGCGCTGCTATAACAGTGGCACACCACATACATGGTGCGCCATTAATGTCCTCATTACTAATGGCGCATCTGGTGGGCGGTGTGCCATTACTAGTTTTGAAAAAAAAAGATAAAAAAAATTGTTAGCAGTGGCGCACCACGGGATAGTGCGCCATTACTAGTTCTAACTAGTAACGGCGCACTGCCCACTGGTGCGCCACTACTAACATGTTTTTTATTTTATTTTTTAAAACTAGTAATGGCACACCACTACCAGGTGCGCCATTAGTAACCCTGGTTACTAATGGCGCATTCTTAGGTGGTGCGCCATTGGTAACCTGGGAGCAGCTACATATTTTGGACAGCACCTACCACACTCACTTTCCTCACTTCATTCTCTCCACCTCTATCCAAGCTTGGTCTCGGCTGCCTCCTCCTCCTCACCTATTTGCACCATAGATTCACCCAAATTAAGTGGTTAAATTTCCTTTTTTTGATAGGTAAGTAAGGGGAAAGCTTTATTTATGTTTTAGATCTACTTTTTTCTCCCTCCAACAACATACACACTTTTTATGGCCTAGATCTACGTATGTTTGTGGTGTTGCATATGTTTGTGGTGTTGCATATGTTTGTGGTTGCAGGTACCGGTATTTGAAATGCGATAGTTGCCAATATTTTGCCGGAATGTTGATTCATTTCCATTTCGGCAAGAATTTGGCACTATGCATTCTTTTTGGTCCTATTTTTAGGCAAAGTCATGCCTAATTTTGTTTGGTTCTAAAATATTGTGATGCTCTACCCCGCAGGCGACCATGGTCCGCACAATGACCGAGGGCATCGTGAATAGGTTTTTGAGCTCCACGAAGGCCGAGATGCTTCAAAAGAATGACACGGAGATAAGATGTCCGTGTCGAAGATGCAAGCTGAAGAGCCTTATTACGGACCCGGATTCCGGACAGGTGCAGGACCACCTGCTCTTGCATGGTTTCATGGATGGCTATCGGTGGCAAAGTGATGAATATGACTATGAAGTCGTCCATGGGGGCCGGGCAAGAAATGAGGAAGGGCAGCAAGACAACGGCGGTGAGGGTGAGCGAGAAGACGAAGAATCTCCAGGACATGATCACGATGGTGATGTAGTACACAGTCATCATGTAGAAGAGGCCGGACATGATGATGAGGAAGATCAAGACGAAGGGCATGATAATGAAGATGAAGATGCCGGAGCAGACGACGATGGACCATCGATGGGCTGGGTGCAGGACCCTCATATTCAAGAGCTGCTTCTCAAGAAGACGGATAACGCAAGAGCTGCCGCCCGAGAGAAAGCCAAGCTGGATCAACTGGAGATAGATGTGGTTACTCCATTGTATGAAGGATGCAGACCCGAGGATACCCGCCTGAAAGTAACACTCATGGCTCTGGAGATGAAGGTAAAACACAAAATGACTGACGCATGCTTCGACGAGAACATGTCATTCTGGCATGAACGTCTTCCCAAGGGGAACAAGTGCCTGACCAGTTTCGAGGAGGCAAAGAAAATCATGTGTCCTCTGGATTTACCGCACGTGAAATACCATGTGTGCATGAATAATTGCATCATTTATCGGGACGAGCACGCGGAGTCTACCATATGTCCGGTGTGCGGCATCACTCGATACAAGAAGAGGAAGAAAGCTCCTCGAAAAGTGGTGTGGTACTTTCCGATCACTCCTCGTCTGCAGCGGTATTTCGCGGACCCTAAGCTAGCAAAGCTCCTGCGTTGGCACGCTGATAGGGAGGAGAAGAAGCGAGAAGATGACGGAAATGATCCGGAGATAAATAAAAAAGACAAGATGCTGAGTCACCCTAAGGATGCGAGCCAGTGGCAATCGTTGAACTTCGAAGATGCAGAATTTGGGGACGATCCAAGGAACATAATGCTGGGCGCGAGCACCGACGGAGTGAATCCATTTGGCAGCCAGAGAAGCACACATAGCACCTGGCCTGTGTTTGTGTGGATGTACAACCTTCCCCCCGGTTGTGCATGAAGAGGAAGTACATTCACATGAGTATGCTAATTGAAGGGCCGAAACAACCAGGTAACAACATCAATCAGTATTTGGGGCTGCTGAAAGAGGAGCTAGACACGCTGTGGAAAATGCCAGCCAATACGTGGGACACCGCAGAGAAAGAATATTCCCTATGGAGCCGCACTGCTCACGACGGTGCACGACTATCTCGGTTACGGATATGTCGGGGGGTAGGTGGTCCACGGATTTTCTGGATGCGTCAGGTGCATAGATGACACAACGTATCGCCAGCTAGATAGAGATCCCGGGTCTTCGAAAACCGTGTTCATGGGACATCGAAGGTGGCTTCACGACGATGACCCATGGAGAAAATGCAAGGATTTGTTCGATGGTGAAACCGAACCCCGAAGACGCCCGCGTACGAGGAGCGGCGAGGAAATAGACAAGCTCTTGAAAAATTGGAAAGAGTGCCCACCGCCGGGAAAGGCGCCAGAGCCGGGAAAGAAGCGAAAAGCACCAGAACCGCTACTGAAGGTAAGGAAAACGAGGTCTGTTTTCTGGGACTTGCCGTACTGGAAGATCCTCCATGTGCCTCACAGCCTTGATGTCATGCATATCACGAAGAACATGTGCGACACTCTACTTGGTACCCTGCTCAACATGCCAGAGAGGACCAAAGATGGGTCGAAAGCAAGGGCAGACTTGAAATCAATGGGCATCAGGGAGGAGCTTCACACTAATGATGATGATGATGATGAGGCGAAGCAGGACACGAAAAGTCATCGCAAAGGCAAAAAGTCCAAGAAGATCGGAAATGACTACCCTCCCGCGTGCTTCACTCTAAGTCAGGAGGAGATCGAGCAGTTTTTCACCTGCCTCGTAGGAGTAAAACTTCCTTACGGTTACGCGGGGAAGATAAGCAGATACCTTGACTCAGCGAAGCAGAAGTTCAGCGGGATGAAGTCTCACGACTGTCACGTGCTGATGACGCAGATACTTCCAGTTGCAATCCGTGGGATAATGGACGCGCACGTCTATGAAATGCTATTTGGCCTTTGCAACTTTTTCGACGTCATCTCTTGGAAGTCGGTTGGCGTGAGGCAACTCAGAAGGCTACAGGAAGAGATCGTGGTGATACTATGCGAGCTTGAGATGTACTTCCCGCCCGCATTCTTTGACGTTATGGTGCATCTACTGGACCATATCGTGGAGGATATCATCCAACTCGGGCCGACGTTCCTGCATAGCATGATACCGTTCGAAAGGATGAATGGTGTCATCAAAGGATACTTTCGCAACATGTCACGTCCAGAGGGAAGCATAGCCAGGGGCTTTCTGACCGAAGAGTGCATCTCCTATTGCACAAATTATCTAGGCATCGAGAACCCTGTTGGTCTACCCGTCAACAGGCACCTCGGCAGGCTCGCTGGATGGGGTCACCGCGATGGTCGCCATGAAATGCATGTCGACTACAAGGGTCGACTCGCCGACTTTGAAAGAGCAAACCTAGTCGCGCTACAACACATAGACGTGGTCGATCCTTGGGTGGTAGAGCACAAAACCTTTATTGAGAAGACATACAATGACCGAGGCCAACAGAGGACGGACGGAGATATAATCAAAGAGCACAACTCATGTTTCACGCGTTGGTTAAAGGAGAAGCCTCTGTCGTACCCTTTACATGAGGATTCTTCTGAGGAAGAAAATCTCATATTCGCCTTGTCACAGGGCGCCGAGCACAACCTGATGACGTATGAGGCATATGATATCAACGGCTACACATTCTACAACGAGGACAAGGACATGAAGAGGGATGGTTATCAGAACTCTGGGGTAACGATGGAATCCTACACCGGTAACGACAAGGACAGATACTATGGAAGGATCAAGGAGATCTGGGAGCTGAACTACGTTGGAGAGAAGGTCCCGACGTTTCGTGTCAGATGGGCCAAGAGCGTCCTAAAAGAAGACCGGTATTTCACCACCATGCTTATACCCGAAGCCAAATCCAAGACCGCGGGTGCAAATGTCACCGCGAAAAATGAGCCATGGGTACTGGCTTCCCAAGTGGACCAATGCTTCTTCATTACCGACCCGTCAAAGGCCAGTCGTGTTGTCGTGAGGAGAGGCAAAAGGAAGATCATCGGAATGGATGGAGTCGCCAATGAGCAAGACTTCAACAAGTACGACGACCCGAAGATGGAACATGATGATGACGATGAAGTGTCATACACCACAAGAAGAAGCAGGACCACCCTACCTAAAGGACGTCCATTCAAGAGAAGAACTCCATTTGCTAAAAAGAAGGGCAAGAAGATTATGAAAAGATACCTAGCTAAGATCGATTGTATTTAAATTGTAGTCTTCATTTCTCAATTGTATTTCGACATATGGAAATGACATTTCTTCTTTTCTAGTCCTCGTGAATATTTATTTATGTTTACTCTGGTATTTATGTTTATTCTGGTATACCAATTTTTATTTATGTTTATTTTGGTATTGAATTTCTAACTCACAAAAAGTATTGAATTTGTTAATATTTTTTGAACTCATGAATATTTTTAATTTTCATGGGCACTTTTTGAATTCATGAGTATTTTTCAAATTTGATGATATTTTTTCATATTCATAAATGTTTTACAATTTTTTATGATATTTTTTCAAATATTTTCAAATAACAAACTTGATGATATTTTTTCATATTCATAAATATTTTCAAATAACAAATTTGATGATATTTTTTCACATTAATAAATGTTTTCAAATTTGATCGTCATTTTCTAAAATAAATATTAGATGCAACTAAAAATCCAAAAAAAAGTTAGTAATGGCGCACTACTAGGAGGTGCGCCATTGGTATACGCATGTTTATGGCGCACCCCTGAGAGGTGCGCCATTGCTAACCCTCCCCCACTCCACTTACTCCCCTCTCCCTGTGGCCTCTCTCCCTCCCTCGCCAGATCCACCTCGCCCGCACCCGCTCCACCGCCGCCGTCCTCCCGCGCCCGCTCCACCGCCGCCGCCCTGCCTCCTCGAGCCCTCCTCCCCACTTGCCCCCTCGCGCTTCCCCATGCCCTCTCCGCCCTCTCCTCTCCCCCAGAGCCCAGAAAGCCTCGCCGCTGTCGCCCCGCCTCACCACCTCCTCTGCACATCGGTCGCCAGCCGCGGAGAGACACGAGGTGGACGGCTCGGGACCTCCTCTTCTTGCTCGGGACGCCGCTCCTCGCCACCTCCTCTTCTCGCTCGGGACACCGCTACTCGTCAAGGAGGTGGACGGCTTCCTCGGCAGCCGCAAGCGCGCCTTCAAGTGGGAGGTCGGCGTCTGCGTCCGCCGCCTCCGTCGCCAGGAGGTCTACCGCCCCGCCCTCAAGGTCCGCCCCCTCCCCCCTCTAGTCAGTGCCGTGTGTGATGATGATAAATTGATTATGCAAATGTTTCTTTGCTCAGATCTACTAGTTAGGACTCTTGATGTTGAGAGTGTCTGACAAATTAGGTTTTGATGTTTTCCACTCTAGGACGAGAATAGTCCAACAAATGTGCTTAGTTTTGTTTTCTTATTTTGATAGGAAATTAGAGAGTTATTTGTCCTTTTCCTTTCATGCAAACAGCACATACATACAAGATGATAGAATGATGTACAGAAACATGATGTATATATTGTATGCCTACATATATGCAGATTAACCAATGTTTAACCAGCACTTCTGGCTTTTTCTTGTGGAGTCTTGTGGGTGGCATGGTAATAGCAAACATTTAGCTGGGGCAGCATCTTAAAGTCGGGGCTCGTGTGTTGTAAAATGGATACACCAAATCACTTGTAAACATCTCATGCAGTGAGTTTATGAGGTACCAACAATGGTTTAAAATATATGGATGTGTGGCAACAATGGTTTATAGATAAAACTTCTCATGGGTTGCTAAATCTAGACAGGAACTGTATGAGCAAAGAGAGGAGTATATGATGTATGTCTACTGGTACTTATATTAAACCAATAATTGGCAGAGTAGTTGATCGACGCATCTCATCCGGTTACCGCCACTTATATAGATTGAGGGGTTTACAGAGAGTGACTTGAAAACAAAAGTAATAATCTATCCTAGGAAAGCATAATATATACTTGTGTCGTAGATGCTCTTCTAGTATGATAGCACTCGCACTCGCACAAGTAGAGAACATTCAGTCAAGTCGCAAAGTCGTTATTATATTGACAGCAGCAAGCTTATCTAACTTGTCATCATAATGTAGCAGAAGTGCAAACTTTGTACAAAAAATTACAGTGACTAGTAGGTGTGCCCCCTGTATTTTCAAACTTATCTACAGCAGAAGTGAGGCTATAGCTAGCTAATGGTCCCGTACCAAAGTAAAGGCAACAGTAATAAACTGCTAGGTCAAGGACAAGGGCAAGGTAGAAGAAAACTGTAGCCTGTTATCTGCGCGCTGCAGTTGCTGTTTTCTCTCAAGATCCTTTTAGGAGTCTCCATACAGAGCGGAGTGGAATTATCAACTTACTGCAAGTTGTACCTGTAGCCACCACCCATTCCTTCCCCTTTAAGCTGGTACACTACATGGAGTCCATTGATTTTTTATTTGTTTGTTTGACGGGTATAATAATCCATTAATCTGGCGAAGTAGTGTGCCACAGTAGCTTGTTTGCAACAAGTGGCACCCGTCTCATTTACTCCGTACTTATAAAAACAACAGTTCTCTCATGTGTTTTGCCTGCATGCTTTAATTTTAATTCTACTTGATCAACTGTTGTTAAAGCTGGGAAATGTAGCTTCCAACCAGCTGAAGCATGGCCTCATATGCTCTGTTACCTGTTGACTGTTGATGCTTCAGTTGTCTAGTTGGGTGGTTCTGTGTATTGTCTATCTGCTTGTGTCAGCAATTCGTGTGGATAGATATCTCTAGCTAGCACCCTTCTATGAACTAGTAATCGTAGGATCATTGCATGTCCCCTTGTAGGACAGCAGTAGTTCAAAGAGTGCAGATCCTGTTCGAACTCGAAACATGACACCCTATAACTGAATTTTTGCATAACAGCTGAATGTAACTAAATTTTTGAACACATGAATTGTAGATAGTTTCAGTTAACAAAGATTGGCAGAATATCTTGTTTCAAATATAGCCTATGCATGTCTTGTTTTCTGGTTATGGATATTGTATAGTACTGCATATTCATGTGAACTTTTATTTTATCCATATGAAAGCAGAGGACCATATGATCTGTGGCCTTTTCATCCATCATTTACACTGTGAATCCAACATTGTGGTGTTGCTTTGTTTCTGTTATCATGTTGTGGTGCCTGACACATTTGCCCCATCACTTCGTTACCCATTTCTCCTGAAATGCTGATTAATTTTCGTTTCGGCTGAGATTGGGGCACTCCTAGGTCAATAAAATTAGCAAAGGTCATGCCCAATTTTCTTGACCTAGAAGGTGCCCGATTCTCAACCGAAACAAAAATTAATCATCATGTATCTTGACATCAACCAACTTTCTAGACACATCCCTCAACAACTAGGTTATCTTGAGAACTTAGAGGAGTTGTGGCTTTGGAAAAAGGCCTTGGAAAGCTACTCCTACTAGCGAGATAGAGATTTGTGCTCTGTTGTGGCACACACTAGTTATTTGGTCAACTTAGAGATCTTGTTCCTTGACAATAACCAACTTTTTGACCAAACTTTTCTCCTATTTAGAGCGAAATGGCCCACAACGATGAGGCCGAAAGTTCGAGCAAGGCATTCTGGTAGTTTTCCTAGGAGATGGAGGAAGAACCTCACCGCTATGAGGACGCCGCGGAAGCCACCGATCCCGACTACACAACCCCTAGTGGCATCGGGGATGACACCACTAATGGTGCCGCCGAGGATGCCACCACTGATGCCGCCGAGGATGCTGCACGCATAGATGGCAGCCAACAGAAGAGGCAACGGAAGGACCGGCGCCCGGACGTGCTCGGCACCGTCAAGTAGGAATTTACTCAAGTGTCCTCCAATGGGCATCCAACAGCGCCCAAAGAATTAGTCAAGGGGTACGCGGGACAGGTCGGGTGCATTCTCCAGAGCACCGTCTCGATCAACACCGAGAACCTAAGGCATCGTGACCGAGGGAATTTGCGCAACCTCCTCTTCACGAAGTTGCACGAACGATACAAGTTCCCGGTGAGTTCGCAAACACACACCTCTCAAGGAATAAAGTGAACAGTGCCGTCCTCACGAAGATGAGCACGGCCCTGGCTACTTGGAGAGCCACGGTGAAGAATATGATTGAAAAAGGTGATAGTTATGAGAAGATCAAGGAGAAAAATCCTTTGATCAGCGAAGCTGACTACCTCGAGTTCAAGATCAAGTGCAAGAGCAATGCATCCGAGGAATCAAGTCAGTGGGGGAAAGATATGCAGGACCTGAACTTAGGGGTCCACACACTCGGTCCCGGCACTTACAGAGTGACGGAACCTATATGGGACAAGGAGGACGCGGAGCGTGCCGAGCAAGGCCTACCGCCCCTCTTTGATAAATACCGTGACAAGCAGACCAGGAACTATCTCACGGCCCGGTACAAGATTGACCCGGTAACAAAGGAGCTTACCACGGATCCGAAGACCAAGGCGCTTGAGCTTGTTCTGGTAAGGAATACCCCCCCCCTGCGTAATTAGCTCCATATGGTTGCGTTCTAATTAATGAAGCCAAATTTCTAAATGGTTCACGTTCCTTCCGCAGGAAACTGAAAGCAGTAGCGTGGGGTCGTCTAAGAGCTCCCCTTGGGACACCACTTTAAATAGGGCGTTGAACGTAATAAAAAACAAGGATAAGCTCAGTAAGCCATCGTCAGCTGGTTTTGTGGCCGGCAAAGGCTTGTCCACAAAATGGTCAGAATACTATACCGCTGGGCAAAAGGAGAAAAAGACCAGCTCAGAAAGCCAGGAGCGCGAGGTTCAAGAACTCAAGGCACAAGTGGCGCGGATTCCGGAGATAGTTGAAGAGCAAGTGCAAGACCAACTAGGAGCGACGATCACCGCCATTGTGCCTACCTTGATTGAGGGGCTGCAGGTGTGGATTGCGGGCGGCCAATAGGGGCCACCCCCGATTCCCAGCTTCACGGGCAGCAACTCACACAACGCGCCGGCAGCGCCATTGGTGTCTCCGGCGTCGGGGCCGGTATTGGAGCTTAATGCACCCGGGTGTGGGAAGAATACGCCGGCTGGCACCTCGGCAGCAAGCGGCCCCTCCGTCACTTGCATGCCCGCCGTTGGTGGTGCCTCGACATTAGCCGAGCTTGACGCCATCACGGTAACTAATTAAGCCTCTCTCGGCCGATGACTTCATCTCCTTGCCTTTGACTGGGCATCCCTGACGCCCTAGATGTTTTCGCAGGGCGCCGCCGACGTTCCATGCACTCTCCTGCACTTTGTGGACGGCAAGTTGATCGATGTCGCCAAGGCCAGAATCATTCAACCGGGCAGCCACGTGTTCCACGGTAATGCGATGCCACCCACCGTGTATAGGGTTCAACTGGTTCGAGTGCTGCGGGGCTTCGATGACTTGTTACCTCCGTAACGACACCCTGGGGCCGACGAAGATGATGCAATGACCCTCAGCGCCTGCATAAGCTGGCCCATGCTTTGGCCGAAGAGCCAGATTCGTTTGGGGGTGGGGGACACCACCACACAGACAACACCGCCAGACGTGCCGGTGCCAAGCCATGGCAAGACCGCCGCAACACTACCATCGTCAGTTGATCCGGACATGCATATGGCACAGGATCCAGATGACGACGATGGTGCATTTACCAATGACGATAAGTACTTCAAGGAACATGGGTACGATGAAGAATTCTTGGGGCGTCCTTCTCAAGAACCCAACCCTGCAAAAGACGATCGCGATCTAGCTGGTACCGCTCAGAAACCCAATTGCAACAGGCGTTGTCTGGCGTTCTGTTCTTAGGAGACACATCCAGCTGCCGCCTTCACCGAGCCTCAGATAGCCGAGGTGCGAAATATTATCAGCCCCAACACACTCAAGAAGGTGGTCTCTAAGAAGAACTCGATCCCATTACAGTAGAGGAAGCAGAAGGGACGGAAAAGAAAGAATAACAAGGGTGCAAGCCAGCCGGCACCGAGTACGATCCGAGCTCAGGACGGGCCACCTTCACCTAAGGATATCTCGAGGAGGGTGCATGTGGTGGGTAGGTTGATGCTACCGACTAATCTGCTCAATGTTGCAACCGATGCTATGCGGAGTCTGCATGACAGTGTTCTTTCTTTGGAGAAGCGACGTCTCTCCGAGAATGATGTGGCATACCCGGTTTTCATGGCCAAGGTGCCAGAGGGCAAGGGCTTTGTGGATAGCGCCATCAGGGGTATGATCGTCCTCGGTTTGATGACATCTCCGCTATGTTTAACCTTCATCCGCTGCACTACACCTTCGTTCGGCTATTTTCGCTGAGTATGGAGATGCGGATCATTAGAGACAAGACCCCGAACATTGTGATAGTCGACCCCTTCTACATGTGTGCCAAGATCTTGGACAGCGCTGGGGACCGGCAAGTCGCGAGTTCATACCTCGAAGGCGTCATTCTGTCGAACGCAGATAAGGATAACTTCCTCGTGCCTTACTTCTCCGAGTAAGTCATCCCCTCACCGCCCCGTAACATATGATTTCTTAGATTTCGATCATTCTTTTTTTCTAACATTCCATGTTTTGTGCAGTGACACACATTGCACACTCATCCTCTTAAGCCTGCAATATTCCATGGCCATGTATTTTGACTCGGACCGTCAGTCGAAGAAAGACTACTCAAATGTGAAGAAAGTTCTTGATGATGTTCTCCCAGGCTACGCCAAATCTGGAGGCACCTTCAAGAGGCCAATTTGTAGGTACGGCAGGCATGTGTTCACCCACATAACGACGTTCCCCTGCGTTAAGCAGCCGCCTGGCAGTCAGAAGGATGCCTACTACGCCCTCCATCACATGCGGGCGATCGTACGGAACCATCATCACCTTCTGCTACCAAATAGTCTCAAAGCATGGGCCGCACGCTTGTCGGAAATCCAGGACACGGACCTCAGAAAAGAATTCCTTCGCATCCAGTCGGAGTTTGCGGAAATCATCCATCAAGATGTGCTTCGTACCTCAGGGAAGTTCTACCTCAAATATCAACCGTCCAACAATGAAATAGAAACAACGCTACAAATGCAGGCTGACAACGACCGCACATTCATGACCATCACGAAAGACGGCGGCTTCATCCACGCTCCGGTCCCTGAGTCGAGTCGAAAGTAGTAGTGATGCTATGTAGTTCTGAAATATCGATTAGCTCATGTTGTAATTAAACTTTTTAATGAACTTTTATGTCTCTTTGGTTTGGACAGTCATTCAACTTATATGTAATCGATGCTATTTATTAGTAGGACCATGAATCGTGCTATTAATGTGTTGCTTTTCTCTTCCGATCCTGTTGTTGCATACTTATATATTGCTTATGTATTGTTTGTGAATTGCTACTAACATTTTGTTTGTCTAGTGTGTAGAGATGTCGTCGTATGTCGTGTACAAGGGTAAGGTTCCCGGAGTCTACGACGACTGGGAGGAGTGTCGGAGACAGGTTCACCGTTTCAGCGGTAACAGTTACAAACTGTACACCACTAGGGCGGAGGCGGAAGCTAGATACGTGCGCTATCTAGCGGGAGAGAGGAGGGAGCGGAGAAGGAACTGTATGAAGACCAGTTTCATCGTGATGATGCTCATCGTGACCGCAGCTCTCTTCTATGTGATGGTAGTTTAGATATCAACTTGTAATGTGAAGACAAACTCGCTACTCGCGGTCTCGAGACTTGTAATGTTCTAACTTTGTTCGGTATTTTGAATTCGGAGACTAATATGAAGAATTGTATTCGGAGACTAATCTTCTATTGTATTCGATAAATCTGCTGTTTATATGGTGTGTTTTTTATATTCTGTGTTGTAATGTATTTTGTAACCTGTGCAAATATCAGAAAAGCAAAAAAAAAAGAATCCTAATATTCATAGTTGTGGCGCACCTTGTTGAGCATTAGTGGTGCACCAGGGCTAAATACCAGTGGCGCATTGTGGGGGATAGTAATGACGCACTTGGGGGCATACGTGAAGGTAAATATGGCCCCCTAGGAGGCATAGTAATGGCGCACCGGGGGACATAGTAATGGCGCACTGCCAGGTGCAACACTATTGTCTGGTATACTAATGGCGCACCAGGGGTGCGCCATTAGTACTTGTTACTAATGGCGTGATGATAGTGGCGCACTTGTAGTGCGCCATTAATGGCCAAAATAGGTGCGCCACTAACAGGCCTTTTCCTAGTAGTGTTGGGGGGGCATGGTGCCCCGGCGGACTGGGAGAAGTGGGGGAAAGGCTCGTAGGACCCTCACGCCTCTTCTGGTGGGGAGAGGAGGAGCGGGGAAGCCCGCCCTTGCCTAAGTCGAAGCGGAGGCCGACGACGGCGCTCCGGCCATGGGAGACGCTAGGAAGCTTGAGAGGGGGAGGTAGGCTGTTTGGGAGGTTTGTGGAAGAGAGGAGGTTCGATCAGAGGCGAGAGAGAGAGCTCAGGGTGGCTTATATGGCGGGGCCATGGAGCACCGTGGGCGGCGTCTATGGTCGTGGCCAAAGCGGTGCCAGGGGCCGAATTGGCACACGGGGCGTTGTCCGGGGTGTTCATGGGCGTGGTCTAGGCCAAGGGAAAGGCATAGGGGGAGCGGGAAGGTGCCAGAGGCTTCGCGCGTGTGAGATCACCCATTGGAGCTCTCGGGCGGTCGGGCGCATGTGGAGTAGGCAGCAGGAGGAAGAAAGAGAAGGGGGACAGGGGTGTGGCGTGTCGCGGACGCTGAGGTAGTCCTGCTGGCGTTCGAGGGACAGCCGAGGTGGTCGGAGGCATCGAGATGGGGGCGGCTACAGTGCGGCAGAGCACTGTAGCGCGCTCCAGAGCGTCCTCCGCGTGGCCAATCTTGTCCACTAGCTCGTGGGGATTTCTGATATGCTCTTTGAAGCTTAATATCTAAGGCAAGTCTGTAAGGAAGAGGTAGGAGGAAAAAGAGATGCTGCCATGGTGAAAACAGAGGGGCTCTTCTTCTGTGCTCCTTAACGGAGTACCTGGTCAACATTTCCACTGCAGAACTGGGGTGCGTCAAGGAGACCCTTTGTCCCCGCTTCTTTTTGTCATTGCGGTGGATCTCCTTCAATCGGTGGTAAATGATATGTGCACTCGACACATTCTTCAAATGCCAATACCTACCAGCTCCAATGATTACCCAATTGTTCAGTACGCTGATGATACTCTGATCATCCTCCCGGCCGTTGATGATCAGCTCCTTGCCCTGAAATAGATGCTTCATAAGTTTGCTCAAGCCACCGGGCTCTGTGTTAACTTCAGCAAGTCATCGTTGATTCCTTTAAACTTATCTGATGAATAAGGCTCCCGTATTGCGTCACTTCTTGGCTGTGAGGTGGGTACTCTCCCATTCACATACCTTGGTCTGCCTATGGGCACTTCTAGGCCAACTGTGGCAGAGTTAACACCACTTGTGGATCGTCTGGAGAGGAGGTTGTCCGCTTCCTCCTGTTTACTCAACCAGGGCAGCCGTCTTCAGTTGCTGCAATCGGTCTTAGCATCCATGCCTATTTATTTCTTGTGCTCTCTGTCCCTCCCGGAAGGCATTCTTAAACAACTGGAAAGGATCATGCGCCAATGCCTCTGGAGAGGCAACTCGGAGACACCTCGTCAATCTCTCGCTGCCTGGGACCTTATATGCCGGCCCAAGAAATGTGGTGGACTTGGTATCACCCACCTGGAAACTCAGAACGAGGCTTTGCTCATGAAGCATCTATATAAATTTTTTAACAAATTGGATATACCTTGGGTTCAGTTGATCTGGGACACTTATTATGTCTCTTCACCACCCCAGGCAACTCGCAACTGTGGCTCGTTCTGGTGGAGGGACATTATTCAACTCTATGATCAATTTTGCTCCCTCGCCGTCCCGTATGTTTCTTCGGGTGACACAGTCTTGTTTTGGACTGATAAATGGCATATTGATAACAGGATGATTGCTCTACAAACCAGATTTCCTCATCTATATTCATTTGTGATTAATGAGTTTATCACTGTCAAGGATTTCTTCCTTGACTCGACTGAAACGCAGAACTTTCATTTGCCCCTGTCCATCGAAGCCTATGAGGAACTACAGCATCTGCAGTCTCTTTTGGCTACCATACATCTTGATCCTTCAGCAAATGACACCTGGAAATGGCCCTCGAATTCTGGCACTTTCATCTCCAAGGTATACTATGACTTCCGGTTCTCTCATATTGTGGTGGACCCCATATTTAAATGGATCTGGAAATGCTCTTGCACGCTGAAGATCAAAGTTTTCGGTTGGCTTCTGTTAATGGATCGCCTCAACACTAGAGATATGATGCAACGAAGGCACTGGCATGTCGATGATGCTCATTGTTCTTTATGTCTCCTGCCTCATCTTGAAGACCGGGCACACCTATTCTTCGTCTGCAATTTCAGTCAGCGCGTTTGGAACTATCTTGGTATTTCTTGGATAGCTGAAGGCCACTCCTCCACATACTCCATGGCTCTAGCAGCACGTCAAGACTTTGGACAACCTTTCTTCACTGAGGTGGTCTTCACTGCTGCTTGGAATATCTGGACTCAGAGGAATGGCAAAGTTTTCAGGAATGAACAACCTAGTTTCAGATCCTGGAAAAGAAACTTTGTGTATGATATTTCCTTACTTGCTCATAGAATTAAATGTAAATATAGAGATAGGCTTCTTTCCTGGATAGCCTCACTTCAGTAGACTAGATGTAAGTCCCCTCCCCTCTCTTCTCTGTATATATTTAGGACCTTTTGTAACTCTTTCCCTATATGGGTTTTTTAAGCTAATAAAACACTGTGAGGCTGTTGCCTTGCAGTACATAGTCAAAAAAAACAGAGGGGCAAAGTGAGGTTTTACCCCACCAATGATTGAGCTGAGGGCATGAGTGACTTACTGGTGGTAGAAGAGGTCTAAAGAGGAGTTGTGGTAAAACTTTGGGCTCAAGGGCAAATTATTTGGGGCTCCAAACTGTGATCACAAAAATGTGGCAGAAGGTGTTTGATGAGATTTTGGGCTATCAAATGGATTCCACTTGGCATGAAACTTAACAGGATCAAATTTCATGAATAAATAAGGTGTTCCACCAAGTTTGAGTCTATTTGGGTAAAGTTGCCAATGCAACTTTTGTAAACCCTAGAAATCAACAGAAATGGCCTTTCCAAGATTTAGTCATGCAAATCATCCCTCCTTGATGAACCACTTGGTATAGTGTCATCATTTGGATATGTGAGCATGTCCACAAAATTTAAGGTCACAAGTATAAAGTTGGTAATGTAGAGTTGTTCAAATTTGGATGTGGTCAGAAAGGGCTTTGGGGCACTTTGGTCAAGTTATCCTTCTCCAAAACGTGTGCCATTTGGTCTAGATGCATAATTAGACCATTTTAGCATGTGCACCAAGTTTGAGAACATTTGGTCATGTTTGGCCATGTAAAGTTGCTCAAACTTCAAAATGGACAGAAATGGTTTTGAGGGGATTTGATGATGTTTTATTAATCTTCAAGGCATGAGGCTTTGCAAGATCATCAAATATGTCATATCTGACATGCTAGAATTTCCTTGGAATTAATGAAGAAAATTTCCTTTGTAAATATTACAAAAGCTTGAAATATCCAAAAAGGGTTTTTGAGGGCTTTGACCAATATTTTGAACATGACCATGTGTTGAAACTCTTATATATGGACAATATATGTCCTATGAGCTTCCCTGAATTTTCTCAAATATTTTTGAAATAGTTAAATAATATTAACCTATTAAAGACCATTTCTCGCCTTAAGAAAAAGCCTTTAAATAAAATAGCAAAATAACTTCGAAAATAATATTTTTGTGGCTTTGGGGAGTCATATATCTAATAGGATTCAAATATAATTTTTGAAACATTTTTTCACACCCTTAATTAAGTACTTGTAGTGCAAACCTCAATTCAGGGGTTTTTGGAAAACTAAATTTAGAAAATACTTTTTGGCCAAAATATTTTTGTAAGAAAATACTATTATGTTCTACACACATGGCATGATTATTGGGAAAAAAGGTTTTGATCAAGGAGAAGGAGTATAAGAGTAGGAGGATTTATTTTATTTTTAGAGCACTTGCAAACATCAACCAAAAATTCAATCAAACAAAGACCAAAACACTCGAAAGTTTTTGTCAAACCATATTTTAGCATGATTATTAGCTAAAGTGTTGTGGCATGAAAATCAGGGTGTGACAATACAAGTCATACAAACATACATATGAATACAACAAAACATACATGAGGCATCCGACTACGGATGGAAAACATAAAAAGCACATCGACATCCATCTGCTATCCCAGGCTGCCGACCCGGAACCTATCCCAAGATTGACGAAGAAGAAGAAGGAAGAACTCCAACACAACTAAACATCGCTCTCACGTGAAGTCATCAGAAACCTGCACCTGCAACTGTTTTTGTAGCATCTGTGAGTCACGAGAACTCAGAAATCCCATAACCATGGGTATCAAGACTAGCAAAGCTTAATGGGTATGGAGAGGTTAAGTGGTGAGGTTGCAGCAGCGGCTAAGCATTATATGGTGACTAACTTACGAGTACAAGAATAAGAAGAGCATCTACGCAGCGGTCACAAACTAGTAATGATCGCTAAAAGATCATAAATTACCTACGAGTCAAACATAACCCCACCGTGTTCTCTTCTCAAAATGAAAAGAGACGGTCACGGTTACTCACACGGTTGGTTTGTTTTATCTCAGATCTTCTGTCAAGTTTTCTACAACCAGACATTAACAAATTCCAATCTGCCACATAACTACGGGCACGGCTTTCGAAAGATCATAACCCTGCAGGGGTGTCCCAACTTAGCCCATCACAAGCTCTCACGATCAGTAGAGGTAAAAACCCCTTATCTTAGGGACTACCCGATCAGACTCGGAATCTCGGTGCATTTCGACAAAGGTAAAACAAGTCCAGCAAAACCTCCCAGCGTGCTGACACCTTGATAGTAGCCGCGTGTATCTCGTCTCAGGCCAAGTCTGGATGAGCGACACGTACGGGAGCCAGACGCCCAAGTTGCCAAGGGATGGCCCCGCAAAGTAATGTGGAATGTGGAATTAAGAACCCGGGACGCGACCCCCTATGCAATTTAATTAATTAATTAATAGTTTTATTATGAGGCAAATTAAAACCAAAGTTGGGCCTTGCTGGAGGAGTTTTATCCAAAGCGAACTGTCAAGGGGTCCCCATATACCCAACCGCGTTAGGAACGTGAAATCAAGGAACATAACACCGGTTTATCGGTTCTTAAGTCAGCATGAGTGGAGCAAAACACCGAGCAAAAGACCAAGCCTTCCACCCATTGCCAAGTATATAGGTGTGTTAATTTAATTAAGAGATATTGTGATATTCCAACAATCTCAGTCCCGACATGGAGCAATCTTCATTTTCACCTACAACTAACAATGTTATAATAGGGGTTGAGCAAGCGGTAACATAGCCAAACAATGATTTGCTGGGATGGTGTCAAAGACTAGAGGGTGTTTCATGGCAACAAGGAGAGGCTAACAACAAATAGATAGGTAGCGCGACATATAGCAAAAGCATCGAGACAACTAGCATAGCAATGATAGTAATGAGATCCAAGGTGATGGTCATCTTGCCTGAGATCCCGCAAGGAAGAAGAACGAGTCCACGAAGAAGACGAAGCCACGAAGATGAATCAAGTGTAGCCGAACGAATCCTCACGATCGCAACAAAACAAGAACTAACGAGAAGAAGCAAAACAACACGGTGAACACACAACACATAACAAGACATGATGCTAAACCAAGTATGATGCATGACAGGCTACATGATGCAACTCATGGCAAGAGATGATGCATACAAGAACATCACATAAAGCAAGTTTAAATGAGGCCGGAAACAACATATAACAATTCTGGTGAGTCCTCATATGCAAATTTCAAAATTGGTCCAGATATGAAAAGTTGTTAAACAGCAAGTTAACATGCATCATGATGATGTACACGAAAATCTAGTCAAGTTACATATAAAGTTCATTTCTTTCGGAGCTACGGCCTAGAAGATATGAGCAAAATAAGTTAAGCATGGCATTGATGCCAAAAGCATTCCAACATCAATCACAACATTCAAAACATGGATACAACATTATATGATGCATCTACATTCAAAAACAAGCAAGTTTCATATAGAGCATGCCCAATACGGAGCAACGGTTCAACACATACACACGAAACAAGATATAACAACAATCTGTCCCAAAACAGCAACTAGGCACTTTGCAATCATCATAACAACATGCTACAGGAACATTTCATGGCATCACAGGTCATGGCAAGCATGTACATGTCAAGCACTACAAACATGAACACTGATCTACTGTCAAACACCACTGGAACATGCTCAAAACATCATGGCAAGATTGTAAATGATAACAGTTTCATAGACTTGGTGAAATAAATTGAACATGGCAGCAACAACGACAAGTAAGCATGTTTGCAAGCTCGTGCAACTCATCTCAAAGCATATCATGGCATGTGAATATAACCAACAGCAAGAAGACATGTTTATACAGCAACTCAAGGCAAGAACATGGTCATAGGATGCATAGAACACTAGCTATTCACATGGCAAAACTGAACTTACTGATAACAGGTTGACAGAAACATTATATAGCAATTTGAGATCAAGAAAGAGACAAGGTACAGCAACCTATAATTGAAAACAAGGGCATGGATGGATAGAACATAACATGGACTTCAAGACATGCCCACTGTACAGTCCAAAACATGCATGGATATGACTGTAGCATCAAGCAAACAAGGCATCATGATATAACAGTTTCAGACTTAACAGTTTTCAACAAGTGTAAAAAAATAGCAAACAGCAAGTAGGACACTTTGCAACCTTGTTGCACTCACCACAAGGCATATCATGAAAAGTGGATGGCAGCACAACAAATATGACATGATTGTGCTCCTACAACATATTGACATGATGCTCAAACAAAATTCACACAAAAAGATATGAAGAAGAGAAATCAGCAAGTTATATCAAATTTGAGCAGTTAACAGCATTAGCGCTTTTGCAACAGGGATTAGCATGTCAAAATGCATCCTAACATGAATGCAAATCACACCATCATGTAGAGCATTCAGAGACGAACATTTTGACATATCATTCACACCAATCGGTAAACATGCACAAAGTTACGACATGTAGAAAAACCCTATATGATGCAATTTCAGAGAAGGAGTTAGTCATTTTTTAACATGTTATTTATTAAAACTGAAACAAACAGCAAGTTTACCCATTCAAAGATTGATGAAAGTTGATATTGCAAAACTAGATGAAATTCTAAGCATTTTACATATATAAAGTTTGTACACGTGATGCATGGTTTGTGAGATATTAAATGCATGAACTAGAGGGACTTTTATGTAAAACCATAACTCACCAGATAATTAAAAAATCGTCCAGAGCAGAAAAAACACGGCTGGGCTGAATCTGATGGAACTGGGATGCTCACCTTGGGCCACGGCCCGTCGGTGGAGAGGAGGCCGGGCAGGGAAGCGGCTTGGGCCGGCCTTGCTGCTGTGCTTGGCGTGGCCCACATGAGCGCTCAAGTGGGGTGCGGTCAACGCATGATGAGGGCGAGTGCTCTGCTCAACCAAGCGAAGCAGGCAGCAGCGGGAGAAGCCGGGGAGCAGCGGCGCGACGCGGGAGGAGCTCCGGCGAGGCATCCTCGACGGGGACCAGCCGGAATGGGACTAGGACGACGAGATCCGACATAGGCGCCAGATCTGAAGCAAAACACGATGGCGGTGGAGTTTGGGTGGCGCTGGAGTATATGGCAAGGTTGGCGAGGTTGAGGCGGACGGCGACGGCGCTCTTCGGGCAGGCACCGGCGGTCGAAGGCGACAGGGCGGCGGCCGGCGATGGACGGCGGGGCAGCACGAGGACGAGGCTCAGGAGGAGCTGCGGGATCGGGCACCTGCCCCGATCCAGAGCGGGGAGCCTGGGCAGTCGATGGTTCGGGTCGGGCGGGCCTGCGCCTGGGCCAGACGGGCTGGCGGCGGAGGGAGGCCGGGTGGCGACGTGGAGGCCGCGGATTGGGCGCGGAGGCAGTCACGTGGCGGCGCTGGCGAGTGGTGGCATGCCAAGTAGCGGTGGCGGAATCGGCCGGCATGGAAAACGATGCGGGGCGGTGGCTGAGAGGTGGGATAGGGTCTAGGGTAGGCTAGGGTTCCAAAATAGGCAGGGGAGGGTGTCTATTTATAGTAGGAGGGGGTTTGAGGCCGTTTTCGGACCGTTCGATCGCCATCAGGTGGTCCGGATCGGAGGTGGCTTAGGTGAGGGGTTGGCGGGGCTGTGTAGAATAGTTGGGCTGGGATGAGGGAGACGAAGTGTGGCCTGGCACATGTTTCTGGATACTGAAAACGTCCGACGTTTGACCGGCGATACTGCCGCTATAGTTTAACAGTTGGGCTATCAAATGAGCTCCGAATGCGACGAAATTTGGCAGGCGGTCTACCTACCCTATAATAAGACCGCACGCCAAGTTTCAACCAATTCTGAGAATATTTTCCGGCCACTTATAAAATAAGGTTTCGGACGTGCCGCGGGCGCGTGCGAGTGTGTCTGGGCTCAGAACAGACAACAGAGAGAACTGGGAGGTGGCCAACTACGAACGGATGCAAGTTTTGAAAACGATGCACATGATGACATGGAAAAATGCAACACTCAAGCAGATGACATGGCAACAGCAGCGAATAACTGGAAGACACCTGGCGCATCGGTCTCGGTGTGTCACAGCACTCCCCCTACTAACAAGAGATCTCATCCTGAGATCTTAGGAACGAGACGGAAGGGAAAAAGGTAGATGGTGAAACCAAAGAACCTTGAGATGTAGAGCCACTTGGAAGACAGAATACAACGGATATGAATGAGATATGAGTAACTCCGTTACAAAAGAGGAACGCAGAAATCAAGAGAACCATGATGGTTGAAAGACATGAAATAAGAGCTGAAGGAACAAGAATGAATTTGAAACCACTCCGGTTAATAAGAGATAGAAAGGAATTAGAACGAAGGAATTCGGGTAGCACTCCGGCTGAAAATGGAAGGGATAGAACATAACCTCGATAAGATGGAATAATACTTGATGATATGAACAAAACGATGCCTCCGGAAGAATGGAGAGAACGGAGAAGAAGATGACAACTTGCACCACAATGAATTTGAACAAGAATCTTCAAGAGGAAGGATTGAATGAAGTTGTTGAGAAAATCAACAACAAAAGAATTAGCTTGATGTGGGCTTATGGAAATTATCCCAAAACTTAAGGTGAATTTCAGCCACTACCAAAAGATTGAATAACTAAGAAGAATGAAGAAATGCAAAACTCCAGTTCAAAAGAATACGGAGAATTATTTGCACATCGAGAGGCAAGAAGAAAAATACTTGAGCCGTTCCACGAGAATTTGTTGAACACATGAATAATGAATTAACTCAAGATGAACCACCATGAAGAACTCCGATAACAAAAGGATGATGAAGGATGAAAAGAATAAGAATAAGGCCTTGTGATGATTTAGATAGAGGTTTTGACGAGATGACCGAGGAGGCTTTGAACTCCAGAAAGAAAAGATGAAAGGACTTAGGATTAGAATTTATTCTTACCCTTCATCAATTAAATTGATGAGAAGCAATGGATTTGCATACTACTTTTTTGCGTTGAAAATTGATTAAAGAGGGACATAACACAAAACTTACTAAAGTCTTCATGAAGCACCGGTAGGATTGGAAAGAACAAATGAATTGATATGATAACAATGGAAAGGACAACTTGAGCGAACCATCGTAAGAATTGAAGTTGAGTGAAGAAAAGAGAAGGAATCACCGGAAAGAATTAGAATATGAACGAAGAGATCGCGAACTGATTAAAGAATACTTAATGAAACACCGGAAGAATACGGAGACGAGCGAAGAGGCATCAATGAAGAATAGTTGTAGCATGAAGTTGAAAACTGAGAATGAAGAAATCTTTTGAAATAATGGCCTTCGGATGGATAAGAAGGAAAGAATTCATGAAATACTCCGGATGGATAAGAAAAGAATTCTTGATGATCGGAAAAATTAAGGAGATAACAACGATCTTGAACGAAGAATCTTCAAGAGAACGGACAAGAATTAGAGCAAAACTCTTCTTCGGTCTGCAAATGTTGAGAATGACGACGAGAAACATTACCAAAATTGTTGAGATACTCCGGAAAAATGAAAGCAGGAAATGTTGAACCAAGCATGAAAAGAATTCGAAAGCGATCTTGGAGAAGGCATATGACTGAAGGAATCCATACTTATGTCACACTTTAAAAGAATTTGGGAATAACTCCAGAAAATTAGAGCAGTCAGGTAAGATCCTGGGAAAGACCTATGGGTTAACGCCCACTGACTAGAACACGCCATTGAAAAGAATTATTCGAAAAAGAAATACTGCACTAGAACGATTGCACGACTCGAATGAGGTGACAACCTCGAATTGATTGGAACACAGACGAATCTCTTGAGATGTCTTCGGAACTCCGGAATAATTAAATGGCGAGAGGCGAATGAACAAGGGGAAACAATTGAGCCGAGGGAAAGAATAAGATCAACACTGAAAACTTGCATTGAATTCACCGGAGAAGAAAAAAATGAAGAATGACGAAGGAGACGAGAATTCACCAGTTGAAATAATTAAGGAAAGAATGCTACGAATTCGCACGAGTAGGATGGATACTCGAATAAGGACTCTGGCTCCGAGAAGAAAAGGGGTGGGCGGGTGGGAAAAAGAAAGACCACTTCGGATGGGAAAAACGACACCGTTGAGAAAAAACTGAGGATTAAACTAGCAAAAGATGAAGAGGATCGAATCATCGAAGAGAATTGCACCGGATGAAAAGAGGGTGGCATCGCAACGAACGAAAACTAACTGCGTGATCCTAAAAAATTTGAAGGGGGAGAGGAATGATTCAAAACACCTACGTCAAGATTCCTCACCAGAGCGACGAAGGGACTGAGGAGTAAAAGAATTCCTACTCTCTGATATAACTAGACTCCGAAAAAGTTTTCTTCTAGACCCGACAACGACCAAACTACGATCAATCAAGGGGCTCCTATGGTCGGTCAAGGCTCTGATACCAACTTACCACGCCCAAGATGTGATTCTATCCCGGTCACATGACGAACTTGTGATTGGGGCATAACCACATTTCGGGCGCTTAGCAAGATGGATATCATTACATCGTACCATTACATAAATAGATAGGGATACATACAAGTCATACAAACTTCCACATGGATACAACAAAACATACATGAGGCATCCGACTACGGAACATGAAAAGCACATCGACATCCATCTGCTATCCTGGGCTGCCGACCCGGAATCTATCCCAAGATTGACGAAGAAGAAGAAGGAAGAACTCCAACACAAGTAAACATCGCTCTCAGGTCAAGTCATCGGAAACCTGCACCTGCAACTGTTGTTGTGGTATCTGTGAGTCACGAGGACTCAGCAATCCCACAACCATGGGTATCAAGACTAGCAAAGCTTAATGGGTATGGAGAGGTTCAGTGGTGAGGTTGCATTACCGGCTAAGCATTATATGGTGGCTAACTTACGAGTACAAGTACAAGAAGACCATCTATGCAAACTGTCGCAAACTAGTAATGATCTCTAAAAGATCTTGAACTACCTATGAGTCAAACATAACCCCACCGTGTTCTCTTCTCAAAATTAAAAGAGACGGTCACGGTTACTCACACGGTTGGTGTATTTTATCTCAGATCCTCTGTCAAGTTTTCTACAACCGGACATTAACAAATTCCAATCTGTCACGTAACCGCGGGCACGTCTTTCGAAAGATCATAACCCTGCAGGGGTGTCCCAACTTAGCCCATCACAAGCTCTCACGATCAGCAGAGGTAAACACCCCTTATCTTAGGGACTGCCCGATCAGACTCGAAATCCCGGTGCACAAGACATTTCAACAATGGTAAAACAAGTCCAACAAGACCTCCTGGCGTGCCGACAGCCTGATAGTAGCCGCAAGTATCTCTTCTCAGGCCATGTCCGGATGAGCGACGGGTACGGGAGCCAGACGCCCAAGTTGCCAAGGGGTGGCCTCGCAAAGTGCTCTAGTTTGGGACCAACACCATCGGCACTAGACCCCCCTGTAATGTGGAATTAAGAACCTAGGGATGCCACCCACTATGCAATTTAATTAATTAGTTAATAGTTTTATTATGAGGCAAATTAAAACCAAAGTTGGGCCTTGCTGGAGGAGTTTTATTCAAAGCGAACTGTCAAGGGGTCCCCATATACCCAACTGTGTTAGGAACGCAAAATCAAGGAACATAACACCGGTTTATCGGTTCTTAAGGCGGCATGAGTGGAACAAAACACCGAGCAAAAGACCAAGCATTCCACCCATTGCCAAGTATATAGGTGTGTTAATTTAATTAAGAGATATTGTGATATTCCAACAATCCCAGCCCCGACATGGAGCAATCTTCATCTTCACCTGCAACTAACAACACTATAAGAGGGGTTGAGCAAGCGGTAACAAAGCCAAACAACGGTTTGCTGGGATGGTGTCAAAGGCTAGGGGTGTTTCATGGCAACAAGGAGAGGCTGACAACAAATAGATAGGTAGCGCGACATATAGCGAAAGCATTGAGACAACTAGCATAGTAATGATAGTAATGAGATCCATGGTGATGGTCATCTTGCCTGAGATCCCGCAAGGAAGAAGAACGAGTCCACGAAGAAGATGAAGCCACGAAGATGAACCAAATGTAGTCGAACGAATCCTCACGATCGCAACGAAATAGAAACTAACGAGAAGAAGCAAACAACACGGTAAACACACAACACATAACAAGACATGATGCTCAACCAAGTACGATGCATGACAGGCTACATGATGCAACTAATGGCAAGAGATGATGCATACAAGAACATCACACAAAGCAAGTTTAAATGAGGCCGGAAACAACATATAACAATTCCGGGAAGTCCTCGTATGCAAATTTCGAAATTGGTCCAGATCTGAACAAACCTTAAGTTAAAGTTATTAAACAACAACTTAACATGCACCATGATGATCTACACAAAAATCTAGTCAAGTTACATATAAAGTTCATTTCATTCAGAGCTACGGCCTAGAAGATATGAGCAAAATAAGTCAATCATGGCATTGATGCAAAAAGCATTCAAACATCAAGCACAACACTGAAAAACATGGATACAACATGATATGATGCATCTACATGCAAAAACAAGCAAGTTTCATATAGAGCATGCCCAAAACGGGGCAACAGTTCAACACATACACGCGAAACAAGATATAACAACAATCTGTCCCAAAATAGCAACTAGACTCTTTTCAATCATCAAAATAACATGCTATGGGAACATTTCATGACATCAAAGGGCATGGCAAGCATGTACATGTCAAGCACTACAAACATTCATACTGAGCTACTGCCAAACACCACTAGAACATGCTCAAAACAGCATGGCAAGATTGCAAATGATAACAGTTTCACAGACTTGGTGAAATAAATTGAACATGGCAGCAACAACGACAAGTAGGCATGTTTGCAAGCTCGTGCAACTCATCTCAAGGCGTATCATGGCATGTGAATATAACCAACAGCAAGAAGACATGTTTATACAGCAACTCATGGCAAGAACATGGTCATAGGATGCATAGAACACTAGCTATTCACATGGCAAAACTAAATTACTGATAACAGGCTGACAGAAACATTATATAGCAATTTGAGAGCAAGAAAGAGACAAGGTACAGCAACCTATAATTGTAAACAAGGGCATGGATGGATAGAACATAACATGGACTTCAAGACATGCCCACTGTACATTCCAAAACATGCATTGATATGACTGTAGCATCAACCAAACAAGGCATCATGATATAACAGTTTCAGACTTAGCAGTTTTCAACAAGTGTAAGAAAGCAGCAAACACAAGTAGGCCACTTGGCAAGCTTGTTGCACTCACCACAAGGCATATCATGATAAGTGGGTTGCACCACAGCAAAGATGACATGATTTTGCTCCTAAAATATATTGACATGATGCTCAAACAAAATTCACACAAAAAGATATGAAAAAGAGAAATCAACAAGTTATATCAAATTTCAGCAGTTAACAGCACTTAGCACTTTTGCAATAGGGATTATCATGTCAAAATGCATCCTAACATGAATGCAAATCACACCATCGTGTAGAGCATTCAGAGACAAACATTTTGACATATCATTCACACCAATCGGGTAAACATGCACAAAGTTACAACATGTAGAAAAACCCAATATGATGCAATTTCAGAGAAGGACTTAGTCATTTTTTAACATGTTATTTATGAAAACTTAAACAAACGGCAAGTTTACCCATTCAAACATTGATGAAAGTTGATTATTGCGAAACTAGATGAAATTCTAAGCATTTTACATATATAAAGTTTGTACATGTGATGCATGGTTTGTGAGATATTAAATGTATGAAGTAGAGGGACTTTTCTGTAAAACCATAACTCAGCAGATAATTAGACAAATCGTCCAGAGCAGAAAAAACACGGCTGCGCTGAATCTGATGGAACTGGAATGCTCACATTGGGCCGAGGCCCGTCGGTGGAGAGGAGGCCGGGCAGGGAAGCGGCTTTGGCCGGCCTTGCTGGCATGCCTGTTGTGGCCCACATGAGCGCTCGAGCGGGGTGCGGTCAATGCACGACGCGGGCGAGTGCTCTGCTAGACCAAGCAAAGCAAGCAGCAATGGGAGAAGCCGGGAACAGCGGCGCGACGCGGCAGGAGCTTCGGCGAGGCGTCCTCGATGGGGACCGGCCGGAACGGGACTAGGACGGGGGGATCCGACATAGGCGCCAGATCTGAAGCAGAACACGACGGCGGCGGTGTTTGGGCGACGCTGGGGTAGATGGCGGAGGTTGGCGAGGTTGAGGCGGACGGCGCTGGTGCTGGCCGGGCGGGCACCGGCGGTCGAAGGCGACGGGGCGGTGGTCGGCGTTGGACGGCGGGGTAGCACGAGGACGAGGCTCGGGGGGGCTGCGGGATTGGGATACTGCCCCGATCCAGAGCGGGGAGCCTGGGGAGGCGACGGTTCCGGCCGGGCGGGCCTGCGCCCGGGCCAGGCTGGCGGCGGAGGGAGGCCGGGTGGCGACGTGGAGGCCGTGTATTGGGCGCGGAGGCAGTCAGGTGGCGGCGCTAGCGAGTGGTGGCATGCCAAGTGGCGGTTAGGGAATCAGTCGGCACGGAAAACGATGCGGGGCGGCGGCTGAGAGGTAGGAAAGGGTGTAGGGTAGGCTAGGGTTCCAAAATAGGAAGGGGAGGGTGTCTATATATAGTGGGAGGGCTAGGATTAGGGGGTTTGAGGCCATTTTCATACCGTTCGATCGCCATCGGGCGGTCCAGATCGGAGGTGGCTTAGGTGAGGGGTTGGCAGGGCTGTGTAGAATAGTTGGGCTGGGATGAGGGAGACGAAGTGCGGCCTCGCACAGGTTACCGGATACCGAAAACGTCCGACGTTTGATCGGCGATAGTGCCGCTATAGTTTAACGGTTGGGCTATCAAACGAGCTCCAAATGCAACGAAATTTGGCATGCGGTCTACCTACCTTATAATAAGACCGCATGCCAAATTTCAACTAATTCCGAGAACATTTTCCAGCCACTTATAAAATAAGGTTTCGAAGGTGCCACGGGCGCGTGCGAGTGTCTCTGGGCTCAGAATGGACAACGGAGAGAACTAGGAGGCGGCCAACTACGAACGGATGCAAGTTTTGAAAAAGATGCAGACGAAATGCACATGATGACATGGCAAAATGCACCACGCAAGCAGATGACATGGCAACAGCAACGAATAACTGGAAGACACCTGGCGCATCGGTCTCGGGGTGTCATAGCTAAGGCCACCGCTGCGAAACGGGCAGCTGCTGGGCTGCTCTCGCCAGTTGATATCCCCGAGGCAGATGTTGCTGCCGCCACCTGAGAAGCAACAGTGGCTGTTTGGGTTGCCTTGGCCGCCCGGACACAAATTGCGGTCGCGCTCACGAAGCTTGGTAGCACGCGCGTGGCAGCTAGGGCCGCGCTCTCGCCGGAGTGGGCCGCTGAAGTTGCCCTCATGAAGCGGGTCCACCTCCCCATCTTTCATCGGCGACGATTGAACAGTGAAATGATATTTGGGGAGCGAGCTAGTGTGCTTGACACGCCGGCTATGGACTATAGCCAATGCACCTTCTCGCGTAAGTCATATGTGTACTATATATACACCGACGGTGCTCCAAGATATTTTGTACTACATCTCACACGGTTGGTGATAATAAGCTATGTGCGATCTACTTGATTTTTCGTCTTGATCTGAATTACATAATGGGGTCACAACTGCAACGGATGGTGTTTGAATTGCTAGAACTTTTATCTGCAGTGAACATGCAACTATAGGTGTGTCGTCAAAAAAATTGGAATTATTCAGGGTTCGTTTGGACATTTTTATACATTAACTTGGTTTTCTAGGCATTTCAGGTGCAAAATTAAAAATTGAGCTACATGCACATGCTCGAGTGCATATAAATTGGATGAAAAATCAAATATGTGTCCTTGGGTGCATGCTTAGGTTCCATGCAAGAAATGGGAATGGATTTCAAACACCAGGGCACCGTCACTCGGTCGCAAACATTGAGATACCTGGTTCTTAAATTCTAGTAAATCCAAAACTCATCTGCAATTCATGAAACTTGGCATGCTATCATGGAGCGACATCAACATGCAGTGGTAAAAAAATTGTCCCATTTGGGGCAGGTTTGGATATAAGCTTCTCATAAACCAGAGCTTCTCACAACAAGCCTGATGGTTTCGGTAGGGAACGTGCCACCTTTGGGGACGAAACGATATCCATTGCCTCTTATTGCTTTCAAAAAAATTCTAGTGTCAAGATACAACTACAGGAGTGCTGTGTTAAATTTTGGAATTTTTCGGGGTTCATTCGTACATCTTTATATATTAACTGGGTTTTCTAGGCATTTCATGTGCATAATTCAAATTTGAACTACATGCACATGCTCCAGCGCATATAAATTGGTTGAAAAACAAATATGTGTCCTTGGGTGCATGCTTAGGTCCCATGCAGGAAATTGGAATGAAATTCAAACACTAGGGCACCATCACTCGGCTGCAGACATTGAGATACCTGGTTTTTAAATTCTAGGAAATCCAAAACTCATCTGAAATTCATGAAACTTGGCATGCTATCATGGAGCAGCATCAACATGTCATGGTAAAAAAAATTCCCATTTGGGGAAGGTTTGGGTATAAGCTTCTCACAAACCAGAGCTTATCACAACAAGCCTGATGGTTTTGGTAGGAAAGTGCCAGCTTTGGGGACGAAATGATATCCGTTGCCTCTTATTGCTTTCAAAAAAATTCTAGTGTCAACATAGAACAAAAGGAGTGTTGTGTTAAATTCTGGAATTTTTCGGGGTTCATTTGGACATTTTTATATATTAACTGGGTTTTCTAGGCATTTTATGTCCATAATTCAAATTTGAACTACATGCACATGCTCCAGTGCATATAAATTGGTTGAAAAATCGAATATATGTCCTTGGGTGCATGCTTAGGTCCCATGCAAGAAATGGGAATGGATTTCAAACACCAGGGCACTGTTGATTGCCGGAAAAATGTTGAGATACTTTGTTTTAAAATTCTAGTAAATCCAAAACTCGTCTGAAATTCATGAAACTTGGCATGCTGTCATGGAATGGCACCCGACATGGTGTGGTATTTTACGTGTCCATTTTGAGAGCAGTCGCACTCGAATAATAGCCAACAACGGCATTTTGAAACAAATAGCTGCCACTCTAACACCGCAAGCATTTTAGATAGAACACTCGTGTGTAAACCGACAACTTCCCCAGTAAGCAAGATTTGTGCAGCTCTTCATCGCAAAAGTTTTAGATAGAACACATGTATGTAAAGTGAGAGCTATGGTCTTCCACACTAAGCCAAGGGAAAAACCACCGTGCAAGATTTGTGCATCTCTTCAACGCAAACGGTTCAGATGGAATAAGGTATGCAAAGCGAGACTTCGGCGCTAAGCCATGAGAAAATTTGGCAAGCAGGATTGGTACCTCCCTTCAACGCAAACGGTTTTTTAGGATGACCCGTGTGCAACCACGTACAGACAATTTGGTAAGATTTGCATCTGTCATATTTGGTATATTGCCATTTGTCAAACTGGAAAGATTGGCATTTGTTGATCTGGTAACATTGCCACTTGTCAATCCTTGTAAGACTGCGATTTGTCAAAATATGTAGCTAAAAAATCACTAGCACTATCTTATTTTTGCAACTAAAATTCAGTAATTAAGCATAGATTTCATTCATAGATTAAGCAGTCGTTCTTAATTTATACAAATAGTTCAACTCGACAGCTGAACTGACCAAACTTTTCCCCAATTGTTGCCAACCACGTACTGAAATAGCTAGTTGAACTATATATACTCGCTAATTTGAAGTACGTTGTACAGTTCCACCACATCTATAGTCAGAAGAACTGAACAAAATAGCCCCTAAATACAACTACTACTATGGAGGGGCTTTGTACTACTTCCGGCAGACTCTCCTCTGCCGAGCGCGCTTAGTAAGAGGAAGAGGAGGAGGAGCCTACCGATGAGCTGAACAACTGCAATACGGTGCTGCCGATGCTGCACCTTCAGCGACGCTCACCTCGAACGCCCTCTGCCGCTCCATACGACCCCTCTCGAAGCGGCCGACTACTCATAGATCTCCTGATTCCTCGCCTCTGCGTCGCCGTGTGCTGCAGCCATGGCCGTGGTATGGCTCTTTGCATGCTCGACTAGGTGCTCCTCCTCCTCCCACAGGAACTCGGTGTAGCACGCAAGCTCGCTGACGCACATGCGGGCCTCCACCTCCGCCTCCCTTCTTCGGATGGCGGTGGCGGAGCGGGTGATGATCCCGGCGGTCGACGGTGGACTGGCGGCCACGACGGCCGATGATTGGGTGGTGGCCACGACCACCACCACCCACCTTTGGGCCGCGGTGGCGGAGTTGGTGATGGCCATGGTGGCCGGTAGTGGGGTGGCGACCACGACGACCACCTCCCGCCGTTGGGCCGCGGCGGCGGAGCGGGCGATGGCCCTGGCTTTCGATGGTGGTGTGGCGGCAACGGCGCCTGGCAACAACTGCCGACGGACAGCGGCGGCGGAGCGTGTGGTGGGTCTTCGGCGAACAACCAACAGGGACACCACGCGCACTACACTATGCTGGGGACTACGTCGCCGCCGCGGTATAGCCTCCCAGCTAGAGCTGTCCTCTGATGACGGCAGAGTGGCTGAGCAATGACGAAAGACTGGTGCCATTGGCGATTGTGGGAGAAGCATACGAGATAAGCTACAGGGGGGAGGGGAAAATGCGACGCGGGGCTCGCCGGTCGTGAGGGTTTATATAGTAGGCTGGTAAGAATTGGGATTTTGGGGGATTTCACCGAGTCGGGTGGGAAGCTTGCGCGAGAACCTGTGTTGTTGCGCGGCAACGGGCTCACCACCATTTGGCCAAAAGAACGCCCCCGCGCGCTGCTCAAGCTTGCGCTCGATGCCGTCTGCGGCAGCGAGGTGACAAGACATGTGAGAGGAGGACAAAAGGACATGTACACAAACGGTTAATAAAAAAAGGTTTGCGATTTAATTACCTACTGTACCTCCGTCCTGGTTTATAAGTAGGATTTAACTAATAAAATACGAATGCATGTCGCCAAAGATTATATCGTTGGATTCGTATTTGAACATAGTTTCTAGTTGTATAATTTTTGTAACATGCATTAACATTTTGTTAGTTAAACTAAAGGTTATATACCATCAAGCGTTTGCCCATAACACGCATGGCTTATTCTATCACAAATAGCTCGGATGGATCAGCTGTATCCCATGTATCGCACACGCAACTATAATCTGATTCGTGCTTGATGTCTCAGACATCGCTCGCACGGTTCGTTTTATTTGGCACGTATCATTGTGTCGGCCTCTCCTTGCGTCCCTCGGCAAGCTCTGCTCGTCGTTAGGCGCCGCAGCGCGTTGTGATCGCCGTTAGGCGCCGCGGCGCGCTCGGCTTGTGTGCAGCTTTTCCTTGCGTGTTCAACAACTATATGCATATATATATATATACATATATATAATACATATATATATATGGTTGCTCGCCATTGAGGCGACAGCGGAGCGCTCTGCCCGCGTCCCTCCGTGCGTGCTCTGCCAGCGGTTGGGCATGTGCACGATCACATCGGGGGGGCCATATGCATGCGGTTGCGCCGCGTGCGTTGCCACACGATGCAGTTACGTGAGGCACGATAGAGTTATGTGCTGCAAATTAGAACTGCCATCAGGGCGTGCCGATATGCCAAGCCGTCCGGCTTCCCCTTTAATTCCCACGGCCATTATAACCTTAGTCTCTTCAACCTTTCGATCGCGCCCCACAACACAACAAGCACACCCACAACAACACATTGAGAGGGGTTGTCTAGCGGCGCTCCAATGGATTTCGGCGAGCATAAAGTGGAGACCCACATGAGGGAGACAGATCTCTCGGTGGTGTACACCATCGACTCGGTCGTGGTGGACGACTACATCAACATTGTTAAGCAGTTGCTTGCTCGAGACAAGTATAAGGTGGTCGGCATCGACCTCCAGTACACCGCCCGTCGTCCCAACATAGATCAGAAGGTTGTCGTCGCCCAGTTGTGCGTACGCCATCATGTCCTCATCTACCACTACTGCATGGCCACAGAGCCTTCCGACCGTTTCGCCAGGTTTGTCAACAGCACCGAGTACAAGTTCGCTACGGTGGAAACCACCGACAATTAAAAGCGCTCAGGGTTATGGGCTTGGCCTGCAAGAACCTTATCAAAATCCGTGAGCACTACAGGGTCTGGGGCAGCATGAAGAAGGACTCCCTGGTTGAACTTGCCTCGGCCATCATGGACCCATACTAAGAAAAGATGAAACATGATGCCAACTGAACACGTCTCGTATCCTGGCACGAGGCCTGGATGCGGCAACTGGATGAACCTCACCTCAGGTTCACGGCCAAGAGCATGTACACATGCTACAAGATACACAAGCGGATCGTTGACATGAGGAAGTGCCTCATTACCCAAATCGACGATGCCAAATCGAGCCACAAGCAGGGCAAGCGTCACAAGAAGTAGATGATGGTCAGATGATCATTTATCCTAGTTAGTCATGCATGTAATATATAGTTTACTTTGGTGTGTGGAAATGGCATGTGTGTAATAGCCACCTATCACTGGTACGCGTCAGTGTTGTACAAACGGTTTTTAACCCCTTTCCGCAACGGCATTTCAAATCGTCGCCAAGTGAGTGTGGGTGATAGGGGAGTCCTTCCCACATGACCCATAAACCATCGGGGATAGGCCCAGGCTAGGGCAAAATGAGCTCGTGTGCGATTGAGCGAGGCATCGAAACCCAATCATTTCCGTTCGTATGTACATCCCACACGGTGAATCCCAGAAAAACATTTTCGTTCATATGTATATCACACAAAGTCAATCCAAGGAATATTTTTGCGTTCTTATGTACATCCCACACAGTCAATCCAGGGAAAATGTTTCCGTTCGTATGTATATATCACACACAATCAATCCAAGGAATACGTTTCCGTTCTTATGTACATCCCACACAGTCAATCCAGGGAAAACATTTCCGTTCGTATGTACATCCCACACAGTTTTATGTGTAGGCTCATGTGTGAAAGGTGTAACTATCACACATGCTCTGCCTTGGTTAACTATTTGCTTTTATCAAATACATTACACACGATTTGATGAAGAAAACTGTGTGGCATTGGGCTATCCATCACAAGCGCTTTTACTACTAGAACCATTTGCAAAGTTCCATGACACATTTAGCAGGTTTATTAGTTTACAATTAATAATTCCAGTATTACGCAAATTCACATTTAATATCGAATTGTTGTTTGCCAATTTTATATCAGGCACATAAATATATTATAACATCATAGTATGATAGCTACATGAGAAAAACATAGTATAACATATAGCTAGTTCAACTTCATAAGAACAATATTAGAACAATATATTCATTCCCTAATAGAGATCATCCAGGCTCGTCTTATCCACCTCTTCTTTCAGTTCAATAAGAACATGTTTTGAACAGGCCAACTAGGAAAGTGTCTCCTCCTTCGCCAACACCATCTTAGAAATGTCTGATTTAAAAAATCTGAGCTCATTCTCCACCTTCCTCTTTTTATCCCGCATCTTCAAATATTCTTCAACATTGACAACACTTTCTCTAAGCCTACCTCTGTTCTCTTCCTCATACATGCTCGAGAGCTTTGCTAGGCACATCTTCAAAGACTGTGGCCACTCTTGATCAACCAAATCCAAGTAAGAACACTTTTGTTCATCCTATAATATTTAAAACTAGATTAGTAACAATTGTAGGAGAAATGGGTTTATAGCAACATAGAAAATCACCAATGCTTATTTCGAAAAAAACTGAATAAACATGTTAATTATGACATATCTTCTCAAAAAGATCAATGTGCAAATGAATTAATTGCTACTGAGACAACAACCAAATTCTGAAACTTCAGAATCTATAATTAACTACAAAAACGCTACAAGTTCTTACTCATGTACAATAAATAACAAATTGAACATTTTATGAGGAAGGTATATATAACTGCAACAGCGTAGCGACAGTGTTCGGATGACAGCAAATTGATACTAACAGGTGTGTACATGCACAAATTTAGTAACATAGAACTAATAGCACTAAGGTTGTCCACTATGTATGCCAAAACTGGTGTAAAGACAATTGTTGCTACATCTCGCTCCGGTGCCCTGCACTGGCGAGCTGATGCAGCGGGAAAAAATCAGGGACCCAGACTCCGGAGCACCTAGTTGCTCTAGTGCCCAGTTCCTTCATGCCATAAAGATTTAGTATTTTACTGCTTGGCTACTCAGATGTGTGGACCAAAGTTGGCTGCACAAACTGCTGAAGCGGTGCCAAATAATTTTCTAATGGCATCGCCGATGAGATGGCAACAATTTTAGATACGAGGTACAAACTGTGACACTGTCTTAGGATGCGTTTGGTTGAAGGTGTGGTATGAATGGGTTGGGACCGTGACAATGTGTGAATCACATCTAACAAATGATTTGTAACAACGAAAGAGGGTCTAACCTTCTCTGCACATGCCAGAAACTTCCTCCCGCTGTCCGCAGATTCAAATGCAACTAGCTTCACACATGGAGATTGATGGTGACAGCGAGCAGATAGATCTTCAGCCACCCCGCTCCATTCGTTGCCACTGATGGTCCTAGGGAGCTACAAGGAATAAATGACTCAAATCGACCGCCGGGTAAAAATCCTTCATTCCAAGCCATAGCATGAGAGAGAGAAGAGATGCATACATAGGTGGTGAAGGAGTCGTCACCGGAGGAGGAACCACTAGAGAGGTCTTTGAAGAAGACCATGGCGACCCCGGCGGTAGGATGTGAGACGGCGAGAGCGAGGAAGCAAGCGAGGAAGCGGCTATAGCTTAGGAAGGAAGGAAGGAAGGAGGAAGCGGGGGAAATGTGACTTGTGGTTGGGGATAAAGGGGGTGGGGAAGGGGGGAGGGGGCGGGGGTAGATATTTTGGCGGTAGGCAAAAAATTTGGAAATCTGGAGGGAAACTTAGCGCGCGGTGCCGCCAGACCATTCACTTTGAACGATTGTGTGCATCTCAAATGATTTTCTGCTTTACGCGCATGGGATGAGTTTGATAATTCAAATTTTGGTGAAAATTTCCCCAGGTACGTCATTAATTTAACATCGCTTGCTAATTTGGGCACACAAAAGAGCGTACAGCATACAGACCACACTTACTGAATTGAGCAATTTGAGTAATTAAATAGAGCCAGTTGACCTAAACATTGCTCTAACAAAAGACCAGCATTAAAAACTAATCCTAAGTATGCATAATTGTAACAAATCCGTCGACGCGCTGGCCTATGCATTGCCGGTGTGAGATGAGACGGTGATGACTTGTCCTGGCAACATGCCGCCATTGGTGGACTCCGCGTCCCCCCTGCTGAAGTCGGCCGCGTCATCGTCCTCGTCCTCGTCCTCATCCTCGGCGCCGCCCTCAAGGTTGTAGTACTCGTAGTAGTGGATGTGTCAGAGCTCGCATTGGTACTCCACCGCTGGTTCCTCGATGGACAGACTCTTCTCTACCTCGACCTCGGCCACGCGCAACTCCTCCTCCCGGCGCTCCTCGATCTCCGCCGCCTCCTGCATCTCCAGGTCCCGCTCGGCGAACTCATAAGAAAGTAGGTGCTCCATGGCCACCGCTGCCTTTTTGGACGTGGGATGCATGCTAGATTCCGAGGTGGCCTGGAATATCTTGGCATGTGCATCCTCGATCTTGTCATGGATGGCCTCGACCCGGGCCAGGGCGACATCGGTGGCACGGACGGCAGCTCGAGCGCTCTCGGCGTTTGCAGCCGCCGCCGTAGAAGCAGCTGCAGCCGTCTCGGCTACTACAGCTGCCCAGTCGGCTGTCGCAGATGCCCTCTCAGCGGAAGTGGCCGTGCTCGATGGGGATGCGGTGGCACTCTCGGCGTAGGCGACCGCGCTCTCTGCGCAGGCGGCGGCGCTCGGGGGGGGCATCGTATGGGCCTTGAAGCGTTTCCTTGGCGTCATCTTTGCAAAAAGGGGGTGCGGGAATGGGGATCCGGATTCGGGGATTCGGGGGTTGCCGGCACTGGAGCAGACGAGTCGGCAAAGCTTAGGGAGGAAGACTTAAATAGACCCAGATATTTTCATCGCAACCAGTTCCTACAAAACAACTGTGTGTGATGTTGTAGATATTTTTTATTAGCTGTGAAAGACGAATTTGGAGTAAAGTGGCAACGGATGGTGTTTTAAATGTACGAGAAAATTTGTAGTACTAATAAAACTGTCGTGTCAAATTTTCGAAAATTTCAGGGGTCATTTGACCTTTTAAGACATTTAAGTGATTTTATGGCCATTTAATGACAGTAATTGAAATTTGAACTACATGTACATGCAACAACTAACCATAACGGTTTGAAAAGTCATATTTTGTGTACTTGTGTGCGATTTAATTTGATGTGCAGTAAATTGAAAGGAATATTGGTCTAACGGCTATGACACAATTAAGCATGGAGTGCCATGGCATTTAAATTCCAAAAATTAAAAAAATTAGAAACACATGAAACCTTGGTTGATCTAATGTCATGCCACAAAGATGATGTGGTAAAAAAATTGGTATGTGTGACAAAAGTTTGGACACACACCCCTCACAAACCGAAGCAACTCACTAGAAGGCTCGTGGTTCCGAGAGGGAACAATGCATGTTTGATGACTAACGGAAGATAGCTTCCACTTACGGCCTTCAATTTTTTTCTATGTGTAATGTGCACTACTACAACTATCATGTCAAAATTTGGAAAATTTTAGGGGTCATTTGACCTTCTGAAGACATTTAAGTGATTTTCTAACATTTAATTACCGTAAGTCAAATTTGAACTACATCCACATGCAACGGCTAACCATAATAGTTTGAAAAATCATATTTTTGTACTTGTGTGCGAGTTAATTTCATGTGCAGTAAATTAGAAGGAATTTTCAAACATATTGGTCTCACGACATGGACACATGCATATGTATGCATGGAGTGCCATGGCATTTTAATTCCAAAAAATTAAAATAATGATCAGAAAAACATGAAATCTTGCTTGATGTAATGTCATGCCATCAAGATGATGTGGTAAAAAAGGACATGTTTGTCAAAAGTTTGGACTCACACCCCTCACGAACCGGAGCAACTCACTAGAAGGTTCGTGGTTCCGAGAGGGAACAATGCATGTTTGATGACGAACAGGAGATAGCTTCCTCTTACGGCCTTCAAAAAATTTCTACGTTTAACGTGCACTACTACAACTGTCATGTGAAAATTTGGAAAATTCTAGGGGTCATTTGATCTTTTAAAGACATTTAAGTGACTTTCTAGCCATTTAATGACCGTAATTCAAATTTGAAATACATCTACATGCAACGGCTAACCATAATGGTTCGAAAAATCATATTTGGGTACTTGTTGGCGATTTAATTCCATGTGCAGTAAATTAGAAGGAATTTTCAAACATATTGGTCTCACGGCATGGACACATGCATGGAGTGCCATGGCATTTTAATTCCAAAAAAATTAAAAATGATCAGAAAAAAATGAAACCTTGCTTGATGTAATTTTATGCCATCAAGATGATGTGGTAAAAAAATTGGCTTGTTTGATGAACGTTTGGACACACACCCCTCACAAACTGGAGCAACTCACTAGAAGGCTTGTGGTTCCGAGATTGAACAATGCATGTTTGATGACGAATGGGAAATAGCTTCCTCTTACGGCCTTTGAATGTTTTCTACGTTTAACGTGCACTACTACAACTGTTATGTGAAAATTTGGAAAGTTATAGGGGTCATTTGATCTTTTAAAGACATTTAAGTGATTTTCTAGCCATTTAATGACCGTAATTCAACTTTGAACTACATCTATATGCAACGGCTAACCATAATGGTTTGAAAAATCATATTTGTGTACTTGTTTGCGAGTTAATTCCATGTGCAGTAAATTAGGAGGAATTTTCAAACATAATGGTCTCACGGCATGGACACACATGCATGGAGTGCCATGGCATTTTAATTCCAAAAAATTAAATAATGATCAAAAACCATGAACCTTGCTTGATGTAATGTCATGCCACCAAGATGATGTGGTAAAAAAATTGGCATGTTTGATGAAAGTTTGGACACACCCCCATCACAAACCGGAGCAACTCACTAGAAGGCTCGTGGTTCCGAGAGGGAACAATGCATGTTTGATGACGAACGGGAGATAGCTTCCTCTTACGGCCTTCAAATTTTTTCTACGTTTAGCATGCAATACTACAACTGTCATGTGAAAATTTGGAAAATTCTAGGGATCATTTGATCTTTTAAAGACATTTAAGTGATTTTATAACCATTTAATGACCGTAATTCAAATTTGAACTACATCTACATGCAACAGCTAACCATAACGATTTCAAAAATCTTATTTTTGTACTTGTTTGCGAGTTAATTCCATGCGCAGTAAATTAGAAGGAATTTTCAAACATATTGGTATCACGGCATGGGCACATGCATGGAGTGCCATGGTATTTTAATTCCGAAAAATAAAAAATGATCAGAAAAACATGAAACCTTGCTTGATGTAATGTCATGCCACCAAGATGATGTGGTTAAAAAATTGGCCTGTTTGACGAAAGTTTGGACACACACCCCTCACAAACCGGGGCAACTCACTAGAAGGCTAGTGGTTCTGAGAGGGAACCATGCATGCTTGATTACGAACGGGAGATTGCTTCCCCTTACGGCCTTCAAATTTTTTCTGCGTTTAACGTGCACTGATACAACTGTCATGTGAAAATTTGTAATTTTCAGGGGTCATTTGACCTTTTAAAGACATTTAAGTGATTTTCTAGCCATTTAATGACCGTACTACAAATTTGAACTACATCTACATGCAATGACTAACCATAACGGTTTGAAAATAATTTTTTTTGTACTTGTGTGTGAGTTAAAAAATCTTCAGACGATGTAAATATCCGGTGTGCAAAAAAGAAAATGTAAAGATCTGGCAAGACAACCGGCCCCCACACGATTGGCACTCTATTTCACGCCTCGAGGTTTGGAAGGTGAATTGCGGGGGTTATTAATCAGACACGGTTCTGTATTGGAAACCGTCAGCTATTATGTTCACACACAGATTCTAATGCAGGAATTGTGTGTAATTCAAACTACAGTTCTCGTAAATTCCGGTGACCAGCGTGTGTACTGTTCCCGTCGATCTAGATTCCGGCCGCCAATAAACACTACCTTGCTCACGTCATCTCGCCTGCATTATCATCTACATCCTCCCCTCGCTCGCCCTCTCTCTCTCTCTCTCTCTCTCTCTCTCTCTCTCTCTCTCTCTCTCTCTCTCTCTCTCTCTCTCAAAGCTCTCCCATGGCGCAGCCGATCTTCCCATGCACCGACGGAGAGTTGCCGCCCCCCGAGGACGCTCAGTCAAAGAGCAGCGATGAGGAGGACCCCTACGCGCCACCGGACGAGGTTGCGCCGGACCCCCCAACTTTGGATTGGTTTTGGGGCCAGTACAATCTTTGTCTGTGGAAGTCACTGCCGCCGGCTAAGAAAGCCATGCAAGTGGTGTTCAAGAAGGAGATGGCAGAGGAGGAAGCCAGGTACCAGGTGGCTTGTGAAGCCCGTGATGCCGCCTGGAAAAAGGAGAAGGTGGAGCTTTGGGGGCGGGCGCGTCGTCGTGCGGAGGAGGTGTACGAAGATGGGTACTTTGCGAGGAAGGTCAAAGGCGCTAGGCACCTCATTGCTGCGTGGAGGTGAGCCGATAAGCTCCAGCGTGCCATCGACGAGGAGCTCCGGTGGGCGCCCAACGAAATGGCAAGATCGTCGCGCTCGTCCGCTAGTAAGAGGCAGATTGGTATGTCAAGCGCTGCGAGGTGGAGGAGGCGGAGTACTTCCTCCGCGCTGGGACGACGCCGCGCATCAGGAGTGATTATTGGTTTTAGTATTGTTCGTTTTCAATTCTATGCATTGTACCTAGTATTTATGTATCATCACGTATATGTGATGATATTATATATATTCTATGATTAACTAATGAACAATTAATATATATATATATATTATGAATTCCATTTTCTATCTGTTTTCGTATACTAATTTGAATCTAGCAGTTATCATCCACATATACCGAATGGAAAGCGTATATACACACATTGAAACAGAACATATAAGAACCGAAATCAGAGTACACACTTTGAAATAGATCAATTAACAGAGCAATACTATTGTTGTTAATACATAGCTATCCACGTCAAAATGACTCAACAAAATAAAACGCATCCATGAGACCATAACTAGTAGCCCTTGCTTACGGTAGCTCTTGGCTCTGCCTGAACTCGTGCAGGCATTCGTCTAAGCGGTCGACACGCTCGCGGTACATCTGGAGAGCGATCTCGAGCTCCAAGTTGGTTGTTTCACCAGAGATCACTAGCTCGAGGATGCGACGGCCATGTTTATCTACTGCGCCCAGGTGGACACCTGGGCTAAGGAGGCGGTCGAGCCTACCGACCAGCGCGTTGGCATCGAGCGGGCCGCGGACAAGGTGAACAGCGCAACCCATGTGAACGGCGCAGCGGGCGTCTAGTGCAAGTACGGCACGGCCGGCCTTTGGTGCAAGTACGGTGCAGAGGGCCTCTGCCCACTCCTGGCAAGGAATGGGGGTACTGATGGGACGTGTACCCAGCTGCGACGTCGTGTCAATATCAGGCAAGCGCTGATGGATCCGCTCTTGTTGTACGGCGCGCCGCGCCTCTTGCTCTGCGGCGCTCCAACGGTCTCGCCGTGCGGCGAGCCACACCCTATCGGCGCGGACATGCCTAGCTTGCTCTACGGCGCGCCATCGATCATGTTGTGCGGCGAGTCGCATCCTCTCGGTTCTGACATGCCTATCTTGATCCGCGGCGCTCAAGCGCCATGCACCAAGGGTCTGCTCAACCCTGGCGATGACGCGCATCACGGCGTCATCCATCGCATTGTCGGGGAGCGGCTCGGCCTCGACGTGCCGTGGCGCCTTCTCGTTTTCCTCGACGACGTGGTTGATGGCAGAGGCGGCGCTATGGTGGGTTGGCATGCTTGGGGAAAGGTGGATGTGCTACAGGTAGCGCTTGTTGCCTCCGTGTGTCGCGCACCGCCTATGTTTATGCGCAATATCGCTGGGTGGTGGGAAACAAGTGAGGAAATGGCGGGAAATGTTGACGTGTTCATAAAATACCATCAATTAATGGAAACTTAGCATATAAGGAACATCGATCTAGCACAAGAAGTAGATGATGATCAGATGAACACGGACCACACTACGGAACCTGTCGGTGATGAATTCATCAATCGCAAACAGTTGTATACTAGCAAGCGTTTGCCCACAGCACACATGGCTTATTCCATCACAAACATATCGGTTGGATCAACTGTATGCCACGTATCGCACATTCTCAAAAAGCAATGCAGTAGACCTTCTTTAACATGTGTTAAAAAAACAAGGACCTTGAGGTTAATTCCACTGATGGGATGTGTCATAAATGTCCTTCATGGACCTTTAAGATACATCCCATCATTGGGATTAACATCAAGACAACTTCCCATCCGGTCACCCATCGCATGACTGCTCCAGCCTGAGCACAGTTAACTTGAGAGTTCTCTTAGATAATCTATTGGTGGAACAACTAGTCCTTGTTGATATAGGATGCCCTCTTCGCATCCTTATGGCATACCCGGATGACCGCCCATCGCCCAATGGCCAATAGATGTTGTTGTAGACAGAGTATATCACATACGTCCTATTAGAAGCAATCGTCTGTGTTATTATCGATCTTCGCACACATTTCTGTTTACATACCTGTTTGTCGTGTATCACACACATCTTGTTATATTGAACAGTTTCTGTTCTCTTGTCTCAACGCAAACAGTTCATCTGTCACATCCCTAGTCAGTGCATGCATTAGGACTAGCTAGAGTGTGCATCATGTTTACTTTTTGCAGAAACCTGAAATGGGAATGACAGAAACCCCAGCACCCCTCTCCTAACAACTAGGGTTTAATAAAATCTTTCCAATGTACCCAAAATGCCCTTCAAAAATGTTCATCATCTTTGCCTTGGTCTTAAACCTCTGAAAAAATGGTGCACAATTTTCTAGGACATCCAAAGGTCACTGGTTTAATTCATATTGTATTTGCATTTGGGCATTTAAATGCTATAAAATATTTCAGGTGCCCAAATAATCATAAACTAAAATGTTCCATGTTGTTCATATTATATACAGTGGGCATGACTAGTTTTATGATTTATAAAAATGCTCTAGCATTTTTATTAATTCAACAAACTTGAAAAAGAAACAAAACAGAAAGAAAAATAGAAAAGGAGAGAGAGAGGGCACATCCCATTTACCTAGACCAGCCGGCCCACCCGGCGGCCCAGCACTGTGCTGGCCCGAGCCAGCCAGCTGCTTCGGCAGCCAGGCAGGCAGATGACGCCTGCGCACGGCCGCGCGCCACCGCGGCAGCTGCTTGCCGCATGGCCGCCGCCTCGCCGCGGGAACGGCCTGGACGACCTCCACATCGCGCCCCGAAGACGCTGGACGTGTCCACTCTACCCCTGCCTCTCTTCCTCGCCCTCCCCGCGCCATGGCCGACGCAGCCGCCGCCGTCCTGCCGCCATAGCCGCAGCCACCGAGCTCCCCTCGCCTCGCCGTCGTGTCCCCAAGCTCCACCATCATCTGCTACGCCTCCCCGACAAGCCACGCATCACCGGAAGCTCCAACGCGCCATCCCCGAGCACTTCTCCCCCGTTCGGCCGTCAAGATCGCCGGTGACCTCACCGTCGCAGCAGCTCGTCCCCGACCTCGCCGTCAACTCCAATGCAACCGCCTGAGCTTGGCCACCTCCCCATCCTCTCTGTTACCCTCCTCGAGCTCTGTAACGACCGCACGAAGCACACCCGCACGCGCCGCCGCGGAGCTCGTCGCCGACGAGGCTCCGGCCAACCAACGGCCACGCCACCCTGTCCATCAGCTTCACTGCACGCCCAGGAGCCTAGAGCACCTCTCCACGAGCCTCGCCGAGACTCCTAGCAACTAGCTTGAGCTCACCCGAGCTCCGGCAGCCGCCAAAGTCGTCGCGGGCGCCTTTTCCGGTGACCCCGAGGCCAACCACCACCACCACTAGATGCGGCTCTTCCCCCGCATCACGTAGATGTGCTCCGCCATCGATTTGGTCGCCGAAGCACGTATCCTGCCCTGCGCCGCCGCGTCTGGCCTCGCTGGCAGCTAAACGCCGGCCTATTTGACCCCATTTGACCACGGGTGGGCCCAGGTTGACCCCCTGGAGTCAATGACAGGTGGGCCCAGGCGGCTAATTAATTTAGGATTAGCAGTTTTGTTTAATTAGTTTAGTTAATGACACTGACACGCGGGACCCACCAGTCAGGTTTGACCTGGACCAGGTCTGTTGACCTGCTGGCGTCAGCATGATGTCATGCTGAGGCAGTAAATGCTTTTCTGGGATTATTTGATTTAAAACAGTTCAGGACATTCCAGAAAATGCTTTAAACTTCAAAAAATCATATAAATTCAACAGTAGCTCAGATGGAAAAGATTTACATATGAAAATTGATCAGAAAAATCCAATCTTTCCAATGGCACCGGTTTCATGCATGTTTGAGCAATTTAACCTTGATGTTCACATCAAAACATGATAATGCACTTTAAAAAATAATAGTTTGGGTATAAATTTGAATCTTTGATTCAAATGGGCTCAAACCTTTCTCTTTATAGTTGCATTAGCCCAAACACATTCATCTTTCCATGTCATGAGCATGCATCATATTGTTGCATTCGTTTGTATATTGATTGTATCGTCGGTGTTCTCCGTGGTAGGTCCTGCTCCCGAGGATACAACTCGTATCCAACTGAAGAGCAGTACCCGACAACCAATCTGTCAGGCAAGCAACCCATTGATCATTCCGATACAAACCTATCTTCTTGCTCCTGCTCTCTTTTACTACATTAAGGCAACAACGTGTGAACTGCTACTTGCTGCGGTAGTTGAACCCTATTCCTTTGCATGACCTGTCATGGCCACAATAAATAGTTGAAACCCACTAGCATGTGTAGGAGTTGATTGAACCATGTGATGTGTGTTCCACCATGCTATTTGTTTATGTTGCCTGCTATGCTTAGAGTTGTGTCAGGTCTAGTTCATCTGGGTGATGGATCAGAGTGAAATGATCATGCTCGATAAAGAGAGGGAAGTGTGGAACATGTTTGGTAAAGGTATCGATGAAAGGCCATGTAGGAGTACATGGTGGGTTGTTTCATTGGAACCGTCCATAGGACCCGAGATCTGTATGTGTGATTCAAGTTACAGTTACTACCATGCATTGGGCTCCGGGCGCTCCAAGCTCTCTCGACTTATTAAATGCCCTTGTCCTCTGTCCAGGAGTTGCAAATAGTTTCTGGTGTTTGTAGTTTACTGGTGGTCGTGCACAGCGCTGACCCTCGGGGTGGGCTGTGACGCGGCAGGTACGTGGCACGATGTACCGGATACCCATTTGGTGACTCGGGAACCCTGTACACATCGTTTGGGGCCGTGAGCGACACCCCGGCCGGATCTCCCCACGGATGGAACCCAAATAGGCAATAACCCTGGACTAGGGACTTGTGTGGTTAGTCAAGTTGTGGCTGACACCCTCTCTGGGCTTCCGCTTGAAGGTTGCCGAGTACATGTCGAGTAAACGGCGATAAGTGGTGGAAGCGTGTGTGAAGAAGTACACCCCTGCAGGGTTACCAATCTATTCGAATAGCCGTTGTTCGTGGTACGGACCACTTGGTTGCTTATATAGTTCATAGACAAGTTGATGGATACTACTAAAAGTCTCAAGACAAGTGTGAGTGTCGTGGATGGCCCTGCCGTAGGATGACGGGAGAGGATCCACGGTAGTGTATTGTTGTGGAGAGTAGAGGACTCGTGTACGTAGTCTCATCTTGCAATCTGCTAAGACTTGTAGTATAGGTTAGCCAAGAGTCAAAGCTGGCTTACTGCAATGAACTCCACTACCCTTGTTGATATTGATGCATGAATGATAGGTTTTGTTGTAAGACTTGTTGAGTACCTTTGTACTCATGTTTGCTTAATAACTGTTGCAGAGGAGAACCCTGCCCCTTTTGATGGGTTTTACATAGACGTCGATGTCGACGAGTAGCTTGCTACCCAGACGGAGATCCTGAGCTTGTGAAGGGCCTTGTACATAGTCAGGCTACACCAAGCCTGTTTTATTTCCAAGTTGTCTGTACTCGGACATGTTAGCTTCCGCTTGTGCTTGTATGCTTGTATGACTTGAGTTTTGGGTCATGTGACACCTATCTGTATGGATATGTTATGTATGGCTCTTCGGAGCCTCTTAAATAAAGTACTTTGATTCATAGAGTTGTGTTGTGATGCAATGTTGTATTTGCACATATTGAGCATATTGTGTGTATGTTTGAAATTCTTGGTATGTGTGGGATCCGACACCTAGTTGTTTACCTTTGGTAGCCTATCTTACAGGGAAATGCCTCCTAGTGCTTCCACTGAGCCTTGGTAGCTTGCTACTGCTCCGGAATACGTAGGCTGGCCGGCATGTGTCCTTCTTCATTCCTGTGTTTGTCCCTTAGGGGAAATGTCACGCGTTGTTCCCTTAAGTCCATGTAGCTTGCTACGACTTGGGTTCATACGTTGATGACCGACACGTTCGTTGCTGGGTCATGGATGCATGTCTCTGTAATTTAGTGCCACTTTTGGTTTATAACTAGCCATGTAGGCTCGGGTTCTCTATCATATGGATGCTAGCGACTCTATCGTATACGTGTGCCAAAATGCGCAAATGGTCGCGGGCCAGGTAAGGTGGCACCCGTGGGGATACCGTGCGTGAGGCCGCAAAGTGATATGATGTGTTATAAGCTAGATCGGTGTGACATAGGATCGGGGTCCTGACATCATCTGAATGAACCGCATGCCGTATATCGCGCACACCTTGATCTGACTGACCGTTTATTTTGTGTTCCCTAATCACAAACAGTTCATCTGAGTCAACCGTATGTCGTATATCGCACACACCTTCATCTGTCTGCCCGTTTCTTTTATTCCTCCTCATCGCAAACAGTTAATTGAACTGAACTGTATGCCCTGCATCGCACACGTAACTAAAATCTCAACCGTGTTTGATGCATCCATCATCGCAAATGTTTTGCACCTTTTTGACGGGTTTTTACACCACCGTTTGCGATTATTGCATCGCACACAGTTTCGTCGAAGGGTCTCGGATTGTAGTGTCGCGTTAGCAGCATCCTGCAGTAGTGTATGTAATTATGCATGTAATAGTTTACTTTGGTGTGTGCAAATGCCATGGTTGTAGTAGCCACCTATGTAAGTGGATGTTTAATTTGGTTATGCAACCATGTCCTTATAAGTGTGTATATATATGTTGTTGTTCTGTATGCAATCCCATCGCACAGCACACACGTCTTATTAGCAACAATCATCTATGTTATTATCTGTCTTCGCACACATTTATGATTACAGACCTATTTGCCACATATCACACACATATTGTTATATTGAACCATTTATGTTCTCTTGTCTCAACGCAAACAGTTCATCAGAGTGAACCGCATGCCGTATATCGCACACACGTTGATCTGGCTGACCATTTCTTTTGTGTTGCCTAATCACAAACAATTCATGTGGGTCAACCGTATGCTGTATATCGCACACACCTTCATCTGGCTTCCCGTTTCTTTTGTTCCTCCTCATCGCAAATAGTTAATTGAACTAAATCGTATCCCTTCATTACACACACACCTAAAATCTGAATCGTGTTTGATGCATCCGTCATCGCAAATGTTCTACACCTTTTTTGATGGGTTTTTTGCACCACTGTTTGCGATTATTGCCTCGCACACAGTTTCGTCGAAGGGTCTCTGATCATAGTGTCGCGTTAGCAGCATCCTGCAGTAGTGTTGGTACAACTATTTTTTTGGTATTTTGCGTTTTCTACCCATAACTAAAGATAGAAAACAAGAGCACAAATAAACTACTTAGTGATAAAGCAAACAAGCACACACGAGAATATTCACCCCACGCTATTTCTCCCCGGCAACGGCGCCAGAAAGAGGTCTTGATAACCCACACGTGTAGGGGGTCGTTTGTATCTTTTTTCGATAAGTAAGAGTGTCGAACCCAACGAGGAGCTAAAGGTAGAACAAATATTCCCTCAAGTTTTATCGACCACCGATACAACTCTACGCACACTTGACGTTTGCTTTATCTAAAACAAGGATAAAACTAGAAGTACTTAGCGGGAATAAAACTTGAAATAAATTGCAAGATCATAAAAGTAGTGTAGTAGCGAGCTTTTTGTAACACAAGATAAGGATTTGTCCCTAGGCAGTCGATAGCAAGTGCCGGTAATCATTCTTGCAATTTTATATGAGGGAGAGGCATAAGCTAACACACTTTCCGTACTTGGATCATATGCACTTATGATTGGAACTCTAGCAAGCATCCGCAACTACTAAAGATCATTAAGATCCTAAAACCCAAACTTAGCATTAAGTATCAAGTCCTCTTTACTCCCATACGTCATACCCCCCTTACTCGGGTTTAAGCTTCTATCACTCTAGCAACCCACCATAAGAGAACCATGAACATATTGCAACACCCTACAACGCGGGCCTCTCACGTTTGCGTGAGAACGGAGGGCACTGTAGGACATCACCAAAATAAAATATACAATCATACCAACCAAGATCACGATTATGCCATAGGACAAAACAGATCTACTCAAACATCATAGGATAGCCAAATATCATTGGGAAATAATATATGGAGTAGAGCACCATGTTTAAGTAGAGAATTACAGCGGGAATAGAGGGGTTACACCGCTGCATAGAGGGGGAGAAAGTTGGTGTTGACGGTAGCAAGATTGTTGATGTAGATCGTCGTCACGATCCTAGCCCCGACGGCACTCCAATGCCACCGGGAGAGAGGGGGGAGAAACCCCCTCCTTCTTCTTCCTTGGCCTCCTCCCTAGGTGGGAGGAGGGTTCCCTCTCTCGTCCATGGCCTCCATAGTGGCGGAGGGGCGAGAGCCCCTCCGAGATTGGACCTGTCTCTCTATCCTCTTCTGTTTCGCGTTCCCCGGATCTGGCCCTTCACCGTTTCTTAAATTCCCGGAGATCCGTAACTCCGATTGCGCTAAAATTTTAACATGTTTTTTTGCATAAATTAGTTTTCTTTCCCCAGAAGAAGGGCCCCAACCGACGTTCGAGGAGGGCACAAGACACCTGGGCGCGTCGGGCACCCCCTAGCGCGCCTTGGTGGGTTGTGGTCACTACGGGACCCTGTTTGCGTTGATTCCAACTCCTAAAAATCACATATATTCCAAAATAATTCGCCGTAAATTTTTATCACATTTGGACTTCGTTTGATATGGATATTCTGCAAAATAAACACATGCAACAAACGGGAACTGGCACTGGGCACTAGATCAGTAAGTTAGTCCAAATAAATCATATAAATTGTTGCCAAAAGTATGTAAAATTTGAATAATGTTGGTATGGAACAATCAAAAAATTAGGTACGACGGAGACGTATCACAATGATTACCTCTAGTATGTTGCATCTTCGCACTACTAGCTTGCTTGACTTGATCGTTATGATTTCCTGCTTTGTTGCATCACCCATGACCTATTCTTGCTCGTTTCATTGGGTTGATGACATATATGTTCATGCCATTCACATGATTTATCTTGAACATTTTCACTTGTCTCAATTAGTTGCCTCTATCATATTCACATGCCTTGAGTGCAACAATGCTACGATTATTGATCTTGGAGACTTCGACATCTTACTTGTGATGCATGCTTGTTTGTTTGAGCTTAATCTCTTTGGTTGTTCTCGCATAATATGCTTACCTACGATGCCATGTCCCCTTGTCCTTTCCTATGATAAGAATAATGAAAACACTTTTTGGGTATTTCATCACACGAATGATAGGTGTTACATTTGCACTAAACTCATTTGTTTTTCCAGGTGTTTGTCATGTTCTTTCATTTTGAAGGATTCACAAGGCGGTACCATCATGAGACAACTTGGTCACGTGAAGGCGTATACGATGAGCAACACCAACATCTTCAACGTCAAGAACTTGTGCCAATAACATGGTGATGAAGATCATGATCCACAGACGAATCTCTCCCAAGGGGGGGAGATGATGTGGTGCATCCCTACATCATCCCCATGGACTCTACTACAGGTCATCAAGCACCTCATGGACCAATGGCAAGAGCCCATGCATGCAACGTCGATACCGAGGTTAACTCTATCATCTTCGAGTCTCGTTCGGATTCACATGAGAGTTGGCTTCTACCTCAAATGGAAACTCTATGCATTATTAGGTACCACGGATATGATCACAAGAAAGGATGGAGGATTCACCAAGTCCACACAGTGACCCAAAGAGAAGGAGGAGGAGAAGGAATGCCGAGGCGCGGAGGACTGAGACCTCCCGGACACGCAGCCGTGGGGAGGGCGAAGCCCTTGGTCACCCCGGGTGCTCGGCCCCTCCACCTGGGCGCACCCCCGGGTGCCCGGCCACCCTGCCCTGGGTGCCCGATCCTCCTCCTCCCCCCAGGCGACGTCCTAGGCGCCCGGGCTCACCCCCGGGGTGCCCGGCCACGTCTACAAACGCACGCAGCCTGCCTCGGGTGCCCGACCTCCTTAAGCGACCCAGGTCGAGGCCTGCCTGACTGGTCCGGGTGCCTGGGCCATTACCCCCCTATGCCCGGTCATACCTGACGCCGGCCCTTGCCCGGACCGGCTGCCCTGCCCTTGGACCCTGGGTGCCCGGCCTCTTCCCAGCGCCTCCCCTCCGGGTGCCCGGGCCACTTTACCCCGGGTGCCCGGACCCCTCTACGTGCCTGCGTGCATTTAGGGTTAATTTACCCTTGTACCCCCATTTCTTCCCCAATTCGTCCTAGGCTATAAGTACTCCATGACTAGCTCCAAATAGAGGATAAAAAAGTATATGATAGACATTAGAGAGCTTTTCTCCTTGTATCCACTCCTCTAGGAGATCAAGCTTCTCGGTGAAACGGCATACGAGCTCAACAACTCCATTTGGTTGAGGTGTGTATGTAGTCGAGAACTCGTGTGAGATGCCTTCTTTGTCAAGAAAGGTATCTACATTGGCATTCTTGAACTCCATTCCATTATCACTCCGAACCTTCTTGAGCTTCACTTCAAATTGATTTTGGCCCTTCCTAGCGAAGTTCTTGAAGATATTTTGAACCTACGACTTGTCATCAAGAAAGAACACCCACATAAATATGGAGAAATCATCAATAATGACCAAACCGAAAGAGTTACCACCGGGGCTCTTATAAGTGTCTGGACCGAAGAGGTCCACGTGAAGCAGCTCAAGTGGTCTTCTTGTGGTCATGATGTTTCTTCACGGGATGACTTCCTCCAAAAAAATCCTGCTTGGCAAGCACTACAAAGTCTGTCATTGTCAAATATAACATCTTTAACATCAAAGATATGACTTCCTCCAACTTGTTTTCTTGCTTGTAGAATGTCCTTACAATTTTGTAGCCAACAATCTGAACTAACTGTTAGAGATATATTTGCGATACATGTATTTGGTAGTCTAGATGTCTAGGATTTGTAATCCGTCTCCTACCTTATCTCTAGGAGAGGCATCTTGTACTGAATATATACTCGCCCTCGAGGCTCAATAATACATCCATCATATTCCGCATCAATCCCTCTCTATCCCTTCTAACATGGTATCAGCCTAATCAATCCAACCCTAGCCGCCGCCCGCCGCTTCCGCACCCGCACGCCGCCCTCGTAGTGGTCGGCCTCCATGACCGCGGCCAGGGGCCGCGCCACCCGTACCTAGGGTTCGTCCGCCGGTCATGTTGACTAGCTACCCTTGAGAGTCTTTTCCCCAATCCTTTGATCCGGGTTTTCTCTCTCTTGCCGGTCGCTTTGATCAGCGTTTTCTTTTTGGTCTTCCGATCTATGCTTGATCGGTTTACGTCGCTCATCGATCTACGCCGGCCGTCACCGCCCTCTTCGAGCGGGATACCTATATCGCCCCAACCCGGCGGCCTCGCACCATGCGGCGGCGCATCATAGCCGCCGTACGCGAGCCGGTCCGCCCATCGATCCACGCCACCTGCCTCTGCCGCGTCTGCATGACGACCCTGCGGTCTACCTCGCCGGCCTCATCCCCGGTGGTGTCAGGCTTGTCGACGGTCTCCGCTCGGGTGCCGCTACTACATTGGTCGCTCGGGCCTCGCTGCCCGGGCACCGGCGTTGCTTTGACAGCCCGAGTGCCGGTCGCACGACATCGCACGTCGTCCGCTATCGCCGGCTTCATCTCGGCCTCCACCGCCGGCACGACATCGCAGATGATGCAGAGTTTCCAAGAAAATCAAGGCAATCAAGGGAACCAAGGCCAAGGAAATCTGTTCAATCAACCTCACTTTGCGACTCTGAACCAATTCTTGCCAATCAACCCAAGTCTTTCAGTTACTGTGTTGATCCGCTAGATGCTGAAGATTGGATCACAGACATCAAGAAGTATTTCGAGTGCAGTAACGTCAGACCTGAGGATTATGTCAAGTTTGCCGCTTTCCAACTCAAAGACCAAGCTGCAGATTGGTGGCAACAGTACAAAGACTCCAGAGCGGGTCGTGAGATCTCGTGGACTAACTTTTGTCACGATTTCCGTTCTCATCACATCCCTACCAGTGTCATTGAAGGCATGCATGAGCAATTCCACAATCTGAAGCAAGGCACCGTGTCTGTCTACCAATACAATGTCAAGTTCCAGAATCTTGCCCGTTATGCAAAGCAAGACATCCCCGATGCCAAGAGCAAAATCTACCAGTTCCGAGGTGGTCTGAAAGATGAACTCCAACTTGCACTCACTCTGTTCGAGCCAGATGAATTTGATCAATTCTACAACATGGCTCTCAAGCAAGAGGCAGCTCACCTCAAATGTGAAGCTTCCAAAAAGAGGATAAGAGATGATGTTCACTCCTCCTCTTCCTCTCAAGTGGTCGCCAAGAAGCAGAAGTTCTGGCTCCCACCTCCTCCAGTGCTCCGTCCTCCGAGTCAGAGCAAGCACTCAGGTGGTCGTGGATTTTCCCACCCACCCAACCCAAGCAACCAGAACAAGTCTCAGTACCAATCTCCAAGACAAATCGTTCCTCCTTCCCGTCCAGTTTCTCAGGTCACTTGCTACAAATGTGGTCTAAAGGGTCATGATACGTCCAAAACGTATCTATAATTTCTGCTTGCTCCATGCCTCTTTTGTGTGATATTGCTATGATATTTATGCACTTCCATACACTTTGATCATATTTGGACTAACCTATTAACTCAGTGCACCACAGTGCCAGTTCCTGTTTTCTGCTGTTTTTCTATTTCAGGTTTCCCCCATATTAAAAGTGCCCTAAAAATTCCGGGAAAAATACAGGAAAAATCAGCGTATCGGGAGCTTCCAGAAAAACCAAGGCAGTGCTAGAGGGGAGCCTGGGGTGGCCCAGGCGGCCACCCGGCGCGGCCCCACCCCTGGCCGCGCCAGGGGGCGCCTGGGGCCCCACCTCCGCCTCTGGTGACCCCCTTTTGCATATATATTGCTCGCGTCCCGAAACCCTCGAGGACGGAACCCTTTTTCGCGATCTCGTCTCTGTTCCGCCGCCGCCGCGCTTCCAAGATCGGGAGCACCAGGAGAACTCTTCCCGGCACCCTGCCGGAGGGGAGAACCACCACCAGGAGCTTCTCCACCACCATGGACGCTTCCCGGATGAGTTGTGAGTAGTCCCCCTTGGACCATGGGTCCATGACCAGTAGCTATGTGATGTTCTCCTCCCCTCTTTGTTCTTCATCGATTAGACCTCGTGAGCTTCCCTACATGATCGAGGCACATATGTAATCTTTATGTTGTTGCTCTGCTGAGTTTGCTGGGATCCGATGGATTATGAGATTATGTTCAGATTGTGTGTGAGTAATATATTTGATTCACCTCTTTTATATTTATGTTCTTGAGTAATTCTTGCATGTTCTCCGTTGCTATTTATTGCTTTTGCCGAGTAGTAGGTAGTAACTCCAAGAGGGAACGTTATGCTTGATTGTGGGTTCATGCCCCTCGATGACTAGCTTGAGTGACAGAAACATGAGTCTAGGGGATGTGTTGTTGCCACAAGGGGGAAAACAACGGTGCTTGTACTTGCGGGTGCAAGGATTGTTTACTTTATGCAAAGTTCTTTTAATGCAGTTGTCTGTTGCTTTGAGTTTACACTTTGGGTGGGACTCGCAACTTAATACCAGCGAGATGTTATGGATAGATATCTCAAGGTGGATGATTAGTAGTAGATGCAGATGGATTTCGGTCTACTTGCCTTGGCGTACCGCCCATGCTTTTGAGCCTCTACCTTTCTTTACAGCATAGTTAGCATTGGTTTGCGCACATAATCCTGTCAATTGCCCAGCTGTAATTTGTTTACCTCGCTTAGCTGTTTTATCGTCTTTTGGGAGAGAGACATCACTAGTGAACATCATGGGACCCCGGTCCATATTACCATCACTGATCACACCCGCTATTTACTTCCTGTTCTTATTTCCTAGTTGCAGTCATACCTATCACTATTATCTCTTGTGTTTGATCCTTTGTAAACGACAAGGCCGGAGGGATTGACAACCTCTCTGTACTCGTTGGGAGCAAAGTTATTTGTATCTGTGTGCAGGTCCTGTCAAGCAAAAGTTTCTGGCGCCATTGACACCTTCTTGTCGACCCTCGGAGTCTCACGGGATTCGATCCTTGGTATCTTTGCCAAGGGAAATTTGCCGCTACGCTACATCTCAAACCTTCCACTTGGGGTAACCAACGAGGGGCAAGAAGCCATCAAGCAAGTTTCTGGCGCCGTTGCCGGGGACTCCACTCTTCAAGATAGGGGAGTTGCACGATATCTTTTATTTTTGCTTTTTAGTCTTGTTAGTTTACCTTTCTGTTTTTGCTTTAGTTTCCTTTACCAAAAATCACAAAAATAGTTATCTTGCTTGCTGCTGCTATGGGTTCCACCGAGAACACCAAGTTGTGTGACTTCACTAGTCATAACAACAATGACTTTATCTGCACGCCTATTACTACACCTGCCACTTCAGCACCTTCTTATGAAATTAAACCTGCTTTACTGAACCTAGTTATGAAAGATCAATTCTCCGGTGCTGGAGATGATGCTGCTTTGCACTTAAATAATTTTGTTGAACTCTGTGATATGCAAAAGTACCAAGAAATAGATGGTGATATTGTTAAGCTTAAGTGTAGGATCGAAAGTATGTCTAGAGGGGGGGTGATTAGACTACTTGACAATATAAAAAATCTGCCTTTTGATCATGCAATGTTTTTGGCAGTTTCACGATTAAGATCAATTCAAGTAACACCCTACACATGCAATTCTAGAGTATAAGCAGCGGAAAGTAAATTGCACATGTAGTAAAGAGAGGTGGAGAAGATCAAACGCAGTTTGGTGACACGAAGATTTTTGTCGTGGTTCCGATAGGTGGTGCTATCGTACATCCACGTTGATGGAGACTTCAACCCACGGAGGGTAACGGCTGCGCGAGTCCACGGAGGGCTCCACCCACGAAGGGTCCACGAAGAAGCAACCTTGTCTATTCCATCATGGCCTACGCCCACGGAGGACTAGCCTTACTCGGGGTAGATCTTCACGAAGTAGGCGATCTCCTTGCCCTTACAAACTTCTTGGTTCAACTCCACATCTCAAAGACGGAGGCTCCCAAGCGACACCTAACCAATCTAGGAGGCACCACCCTCCAAAAGGTAATAGATGTTGTTGATGATGATGAACTCCTTGCTCTTGTGCTTCAAATGATAATCTCCCCAACACTCAACTCTCCTCACTGATATGGCTGTGGTGGAAGAAAGGATTAAGTGGAAAGCAACTTGGGAAGGCTAGAAATCAAGTTTCATATGGTAGGAATGGAATGACTTGATCTCAACACAAGGGTAGGTGGTTCTCTTCTCAGAAAGTGTATGGTTGGAGTGGTAGACTTTCTGATGGCTCTCTCTACGAATGAAGAGGGGGTGGAGGGGTATATATAGCCTCCACACAAAATCCAACCGTTACACACATATTTGAGCAATCTCGGTGAGACCGAAAGTTCAAATATAGTGAACGTTGGGATTTTCGGTGGGACCGAAAATACCATCTCGGTGTGTCCGAAGTGAGTCAAAGGTAGGAGCTTGCCATTCTCGGTGGGACCGAAATTAACAACTCGGATATTCCGAAGTGATGTCAATTGGTTACAGAAGGTTGGCAGTCCAGTTTCGGTGAGACCGAAACTCAAAATCGGATGGACCGAGAAATTAGGGTTTGGAAGAATAACTGAGGTGGTTCATCTCGGTGGGACTGAGTTTGCAGAATCGGTTTGTCCGAGATTACTTATGAGTGTGTTAAGTAGTGAAAGGTGCTGATAGTTGAGGGAGCTAGATCACCAAGCACTTGAGCAACCAGATCATCAACACAACCTCATCCCCTTTTAATAGTATTGGCTTTTCCTATGGACTCAATGTGATCTTTGATCACTAAACCAAAAATAGAGTCTTGAGCTTTTGCCAATGCTTGTCTTAGCATTTTGAGGGGTCCACTTCTTCAGACATTTCCATACCCATATCATCGAACTTCTCTGAAATGATTCTCAAGTAAATATTAGTTCAATGACATATATGTTGTTATTAATTACCAAAACCACCCGGGGATTAGTTGCACTTTCAATCTCCCCCTTTTTGGTAATTGATGACAACATATAGATCAAAGCTTCGACAAAAGATATAATCAATGAATAATATCGTCGCTTTGAGAAGTATGTGATAAACAAGAGCTCCCCCTAAATTTGTGCATTATTTAAAATTTGCGTTTGAATGCAAATGCACAATCGATTAGGATTATGGGTCACTCTTCCATGTCACATACATCTTGGTGGAGCGCACAAAATGATAAGAATGAATAACATGCACTCAATCACCAAGACAAGAGTAAATGGCCATACAATAAGGAATAGCATATGATAAGCATTAAGCACACATTAAAGCATAGTATGACCAAGCACTCATTAAGGTAGCATCAAACGTAGTAGCAAGCACACTGAAAGTTTCGAAAGACCAAAAGAAACCAATGTATCTCAAAGAAACCGGCAAAAGAACGAAAGACGAAAGAGCACTCTCTCTCTCGAAGCCCTATGATCTATACAATTTCTCCCCCTTTGGCAACAAGTTACCAAAAAGTTCGAAAAGGTATAGAGCTAAGCGTCACTGCGGGCTCTGCTGGCGGCTCCCGTCTGGGTAGATGTCGGTGTAGAAATGACTGCATCGGCGAAGACTTCTGCTGATGTCTGCGCTGGAGGAGTGGATGCTGGAGCTGGAGTAACTGCTGGAGCTGTAGCTGGTGCTGAAGTGGTAGCCCTGGAGTCAGTCACTGGGATAGCTGCATATCTGAATCCTCTGGGAACCGGAGCAGTCTGGCGATGAGAGTCTTGGACTAGATCATCCTGCATGAGCTCTGCTCTCTCCTGCCTTGCTTCCTCCATGTCTGCCTCAAGCTTGTTGACGGACACCTGAATCTCTGTCAGCTTCACGTCCAGAGCGTGGATCGTGTCCTCAACAATCCTCTCTAGGCTTTCCTGAGATTGCTCAATGCTGGCCAGGCGTTGTTCAATCCTCTGGGTAGCTTCAAGAATCTGTTCTCCAAAGCTCTTTGGCTTAGCTGCTGCTGCTGCTGCCTCTTTGTCAGCTTTAGCTTTCTTCGCAGCTTCGATTTTGGCATGTCCTTCAACTGAGGTTGGATCCTCCTCATCCATCACAACTACATTGTCCTCATGCTCTGGCTGCAGTGGCAAGTGCTTCCTATCCAACATGAATTTGCCCGTGCCAAACTTGGCATTGATGAGCATCTGAATCTGCAGGGCAAACCCACACGACCTCTTCTGGTCAGCTGCAGTCCTCTTAATGGTCTCTACCATTAAGTCCATCACCTTGAAAGGTGCCTTCTCATCGAGAATGTGCAGCATGTTGATAGAATAGCCTCGAATCATGCGGTGGTCTCCAGACTTAGGCATCAATGTATGCCTCAGAATAGTGTTAGTGGTGGTCAGACCTGCCTGGAGATAGTACACTGAGCCAAGCTTCCACCCTTCCAAATCAGCAGCGGGGATCTCCTTGTACATGTTCTTCATGGAATCATGACTCTTCTTAGGAATCCCATAGACATCAATGCCGTCCTCTCTCTGCACTGGAGCATTCAGAAGTTCTGCCCATTCTTCAACACACGAAGAAAACCTTTGACCTTCAGTCATCCAGGTGATCTTGCCATCAGGATAGAAGTGGGCTGTGGCGTAGAACTGCATGATCATCTCGTCATTCCAAGCTGTCAGCTCTTGACCCACAAAATCAGCAACTCCACATGCAGTAAAGCTCTCATGCACATGGGGAAAGAAGTCTCGGTGCTCTTCACTGTCAATGTACTTCCAGTCAACATACCTGGTGTCAGCAACAATGGGCTTCTTATCCATCAGCACGGTCTCATAGAAGTCCTGCTGCTCTCTGGTGTGGAATCTGGGGTCCACAGCAGTCCTTCTCCTCACGGCATATGGATCAGACTGTCTCCATAGCCTGAGACCTTTATCCTTCCTTGCCTTCATGTCCTCAGCTTGAGGATGAGCATCATTGTGGAGTGGCAACTTAGGATGGAGCTTAAGCAACACATGATCTTCATCTGATTCAGACGGTGGCATCTCACCTTTGTTCTTCTCAGAAGCTGGAATGCTTCTGGTTGTTCTCTTGGGCTTGGCTGGAGCTGCCTTTGCTTGAGCAGGCTTCTTGGGCTTAGAGGAGGCTTGAGCCCGAATAGCATCACCCATGAACTTAGCTTTCTGAGGAGGAGGCTGGGGTGCATCTTCTTCTTCTTCTTCAGCAGCTGCATCAACTTGAGGTTCAGCATATACTATCCTCTTCCTCTTGGAAGTTTTCTTCACCTTACTTGGAGCTGGCTCTTCCAAGTTGAGCTTCTTTGCAACAGCTGACTGCTTTACTTTGCTTGTGCCTTTCCTTGACTGCTGCCCTTGGTGCTCTTTGGCAACCACATTCCTCTTTGGCTTGGAGGTAACTTCCTCAGCAACGAAGTCAGAGTCTTCATCATCAGAATTTCTCTTCTTCCTGGTTCTGGTGGCTGCAGGAGGCAAACCACTAGGGGTGCTCCTCTCACCATCATCACTGGAACTGCTAGCCTCAAGACTTGTATCTGCCTCTGGAATCTCAGCAAAAGGAGACTCGGACCTGTTCTGGCTGTCACTGACATCTGACATGGCTGACAACCTGTGAAAAGATAAGGTATAGGCAGAGTAGAAGAGTTATCACAACTGCAGAGGTTTTTGCAAAAAAAATGAGTTTAAAACTTAGTTTTGAGTTTTCACAGAATGTATTTCGGTCAAACCGATTTTAAGTTTCGGTGAAACCAAAGTGTATACAAAGGCCTACACACCACTTTCGGTCAGACCGAAATGGGTTTCGGTCCTGCCGATAACCTAGGGTTTCACTGAAACTAAGTTTCGGTCACACCGATTTGCACAACTCGGTTAGACCGAATGATGCAGTGCAATGGCCAGAGGCCGAATCGGTCATTCCGAGTTTCAAAATCGGCTTCACCGAGATGGGTTCCGTGGAAACCTAAACCTAAGAATTTCGCTCGAAACTAGAGGATCTGATCTAATGTATAAGAAATATCTCAAACGTGGACAGATTCAAGGCAAGCCATTCGTGCAAGAGTCAGATGGGGAGCACGAAAGGGATCGGGACTCACCCTAACTTGGTGGAGTCCCTCTACGGCGGCAACAGCGCGGAGAGGATTACCGTTGACGGCGGCGGAGACCTGCGGCGAGGGCGCACAGGCGACGACGGCGACGATCCGTAGACCAGGGCGACGGGACTTGGGGGCGAACGGTTTGAAGAGTTAAATCGCGCGCAGCCCTCAGATATATATAACCCCATGCTGTCAGTGGGACCGAGTTGAAAAACTCGGTGTCACCGAAATGTATAACTGCTGTGCAGTTACGCATATCGGTCAGACCGAGATTTTGAACTCGGTTTCACCGAGATGAAACCTAGATCAGTCTAAGCGTTTCGGTTGGACCGAGATGGAGAAGCCGGTCAGACCGAAATGGACTTAGAAGGTTTTGGAAGTCAGCCTTAGACGGATCGGTGGCTCTGAGTGCTCCTCACTCGGAGAGTCCGAAAATGACTTGTTCAAAGTTGTGATATGAGCATGAATAGAATTTGAGACAAGAAAGCATAGATAGCTAGGGAAGGTGCTTAGGCATTCTTGTCCATCCATTTGGCCAGAAAAAAAAATCAAAACAATCAAAACAACAAATGGATGTTCTTGAATGGATAAAATCATGCATTCAACATGCTCACACAATAAGATAGCAACTGAAATATGTGTCAAACATGCACAACCAACACTCTAGCTACTAGCACACAATTTGTCGATGACTAGGTCATCTATATATGAGTATTTTGACTTAGGAGCCAAATGAGAACATTTGATCATAGGTCATACTCATCGTTTAAGCACAAGTGGGGTTACCACTTTTACATAAAGCATTGATGTGTTCACATCATTTGGAGATGCTTTAGCTCAATTTTTAGAGTAAAGCTCCCCCTAGATGTGAAAACCCCTTTTAAAGGGTCAAACTAACCTTGGGTTGTCGTAGAAGACTTCATGTAGATGTTGAAGATGTGGATGCTCAATGTTGATGTAGATCATCAAGAGTTGGGAGCTATCCTTTGGATTAGGGCACTTTCAATACCTACATGGGTTAGTCCCACAAGGAACAAACAAGAATATCCATAGACATAGATTGAAGTTCACAAAAGATGATGTCCATGAAAGCAATGATTACCTTGTCCCTTGACTTACCAACAAGAGGGTTTGTGACTCCATGAACTAGTGCATGATGTGGGAGTTGATTGCACAAGTTCTTGCCAAAATGAATATGAGTGAAGTTTGTTGGCGGAGTCACCCTCAAGAACCTTCTAGTTCTTCTTCTTTGGGATCCACATCATCTTGATGGGAATCCTTGGTGTTGTAGTTGAGCTTGACGAAGTAGAACTTGATGTGTCCTTGGGAACCCACTTGACCATGGCTTGAGGTGCTTCAATGAATGCATCAATCTCCTCTTGAAGCTTGGCCTTGGCCTTTAGCTTGTGGTCTTGTGGTGGAAGGTCATCTTGAGCTTGTTCCACATTGGAAGAAGTAGGATCATACTTCTCCTTTTGTGAAACAAACTGTGGAGTAGGGTATTGACCTTCTTCCCACTCAACTCCTTCGGCGTTGAACTTTCGCTCAAAACCAATCCCTTGATTCTTCCGGTGTCTTCCTTGTTTGCGAACAATCTCCTCAAAGTTCTTGCTTCCGGCAAGACTCTTGTAGACACCTTTCTCTATGATTTCCTTCAATAAGCTATTTTCTTGCTCAAGTGTAACTTGGCTTGAAACATTGTTAGTGGAATCAAGAGAACTACTAGAAGCAACAATATTGGATTTAACATTGTTATTGTTACTACTAGAGGAAGAATTTTTCTTATGCTTGTCATGCTTAGTCTTAATAGGTGGCAAGAAATTAGACAAGAGAAGTCGTTTGGCAAGATATGAAGAACTCTTCTTTCGAAGATCATCATTGATCGCTTTTAGAAACTCATGTTCTTGCTCTAGAGTGAGCTTCTCGAAGCGTAGCTTCTCATGAGATCTTAGGAGCTCTCTATGATCTTCTTGAGTTGTTTCATGAGCTAACTTAAGAGTGTTTAGTTCTTTAGTTCGACTCTTCTCGACTATAAAGACTACTAGCATTTTCATCATTACTAAGCTCACTAGATTTATCATGCAAGAGCTCATCTTCACCAAGCAAGTCATCCTCATCACTATCAAAGTCAATGAATTCAGGGTGTGTTACCTTGGGGCCTTTAGCCATGAAGCATCTTCCAATTCCCTCATTTGGTGAATCAAATAAGTCGTAGGAGTTGGAGTTGGAGGATACGAGTGCAAGTCCGGCAACACCTTCATCTTGACTATAGTCGGAGTCGGAGTGATAGCTTCCATCGGATTGACTGTCAGAGTCGGAGCCAGAGACCCATTCACCAACATGAGCTTGATGTCTTCTTCTTGTGTAGCTCCTTGATGACTTGTCTTTCCTCTCCGAATCCTTGCTTCTCCGAGAAGGTCTTCGTTCATAACGATCATCTCTACTCCTTCTCTCTCTCCGAGGTGACTCATCTCTTGCTCTTCTTCTTGGAGATTCTTCTCTTCTCTTGTGGGGAGCCGTACACTCATTTGAGAAGTGTCCGGGTCTTCCACAATTGTAGCAGTTTCGATCACGACTAGAAGATCTCTTTTCATCATATGATCTAGATTTTGAGCTTCTTTCTTTGCCTCTATTCTTGTAGAACTTGTTGAAGTTCTTGACCATTAGGCTTATCTCTTCATTGGAAATTAGCTTGTCACTTGAGGTAGTAGGAGCATCACTTGTAGCTTTGTAAGCACCACTTGACTTATTGTGAAGCTCTTCCTTATCCTTAAGTGTCATCTCATGAGCAACAATTCTTCCAATGACTTCAGTTGGCTTGAGAGTCTTGTAGTTTGGCATCATTTGGATCAAAGTGCACACGGTGTCATACTTTCCATCCAAAGCTCTGAGAATCTTCTTAATGATGAATCGGTCGGTCATTTCTTCGCTTCCTAAGCCGACAATCTCATTTGTGATGAGAGCAAGCCTAGAGTACATTTCAGCGACTCCTTCACCATCCTTCATCTTGAACTTGTCAAGTTGACCTTGAAGAATATCTAACTTTGATTCCTTCACAGATTCAGTACCTTCGTGCATTTCAACCAAAGTATCCCAAATCTCTTTAGCATTCTCAAGACGGCTGATTTTGTTGAACTCCTCGGGACACAAAGCATTGAAGAGAATGTCACAAGCTTGAGCATTGTTTTGCAACATCCGCAACTCTTCTGGTGTAGCTTCGCGATCCGGAACTTTTCCTTCTTCGAAGAAATCACCTTGCATACCAACACAAATAATGCCCCATGCGGCTGGGTTATGACCAAGAATATGCATTTTCATTTTGTGCTTCCAACTAGCAAAATTTGTACCATCAAAATAAGGACCTCTACGATAATTACCCTCACTAGACGCCATACTCTCCTAGGTTGTGAAACCAAGCTTATGGAGTCCAATGCAATGGAAACCAAAACAATGGAGACCAAAGCTCTGATACCACTTGTAGGATCGAAAGTATATCTAGAGGGGGGGTGATTAGACTACTTGACAATATAAAAAATCTGCCTTTTGATCATGCAATGTTTTTGGCAGTTTCACGATTAAGATCAATTCAAGTAACACCCTACACATGCAATTCTATAGTATAAGCAGCGGAAAGTAAATTGCACATGTAGTAAAGAGAGGTGGAGAAGATCAAACGCAGTTTGGTGACACGAAGATTTTTGTCGTGGTTCCGATAGGTGGTGCTATCGTACATCCACGTTGATGGAGACTTCAACCCACGGAGGGTAACGGCTGCGCGAGTCCACGGAGGGCTCCACCCACGAAGGGTCCATGAAGAAGCAACCTTGTCTATTCCATCATGGCCTACGCCCACGGAGGACTAGCCTTACTCGGGGTAGATCTTCACGAAGTAGGCGATCTCCTTGCCCTTACAAACTTCTTGGTTCAACTCCACATCTCAAAGACGGAGGCTCCCAAGCGACACCTAACCAATCTAGGAGGCACCACCCTCCAAAAGGTAATAGATGTTGTTGATGATGATGAACTCCTTGCTCTTGTGCTTCAAATGATAATCTCCCCAACACTCAACTCTCCTCACTAATATGGCT